>JALAZF010000472.1:3619169-4825559 GCA_022829125.1 Lathyrus tuberosus | reverse complement strand
GCACCCCTCACTTAATGTTTCTTTTATTCCTTTGCTATATAGTGTACGTTGTGATTAAGTTTGTAATTGATGATTGTGTCCTTTGCCTTTTTAATTTTCATATTTTTCTTGTTCTTGATGTGTTTATACATGTAAAGCAAGACTAGAATCCTATGTGAAAGTCCATATATATATATATATATATATATATATATATATATATAGCATTAGAAGAGTGGTGCCTCCATTGTCTACTATTTCAATCCATTTCATATTTTCATTGCCTTGTTACAAAATTTACCAATATTTTTATTTACTAATAAAATTTTAAAAATCTTTCATGTATTCATCCAAAAATATAATTAAGTTTTAGAAATTATAAAAACGCATTAAATAAGCCTTTATATTTGACATTAATTCAAAGGGATCCCCAAATTTTAGTTTATAATTCATCGTATGCTCACGTGCTTAATCATAGTCAATGCTTGTACCATGATAGATTTGAAAAGGTAGATTTAAATTTCCATATTTCTGGAGACATTAGTCAATGAAATTTTGTGACAGTTTCTTGGAAAAAGATTTTTTTGGCTCTTTTTGAAAGTGGCATGGGTCTCATGTCTTTAATAGATCTCAAAGATGTGTCCAACCTTTTCATTTGTTGGAATATCATTCAATATGAATAACATTGGTGATTATCTTGTAATCAACCAATGTAGTTTCCCTCCTAAGTTGACTAGGAATTTTCCCAATTTGATTAAGCCCTTGGAGCATATTTTTATACCTGAAGATGGTCAACATGATAAAATGATCTGGTTCATTCTAATAATGGTACCTTCTCCCTCAATAATTTCAATGAATTCAAAAGATATAAGGAAATACAAGTTAGTTGGTCTAAGCATGTATGGTGTATACATATTCCTCTAACAAAATCTCTAATTGATTGTAGATTGGTGCATGGTAAAATTCAAACTGATGAGAATTTAAAGGTAATGGGTTGTTGCTATCATTCAATTTGCAATCTTTGTCTTACTAGTGAAGAAACCTCAGAGAACTTGTTTATAAATTTCCTTTTGCTTCAAAAATCTAGTATTGGCTTCCTCAAATTATTGGCCTCAACTTACAATTATACTTACTTCTAGGCATATGAAAAATAGGTGATTATAATTGGTCTCAAAATTGCCACTTGGTCATTAACTCCTTGCTAATCAACATCCTTGCCACCTTCAAGAAAACAATCAATGGAAATGATGCATTAATCTCATTTTTCAACAAGTTGTTTAGTTGTTTTTCTCGTGCATAACTCATATATAGCGACCTATTTTAGTTTGTTTTTATATTGCATTTCTTTGAGTTGTTGTGGAAGTTTTGATGACTCCTTAGTGAGTTCTTCCACGATCTGAGTAAGTAACATGCTTTGAGACAAGATTGCATCAATTTTTCCTAATTCAAGTATCTCGACTTTTTTCTATGAAGGTCTTTTGTTGTACTGCACCTAATAATCATTTTGTTCCTTTCGTTCAATGATGGTTATCGCGTCTTCTGCACTCTTCGATATTAAAGAACCACCTGCGATTTTATCTAACAAAAGCTTTGGTTTTGGTTGAATACCATTGCTGAAAATATGAATATGAGTGAGATCGTTGAACCCATGATTGGAACATTTCTGCAGCATGGACTTGTACCGCCCCCATGATTCACAAAGTGTTTCATTAGAAGCTTGAGAAAATAAAACAACTTTTGTCTTGGCCCCATGAACTTGATGTCTTGGAAAAAACCTGTTAAAAATATTTTCCTCCAGTGCATTCCAATCGGTCATAACTTGAACTGGTTGGTCTAGATACCAATCTTTGGCTTTTCCAAAAAGAGAATGAGGAAATAATCTCAAAAACATGACTTCCTCCTCAACTTCGTATGCACTAAGTGTACCTGCAAGTAAATAAAACTTGGTAAGATGAGTATATGGATCTTCGTGATCAAGTCCCATAAACGAATTTGCATATATAATTTGAAGCAATCTAGTTTTCATCTAAGTCTGTTTGTTATTGTTGATAGGCATGACATTATGAGCTAACTGCCTTAGGCTATTGTGATGTGGCACTCCAGGAGCTTAAGTTCCATTGTTGTTGTTGTTATTGTTATTTATTGATGACTTCGCCCATATTGTTCTTCCGTAAGGGAGATGTCTAAGAAACCAAAGTAGAAGTTCCCTCTGGAACACCCTACTCTAGCCATTCGTATAATAATTGAAAAATACGAGAAATAATTGCGAAAATTAATCAGAGTTTTCACACGTAGGATGCCACATCCACAAAACATCATTATGAAATATCAAATCACTTTATATCTTATTCATTAATAAAAACAAATAATTTGATTAAACAGCAGAATTAAATCAAATGGTTTAGCATTAAAGCTTCGGTTACATCCAATATCCATAAAATATGTAGTTCAACAATATTAATCAAATCAAATCACGATACGTAACAAATAACAAGTACATGAAGAAAATAACGAAATCTCCATCCTTCCCGTGTTACGTATCAGAGCGACTCCTAAGACTCGAGCAAATAGCAACACATGCTCCAAGCACTACTCAGGTACCTGATCATCTGTACTCCCCAAAGAGCACAGACACAACAAACAGAAAAGGGGTGAGAACTGAATTAAATAATACACGGTAAAAATCACATGTTAGGGAGTAGTTATCACACAAATCACATCAATCATACAATCACAATGCACGTACAAGTGCCACATCAATACTCAGCATATTCCACCCATATTCAATCATATACATATGTAATGCGACTCAACTGACACGACACAATGCATGTAGTACCATCAAAATCACATACGGTTCACCCTATAATCCGATTCCCGTCAGAATCCGGATAAGTCATATACGTTCCTCTGAACTACAACTTATCTTCACTCGACTCCCACATGGAGTCTGGACAAGACTAGGCACCAATCATGGATTTCCACCTAGCTCATCTCGACATAACACGACATGAATACATGACACTCAAATATGCATAATACAATAATCATTCATGCATATTCACGATCCTCAATGATCACACGTGAGCCACATACACACCCTAATTCCCTCAGGAATTACCACCACAACCCAAGACCGTCTACATACGGCAATCTTAGCGCACAATCATCAAACACGTCTCATACAGACAATCACGTGAAAACCACATGTTTTATCCCATTTAATGTCGCTACTGATTCCTCCTATGTTCATTTATACCATCTTCGTCTTACGGATAAAGAGAAATTACATTACACGCGAAATCGGGACAAGAGTCGCAAAAACGGGAAAATTCCACTACAGCTCTGCCTATATGCGTATGGCCATCTTCCCTCACCCCAGGCCTGGGTATCATACACGTAGGGCTCAATTTCTCAGGCCTCATACACATATTGCCTTGGTCCGTACGCGTATGAACAGAGAGTGATTTCTCTCCAAAACTTCCCCAAAACTCCCCATACGCATTTGACCATGCCCCATACGCGAATGGCCACTCATCCTTACGCATATCAGCAGAGGGCCGTGCTGGAAGGGGGACGGGGTGCATACCATACGCGTATTTCCCCCTAGGAATACCCCCCCATACGCGTAATGCCTCGTGCCTTACGCGTATTGACTTGCCAGCCCAGAAAAATACCCAGTTTCGCATCAGTGCGATTTCCGCCATTGGAGCCCTTCCAATCTCCTAATTCATAACCAAAATAACCTCTATCTCAATATAATCTCAGATTCCTAATTCTACTTCATTAATTCGTCATTTTATCAACATTTCCTATCATTAAAATCCATTTTCGTTAGCCCCCCAAAACTCCAATTTTTAGAACTGTTTCCATATCAGAACCCAACAATAACAAGACAGAATCACACGAATTTCACATTCGAAATCAGCATACAACACAGATTTATATTAGAACAGTGCAAAAACATGGACTCACAATAATTACTACTCAAGCATACCAACATTCAAGGAGAAGAAGAAATACACAGAAATTCCTAAGAGGGAAAGGAACTCTCACTACCCTCTCATGTTCAGATCACCATTAATGAATCACATTCCCCCCTTACCTGAATTATGAGCTTTCTCTCTTAAACAATGGTGAAAAAGTCTCTTGCCCTAACTCCTTTTTTCTTCCTTTCTTTCTCTTTTACGTGAAAACTGATTTTTCTATATAACTTCTCTACCCCCTCTCTCCTAATTGTAGGTTATTTCCCTTAATTCTCTCTCTATTTTCTTAGTAATAATAATAATAATAATCCTAATAATAATAATTCTAATAATTATAATATTAATAATATCAATAATCATAATAATACTAATGATATTAATAATAATAATAATAATAATAATAATAATAATAATAACAATATTAGTATTAATAAAATGTCTCATTATTCATATTATCATTATTACAATGTTGTCCTGAGGCTTAATTTAATTCATTCCACTCAGCTCTCACACCCACCCTTACACACATACCCTTAAGCAAAGCAATGCCAAAATAATCACACAAAATAAACCACAAAACGACTAAATAATTAAATGGGGTGTTACACCCTCTAGTTGTTTTTTTTTGTTTGGCTAGTAACTTTCTCTTTCTAATTTTGCTGTTATTGCATCTTAGTGTCTTTTCGATCTCGGGATAAAAACCAATTGTTATATATATATATATATATATATATATATATATATATATATATATATATATATATATATATATATATATATATATATAAACAAGTGCGAAATTACTTAAAACAATAGAAACTATCGTGATGCTTGTAATATTTAAACGCCAGTCCCCGACAAGAGTGCCATTTTGATGTTCAGTAATCAAAATTAAGTATGTTATATCGTATCCATAGGAACTGATGTGATACTACTACCTTTCATCATTTAATAATTCTTCAAGTGAGATTTAAAAGGTATTTTGAATGTAAATATAACGGAATGTAAGAAATGGTAAATGATAAAATGAATTTCACAGATAATCGACCGTGTTGGGACTAAGTTTCATCCGCCAAATGCATATGTATTCATTGATCACCTTCATATATAATCTGGATGTTTAAAAGCTTATCAACACGTATCACTAACAATAGGTTTTATGTCTAAATTCCTATCAAGATTTCTACCAAATTGTTTAATTGATGATTTCTCAATCATTTAAACAATTAAGTAGTGTCGCGGTGAGAATCGAATATCAAGCTATTAATTAACTCGAATCACAAATCATAATTCACCACCAAACTTTGATTTATCCAAAGGAAAGGGTAAAGATAAAAAAATGCAAAGCAAATGCAAGAGATCTAAGGTTCGGGGGTTGGTTATACCTAGGGAAGGTGCTAGCATCCTAGATCTCTGTAGTACTCTACAAGAACCTCTTGTTTTAAGGGAAATGTGCTAAAATAAAGACCTAGGGGTATATACACTAAGTATGCTCTCCAACACTAAGTATGCTCTCCAAGAAATCACATCTCGTGCCTACGTATCTTGTCTAAAAGAATCAGAGCATTCGTAGTTCCCCTCAATAAGGGTAAATAAGGTTTGTTGATTGGTTTAGGAGAAGAGACAAGTCGTCATCTTAAGTAGAATACTCAATTGAACCACCACAAATGTGCAGAAGAGGGATCTTTGCTTCACATTAAGAGAAGGGCTTTGACTCGGATATCGGATTGACGAGTATGCCACATACCTCTCTCAAGTGGAAAAGAATCTACAACTTTCTCAGCTGTGTCATCGGGTAGGAGATTTACATCTCAACTAGGGATGACTAATGTCTAATTCTCTCTTGGGAGAAGAAAGGGAGACTAACAGTGAGTTGCCTAAGTTAAACATCCTAGGGGAAACTATCCTAAAAGAGACTATCCTAAGGGAAATGTCTTAAAAGGATCAAGCTAAGAAAATGAGAAGTCTAAACTATCTTAGGAGATGACTTAAGAGTCAACAAAGCATCTTTCCTTTGGAAGAAGGAATAACTACTCGTAAAACAAGTATTGAAAAAAAGGGAGTTTCAAGATGAAGATGATAAAAACCAATGGGTCAAAGCCAAAGATCAAGTGAGATAAGACAATCCACAATGGGCAGCAAAACATCAATCACAAATCAAAGGTATTAACATACTATCAAGAGCTATGAACAAAACTCAAACCAAAGCACACAAAACATGCCTCAAAACAAATTCTAAATGGAAGGGATTAAGTTCAAATTATCAAACCTATCTCCTACAATGTATATGAGGTCCACACAACTCACATTGACAAGAAAAAGCCAAAGAACACATCAAAAGAGTTAAAGAAAGTAACTTAAAACCCTAACAGAAACACCAACTATGAACAAATGAAAAGGTAATTAAAATTAATATTTTTGAAGGTTTCCTTTTAGAAATAGAAAATAGACACAAAAATGAGATCATGGCAAAAAGAATGGGCCAAAAACCCCTTAGGATCAAAGAGATATCATGTTTCAAAGTTGTAAATAAAACCAAAAAAATAATTGATAAAAAATGAGGAAATGCACATCCAAGGTTTGAACTCACGCTGCTTTACTCATAGTTTAAAACTATGCCCACCAAACCATTGCGCGCCTCAGGTATTAACATGGTTAACATGAAATAAACGTGTAAATAAAAGCTATAAACAAAAAGAACGAAAATAAAAGCAAAAAGGGTGATCCCCAAGATCGAACCCTAGACACAGAGCATACAAGGCAAAGGCAAGGCATGGTTAGCGCCACTTGGGTGGCCAATATATCCAATAATAAACACGACTGGACTAGTAAATAAATCATAACAAGCACAAAACGGCCAGGTCAGCAAAGGACCCTCCATATCATCTCATCTTCCTCGCTCGTTATCCTTTTAGACTTCCTTCTTCTTTTCTTTCCATACACAGCAAACACCAACATGATAACTCCCTCGTTTCAGCATGGAATAAAAAAATGCAAAAGGAAAACTTGCTCTATTTTTCATCAAGAATATGAATATAACCTCAATGAGCTTTAAAACTAAACAAGTGCTTCATAAAAACTGGTCAAACCCGTGGGTATGACATCACAACATATTTGAAAACTAACACATTTCAGTGTATACAAACCATGTAACCACTCAAAAACAATGTAAAACACATGATGAACATATTTGAATCATAAACAAAAGATTTCAACGCATGGATAATGAGTTTGAGCAAGAAGGTGTTACCTCTTGAAGCAAAGGTCAGAAAATTCCTCAGATGAGATTGTAGGAATGGATAGTGATGTTAATCAACCTCCTTAGTTTCCCAAGAGTGGAAATAGGTGCTCTATTGGCCGGAAAACTTCTTCTCCCTCAAACCCGATAGTTTGAGCTCTAATGGTGGATGAAAATGGTGGTTCAGGTTGGAGTTGTTACAACTTTTATTTAAGGTTATGGATGAGCTATATGGGATATATGGAGAAAGTTTTTGGAGTTTGTTTTGGGTTTGCACGATAGGAAATGAAGTTTTTAGAGTTTTTGCAAAACTGGGGTTTTTCTGTTCTTGCTCGAAAGTGGTGTTTTTTGGCTTGTCTTTCAATAGTTTTCTTCGTTTTTTGGATATGGACTGCCTCTCCCTTTTGAAGCTGAGCCCTTTTTTGAATTTTGTCTTTGGGGCCAAAATTGAAGGTTAACCAAGATAGTGATGGCTCGGTTAGGGTTTTTGTTACAGATGATTGGGCAGTGTTAATATTTGTTGTGTTGTGATCAGAATAACAGCCTAAGAGGGATTAGGAGTCAGCTGGTCTGCTCACAATGTTGGTCTTGCATCTCCTTGTTTTTGTGTCATGAAATGCTTTTGGTATGACAAAGAAATAAGAGCTAAAAGAGGCAATGTTTGGGATTGAAGCTTGCAGGGGTAGGTGCACACGAAACAAGGATTTGGATGCTGGGAAATGTTTGACGAAATTGGTGTGTAAAGTGAAGGTTTTGCGTGTGGGAAAAGAGGTAAATGGGTACTGCATGGGAAAGTTACAAATGCATGGCAAGGTGATATAGAAACAAACACGCTTAGAACAATTCCATCAAGCTCACTTTGCACCATCACAACTTGATGAATTTCAAACTAATTCAAAAGATTCTTGGTTCAATACAAAGCATAAAGATTATAGAACAATCTTCATTTGGACATCACCTTCAAATAAGACTTGGGAAGTGGGGAAAAATCACGATAAAGTCATGTCCACCAAAGTCACCAAAAGGAAACTTAGAAAAAGTCTAAGTTATAGAAATTGACAATGTTGTGACACCAACTTTGAAGCATTGTAACTTGGTGAATATTTGTCAAAATGAGGAGTTCTAGTAATGGATGGAAAGCTTGGAAAGATCCCTACAAATTTCATGTCCAAAGGAAATTGAAATAAGGCTCGTATCATGATGAAATATGTCTTGGAAGATTGGTCCATAAAGTTGCCAAAACTTGTCAAGTGAAAAACCCTATCTTGGTGACTTCATAACTTGAGTTGTATACATACAATGGAGGAGTTCTAGTACTCAAAAGAAAGCTAGAAGAATATTCTACAACTTTCATGACCAAAGAAAATTGAAATAAATCTTGGATCATGGTGAAAAATGTCTTGGAAGATTGTTCCATGAAGTTGAGATTCTATACTTAGAAAAATTTCTAAGTACAAAATTTCACATCCTTGTTTTTCTCAACTTTAGGCCTCCATAACTTAAAATTCATGAATCTATTGAACATTTTTCCTTCTTCAAACCTATAGTACATGGTGTCCTCTTCAATTTGATAGCTAATTTGCTCCATTTGGATCAGGAATGGAGAAGTTATAGATGTTACAAAATGGTCAAGAATTGAGATTCTCACACTTAGAAACTTTTCCTTCAAAACCCTAATCCTTCAACCTTATTGATTTTATGATTCCTCTTGAATTCCTTTGATCCCAAACTCACAAACACACTTAAAATGATATGTCATGCTCATGGTTGACCTCAAATCTTAAGTTTGACTTTTCAGAGACACAATTGACTTCCTTGAATAGATGAATCTCCACCTTGGTTTTCAACCAATCAATACATCTTATGGGTTACTTGGATATCACAAGTAGTCTTCATGGATGCCTTGATGAGTCTTAGATCATGTCTTAGGGTTTGTGGCCAATTCTTGACCAAGATCCATGGGTGCAGTTGACTTTGTCATGAAGAAACCCTAACTCTTGATTAAGTGCTAATGAAACCCTGAGGAGCTCAATGTGAGGCCATCTTGTGCTTGCTTCCTTGATGGGAATGAGCCTCCTATGTGTGGGAAGACTTGCTTGATTGATGATGTCCTCAAGACTTGACTGGCCAAATCCTTGAGGCCCTTTGGAGCAATCCCTAATTCAAAAGTAAACAAAACAAACAAAACAAAGCGATAAAAATGTTAGCTATGCATGAGATACTTGACCTAAAGAGATGGGATCTTAGGGTTAAAAATTTGGGTGTGACAGAAGCCCCTATTTAAGTTTCTTCTATCCGGAGATATGAGGATTGAAATCTTCGTCTCGACGTGATAGGTGAGACTTAAATATAAACATGCACAATTTTTGGCCCTAAGATACCAACAAATGCATATGATATGGTATGAAATCATATGAGTGCAAAACAAGAATTTGTGGTGGAAAGGATGCCACAGGGGAAAGGTTGCAGTCCTACCAGACAGAAACAGACAAATAATACTGAGGAAAAAACTTGACTCCACTAGGGAGAAGACTACCAACTGACAATTCACAGGGAAATCCAAGATGAACTCAAATATAATGATGGAATAATACATGTAGAGATAATAAACCTCCCCTCGTACCGGGTCTTGGACCGCAGACTGGTCTCAGTTTCTTCTTTGATCAAGCTCCATTAGCTCGAAAAGTGTAAACAAACCTCCCCTCGTACCGGATCTTGGCCCGCGGACTGGTCTCAGTTTCTTCTTTAATTAAGCTCCTTTAGCTTGAAAAGGGTAAACAAACCTCCCCTCGTATCGGGTCTTGGCTCAGTTTCTTCTTTGATCAAGCTCCATTAGCTTGAAAAGGGTAAACAAACCTCCCCTCGTACCGGGTCTTGGACCGCAGACTGGTCTCAGTTTTTACTTTGATCAAGCTCCATTAGCTTGAAAAGGGTAAACAAACCTCCCCTCGTACCGGGTCTTGGACCGCGGACTGGTCTCGATTTCTTCTTTGATCAAGCTCCATTAGCTTAAAAAGGGTAAACAAACCTCCCCTCGTACCGGGTCTTAGACTGCGGACTGGTCTCAATTTCTTCCTGGAATTGTGAATACTTATGGGAAAGTATCTTTCACAGGGAATTGGAACTTCACTGGAGATTTGGAAGTTTCAGCGGGAATCCATAACTTACTGGAGATTTGGAAGTTTCACCGGGGATCTTCAAAGGAGATGCGAACCGGTTGACTTGTAAACATGTCTTCTCAAATAAAGAGAAAGATCATCTGAATCTTCACCAAACTTCTCGAAGAGATGCCATTTGGTGGAAACAAAATTGAGTAGTGGACTCACGGGGAGAACATTACTGAAGAGCAATATTGCTGTAGTTTGAAATTGCCTTGGAGCAAATAAAATCCTTGTAACAAATTCTCAAATAAAGAGAAATACTTGTAAGGTCTTCAACAAACTTCTCTGACGGATTTCCAGGGAGATGCCATTTGATGGAGGACAAATTGATAATCCTGATAACTTACTGGGGATAGACAAACTATCTTGAAAAGAGACTGCCATTTGCCATCCCAATAGAAGACCTGAGGCCAAAACAAACTGCTCAAATAAAGAGCTGCCATTTGTTGTCTGGGCATAAATTGTTGGAGAAAGATTTTGTCTTCAATGGTGATCTTCAAGTAGATTCTTCCTGGGGAGACAAAGTACAAAATAAATGCACACTCGATCTAGGTTCACTAGCCTAGAGAGATTCAGAATTGTGATTGTCAGGGACCAAAGTTCAATTCAGGAAATAACTAAAGAGAAACGGTCAAACAAGACTCTATCCAATGAGGAATGAACTCGACTGGAGATTTATCTTATCCAGAAATGGAAAAGAAACCTAAAACAACCATCTTCCATGAGGATCGAACTCAGTGGGGAATTAGAAAGAACATGCTCTTTTCTTCTTAGGGCTGACGACTCTACTTGGAGGGAGAAGACAAACCCAGTCACTTGGGGATAAACGCAACCAAAGTGAATAAATCAAGTAAACAAACATGCAAAATGCGCAGATGCCATGTATCTATATGAATGAATGTATGTCATGCTATGCTTATGCTGACAAAACCAACAAGGAGAAGAGAAGGTAAACTGGAGATGAAATAAACATCTCGACAAGGATACTCGGTCAATCTTCCCAATATAAGAACATCACTGGGGGATGAATGGGAAGCCACATATGGACTCACAATCCTGTTTCAAGGCTTCAAACTTCTCTAGGGAAAAAGAGCACTCCACTTAGGGATAAACATCATGACTTCACTGAGGGGATTGTCAAGATGAACCTTGCTACTCTGTTGGGGATGAGAAAGATCCACTAGGAAAGGCTTAAACTCATGATTGGAGATACTTCATGGGGAATAAATATCCACGACAAACTGAAGTAGTATGGAAGAGAGTTAGAGATGCTATAGCTGAGGCCTCATAGAGGGTAAAATAAATATCCACCTCTTTGGGGAAGCTCGAGTCAATGTTGCAGTTGAAGATGTCAGAGTTGAGACTTCATGGGGATGAAATAAACATCCACCTTGCTGGGGAAGATTGAAGTTGTGAGAAATCCACTGGGGAGTGAGATAACATTCACTTCACCGGGAAGGTTGGAGCCAAGGAAGTTCACTGAGGAATTCTTAGGTCACCAACTGGGGAAATCTTGTATCAAACCTGCCATAACTGCTTGAAGTAGAGACTCACCGGGGAATTGTCATGACCATCTGAAGTAAAAAACTTACTGGGGGTCCACTACACCATCTGAAACAGAATCCCTCGGGGACATGGGTGAAGCGAGTCAGAGAACAACATAGCTCTGGATTTCAAGGTTTGTCATTCTTGGTAAGACCATCATCATCCCCTTTGCGTCCATAAATCAAAGTACAAAAAAAAAACACACACGTTTAAAAGGTTTTTTTAAAAAATTGTTTTGAAAACTGCTATAAAAAATAAAAGACATTTTGCAGAAATAAGAATAACATAGAGATTGCCAATAAATGGAAAAGGCTCAATTTTATTAATGGAATGGTAGTCGACAAATGGCGCGACTCCATGGATCATTACAAAGTTGGAAAAGGGTAAATAATGGAAAAGGTTACATCAAAACAATGTTCACTATCCTCCTAAACCACTCTGAATTTCTTATACTCCGAGATTTTGATGATCTGACTGATGAATATGGTGAGAGAGAAGACTTTTGATAATCCAATCTGATGCGATGCAGTGAACTAGCCTATTCCCTAACTTTTGCCTAGGTTGCCTTTTCAGGTTTTCAACCTAGCAGGATAATTTCTTTCTGTTTATGTCTCTAACTTTTGCCTGGACCACCCTTTCGGGTTTTTAGCCCACCGAGACACTCATTTTTGTCTAAGCTGCCCTTTCGGGTTTTCAACTTAGCGAACTGTTCTTTTCATTTTTAGGCATAGTACTTTTTTATTGCATCGATATTCACAGGACGAGTGATTTCCTCTCCATCCATAGTTGCTAACACCAAAACGCCTCCTGAGAAGACCCTCTTAACAACATATGTACCATAATAATTAGGAGTTCATTTGCCCCTAGAATCAGTGAGGAAAGATTGGATTTTCTTAAGTACAAGGTCACCTTCTCTGAATTCTCGAGGTCGCACCTTTTTGTTAAAGGCTCTCTTCATCCTCTGTTGGTACAATTGCCCATGGCATAAGGCCGCCATCCTTTTTTTCTCAATTAAATTAAGCTGTCATATCTGCTTTGACACCATTCAGCCTCTGAGAGTTTTGCCTCCATCAGGACTCGCATGGAAGGAATCTCGACTTCTACTGGGAGTACAACTTCCATACCGTAAACAAGTGAAAAAGGAGTTGCTCTTGTTGATGTGCGTACCGAAGTACGATACCCATGTAAAGCAAATGGGAGCACTTCATGCCAATCCTTATAGGTGACAACCATCTTCTGAATGATCTTCTTTATGTTCTTGTTTGCCGCCTCAACAACCCCATTCATCTTTGGTCGGTAAGGAGAAGAATTGTGATGTTTAATCTTGAACTCTTCACACAACTCCTTCATCATCTTATTATTCAGATTTGACCCATTATCAGTGGTGATTTTGTTCGACACACCATAACGGCAGATGAGCTGATTCTTGATACCTGACCACTACTTGTCTGGTGACAATCGTATATGACGCTGCTTCAACCCACTTGGTGAAGTAATCAATTGCCACTAAGATGAAACAGTGTCCATTAGACGCTTTCGGTTTGATCATGCCAATCATGTCAATGCCCCACATGGAGAACGGTCATGGAGACGATATAACATTGAGAAGAGTTGGTGGTACATGAATCTTATTAGCGTAGATTTGGCACTTGTGGCACTTTTTAGCAAACTTGTAACAATCAGATTCCATTGTTATCCAATAATAGCATACCCTCAAGAGTTTCTTGGCCATAGCGTGTCCATTGGCATGAGTACCAAAGGACCCCTCATGAATCTCGGTCATTAAAATGTCTACTTCTCTCTTGTCGACACATCTCAGCAGGACCATGTAAAAATTCCTTTTGTAAAGTACGTTATTGTTCAAGAGAAAGTTGACATCCAATCTCCTCAACGTCTTCTTATCCTTACTGGTGGCCCCAACCAGGTATTCTTGTCTTCGGAGGAACATCTCAATGTCATGATACCAAAGTTTACCATCATCGGCTTCTTTTATTGAAAACACATAACCAGGTTTGTCGAGTCGCATAACATGGATGTTAGGACAATCATTCCAATGGTTCACCATAATCATAGAAGCCAAGGTTTCCAAAGCATCAGCCATCATATTCTCGTCACGAGGGTTGTGATGGAACTCCACCCTGTTGAAGAAAGGGAGCAGTCTCCTTGCATAATATCTTTATAGAAGCAAATGATCTTGGCGAGTTTCCAATTCTCATTTAATTTGGTAAATCACCAAAGCAGAATCACCATACACATCCAAGTTCTTGATCTGTAAATCAATCGCCTCTTTAAGGCCCATAATGCATGCCTCATATTCAGCTTCATTGTTTGTGCACATGAAAGTTAACCGAGAGATGAAAGGGATATGGGATCCATGAGGAGTCATAATGATTGCTCCAATTCCTTTCCCATAATTGTTGACAGCACCATAAAAAATCAGACTCCATTGGGAACCCAGCTCGGGCCCTTTCTCTGGTAAGGGTTCCTCACAATCCTTCATTTTTAAATACATCACATCTTCATCAGGGAAATCATCCTCAACAGGCTGATGGTCTTCAAGAGGTTGATAATCTAAGTGATTGGCCAAAACACTTCCTTTGATCGCCTTTTGAGTGTGGTACACAATATCGTATTCTGACAATAACATCTGCCATCTGGCTATTCTTCCTGTTAGAGCGGGCTTCTCAAAACTGTACTAGATGGGGTCCATCTTAGAAATCAGCGAAGTGGTATGGTTTAACATATACTGGTGCAAGCGTCGTGCGGTCCAATCCAAGGCGCAACAGGTTTTCTCCAACATCGTGTATCGAGACTCACAGTCGGTGAATTTCTTACTCAAATAATAGATAGCATGATCCTTCTTTCCTGTTTCGTCTTGTTGACCGAATACACACCCCATGGAATCATTCAAAATGGTCAAATATATGATCAAAGGTCTTCCTTCAACCGGAGGGATCAAGATAGGAGGCTCGAGAAGATATTCCTTGATATTGTCGAATGCTTTCTAACAATCATCGGTCCAAACACATCCCTGATCTTTTCTGAGAAGCTTGAAAATTGGTCCACAAGTGGCTGTTATATTTGAAATAAACTGGGAGATGTAATACAAACGTCCTAAGAATCCCCTGACCTCCTTTTCTGTAGTCGGAGCTGGCATCTCTTGTATGGCCTTAACTTTATCAAGATCCACTTCAATACCCTTCTGGATAACAATGAAACCTAAGAGTTTTCCTGAGCGAACACCAAACGTACACTTGTTAGGATTCAAACAGAGCTGATACTTCCTCAACCACTGAAACAACGTCAACAAATACTCAACACGGTCTTCTTCAGTCTTGGACTTGGCTATCATGTCATCCACATACACCTCGACATCGATCTCTTTGTGCATCATATCATGAAATAGGGTAGTCATGGCCCTTTGATACGTTGCCCCAGCATTCTTCATACCAAATAGCATAACTCTGTAGCAGAAGGTGCCCCAAGGTGTAATGAACGGTGTCTTCTCCATGTCTTCAGGAGCCATTCTGATTTGATTGTAACCTGAAAAACCATCCATGAAAGAGAATACCTTGTACTTAGTAGTGCTATCTACCAGCATATCAATGTGAGGCATAGGAAAGTCATCTTTCGGACTGGCTTTGTTCAAGTCCCTGTAATCAACACACATGCGGACTTTGCCACCTTTCTTCGGAACGGGTACAATGTTGGCTAACCACTGCGGGTACTCAGATGTAACGAAGAAACCTGCGTCAATTTGCTTATGTACCTCTTCTTTAATCTTCAGGGCCATGTCAGGGCGAGTTCTTCAGAGCTTCTGTTTGATTGGCGGACATTCTGGCTTCAAAGACAGACAATGCTCCACTATAGAGGTGTCGAGACCAGGCATATCTTGGTATGACCAAGCAAACACGTCAACATACTCCTTAAGCAGTTCAATCAGTCTTTCTTTCACATCGGTCACAAGTAAATCTCCAACTTTCACTTTCTTACAGTCTTCGGTTGTACCCAAATTAATGACTTCTACGGGCTCTTTGTAAGGCTGAATGACTCTATTTTTATTCTCAAGCAATCGAGATATTTCCTCGGGAACCTCTTCTTCTTCCTCTTCGGCTTCGAACACAGAAAACTCAAAGTTCGGAGGAGGCATTGGGTCATTGTTTTTGATGGTTTGATCGTGCAATAATCTGCACATGTGATTTGGCTTTATTTTAGATTTTATGAAAGTGTAAGTGTGTGCCCAAAACATGCAAAGTGATAAAAAATGGTTATTTATGATTACCATTTTTCCAGGAAAATAAAAGAGTAACACAGACAAAATGGAATCACAAAAATGACAATTTTATTGATGATAGCAGTTTGCTAAACAAAATCCCTAACACAAAATCACCTTTGCCTTGGGCAGAGCAAATGAAATTACAAAAATAAGCCCACACAACAAACTCTTTCACCTTGGGCAGAGGGAAGCGCTAAATGCAAGAAAAACAATTACTTTGAAAAATGGACAACAATAGGGATGTTAACAGCACTCCAATTCTAAACAACCGCTCCATGCGTCACAAAGTTGGGCTGATCTTCGTCAGACTCGTCTTCGAGGATTGAACAAGCTTCATACTCAGGTTCCTTATGTCTTGACCGAGGAGAATAAAAAGGAAAATAAGCATCTTCAGTCTCAGACCCATATCTGGGATCCTCCAAATAAGGTTCCCAATCTTCAGTAGGGATGTAATCACTTTCAGAACCGAATGGTATGTACCTTTCATAGTCGTCTTCTTCAGTTATAGCATTAACCCTTGACGGATGAATAACTCCTCCACTTTGAAAAACATCTTCAATGGGGGGAATAATCATGCTTCCTGTGGCAGGCTTGTCATAACTGGGACCTGAAAACCCGAGACCCTTTTTCTTTTTGTTTCCAGACAATGATATCACTTGCCCCCACCCTTCTTGGGAACCACTTTCCGCGACACGTTGCGCATCCTTGAAAGATGAAATAGAAGCCCTGCTCTTTTTGGAACTACCACCATCAATTGAAAGGGCTTAGAACTGGGTTCCTATTTCCTCATTAGCATCAATGTATGAAAAAGAAGAAAGATGATTCACCACTAGAGCCCTCTCCCCACAGACTGTGACCAACTTTCCTTCATTAACAAACTTCAATTTTTGATGTAGTGTAGATGTGACTGCCCCAACATCATGTATCCATGGCCTACCCAACAAGAAACTGTAAGCAACACGAATATCCATGACTTGGAATTCGATTTCGAAAAGATGGGGACCAATAGTCATAGGTAAAACAACTTCTCCAATGACCATCACCCTTGATCCATCGAAAGCCTTTACAATAATACCACTAGGCCTCAGAGGCGCTCCTTGGTATGATAACCTTGTCAGAGTAGTCTTCGGCATCACATTTAATGATGATCTAGTGTCAACCAATACACTAGATAATGCGTCATCCATATAGTTCATCGAAATGTGCAATGCCATATTAATCTTCTTTCCTTCTTCTGGGAGCTCTTCTTCACAGAAACTGAGATTATTACATGAAGTGATGTTGCCTATGATTCCATCAAACTGATCAACAATCACGTTATGATCGACGTAGGCCTGTTCAAGGACATTCTGCAAAGATTCCCTGTGGGCCTCAGAACTCATCAATAGTTGTAGCACAGAAATCTTGGAAGGGGTCTGCAGAAGTTGGTCTACAATCTTATACTTGCTTCTCTTGATCATCTTCAAGAATTCATCAGCTTTAGATGAAGAATTATTCCCACTGGACTGCCCCAGAGTTGAATCACATACAACCGGCTACTCAACAGAAATTCCCTTGTCCTTTGGAGGTGTTGTAGAGAAAACATGACCGCTTCTAGTCACTCTACTGATATCAGCAATACTAACGACGGAAGGCTATATAGGCAAAGGCACTTCTTTCCCGTTATCCATCATAGTGGCATTGTACTTGTAAGGGACTGCTTTTTTGGTGGAGTAAGGAGTCGGGTCGGGAATATTAATGACCAGAGGAGTTGGAGAATACTTTCTGCTGTCATAAACAATCCCAATGCGTTCCACTTCATTGAAGTGAGGTATTATCACCAAGACCTCCTCTTCTTCATTCTCATTCTTATCAACAAGATCTCAATCACGGGTGACTGTAATAACCCTTCGATCCAACAAATCTATAATATCTTCCTTTATGAGCTCACATCTTCGGGAATTGGTAGAGCAAACATGACACACAACATAATCATGACCCTTTTGGCCAAAGGCAAACATCTTGGACAAACCTTCATGCATCTTCACCAAAGACCCTTGAATATCTTCGACATCAAACACAACATTCTTACTAGAAGACCCATGCAACATGTTAACACTGGCTGATCCATGCGAAGGGATAGGGTTAACTTGTACATTAGGGTTAGAGTCTTTGAAAGTGAGAATTCCACACTTAACCAATCTCTGGACATCCGCTTTCAAACCAATACAATTTTCAATATTATGCCCGGGCGCACCTTGGTGGCATGGACAAAACTGATCGGATTTATACCAAAAGGGGAGATCCTTAGGTACCTCAGGTGGAGACTTAGTTTGGATATGCCCCTTCTGTAGCAAAGCTGGAAACAATTCAGCATAAGGCATTGGAATGAGATCAAAATATGGCCTTCTTTTTGCACAGTTCTGGTTGTTGAATGATGGCCGAGCCTGTTGTAAATTCTATTGATTCTGATAACGTTGCGGTTGTTATTTCTGAATCGATTGAACTGGTTGATACGGTTGTGCGAAATGTGGTTGATAAACTGGAGTGTTAATAACCAGTGTCACTGTTGCAACATGCTGAGATTGTTGATGTTGCGGGTTTCTCCTTCGGGGTCGACGATGGTGTATGGCACTCACATATTGTTCCTTCTTCTTTGCAAAATTACTTATGCGTTTCTTCACACTACCGGAAGTACCAGCCTCTTTTGTCAACCTACCTTCACGAATTCCTTCTTCCAAGCGCATCTCCATATTGACCATTTCAGTAAAGTCACTCGGAGCGCTGGCCACCATTCTCTCATAGAAAAAGGGACTTAGAGTCTTTAAGAAAATCTTGGTCATTTTCTTCTCTTCGAGGGGCGGTGCAATCTGAGCAGCCACCTCGCACCAACGTTGGGTGTACTCTTTGAAATTTTCTCTTTCCTTTTGGGTCATAGCCCTCAACTGATCCCTATCCGATGCCATATCGACATTGTATTTGTACTGTCTGATAAAAGTGTCACAGAGATCGTTGAAGGTATGGATCTTCAGATTGTCCAGCCCCATATACCACTTGAGGACTGCACCATTCAAACTGTCTTGGAAATAATGGATCAGCAGTTGATCGTTATCTATTTGTGTTGACATCTTATGGGCGTACATAATGAGATGGCTTTGAGGACAAGAGTTGCCTTTATATTTCTCGAAATTAGGTACCTTGAACATTGGAAGAACCTTGACATTCGGCACCAGACACAGGTCAGAAGCACTTTTTCCGAATAAATCCTTCCCTCTGAGGGTTTTGATCTCTTTCCGCATTTTTATGAATTTATCCTGAAATTCATCCATCCTCTCATCAAATCCGACACTCTCACTTGTGGTGGTGTGGAATACAGGCTCTTCCAAATGGTACGGGACAACATTCACCACAGGAGGTGGCACAGTCATAATAGCGGTTACAGTAGGGGCTTCAGGAACTGCTGGACGGTAGCCAGTCGGAATGAAATTATGAGGCATCCCCCATGGAAAACCATGAGGCATGGTATACTGTGGTTCACTGATAGGCACCACTAGGATCGACGCGGAGACAATCTCAGAGATAATGGTCCTTGGAATATGGTTTTGTGAATTATGCGACGACTGATTCTGAGCAGCTGCCAGTGCTTCCATCATTCCGTTAAGCATTTCCAAACTCTCTTTCAAAGTTGTAACTTCTTCGCGGAGCGCCCTATTTTCCTGTTCGAGTTGATCCATCCTTTTCTGGTGACCGGCTCGGGTGTTATATCGATGATTCACCTTGTCTCTGAAGAAGAAGTAAGGGTGAGAACCTGAAATGCAAGAATGTAATGCAAATGATGTATGCAAAATTCACGATGCAAGGATGAATTAAGGAACTCAAAAGTGTATTTGCAAACATTGTAGAGATTGAGGATACATCTTAAAACAACTCATTTCATTAATCAACTAGCAAGTTTTACAAAATAAGTGGTACACCTCCAAGGTCCATTATATAAACAATCGAATACAGAGAAACAACATAAAAAGAACTAAGAGTCTAATCCATCCGATGACGGTCATTCTCCTCCACGGAGTTCCTTCATGAGCTTGTCGATCTATTCTTGCATCTTTGCTTTGTCAAGGGTCAGCTCCTCCAATGCCTTCTTCATCTTCAACTCTTCGCTTGTATGGACTACATGAGGCTTATGATGTGGATGGGGCATCCTCGACGTGAGAGCTCTTTCATAGTCCCACTCCAAGCAAGCTTCTGAGACAGTACAATCAGGGTGTCCTAGTGCAGTCCTTCCTTGTTTATTTATGCGGTGCCAAGCACGCGCAATTTTGGCTTTAAGCTCAGGGGTTTCCTCCTCTTCAAGAAAGAGTCTCGTCAGGTTGCTAGGATCAGGTTCTTCATTCATTGGATATCCAAGTTGCTGACGGGTGAGAACGAGTTTGTAATTGATGCATCCCTTTGTGCCAAGAAGAGGCACATTGGGGAAATCACCACATCTATGAATCATAATAATTCCCCCATATATCGAATCGTACCACCCGATATCTGAATGGGTGAGTTCCATGAGTCTCTTGGACCATATTGAACTGTCCTTCACATCCCAAAAGGTTGCAAACCTTGGTAGGTGCGAAATAAACCACCTATAGAGGGGAACAACGCAGCAAGTGATCAGTCCTTCATCTCGCAGAATATTTGAATGGATGACATGATAGGTATCGGCTAACAGGGTAGGGACTGGATTCTTAAGCATAAAAATCTGGATGGCATTGATGTCGACAAAGTCTTCGATGTTGGGAAACAAGAATAATTCATAAACCAACAATGCGAAAGTGGACTCAAAAACCTCAGTGTTCTTCGTATCGACAAAATACTGAGCCTTCTTAAACAAGAACTGAGCAGGAAAACCAGAGAGTCCTCCCTTGATAATCATGTTGGTTTAAACGTCAGACAACCTTAGGCGCGTTTCTCCTGCAATATCTTTCTCACTTTGTTCATCCTCTAGCCCGGAGAATGGCGGTAGGTCGTTGACAAGGAGGCCCATTAGAGCAGTGTATTCTTCCAAAGTTGGCATTACCTGGTAATCAGGGAATATGAAGCAATGGTAGATGGGATTATAGAGCTGAACCAGTGTCTCTAGTAGTCCATCAGCCTTTTGAAGCTTCAGCAGTGGGAGAATCCTTCCATATTTCTCTGAGAAAGCCAAAGGGTCCACGATCAGCTCTCTTAGTTCCCTTAATTGCTCAACATTAGGAACCTTGTAGGTGTACGACAAAGTTCCTCTCTTTCCAAAATCCATCTTACAGTGTTTGCAAAATAGGCTTTCAGTTCCTTGATAGGGTTAGTAAAAAAATGCAAGATGCAATGCAGAAGTTTCATGGACTTGGCTATTTGTAAATATCAATGGATAGCAAAAGACTCATTCTCATTAATGACAAAATGGATTACAAAAAGTCAATACATCTCACAAGAGTCTTAAACAGTAAGCTAAATAAAAGCTAACAAAAAGGACCTAAGGAGATTCTCATAACAGCCTCGTATTGAGCTTCTTAATCTCTTGTTCCATCTGAGCCTTTTCCTTAATGAACTTATCAACGATCAGCTTCCACGGAGTCAACTGAGGGTCAGAGGTGCATGGATCTTCATGTGTTTTCCTCTTCTTGTAGGAGAGTACTTCTTCATTCTTCACTTGTAGTTGTTTCAGAGTTCTTCATTCTCCTCAACAACTACTTGGTATTTATGCTTCCAAGCATCTCCCATTTGTTGGGCTTTATTCAGAGCAATCCTTAGCTCCTCTGCTTCAGACATGAAAATTAGGATAGGTTCCTCCTTCAAGGCCATTGGCTCTTGTCGAGAATAGGGCATCTTCAGCTCGATAACCCTTTTCCGAACCCATTGGAGACAGGGTTCCAAAGAGACGCAATTAGGTTTCCCTATGTAATTTTTTCCCTTCTTATGCCTATGACTCCAAGCACTCAAGATCTTCCCTTTTAGCTCCTCATGCTTCCCATCCTCTTTGAAAAAGATATCTTCCACATGAACGCCAAGAGGCTTGTCCTTCAAAGGATATCCCAATTGTCGACGAGCCAAAACCGGATTATAGCTTATTCGTCCTTTAGTTCCAAGAAGAGGCACATTCCCAAAATCCCCACAACTTTCAGTGATCATCACCCCATCATAGACGCGGTTATACCAATCAATATCAGAGTGGATGAGAGCCATAATCTTCTTAGACCACCAGCCTTTCTTAAGGTCCCAAAATGCGTTAGCCTTTGGCAAGTGCGAAATAAACCACTTGTACAACAAAGGAGTGCAACAAGTGATTTGTCCTTCAATGTGAGCATTCCTCAGATGAACAGAATAGTAGGCGTCAGCTAGCAAGGTAGGTACAGGGTTCCTCTTCAAGAAGATCTTGATGGCATTAAGATCTACAAAGTTTTCGAAGCTTGGAAACAGAAAGATTCCATAGATAAGCAAGGCAAAGATGGCTTCGAATGCATCCATACTCAGGTGGTTGGCGTAATACTGTGCTTTCCCAACCAAGAACTCCGCAGTCAAACCAAAAATTCCTCCTTTGGCAGTTATATTGTTTCGAATATCAACTAACTCCAAATGTGTGGCCTTAGCTATCTCTTACTCCTTGGGATCTTTTTCGAAGATCGGAAATGGAGATTTTTCTAGAATAGGCAGACCAACTAGCTGAGAATACTCTTCAAGTGTGGGCAAGAGCTGGTAATCAGGAAAGGTAAAACAATGGTAAACCGGGTCGTAATACTGAAGTAAAGTGGAAAGGAGCCCCTTATCAACCTTCATCTTTAATTGAGACAATAACTTCCCATATCTACTCTTAAATCCTCCAGGATCTGTCAGCAAAGTCCCCAACATCCTTAGGTCATCCAGTTTAAGACTCTTGAAAGTATACTTCACGGTGTTCTTCCTTTTACTATCCATGATAACCCTATGATATTCACAAACAAAAGTCTAAGTTCCATGAAACTCTGATGAAATGAATGCTTATGAATGCATGAGTGCACAAACACAGCTAAGCACAGATTCACATATATAACTATTCACAAATACACAGACAAAGGGCCTAGGTTTACAGGTCATGAGCATGGAGCCATGGTCTACCCATCCCAATAGGTATGTACTATGGGTTTATGATCCGTAGAACAGGGTTCTAAAAGTTCCCAAAGTCAACAACCCATCTTTCGGATATTATCGATTTCCCAAATGACTCATTAGTCAATAATATTCTCAAGAGAGTCTCGTCAGAGTGTAGTATCACGAATCAACCATTTTGGGACTACTCCCTTATAGCCATCGCACTACGTCCTAAAAGGCCAAATGGGGTTAAAGGTGACTAATGGTCATCAGTGTCATGGGCTCCTAGGTCGAAAGTAGTAACATTTTCACGAATAAACTCGTTCAACATGACTACACTCAAGAGGGCCTCCACTGTGTGGTGGTTTCTCAAGTCAACTTTTTTCTGGAATCGACTCCCTCAAAGTCTCCTTGAATATACCACCTTCCTATCATAGGTGCACTCAAGTCCGGGTATAGGACATATCCTCACCACTCAAAGTAACCACCCTGCACACAGAATAACCCAAGCACAATAGGAATATATACAGGTATAAACATGTACATATATAGATATACAAGTATACAAGTATATAAAATAAATAACACATATAAAACAAGATAGGTGTAACCCTCTTAGGGAGTAACTAGAGATTTTGGCTTCAAATTTCCCCAGTGAAGTCGCCATTTCTGTCGCAGTGAGAATCGAATATCAAGCTATTAATTAACTCGAATCACAAATCATAATTCACCACCGAACTTTTATTTATTCAAAGGAAAGGGTAAAGATCGAAATCCCTAATTGAAATGCAAAGTAAATGCAAGAGATCTAAGGTTCGGGGGTTGGTTATACCTTGGGAAGGTGCTAGCATCCTAGATATCTGTAGTACTCTACAGGAACCTCTTGTTTTGTTGTGTTATTTTTTGTTGCTTGCTTGCTAAGGGAAATATGCTAAAATAAAGACCTAGGGGTATATACACTAAGTATGCTCGCCAAGACATCGCATCTCGTGCCTACGTATCTTGTCTAAAAGAACCAGAGCATTGGTAGTTCCCCTCAATAAGGGTAAACGAGGTTTGTTGATTGGTTTAGGAGAAGAGACAAGTTGTCATCTTAAGTAGAATACTCAACTGAACCACCACAAACGTGCGGAAGAGAGATCTTTGCTTCACATTAAGAGAAGGGCTCTGACTCGGATATCGAATCGACGAGTATGCCACATACCTCTCTCAAGTGGAAAAGAATCTATAACTTTCTCAGCTGTGTCATGGGGTAGGAGATTTACATCTCAACTAGGGATGACCAATGTCTAATTCTCTCATGGGAGAAGAAAGGGAGACTAACAGTGAGTTGCCTAAGTTAAACATCCTAGGGGAAACTATCCTAAAAGAGAGTATCCTAAGGGAAATGTCTTAAAAGAATTAAGCTAAGAAAATGAGAAGCCTAAACTATCTTAGAAGATGACTTAAAAGTCAACAAAGCAACTTTCCTTTGGAAGAAGGAAACAACTACCTATAAAACAAGTATTGAAAAAAAAGGGAGTTTTAAGATGAAGATGATAAAAACCAATGGGTCAAAGCCAAAGATCAAGTGAGATAAGACAATCCACAATGGACAGCAAAACATCAATCACAAATCAAAGGTATTAACATACTATCAAGAGATATGAACAAAACTCAAACCAAAGCACACAAAACATGCCTTAAAACATAATCTAAATGGAAGGGATTAAGTTCAAATTATCAAACCTATCTCGTACAATGTATATGAGGTCCACATAACTCACATTGACAAGCAAAAGCCAAAGAACACATCAAAAGAGTTAAAGAAAGTAACTTAAAACCCTAACAGAAACACCAACTATGAACAAATGAAAAGGTAATTAAAATTAGTATTTTTAAAGTTTTCTTTTTAGAAATAGAAAATAGACACAAAAATGAGATAATGGCAAAACGAATGAGCCAAAAAGCCCTTAGGATCAAAGAGATATCATGTTTCAAAGTTGTAAATAAAACCCTAAAAATAATTGATAAAAAATGAGGAAATGCACATCCAAGGTTTGAACTCACGCTGCTTTACTCATAGTTCAAAACTATGCCCACCAAACCATTGCGCGCCTCAGGTATTAACATGGTTAACATGAAATAAATGTGTAAATAAAAGCTATAAATAGAAAGAATGAAAATAAAGGCAAAAACGGTGATCCCTAGGATCGAACCCTAGATACGGAGCATACAAGGCAAAGGCAAGGAAAGGTTAGCGCCACTGGGGTGGCCAATACATCCAATAATAAACACGATTGGACTTGTATATAAATCATAACAAGCACAAAACGGCCAGGTCAGCAAAGGACCCTCCACATCATCTCATCTTCCTCACTCGTATTCTTTTAGACTTCCTTCTTCTTTTCTTTCCACGCACAACAAACAACAACATGATAGCTCCCTCGTTTCATTATGGAATCAAAAAATTCAAAAGGAAAACTTGCTCTATTTTTCATTAAGAATATTAATATAACCACAATGAGCTTGAAAACTAAAGAAGTGCTTCATAAAAACTGGTCAAACCCGTGGGTATGACAACACAAAATGTTTGAAAACTAACACATTTCAGTGTATACAAACCATGTAACCACTCAAAAACAATGTAAAACACATGATGAACAGATTTGAATCATAAACAAAACATTTCAACGCATGGATAATGAGTTTGAGCAAGAAGGTGTTACCGCTTGAAGCAAAGGTCAGAAACTTCCTCAAATGAGATTGTAGGAATGAATAGTGATGTTACTCAACCTCCTTAGTTTCCCAAGAGTGGAAATAGGTGCTCTATTGGCCTGGAAACTTCTTCTCCCTCAAACCTGATAATTTGAGCTCCAATGGTAGATGAAAATGGTGGTTCAGGTTGGAGTTGTTACAACTTGTATTTAAGGTTATGGATAAGCTATATGGGATATAAGGAGAAATTTTTTGGAGTTTGTTTTGTGTTTGCACGATAGGAAATGAAGTTTTTAGAGTTTTTACAAAACTGGGGTTTTTGTGTTCTTGCTTGAACTGGTGTTTTTTTGGCTTGTCTTTCAATATTTTTCTTTGTTTTTTAGATATGGGTTGCCCTCTCCCTTTTGAAGCTGTGCCCTTTTTTAAATTTTGTCTTTGCAGTCAAAATTGAAGGTTGATCAAGATAGTGATGACTCGGTTAGGGTTTTTGTCTCAGATGATTGGGCAGTGTTAATATTTGTTGTGTTGTGATCAGAATAGCAGCCTAAGAGGGATTAGGAGTCAGCTCGTCTGCTCACAATGTTGGTCTTGCATAGCCTTATGTTTGTGTCATGAAATTCTTTTGGTATGTCAAAGAAATAAGAGCTAGAAGAGGCAATGTTTGGGATTGAAGCTTGCAGGGGTAGGTGCACACGAAACAAGGCCTTGGATGCTGGGAAATGTTTGGCAAAATTGGTGTGAAAAGTGAAGGTTTTGCGTGTGGGAATAGAGGTAAATGGGTACTGCATGGGAAAGTTACAAATTCATGGCAAGGTGATATAGAAACAAACACTCTTGGAACAATTCCATCAAGCTCACTTTGCACCATCACAACTTGATGAATTTCAAACTAATTCAAAAGATTCTTGGTTCAATGCAAAGCATAAAGATTATAGATCAATCTTCATTTGGACATCACCTTCAAATAAGACTTGGGAAGTGAGGAAAAATCACGATAAAGTCATGTCCACCAAAGTCACCAAAAGGATACTTAGAAAAAATCTAAGTTATAGAAATTGACAATGTTGTGACACCAACTTTGAAGCATTGTAACTTGATGAATATTTGTCCAAATAAGGAGTTCTAGTAATGGATGGAAAGCTTGGAAAGAGCCCTACAACTTTCATGTCCAAAGGAAATTGAAATAAGGCTCGTATCATGATGAAATATGTCTTGGAAGATTGGTCCATAAAGTTGCCAAAACATATCAAGTGAAAAACCCTATCTTGGTGACTTCATAACTTGAGTTGTATACATGCAATGGAGGAGTTCTAATACTCAAAAGAAAGCTATAAGAACATTCTACAACTTTCATGACCAAAGAAAATTGAAATAAAGCTTGGATCATTGTGAAAAATGTCTTGGAAGATTGGTCCATGAAGTTGAGATTCTATACTTAGAAAAATTTCTAAGTACAAAATTTCACATCCTTGTTTTTCTCAACTTTAGGCCTCCATGCCTTGAAATTCATGAATTTATTGAACACTTTTTCTTCTTCAAACATAAAGTACATGGTTTCCTCTTCAATTTTATAGCTAATTTGCCCCATTTGGATCAGGGATGGAGAAGTTATAGATGTTACAAAATGGCCAAGAGTTGAGTTTCTCACACTTAGAAACTTTTTCTTCAAAACCCTAATCCTTCAACCTTCTTGATTTTATGCTTCCTCTTGATCCCAAACTCACAAACACACTTAAAATGATATGTCATGCTCATGGTTGACCTCAAATCTTGAGTTTGACTTTTCAGAGACACAATTGACTTCCTTGAATAGATGACTCTCCACCTTGGTTTTCAACCAATCAATACATATTATGGGTTACTTGGATATCACAAGTAGGCTTCATGGATGCCTTGATGAGTCTTAGATCATGTCTTAGGGTTTGTGGCCAATTCTTGACCAAGATCCATGGGTGCAGTTGACTTTGTCTTGAAGAAACCCTAACTCTTGATTAAGTGCTAATGAAACCCTGAGGAGCTTAATGTGAGGCCATCTTGTGCTTGTTTCCCTGATGGGAATGAGCCTCCTATGTGTGTGAAGACTTGCTTGATTAATGATTTCCTAAAGACTTTACTGGCCAAATCCTTGAGGCTCTTTGGAGCAATCCCTAATTCAAAAGTAAATAAAACAAACAAAACAAAGTGATAAAAAGGTTAGCTATGCATGAGATGCTTGACCTAAAGATATGGGATCTTAGGGTTAAAAATTTGGGTGTGACAAGTAGTATGAAAAATTGATACTTGTAACGCGACACACCATATTTCGGACATTGAAACAAGTCTTCATACTCTTTCCGGTATAATATGCAATCGTTAGGGCAAGCATGTATCTTGACATACTCCAGACCCACTGGACACAATATCTTCTTGGCCTCATAGCAACGATCCGGCAATTTGTTATCTTCTGGTAACATTTGCTGTAGCAATTCAAGTAATTCCGTGAAACTTTTATCCAACCATCCATTTTTTCCTTCAGATTAAACAACTTTAACACCGCCGACAATCGTGTGAACTCTGTGCATCCCTTATATAAAGGGGTGTCTTTATCACGACATAAATTATCATAAATATGAGCATTCATAAAAGAAGATTCCCCAATATCACGGAACATATCCTCTAGGTGATCTTCCATATATTTATCTTCCTCCACTCTTTGACTTTGTGACGCCCGACTTTCCTTATTATCCACCTCACCATGCCACGTCCATATTATATAATTTTGACATATACCATCACAACAAAGGTGATTGTGTATTTCTTTCTTTGTACCCTTTTTGATATTAGCGCAAACAACACAAGGACAATAAAAGATACCATCATTGTCGGGAAGATGTTTATCAGCGTATTCAAGGAATTCACAAACTCCGTTCTCATAAACCGGATCTAATCTATTGGCTTTCATTCAACTACGATCCATTACAACTTCTGAAATTTATACATGTATAATAATGTGAATGACACACCAAAATCTAATCCAAAAACTCAAGCATATGCATATACAATATGAACAAAGAAAAAAATCAATGAAGATGTACTCTCATACTAAACGTAAAGAATATGAAACATCTCATTCTGACTTGAGCATATACAATATGAACAAAAAAAAAAGGAATGAAGATGGTGAAGAGAACCTTACTTCGAAGCTGAAGAAGCAAATGAATGATGAAGACGGTCAATATTTGAGCATAAACCAAGAAAAAAGGAATGAAGATGTTGAAGAGTACCTTACTTCGAAGCTGAAGAAGCAAATGAATGATGAAGACAGTCAATATTTGAGCATAAACCAAGAAAAAAGGAATGAAGATGTTGAAGAGTACCTTATTTGAGCAATATTTGAGCTCCAAATGAATGGATATGAAGAGGGTAAAGGTTAGGGCGTCTCTGGATCACTTGTTCGATTAGGGCGTCTTAAGAAAGAAATACATAATAAGTTTTGTTTTAATTTATCAGTAAACCTTCGTGGAATCTTAAGTGACACACGCTAAATGTATCCTTAAAAAAGGAAAAAATGTGTTGCAGGGAATCGAAGCTTGTTACATTTCATTTATTACTACGGTTGTTCATCTTAACCATTGTAAAATAATTTACAATTTATTTTTAAAATATTGGACTTAATTGTCACACGCTAAATGGACTCTAAAAAATGGAAAAAATGTAGTTGCAGGAAATCGAAGCTAGATACATTTTATTTATTACTACAGTGGTTTCATTCAACCGTCATTAAATGACTCAGCTTTTACATGGGCGAGAAATTTTTAACCTATTACAACGGCATAAAAGGATGCATTGTAAGCCTGACGTTGTTGTTTTAGCATTTTGTAGTAGTGGTCACTACTACGAAAAACTCATTTAACAATGGTTGGGAATGACATATAATAACGCGGGCGAGGGCGTTGTTATGTAGATTGTTGTTGTATATATGATACTTACAACGACAACCTTGATTGCGTTGTAATAAACAGGAAAGCGCGCTAACTATCACAACGGTTTTACATTACACCGTTGTAATAAATATAATTGTCCCCGGTTAGATTCCCAGCAGCACAGTTTTGATATTTATTTTTTGCTGGAGAGCGCGCCAGATATTATAACGGTTAGGAAATATAACCGTCGTTAAAGTTTCTGCAAAATTAACAAATATCATCCTGCTTTTATAATTAATCCCATTTTTTTACCTGTATTATTGTTCTCCATATCTCAGCAGAGCAGAAAAATACAATTCACATTTTGTGATACAGTTTTCATAATAATATTAATCGTATCATATTCATAATATCACATATACCACATTACAGTTTATCAGAACAAACGACCTACATAAATAAAATATCACATATACCATATTACAGTTTACACACATTACATAACTTCACATAATTGTAACTTGGTGTATTGGTATCTTGTCTCTTGGTGTCTTGTCTCCTGGCCTGGTGTCTGGACTCAAAATACCTATGATTTCAAATAACTATACTTGTTAGTAAAAATACTTCTAAACTATAACATACAACTAATATATTATGACTAAATAATAAATTACGTACTTGTTAATTTTCCCATATGCCTTCTTCATGATCGAGTCGTATAGCATGCACGGCATCTCCATCAACTTCATCATATGAGGTAGGAACTTGTGTTGTGTAAGAAGGTGTGGACGAAATATCAAGACTTTCATCACTAAGAGGAATGTATTTTCCTTGGAGAACGATTGACCATTTCCCCGATTTGTCCGATGGATCGGAAACATAGAAAACTTGTTTTGCTGGAGAAGCCATGATGCATGGTTCTGTATTAAAAGATGACTTGCCAAGGTCGACCCAGGTGAATCCTAAGTCATAAATGTCTACACCATTACTATTATTGGGAACCCACTTGCATTTAAATAAAGCCACTTTGAAAATAACATAATCAATCTCCCAAATCTCATCAATGACACCATAAAACGCGGTAGTTGCCAATACCAGATTCTTATCTTTCGAACTAGAGAAATACATCGATTCGGCTTCAACCATAACCCCACTATTTTGCGTTGTACTACGATCATCTTTTGATTTTGTATAAAAGGTATAATGACCAATGTCGTATGCACTCCAGGTAATGACACAAAATTTTGGCCCGTACGACAACCATCTAAGTATCTCGGATGCACTAGGATCATTAGATACACTTTTATTAAACCAATCCATGAATCTATTGTTATGCTCTATCAATAACAACTTGACATTCATTCGGGGATATTTTTTCTTCATAAGTCTTTTGTGAGTATCTATGAAAGGTTGAACCTCATCTATATTATTCAATATATAGAAATGTGATTGAATAACTACATCCCGAGCCATTGACCTAACATTTAGACCTTAAATACCTCTTCCATCTATGTCAGCATGACGAGACTTTGGAATTCCTATAGAATCTGCATCCGACAAATAGTTTGTACAAAACTCAACAGCTTCTTCTGTGGTGTACCTTTCAACAATCGAAGCTTTCGGTCGGTGATGATTCTTCGTATATCCTTTAAAGATCTTCATATATCGCTCTATTGGATACATCCACCTTAAATAAACTGGACCACAAATTCTGATTTCTCTTACGAGATGAACAAGTAAGTGAACCATAATGTCAAAAAATGATGGCGGAAAATACATCTCCAATTGACACAAGATTATGGAAGCCTCATCTTCTAATTCATCCAATTTTTTGAAATCAAGAACTTTATTACATATGGCATTGAAGAATAAACATAGTCTCGTTATAGTTACTCTCATATTTTTTGGAAGGATCCCACAGATAACCACTTGTAGAAGTTGTTGCATCAATACATGACAATTATGAGATTTTAAACCAATTAACTTGAGATCTTTCATTGATACAAGTTTCTTGATGTTTGATGAGTAACCTTGCAGAACTTTAATACCTTGCAAACACTCAGAGAACATCTTCTTTTCCTTTTTAGATAGAGTGTGACATGCTGGAGGCAGATAAGTTCTTTTTCCTTTCTCTATTGGAGCCAACTGTTTTCGTATACCCATCTTCTCCATATCAAGACGGGAAGTCTTACTATCTTTAGGCTTGCCTGGAATGTTTAGAAGTGTGCCAATCAAACTATCACACACATTTTTCTCCACGTGCATCACATCAAGACAATGTATAACATCAAGACTTGACCAATATGGAAGATCAAAGAAGATGGACCTCTTTTTCCATATATTTTTTGCAACTTCCCCTTTTTCTTTTCCTCTCTTCCCACCTTTTTCTTTTTCTCTCTTCCCACATTTTACTTTTTCTCTCTTCCCAAGGAAAACATTAATGTATTCCTGCCGTTGATAAACTTCATCCCCGGTTAAAGGTTTAGGAGCCTCACCAAACTCTTACTCTCCATTAAAAGTATTTCGCAATCTACGATGAGGATGACCCAGTTTTAGAAATTTTCGATGCCCAAGGTAAACGGTCTTTTTTCCAAACTCAAGTTGGTGATAACAAGTATCATCTTCACATATAGGACAACTTTATGTCCTTTGACACTGTATCCTGCCAAGTTACCGTAAGCTGGAAAGGGGTTAATTGGGCAAAATAACATTGCACGCATATTAAACTTTTCCCCAGAATATGCATCATCAACTTCAACGCCTTCATCCCACAAGAGTCGTAATCATCAATTAATGGACTAAGATAAACATCTATGTCGTTACCAGGTTGTCGTGGTCCAGAAATCCTCATACTTAATAGTATATACTTGCGCTTCATGCATAACCAAAGAGATAGGTTGTAAATAGTGAGAAGAACAAACCATGAAGTATGATTAGTGCTCATATTACCAAAGGGGTTCATTCCATCGGTGGCAAGCCCAAGCCTAAGATTTCTTGGCGCGACTCCAAAATCTGGAAATAATGAATCAATTTTCTTCCATTGCAACGAATCAGCTACATGGCGAATGTTTACATCACGAATCCTTTCATCTGCATGCCATTTAAGATTCTTTGCATCCTTCGAATTAGAAAAAAGTCTCTTTAATCATGAAAGTATTGGCAAGTACTATAACACTTTAGCAGGAGGATGCTTCCTACTAACATTGTCATAGTGATCATTGTCATCACCATTGCTAGCCTTCAGCTTGTAACGCAACACACCACATTTCGGACATTGAAACAAGTCTTCATACTTTTTCTGGTATAATATGCAATCATTAGGGCAAGCATGTATCTTGATATACTCCAGACCCAGTGGACACAATATCTTCTTGGCCTCATAGCAACGATCCGACAATTTGTTATCTTCTGGTAACATTTGCTGTAGCAATTCAAGTAATTCCGTGAAACTTTTATCCGACCATCCATTTTTTTCCTTCAGATTAAACAACTTTAACACCGCTGACAATCGTGTGAACTCTGTGCATCCCTTATATAAAGGGGTGTCTTTATCACGACATAAATTATCATAAATATGAGCATTCATAAAAGAAGATTCCCCAATATCATGAAACATATCCTCTAGGTGAACCTCCATATATTCATCTTCCTCTACTCTTTGACTTTGTGACGTTCGACATTCCTTATTATCCACCTCACCATGCCACATCCATATTATATAATTTTGACATATACCACCACAACAAAGGTGATTGTGTATTTCTTTCTTTGTACCCTTTTTGATATTAGCGCAAACAACACAAGGAAAATAAAAGATACCATCATTGCCAGGAAGATGTTTATCAGCGTATTCAAGGAATTCACAAACTTCGTTCTCATAAACCGGATCTAATCTATTGGCTTTCATCCAACTACGATCAATTACAACTTCTGAAATTTATACATGTATAATAATGTGAATGACATACCAAAATGTAATCCAAAAACTCAAGCATATCCATATACAATATAAACAAAGAAAAAATCAATGAAGATGTACTCTCATACTAAACGTAAAGCATATGAAACATCTTATTCTGACTTGAGCATATACAATATGAACAAAGAAAAAAGGAATGAAGATGTTGAAGAGAACCTTACTTCTAAGCTGAAGAAGCAAATGAATGATGAAGACGGTCAATATTTGAGCATAAACACAGAAAAAAGGAATGAAGATGTTGAAGAGTACCTTACTTCGAAGCTAAAGAAGCAAATGAATGATGAATACGGTCAATATTTGAGCATAAACCAAGAAAAAAGGAATATAGATGTTGAAGAGTACCTTATTTGAGCAATATTTGAGCTCCAAATGAATGGATATGAAGAAGGTAAAGGTTAGGGCGTCTCTGGATCACTTGTTCGATTAGGGCGTCTTATGAAAGAAATACATAATAAGTTTTGTTTTAATTTATAAGTAAACCTTTTAATCTCAGTTGGAGAAACAAACCGACATGGAATCTTAAGTGACACACGCTAAATGTATCCTAAAAAAGGGAAAAAATGTGTTGCAGGGAATCGAAGCTTGTTACATTTCATTTATTACTACGGTTGTTCATCTTAACTGTTGTAAAATAATTTACAATTTATTTTTAAAATAATGGACTTAATTGTCACACGCTAAATGGACTCTAAAAAATGGAAAAAATGTAGTTGCAGGGAATCCAAGCTAGATACATTTTATTTATTACTACGGTGGTTTCATTCAACCGTGATTAAATGAATTAGCTTTTACATGGGTGAGAAATTTTTAACCTATTACAACGGCATAAAAGGATGCGTTGTAAACCTGGCGTTGTTGTTTTAGCGTTTTGTAGTAGTGTGTATTATGTCTCCAGCATAATCCGCATCACAGAAACCTGATAACTTATATTATGATGTTTTCTCATACATCAAGCCATGGTTAGAACTTCCTTTCAGATACCTTAGGATTCTCTTAGCAGCAGTTAAGTGACTTTCCCTTGGATCTGACTAAAAACGAGCACAAAGACATACACTAAATAAAATATCTGGTCGTGTGACAGTCAGATAGAGAAGAGAGCCTATCATACGACGATAGAGCTTCTGAAAAACCTTTTTACTTACTTCGTCTTTCTCAAGAATGCAAGTAGGATGCATGGGTGTTTTAGCTGGTTTGCTTCCATCATATCAAACTTCTTTAGAAGTTCCTTAGTATATTTTCCTTGATGAATAAACGTGACTTCTGGAGTGTGATTGATTTGAATTCCCATAAAGTACTTTAACTCTTTCATTAGACTCATTTCTAATTCTACCTGCATTAACTTAGAAAAATATTGACATGCAGAAGTATTAGCAGAACCAAAAGTTATATCATCTTCATAGATTTGGCATATCATGAGGTCGTTTCCAAAGTTTTTTACAGAAGAGAGTAGTATCCACTTTTCCTCTTGTAAAGTCATTTTCTAAAAGAAAAGAACTTAATATCTGGGAGCTTGCTTAAGACCATATAATTACTTCTTAAGTTTAAAAACATGTTCTGGGAACATAGAGTTTTCAAAACCTAGAGGTTGGTGAAGATATACTTCTTCAGAAATGTAACCGTTTAGAAACACACTTTTGACATCTGAAATTCTGGTATCAGATATGAGATGTCGAAGGAGATGTCACGACACTAATATCTGAACAATGATAAATTTATGAACAAGATAAAAATAGTAAATAATAGCAAAGAGACACAAGCAATTGTTAACCCAGTTCGGTGCAATCACACCTACGTCTGGGGGCTACCAAGCCAGGAAGGAAATCCACTAAACAGAATTAGTTTGAAGACTCTCAGTAAACACACTCCAGTTTACAATCTTCTCACCTAACCTCTACCTGTGAGATTTCTATCTAAGACACTTAGATAAGAGACACCTCTCACTCCCCCTCAATCACATGCAGTGATAACTACAGAAACTTACAAAAGAGAAGAACATACTTCAATGACACACCTTGATCTTGCCTAAAAGCTTGGATCAAGAACAAAGCACTCGTACTTAAAAGCTTAGAGTGAACAACTTACAACTCAAAGACTCAGTATAATTCAAACATCCAAGAGATGAATGAATGGCTCACAATCAAACAATTAACAAAATTCTAAAATCCTAAAACTTGAAACGCAGCTTTCAATAACTTTTCTCCACACATGCCTTTAGGGTTTGTACGTCTTTAAATAGAAACAATCTCCTTGGGCTTGGGCAATAGCAGATCTAAGATATAATAATAATTAAAGCTAATTATCCTCCATATCTTTTTGCATGAAAATAGTAACCAACTATTCTTCAAAAATAACAGAAAGTGCTTGCTTCAGAATAATGTTACTCCATGATTTTCGCAAGCAATCACTGATCATAAACACACAAAAGATTGCAAATAAAGCGCAACAAATAAACCATAACAGTCTAAACAGAATGTTCTGTCAACAGATGTTAGGACATCAGGCTCGACATCATGCAGAAATTCCCGCAACACTAAGAATCACCACCTGTAGAATGTTAGAATCACATGTCAAGACATCAAGCATAACATCTTGATGTAACACCTTGTTTTAGCAAAATTGCTGCCAATACAGAACTAACAAACTCCCCCTTTCGAAAATTTAGGATAAAACAACATTTGAGCACCAACACATACCAGAGATCCCTGCAGCAGAAACAAAACACATCTAACATTAAAAAAAAAACTGAAGCTCCCCCTCAAACCAAGGAACAGATAAAACCAGAAACAACCAACATCACACATAGCAATCCTACTAAGCCACTAAGCAAATCTCCCCCTTTTTAGCCATAATTAGACAAACCAGAAAACCAGATAAGAACAAATAGAAACTGTCATAACATCACAAAAAGTAACATGTAGAAGCTGTCATCAAACTAGCAGTACAATCCATGCACACTAAGGGTGCCAACAGAAAAACCAGAAAAGAACCAAATCCAAGCACACAAGGGTGCCAAAAGAAAACCAGAAAAAGAACAAAAAAAACTTCAAGAACAGATCAATCAAACATCTTCAGAAGCAGCAGAGTCCTTAGTCTCAGAATTGTCTTCTTCACCCTCAGCATTACCATCAGAATCACCAGAACCACCCTCCTCAATACCTTCATTTTCATTTTCATCCTCAGCAGTTGTATCACCCTCATTCATTCTCAGAGTCCTGACCATCCTTTCAAACTTGAGTTTTCTTTCAGTATGACCCGAATAACCTCATCCAGCTCTCTGCAGGCTTCTACTAATTCAGAGATCACCCTTGACTTGTTAGTTGGCTGGTTTGCAGCAGAATCAGATGTCCTGACAATGTCAGGGACATGGTTACCTGCAAACAGTTTATAGTGAAGGGACAAGGCAGATTCCCTTTTGCAAACAACATCAGAATGAGACAGGATATCAGGATGCTAATTTAATATAATGCCACAGATTAGGGAAGGAAATGCAATGGGCATCTTCACAGTAAATGTTCCAGCATGCTTCATAGTTTGATCAAAGATATAGGAACCATAGTCAAAATTCTTCTTAGTCTCAATAACATAGATAAATTTCCCCAAACAAACAGAAATAGTAGATGTATGATTGGTGGGAACCCAATCAGCAACTCCAATCCTATGAAGGATAACATACTTGACACTGAGTCTTCCAGCAGACAGCTTGCTTGGTTTCAAGGGCTAAGCAGTCACCTGATTAGCAGTAATCTCTTTGCAGACTTGATTATCAGTTACCTCTAGCTCGCTCTGTTCTTCCTCACTTCTTCCCAGATATCTGTTGATGATGGTGGGAGAGAACTCAACACATTTTCCTCGAACAAACACCTTCATGAAGTCCTTACTCTTGTAGTTAGCACAGTCCTCAGGAATATTAACAATGAATTCCTTCACAAGCACCTCCTAACATTTTGCAAACTTAGTCACAGTTTTCATCAATCCAGCAAAAGTAATAAGCCCCATAACCTCCTTACAATCCAAAGCATCTTTCCCTAACTCTCTCTCCAGAGAAACCCTTCTTTGATAAACAAATTCCCACCTTTCAACACTCTCAGCATAGTGAAATGAGATGTTATCCAAAGGGGCATCAGGAACTTTATCAGATATCTTCTTAACCATAGACTTTTTCACAGGAGTGATGTCCTGGATATCATCCTCAACATCATACTCAGAGTCAGACTCAGACCTAATCTTCCTATTTTTGGAGGAAGTAGCTACTTTGCTCTAGGATCTTGGGGGACCTACAACAGTTGTCTTTTTCTTACCACTAGCAGCTTTCACTTTAGGAGAGGTGTCCACAGATTTCCCTCTTCTTGTCTTCAACCTCTTAGCTATACCAGGATGCACATTTGCAATTAACTCATTGTCAGAGGGAACATCAACAAGATTCACAACATCATCAGAGTCATTAGTTTTTCCCTCACTCTGATCAGGAACATCACTCTTCTTCCCTAAACCAGAACCCTCACCAACACCTTAACTCCTTCCTTCCTTCAGCACAGAGTTAGCTAACTTGTGCAGATTTGTAGTATCAGTATCCTTCTCAGAATTAGAAGAATCTACATCTATTTCCTCACTCTGATTTGCATCTATGGTAGGAACATCATCAATTTTAGAAAGTGGAATATTAATCCCAGGAACCCTATGAACTCCATACAAAAGACCAGTAACAATACTTGTAATAGCTCTATGGACATACCGACTACCTTCACTAGCCCTATATTCAGAAGACGACTCTAAAGGAGTTTTAGAAGTGTTACCTGCAGGCGCATGTTTAGAACCTCTTGCATGCGTTTTTCTGGGCTTTTTCGTCTCAGTTTCAGAACAGGGAATCATTGCTAATGGAGCAACATCAAGAACATCATTAGGAGAAATATCTTCAGAATGAACCCTAGATTTTGAAGCAGACACATCCGACGAGTGTTTGGAAGGAGATGGAGTTTGTTGTTGAGACATCTTGATAACCTTGCAAATGGTTGAACTGGGAATGAAAAAAATATCTGAGAGAGAAGATGAAAGAACTAATCAAGTATGGCACAAGATTGATGTAGCGTGTGAGAAGGCTTTCTAGCAATGATAGCCTATGATAGGGGCACTTTAAGTTTTGGGAACATAAAGGGAAATAAATGATATTTCCACAAGACAGTAAATGACACTTTAAGTTTTTAAAACTTAAAAAAAATTTCTCACACGCTGCTAATTGCTACAATTCTTCATAAATACAAAGCCCTAATTTTCCTCTTAGAAATTTAAACTGACTTGCATCCAATGCCTTAGTGAAGATGTCAGCTAATTGCTTCTCTGTGGTAACATGTTCTAAGGCAATAACCTTGTCTTCTACAAGCTCACTAATAAAATGATGGCGAATATCAATGTGTTTGGTCCTGCTGTGTTGAATAGGGTTTTTGGAAATGTTTATAGCACTCAAATTATCACAATACAATGTCATGACATCTTGTGTGACATTATATTCAGTCAGCTTTTGTTTCATCCACACCAGTTGAGAACAACTACTTCCAGCTGCTATGTACTCTGCTTCAGCAGTAGATAGAGAGACACAATTTTGCTTCTTGCTAAACCATAATATAAGATTGTTTCCCAAGAAGAAGCAACCTCCTGAAGTGCTTTTCCTATCATTTGCACTTCCAGCCCAACCAGCATCACAATATCCAGATAAAACATAGCCAGAACCATGTGTGTATAGCATACCATAATCACATGTTCCATTTACATACTTCAGAATCCTCTTGACTTGATTGATATGACTCACTTTGGGTTCAGCTTGATATCTAGCACAGACACCTACAGCAAAAGCAATGTCAGGCCTGCTAGCTGTAAGATAAAGTAGGCTTCCTATCATGCTCCTATATAAACTTTGGTCCACATTAACACCCTTTTCATCTTTAGACAACTTTAGATGAGTAAGAGCATGTGTCCTTTTGTGACTGGCATTCTCCATCCCAAACTTCTTAACTATGTTCTTAGCATATTTACTCTGAGATAGGAATATAGAATCTTCCATCTGTTTGACTTGCAACCCAAGAAAATAAGTTAATTCACCAACAAGGCTCATCTCTTGTTTCTTGAGGTAAGTAGGACATTCAGCTTTAATGTGGCCAAATCCCTCACACCCATGGCACTGAATCCCTTTCCCTTGAGTGGATTTTTCTTCAGACCTTATTCTTCTTCCACCATCATTAGACCTGCTGATGTCAGATGAGTTGTCCTTGACATTTGGTCTTGACTTTATGTCTATTCTCTTCATCACCTTGTTGAACTGTCTTCCTAGCAGCACTATAGCATTAGATAGGCTTTCATCAACTTCTAGAGCACACTCCTCCTCTTCATCTTCAGCATTGGACACAAAAGCTATGCTTTTGGCTTTCTTTTCAGATCTGTCACTTATCCCTAGTTTAAAAGTTTGGAGGGATCCAACAAGTTCATTCACCCTCATCTTGCTGATATCTTGAGCTTCTTCTATGGCAGTCACCTTTATATCATATGGAAGTCATGTATGCACTTGAAGCATTGGCTATTTCAAGAATGTTCATATGGAAGTCATGTATGCTTTCATCTTCCTTCATCTTTAAATTTTCAAACTTGGTAGTCAGCAACTGAAGTCTTGACATCTTTACTTTAGAGGTACCTTCATGAGTGGTTTTGAGTATGTCCCAAGCATCTTTAGCAACCTCACAATTGTTCACCAATCTGAATATGTTTCTATCAATTCCATTGAACAAAGAATTCAATGCTTTAGAGTTTCCAAGAGCCAGTTCATCCTCCTCCTTAGTCCATTCTTTCTCAGGTTTCAGATCAGATGTTTCTATTCCATCTTTCCCAACAATGACAGGGTGTTTCCATCCTTTTATGACAGCTTTCCAGGCCTTACTATCCAAAGATTTCAAGAAGGCCACCATGCGTGGTTTCCAATAATCATAATTAGATCCATCCAAGATGGGTGGTCTGTTCACAAATCCTCATTCCTTGTCCATAGTACCAGAAAATATCGTCCCTAGATCTCACCCAGAAACAGAACAGGATGCCTGCTCTGATGCCAATTGAAATTCTGGTATCAGATATGAGATGTCGAAGGAGATGTCACGACACTAATATCTGAACAATGATCAATTTATGAACAAGATAAAAACAGTAAACAATAGCAAAGAGACACAAGCAATTGTTAACCTAGTTTGGTGCAATCACACCTACGTCTGGGGGCTACCAAGCCAGGAAGGAAATCCACTAAACAGAATTAGTTTGAAGACTCTCAGTAAACACACTCCAGTTTACAATCTTCTCACCTAACCTCTACCTGTGAGATTTCTATCTAAGACACTTAGATAAGAGACACCTCTCACTCCCCCTCAATCACATGCAGTGATAACTACAAAAACTTACAAAAGAGAAGAACACACTTCAATGACACACCTTGATCTTGCTTAAAAGCTTCAATCAAGAACAAAGCACTCGTACTTAAAAGCTTAGAGTGAACAACTTATAAATCAAAGACTCAGCTCAATTCAAACATCCAAGAGATGAATGAATGGCTCACAATCAAACAATTAACAAAAGACTAAAACCCTAAAACTTGAAACGCAGCTTTCAATAACTTTTCTCCACACATGCCATTAGGGTTTGCACGTCTTTAAATAGAAACAATCTCCTTTGGCTTGGGCAATAGCAGATCTAAGATATAATAATAATTAAAGCTAATTATCCTCCATATCTTTTTGCATGAAAATAGTAACCAACTATTCTTCAAAAATAACAGAAAGTGCTTGCTTCAAAATAATGTTACTCCATGATTTTCGCACGCAATCACTGAACATAAACACACAAAAGATTGCAAATAAAGCGTAGCAAATAAACCATAACAGTCTGAACAGAATGTTCTGTCAACAGATGTTAGGACATCGGGCTCGACATCATGCACAAATTCCTGCAACACTAAGAATCACCACCTGTAGAATGTTAGAATCACATGTCAAGACATCAAGCATAACATCTTGATGTAACACCTTGTTTTAGCAAAGTTGCTGCCAATACAGAACTAACAACATCTATTTGATATAACTTAATATTATTATTCATATCAAAAGAGATGAGGAGGCGTATAGATTCTAAACTGGCGACTGGAGCAAAGGTTTCGTTATAGTCAATTCCTTCTTGTTGACTCTAACCTTGTGCGACCAGTCGTGCTTTGTTTCTGACAACTTTTCCTTGCTCATTTAATTTGTTTCTGAATACCCATTTTGTTCCAATAACATGAGTTCCCTCGGGTTTAGGCACTAGATCCCAGACATCATTCTTGGAGAACTGATCTAGCTCTTCTTGCATTGCCAGAATCCATTCATTGTCCTGAAGTGCTTCTTCACAAGATGTTGGTTCTATCAGAGTTACCAATCTTAGGAGTACTTCTTCAAAATGTTTGAATGTAGATCTTGTTCTGATAGGTTTATCTTTGTCTCCTAGAATCAGATCTTCGGAAACAGTTTGTCTAAGTCTCTGTCCTTTCTGTATAGAAGGACATTCAGTTTCTTCTGATGTATTAGCGGATTTTGTATCTATGATTTCAGAGTCCTTTGTCCATTCTCCAGATGCTATGAGGGTAACTTTTAGATCTACAAAATTCTCAACTAGCTTTGACATTTCTGAGTCAAGCTTATCGTTAAATCTAACATGAATTGATTCCTCGACGATACATGTTTCTGTATTGTATACTTTGTAGCCCTTAGAGCATTCTGAGTATCCTAACATAATACACTTTTGTGCTTTTGAATAAAACTTGTTTAGATTATCTTTAGTATTCAAAATAAAACATGAACATCCAAAAGGATGAAAATAGGAAATGTTAGGTTTTCTTCCTTTACACAATTCATAAGGAGTTGAGATTCTATTTTGAATATAGCATGTTGTCTTTAGTGCTTCTGCCCAGAAGTGCTTAGCTACATTAGTTTCATTAATCATGGTTCTAGCCATTTCTTGCAACTTTCTATTTTTCCTTTCTACAACTCCATTTTGTTGTGGAGTTCTAGGACAGGAGAAATAATGAGATATGCCATTTGAGTCAAATAGTTCTTCAAATAGTTAATTCTCAAATTCACCACCATGATCACTTCTAACTCTAACAATTTTAGAATTAAATTCATTTTGCACCTGAGAACAGGAACTTGTAAACACAGAATGCGACTCATTCTTGTGTCTAAGAAATTTTACCCATGTCCAGTGACTATAATCATCAATTATGACAAATCCATACTTCTTGCCATTGACTGATACCGTTTTGATGGGGCCAAACAAGCCAATATATAGAAGCTCCAAAGGTCTGGAGGGGGAAACAACATTTTTAGATTTAAAAGATGTTTTTGAAAACTTGTCTTTCTGACATTCTTCACAGAGTGCATCTTAAGTAAACTTCAGCTTAGGTAGACCTCTGACTAACTCAAGTTTGTTTAGCTGAGAAATTTTCCTCATACTAATATGACCCAAGCTTCTATGCCACACTCATTACTCTTCATTGATAAACATTAAGCACTTAACATCTTGGTTTTTAAGATCAGAAAGCTTAATCGTATAAATATTGTTTTTCCTCTTTCTTGTGAAGAGAACAGTGCCATCTTTCTAATTAACAGCCTTGCACATTTTTTGATTGAAAATAATATCATAACTGTTATCACTTAATTGACTTATGGATAACAGATTGTGCATTAATCCTTCAACATAGAGTACATTAGATATAGAAGAAAAAGATTTGTTACCTACTGTTCCAGAACCTTTGATTCTTCCTTTTTGATCTCCTCTGAATCCTACATATCCATCATCTTTAAGTTTTAGGCTTTGGAACATATGCCTTCTTCCCGTCATGTGCCGCGAGCATCTAGAGTCCAGATACCATGACTGGTGTTTTAACTTCGTTGCATAAGATATCTGCAACATATACTATTTTATCCTTTGGTACCCATAAACTTTCGGGTCCTTTTAAATTAGTGTTTCTAGAGTTTCTGATAAACTTAGGTTTTCTTGCAGCATTGAATTTACGTGTTTGTGCTGGTGTATAGTGGTAAGAAAAAGGAGATACAAATTTGTTTTCTCGAAAAGGTTTATGATCATCATTGTCAGAATCATAACCTATTCCTCTTTTTCCATTGTGGCTAATACCATAGATCATGGAAGCCATTTTACTTCTGTCTATACTATTATTTAAGAAATTTTGAAAAGCCTTATCATACTTATATATATGATGGTTTCAGAAGAAGAAGTAACTTTAGAAAGAGTTTCTTAAAGTTTTAAGAATTTTTTGTCGAGAAAATCATTTTCTCTATTTAAAACAAAGTTTTCATCTTTTTGTTTTAAAAACTCTTTCTCAAACTTAACATTCTCTTCAACTTCATTTTCATGAGTCCTTTGCAGATTCTTGAATTTTTGTTGAAGTTTCTGATACCACTTTGATGATTCAGAAAGACATAATTCTAAATCGGTATGAGAAAGATTAGAAAATACCTCTTCTGAGTCAGACTCAGTTTCTATTGCGACCTTTTTAGATGTTGTGGATGTTAAGGCTACGTTGGCGTGCTCATCTTTAGAATCGGATTCCAAAACATTAGAATCAGAATTATCCCATGTTGCCATACGACCTTTCTTCTTTCCTTTAAATATGTTTTCCTTGAATCTTTCTTTTCTGAAGCTTCCCTCTGTGAGCTTTGAACAATCTTGTTTTAAGTGTCCAGGTTCCTTACATTCAAAACAAGTATTTTCATTGCTTGCTTTTCTTCTTGAGGATGATTTTGGATAATCTCCTCTGTTTCTGGATCCTAAAGAGTTGTTTTGTCTGTTTCTCCAAAGTTGTTTGACTCTTCTGGATAAGAGAGACAATTCATCTTCGTCATCATAGTCAGAGTTTTCATCTTCGTTTTGAATGACCTTGTTTTTCTCTGACTTACTTTTTTCTGGTCTTGATCTTAGAGCAACAGATTTAACCTTTTCCTAAGGTTTATCTTCTTCTAGCTCTATTTCATGACTTCTGAGTGAGCTAACTAATTCTTCAAGACTTATGTTGTTCAGATCTTTGGACAAGTTTAATGCAGTAACCATTGGTCTCCATTTTTAGGAAGAATTATCACAATCTTTTTAGCATGTTTTGTAGTAGTATATCCTTTGTCCAGAACTTTGACTCCTACTACCAAGGTTTGGAATCTTGAGAACATGGATTCAATAGTTTCACCTTCTTCCATCTTGAAGGCTTCATACTTCTGGACCAACGTAAGAGCTTTGGTTTCCTTGACTTGAGTATTGCCTTCATGAGTCATTTTCAAGGAATCAAAAATATCCTTTGTTGTATCTCTGTTAGTGATCTTTTCATACTCATTGTATGAGATCACATTCAAAATAATGGTTCTTTCTTTATGATGATTTTTGAAGTCCTTATTTTGCTTATCATTCATTTTTCTTCTTGCAATAGGTATTCCAATAGCAGAGAATGGTGTTTCGTAACCATTTGTTACTATATCCCAAAGATCCACATCATAACCTAAAAAGAAACTTTCTATTCTATCTTTCCAGTAATCAAAATTTTCTCCATCAATTACAGGAGGCTTGGCGTCGTAACTTTCTCTTTCATTTGTGTTGGAAGTGGCCAGAGTTTTTCTCACACTAGATCTCTCTACACGGTTAAGTGTTTGATATGAAAAATCAATAAGAGAGCCGGAGCTCTGATGCCAATTGAAGGTTGAGAAAAACACAAGAAAGGGGGTTTGACTTGGGTTTTAAATTTTTTTAAAAGAAGTGTATAACACACACACGTTGACAAGGTATGAGAAGAAGAAACACAAATGGTTATCCTGTTTCACTGTTAACTAAGCTAATCCAGTACACCCGCCAAGGCAATTTTTCCTTATCACAAGGACTTAATCCACTAATCTTTAACAAGATTACAACAACCTCTAAGTCATCAATGACTTAGCCCTCTCGAGTCTCCTGACTAAACACACTTAGTCATTAAAGGAAAAACTTACAAACAACCTCTAAATTGTTCAAAACCAATTTAGACTTCTCGAGTCTACCGACTAAAACACTTAGTCACTCAAGGAAAATCACTTAGAAAAGTTACAAGAGTGTTTACAATATTTCTTTTTAATAAGCATGTTGAAACAAATTTAAGAGCAGTATTTCTACACAGATATGAGCAGCAACTCTTTGTGTCTTTGAGCTTCTTGACAGATTATATACCTTCAGCGTTTTTGACTTGTAAGATAATTATCTCTGTAATGCAGCATGGTCTTCTATTTATATCTTCTTTGAAGGATAAGTATATATTTTGGTTTGGCCAGCTGTCTTCAACGGTAGAATTCTTGGAGAGCAGAAGTAGTAAAAGCTTAGAAAGCCTTCTGGTCAATTCTGAGCTAAATCCCAGCTTTGCATATTTTAGGCAAGAGCCGTTTGTACGGATTCTTGATCTTCGTGCTTTGCTTTGGACTTTGACCTTGGTATGTAGCAGAAACTTGTAGAGTTGCACTCAATTTGATTCCATTTAGAATTGTATATCTGCACGCTTAAAAATAGAATTAGAGTACCACATTTTTTACATAAATATATGCATTATTATTATCAAAACTTATAGATTATATTCTGAATCAAGATCTTGTTCTAACAAGAACTTGAAAGCATCTCAATGAATTAAACCAAGTGAAATAATACATGATATTACTGAGTGCTTGATTGCTTCTAATGCATGTCTATCACAAACTAAAGTCATTTTAGACAAAGCGATTTAAAAACTCTTCACATAGATATTCTATCAGGCCATAATTGGATTCCTGATAATTCTATAAGATTGATACACCACGGATCTAAGCTTATACTTGAAATCTCTATTAGAAAATTTTAACTTATGTGGAATACAAACAATGTAACTATGCAATATATGCAATAGTGATATTAATGGATGCTAGTAAAACAAAGGAGTTAAGGGAAGAAGAAGAAAAGATACACATAGATATATAGTGGTTTAGCGTTCGTCCTCGATTTTCCTACTCCACTTTTCAATGGTGTTAATTAACCACTGGAAAATAATCATGATCTTCCACTATTTTGATAAGTTTGATACAAGCATTTTGGTCACAACGGAATATCACACAATAAGTCCCTTTATTGATGCTGACACTCAAACAACTAACAAAAACATGATCTCTTAAAGATCTTGATCCAATAACCTTGTGATCCATAATAACCTGCTCCAAGTATTCGTGTGTAGAAATCACCTAATCTCACTGATTTCTTCTCTGAGTGATGTCCATGAACTAAGTGTTTATTAAACAACTCCCAACTTTGTCTGCAGGAAATCCTTCTCCAACGCCACTAAAGAAGAAAAAATTCCAACTCCTCCTTACAAACCATTGATACTTGATCTCGCCAAAGTAATCCTTGGAGTATATTGAAAACTTCCTTCTTAATCGATAACAAAGAAGACCAAACTGCATTCAAGAAATGATACCTGCTTCTGTTACAAACAACAAACTTCACACAAAAACATTAGATACCCTAATGTACCACCTGTCATACCCCAAATTTTGACCACCAAGATTTCCCATCATTGTGAAAATGATCACCACAATATGGATGTACCATCATACCTCATCAATCTTCTCAAGGATTGCTGAGCCTTCACTACAATCAAGAATTAGGGTTTTCAGCCCTCCCAGAGCACTTAGACAAAGGATCAATCAAGAAATGACATGATTTTCAACTTGTCAAGCCTCTCAAACATCCATGAAGGATCAAGAGGTCTCTCATATCAAGAATCAAGCACAAGAGTGCAACATCTCAAGCTGACCAAGCCTCAAGATCAATAGTGTCACCAAATTAGGGTTTTGGTCGACCAAGGCCTCCAGATGAAAATTTTCATTTGGGCATGAGCCAATACTTCAAAACATGATCCAAACTGCTCAAAGGGACCTCGTGGATCTAATCATCAAGTCAATATTGCCTCAGAAAAGGAATTCATCAAAAGTCAGGAATTAGGGTTTCTTGACCTAATTCACCCCTGAGTTAACTTTTGAGGCAAGACATGAGCCAAGACCTCAAGACATGATTTTAGGACCTTAAATACACCACATTGATCCATTTACAACAATGGATTGATCAAAGAAGCTTGATTCACAAGTTTCAAATTCATCTGGACCACAATTAGGGTTTTGAAGAAAAAGTCAACTGTACCTTTGACTTTGGACCAAGACATGTTCCTAAACCTTGGGACATGATTCAAAACACGCTAAAACACCTATGGAATCCATCCATTAGTTTTGAATTAAGTCAAGAACTTGATTGCATAGAGGATCACACAGTTTGGAATTCATCTGACAAAAAGTCAACTGTGCCCAAAATCAAGTTTGACTTTTTTGAATTTTTTCACAAATGTGACTCCCCTAAGTAAAAAACAATGTTAATACATGGTTTTGATAATCATCCATCAAGAAAATTCAAGAAAAGTGAGGTTTTGATCAAAATGGATTTGGTACCAACTTTGTAACGTCATAACTCCCAAACCACAAGGTCTTTATCTTCCATTCAAAGCTCAAATGAAAGGTCATATGACATACCTTAAAAGTGTCAACTACATCAGATTCCAAATCCTCATGGATTTTGAGTTATGGATTGATCAAAATCACTAAAACATGAAAATGACCCTTTTTTCCAACACTTAGAGAAATTTTGGACAGAATCTGTCTAGATTTTTCACCAACTTTAGGGCCATTTTTCACCTTGATCCAAGCTAAACCAAGACCATTTGGTGGACATCAAAGTTAAAGTATGTCATGAGAGCTTTCCAAAGAGTACCAGAACTCATCCTAACTCCACTTGAGTAAAGAGTTACAAGCCTTGAAACATGGCATGAAAACCTGATTTTTCAAGACAGCATGAGGACCAAACTTGTGCCACACAATTTTTCCCTTCAATTCTTGTCACTTTAGCAACTTTGTCATCTTCCAAAAACACAAAGGATCTGATGACTCACTTGGTTCATGATCAAAGAGGCAAGAAATTCAACTTGGCATGTGAAAATCATCATGACATGAAACTTGGAATTCAAATTTGGCAAGGTAACATCAATGCAATGCATTGAGGTGTCATGAACCAGATCAAAACACTCCAAATCAGTCAAGAATTTAGTCCAAAACTCTGAGCATTCAAACCTGCAAAGTTTAATGGAGTCAAGATAAGAAAGTTGACTTGGCACTTTTGAATTATCCAAGTCAATGGCTACAAGCAACTGCCATGATCAACCACCATTCACTATTATACCCAAAATAAACTTGCTCCACTATAAATAGACATCATTTGTGATCAATTTAAGGACACCAAAGCACAACAACACTTGCTTTCCTCAAAATCTCTCTCATTGTGCAGAAATGCCTTCTTTTTCAAGTTACTATCGAATTTTGAGATAGAGAGCAATTCTACCACAACCAATTGTTCTAACACTTCACATACATCATATATGAGTTGATCAAATACTCCCCACTCACCTGTAACACCAAAATCTCAAAGCACCAAATCCACTTGAAGCTCATATGCAGCTGAGATGCCATGAAGTGATCCAAGCATCTCCAATCAAGTCCAAGCTTCCCAACACACTCCATAAGGTATAGTGAAGTTGTTCAAGTCATCACAACACATCTGGAACACCTCTAACTCCAAATTCGAAAGTCTCTTGCACAAGCAAGTTCAAGTAAGCCTGAACCTATCAAACTCTATATTGCATGCATTATAAATTCATTTACAAGTTACCAACATGTTTCTGATAGTCTATAGAGTGATAACCCTCAATAAATTGCTTCATCTATTAAATGTTTAAGATTTCATGAGCTTTATGCAAAATTCTAGGGTTTCAGTGTTCATCATGAATTTCTCACTCTACACTTAAAATAAATGAAATTAAACACCACCATCATGTTCGTGGGTTAAAATCTAACAAGTTTGGGGCTGGTTTCATCCAATTTAATTGCCTAATCCGTGAGATATCATAGCTTTTGCAAATTTGGGAAACAGGGTGCACGCGTTTTCTTCCCCTTTGTTCTTGGCGCCTTTTTTGAATATTCAAATATTTGAATTTTTAAGTTATTTTGTTAATTGATTCAAAAATTAATTTCTCTCTCATTTTTAATGTTTTTGAATTGATTCTTTTTTTCAAAATACACAAAAATGTTAAAATATTTTATTCTATAAAAAAATAAAAAAAATATTAATTAGTTTAATATATTTTAAATTTCCACAAAGAATTAGTTTTTAATTGTTTTTAGGCATTTAAAAATATTTCTTTCTCTTGATTTTTCAAACACAAATGAATTTCAAGCTTTCACATGGATAAAACATGATTTTTCAAACATTAATCCAAGATCACAACTTGTTTTTCATACATGTTTGATGATTTTGATCATTTTAATTGATTTTTATATAAATTAAATACATTTATTAAATCAAATTAGGGTTTTGTTTATTTTCACCCTCACAAACATTTTTCAAAAACACTTTTGGGCCTTTTGATAGAGTGTAAGTCCCATCCCTTTGTAAATAAATAAACTTGGGCCTCAGTCATTGTATAAGTCCCGATACGTTTTAAAAATCTCGGTGCGATCGCCGTTTTCAAAACAATTTTCATCTGGGCTTCCCCTTGTGTTGTAAGTCCCATTTTTCTTCTTTTTCAAACACTTTCGGGCCTCTAATAGAGTGTAAGACCCAACCCCTTTTGTACATAACTAATTTGGGCCTCGGTCATTTGTATAAGTCCCGGTACAAGTTTCAAAATAACGGTGCGATCGTTGTTTTTTTCATCTGGGCCTCTCCTTGAGCTATAAGTCTCAAATCTTGTATAAAAATAAACATTGGGCCTCTAATAGAGTGTAAGACCCATCCTTTTTGTAAATACAATAATTTGGGCCTCAGGCATTGTATAAGTCCCTGTGGTTTTCAAAACTACGACGCGATCGTCGCCTTTTCGAAAGAATTCATCTGGGTCTCTCCTTGAGTATAAGCCCCAAAACTTCTTTTTAAAACAACTTTCCTCTTTGATTCAAATTCAAATTCAAAGTTTTTATCAAAACTTTCTTCAATTTCTTGAATAACTAACCATATAGTTGTAGTTGCTATGCTTGGACTTGCACAACTGTAAGTGCCACTATCTTTTCAACACATACTTGTTTATATATATATATATATGCTTGTACATATTTGCTTAGAGTTTTCCCCAACAATCAGGCCTAGGTCTAGATCAAACCAGTGGTTACTCTTTTAACACAATTAAAACTAGTTCCCCATAGGAAATTCCAGATACAGTCTTGCCTCCTCTTGGGCTTATACAATATGGAACAGAGAAAGACATTATTCCTAGTGAAACTTTTCTCAAGACTGTCACAACTTAGAATTATCCGTACAAGAAATTCACTTCCCCAAAGAGGATTAATTCCCGGTGAAACCTCTTCTGAATTTCTTCAAACCCTAGAACTATTCACTAAAGAAAGGATTATTCCCGGTGAAACCTTTCTTGAACCTTTCTCAGGTTTGGACCCACAGGCTTCCTAAAAGCATCTCTAGCCTCCTCTTGGGCTTAGCACAAGGATCCAAAGACCTCCTATATGTATAGGCCAGAACTTAGTCATCTATACTAGTTCAATCCTCCAGAGAGTCAGAATTTCAGAACATCCATTCTAGGGTTGATTCTCATCCCTTAAAACACCAACCTCCTCTTGGGCAACATACAAAGATCATCCTCCAGTTAAAAGTCAACCTCTTCATACCAGTAGACTTGGAAAGTCTCTTCTCATCTTGGATCTTAAGGAAACCCTCAAGTTTCCTAAAAGCACAGGAAAAACCCTGGTCATTTCATCAATCTCCAGCAGAGTTTGAAACCTCCATAGGTTTTCATACTCAAGGTTTAAATCTTTACAATCAATAAAACCCTAACAGAATCAGAACCTCAGGGCATCTGATATTTCAACTCTTCTTCAATCCTCAGCAAAAGCTGATTCCCCAATTTGGACCTGTCTCTGGATCTCAACAATCCTCAGCAGAAGACAGCCTCCTCTTAGGCTTCATATAAGAATTTCCAAACTAGCCTCCTCTTAGGCTTTGTATAATGATTTTTCCTCATCAGATTTAGCCTCAATCTAGGGCTTTGTACAAGACGGATAAAATCTCTCCCTAGTGGAGTTAATTTCTCTTTAGCCTTAATCTTGGGCTTTGTACAAGACAGATAAAACCTCTCCCTAGTGGAGTTAATTTCTCTTTAGCCTCAATCTTGGGCTTTGTACAAGACAAATAAAACCTCTCCCTAGAATATTCTATCTCTTTTCAGCCTCAATCTTGGGCTTTGTACAAGACAAATCATACTCTCCAGCTGAGTCAATCTTCTTTTAGCCTCAATTTTAGGCTTTGTACAAGACAAATATAAAACTCCCTAGTAGAGTCAACCCTTTAGCTTCAACCTTGGGCTTTGATCAAGGCACACAAAAATCAACATCCCCTAAGAGGAAACCAAAAGTTCTCTCTGTAGGAAGACATTTCACAGTATATCACATACCAAAACAGACAATAAAAACAAACCCTAATTCCAGATAATTGCTGTAAGTGGCACACTTGTTGATTCAAAAATCCAATCTGTGGCCCCTCTTTTATCCTGGTAAACTTCCTCTTTCATCTAATTGCTGTAAGTGGCAAGCCTCTGGATTATTTACATCCAAGCCAATGTCCATCTCTTAACATGAAAGATTCCTAAGGAAAAATGACATTGCTCTACACTGAGTTAAAGTTTCCTCCTTCAGGACATTTCCCCTATAAAGGAAATTATGGCATTGCTGGATTCCATACAATCCAGTTAAAGTAATTCTCCTTTATAATCAGTTACCCAACAACTGGGATAAACCGGTGAGATACCTCCCTTTAGAGATGACAAATTCTCTCTCAAATACCCCTTTAGCTTCAATCTTGGGCTTTGAACAAGACACAAATACTCCTCTAGCTTCAATCTTGGGCTTTAAACAAGACACCAAACATCTTTTTCCTCCCATAGAATAGGAGGAACTACGATTGCTCTGATTTCCCTGTTTTCTTTAACGGGAATACGTAGGCATAAGATTGCAAAATATTAGCGAGCACACATATAAAAAACTTTAGGTCCAGTACCTTACCAAAAACAACAGAAAACCCGAAAACAACAAAAACAGTCTCTCAACACTCCCAAAGGAGAAACTTTTCCGACTCATAACAGATAAACACCATAAAGTATTTAAGCATGCCAAAGAAGATCTATGGATAACCATATATACACTGGGTAATTGACAACTTTCCTTTGTATAACCTGACCCCAACCCCCCAATCTCTTAGCATTTGTTAAAGAAAACATTTGCATACAAGGTTAGTTTTAGATAGCTTCCCTTTCCTTTCCAGCTTCATAGGATAAATAAGAAATCAGAAAGTAGCACCCAATTCCAACCATTGCGGTAAGGTGGTCGCATCACCGACAAAAATTGCACACTACACCACCAATCTCCTTTAACACTCAATATTTAGAGATGAAGGTTCTCAACAATGGAAAACTACTAAGGATGAAGATGATGAACAGTGGCAGAATATCTCACAAACAATCTGAAAACATAAGTTGTTAGTCAAGGAACTAGATGAATATGAATGAAGAACACACACAAGAATTTCTCAAATCTCTAGGTAAATGAGTCGTGGTTCTTAATAGTTATCATGCTCTAGATTAAACATGATGACCTCACAAGATTAATCAACTCACTCTTTATAATTCATAAGCAACAACAACAAAATTGCACAAGAACATGATGCAACAAAAAGGACTGAATCTGACATGAATTACACTCAAGAAGTTATTTTAAAGAAGAAGAGAAAGAGTTAATGGTGTTGGGTATAGGCACACTAAAGAAGAGAAGACAAATTATATTTTGTCTCTGTGAGTTTTCTTCTCACATGTTTCACACTCTCTCCTTTATATCAAAAGAAACAACTTATTTTTATCTAAGATGGAAAAATTAAATTTCGTAAAGTCATGATTCAAGTCAAGAGAAAATCATGATTCAAATCACAAGAAAGTACGATTTGAATCTATGAGAGCAGAGCTGAAATGTGAATTTATCAAGACACATGATTCAAGTTACAAAAGTCTACGATTCGAATCAAATTTGTTTTATGATTCGAATAAAGCAGTCCAGAAACAAATCCCAATTTTCACAAGTTTATGATTCGAATCACATATATAACATGATTCAAATCAAATACTCAACATCATGATTTAAGAGTTCTAACTTTTGATTCAAGTCAAGTTTGATGAAAGTACAAAAGAACAACTTATTAGGCTAAAAAAGAAATATTATCACGCAATCAAACTCTCTAAATATGTTGATTAATGTACAGTCCAAAAAAATATAGGGTGTGTGTATTTTCTCCACTGCAAGGGCATGAAGACTCGGAGGCCATAACATTTATATTATATGAATGTGGTAAGGGCTAGCACACGGTGGCGAGTATCCCTGTACGATATTTTTTTAGGCTATTTAAGGGAGCAAGTCACATGAGGTGAGAGACTCTGTTGGTGGCCAGCCCTAACACGTATGCGGGCGGTTAAATTATCGGTGTTAGGGTTACTAGGAGCGAAGAGCTCTTTGAGTAGTATTGGATGGTATTGAGTGAATATGACTTGATCCATTTTCATTTGAGAGGTAAACTATTTTTAGGGATTCTTCAGGGCTAGGGTTTATGCCTTCCTCGACAGGGTCTCATCCGTTCCCCCTTTTAGGGAGGTTGTTGACCAGCTATATCTCCGGAGTCAACAAGGACTTCTTCTTACTTAACTTCTATGTTGAACGAGACGCGTGGGCAGCTGCACTGGACTGCGTCTGGGTGACTCATTTGTTAGGCGAGGGGCACCCTAATCTAGGACTTTGACAAATTGGACACTACAAATAGCGAGGGGTCTTAATGGTACATTTGCTAAGTAGACGAAGCGATCACAATACAAATAAAATATGAATAACATACAAGCACATAAATATAGAATGAGAGACAAATTAAAAATACGCAAATAGATTAAAACAACTACATACAAATTGACAAAAATATCAAAACAAATAAGCGATACCATACGATACCGTGAGGGCCCTTTCATGTATTGGCAATGTTAGTCCATCTCTAGATTGCCTTCATTATTGGTCTGTCATACCTCCCTTTATTCTTAGCAATATAATCAAAAACAAATTAAGAATACCTAGTTTTAGATCCAAATTCCATTAGAGAGTGTGGTTTGATTCCCCGCTGTTTTGTATTTTTTTTTTTTTTGCTTTGGTTATGAATTTTGGTGGTGCAGCTAATAGTTTGTCCACTCTTGCTTAAAAAAATATATGTTTGTAAAAAAAAATATAAGTAAGAGCATATCGTGTCATTACAAACAGGTTATGTGGGCATGACTTAAATAAAACTCAAACTTCTAACACAAATAAAATAAAACAATGGTTTTGAGAATAGAACTAAGTTCAACCGGCTTGAGTTACACTAAATTCTTAACTGTTTTACACAACTGGACTTTGCATACATTCTTGTTATTCACACCAATAACATAAAGTCACGTACGTAAATAACTATGCTTTCAATTTGATCGTTATATCCAAAGGAGAACGGTTGTACACCTCTTTTGATATAATTATTTTAATCATATGGTCCTTCAGTTCTTAAGAATCACCTTTAAGTAGACACAAAATTTTATTAACTTTCACATATATTGTGTTTGGTTTAAAGAACAAAATGCTAAGAACAATGAGAAGTAGTTTCTTAAATTTCTTACTACTAAGTTTCTTATTTACAAATTTATTACAACCTTTCAACGCTCAAACTGGTCCAACTCCTGCTCCAAATTCACGTTCACCCGCTGCCCCTACCCCGGCTCCAATTTTTCCTCCAACATCGCCTACACCAGCGCCTATTCTGAATCCCAACTCGCCTATAATGTTGCCAGTTCCAACTCCTTCTACTACACCTTCTCCTTCTACAAATGCACCAGAGGAACCTCCAGCAGCTGGTCGAGGAGGTCCTTCTGGACTTAGTGGTGGTCAAAAGGCTGGCATAGTCATAGGAACATTTCTAGGAGCAGCCCTGTTAGGTTTCTTTGGATTGGTTTGCTGGAAGCGCCAAAGTAATGTCAGAAGAAACCGTTATAGTAATGCTGCAAGAAACATTGAACTTTGAACTTATGAAGATTTTTTTATTTTTAATTTTTTGTTTTGTTCTATTTTTATTGTTCAATTAACTTTCAATCCAAGGCAAGAAAATAAGATCACTTTGGAATAATGGTGGTTTTGTTAATGATTGTCATAAACACTTCTAGGAGTATCCCTGTTATTGTTTTGTTCCATTTTTAAGTGTGTTGTATATTTCACAAACTTACAATTCTAGTTGTTCTATTTTTTTAATTAATATTAGACTAATGCTAACATGTCTTTTAAGACATATGTTAGTGATTTATTTGTAGAAATGTGTTTATTAAAATGCATGAAAAGGCAAAAATATTGTCCATTTTAGAATAACAAGTCAGTCTTTTATTTTTTTTGGTTACAAACAGGTTCTATTTGTTTTTAAATTGTAATAAACAAGTCCTTCAAGTTTTATCTGTTGTACAAATTACGTTCATACCGTAACAAAAGTGATATAAAATTGCAACAAGTGTTACATGAAGGTACCAAAAGTTATGTTATACGACAAATATTACATGAAGGTACCAAAAATTATGTCTTACGACATTAACATCAAAATTAACAATGATCACCACTTCTGAACTAAAATACACATCAACACTACAAAAATCAAATTTAACAACATTATGACGTAGACTAACATCTTCAACATCTTCAGCATGTTCTTCATCATCTCCTTAAATGCCACATCAACGTCGTTTGTGCCACATAAACATTTTTAAAACGGAATTTGTGAAAAAGGTCAACGTTGAACACATTAGTTAACATAAATGACCAAATTATAGAAAAAAAATCATAAAGGACTAACTCGTAATAATAAAATAACTTAAAAGACTTAGACAATATTTTTCATTTTAAAATTATAAATATTATTTTATTTAATTTAAATTTTTTATTTATAATATAAATAACTTATGTCTTAATCGCATAATTAGCAAGACCCTTATTATTAATATATTAGTTTTTTTTTTTTTTAAAACGCCATTGATAAATTGATTCACGAATACTAGGTGTATTCAAACCTTCCAACCATCAAAAAGGCAAAAGAATAGAAATTTCTTACCAACTCGACTCTAGCTAATCTTCTATTGGATTCATACAAAAAACTAAATAATCAGAGTTGAAAGAGAAATATATTAGTTTTGGTAACATTTTTTTTATAATAAATTATATTTTATTATTTCAATGACTTGTCTTAACTTTTGAAATTTTAATTTATTTATAACTAAAATGCTGAGAAAATTAATAGTGTGGCTTCGACCCCTATACAAGAATTAGTTTCAAACAAATTAAAAGAAGTTCATCTTAAGCATTTTAAAGAGTGGGTTTTCACTATTATAAATAAATTGATGCATTGAGTTTTGGGATGGGAAGTTCCCCACGGTAAAAAAAAAATCATAAAAGCCTTTAGATTTCAGAGATATGTATTTTCGTATGCATTTAAATTACACATTTCTAACTCTTTAGTGTATGAGCCATTTCATTTTGTCTAAAAATATTTTCCTTTATTTGAAACTCAGAGTTTTACACTCAATGAGTATTAGGAAAATGTATCTCCAGACAAGTGTTAACTAATATACCTCGTGTTAAAATCTTCCCCCTTCCTTCTTCATTTTTCATACTTTGAGAAATATTTCAAAGCTCGTGAAAAAGAACTAAAAAGACCATTTTCAAACTTCAACACTACTTCTATCTCATTGCAATCAATCCTAAGACATTCCATTCATTATATTCAAACTTTCACACAATAACTCTCAATCGGTAAATTTCTCATTTCTTTTCTATTTTTGAATTGTGATGCCCGTATTGGGTAAAATAGGTTGCTTAAAATATATTAGATTGTAGTTACACTAAAAAATAGGTAGCTTGTATATACATGCATTCACGTTTGTAGGTGTTTATGGTTTAACAAGTGAGTTTCTAGTTTTTCTGCAAAATCATGATATTTTACGAAAATGCTAAAGGTGTTAGAAAAACACAAGGAAGGGGGGGGGGGGGGGGGGGGGGGGGGGGGGGTTTGAATTGGGTTTTTTACTTTTAAAAGTTGTTGTGAAACTCAAGCAAAGATTATGAATAAACTAACAATGAGAAAGACACACGATATATCCTGGTTCACTTGAAAACTATCAAGCTAATCCAGTCCACCCGCCAAGGTGATTTTGCCTCTCTCAAGCGAGGACTTAATCCACTATAACCAAACTGATTACAACTGCACTAGCACTCTGCTGGTGACAAACAACCTCTAAGACACACTAGTCTTAGACTTCCTAATAATCCTGACCCAACTGGTCGATTAGGGAACAATGCACAAGCTAACTGCAAGTGACTAACAACACTAAAACACGATGTCTTAGTCTTCCTAAAATTCTGACCCAACTGGTCCTTTATGGAACACAAACAATCTGTTTGTTACAAAGGTTTGTTTACAGTGATGCTTCTACACAAGCTGATAAGTAAACAGATTTTAAGAACAAATTGACTTAAGAATGTTATTAACAATAGAGCGTATGAATAGTGAAAGTTGCAGTAACATTTCTTGAAGTCTCCACGCCTTTATATAGCCATGCATGATATAACCGTTGAAGGATATTTCTGACATTTCAGAATTGAGGCGGCTTGAAGGATCGTGGGGGACAAATAGTACATTTGCGTCCGTCCTATCCGGAGTGGAGCAGTGCGTCCTTGTACTATTGTACTATTGTGTCGTTGCTTAGTCTTCTCAACTTCCAGACTTCAGAGGTTTCTGAGAGCATGAGTTAGAAGAAGGGAAAACGTAATTAGGATCTTAAGAACTTCAAATCTTCAGAGTCTGCAGAGCTACATCTTCAGAGTCTTCAGCACTTGGTCTTCAGAACCCATGCTCTTCACAATCATAAGTCTTCAACATCTGGACTTGTTCATCAGAACTTCTGTCTTCAGATCTTCAGAACTTGTTTTCTTAAGTCTTCAGCATCTGGACTTGTTCATCATAACTTTTATCTTCAGATCTTCAGAACTTGTTTTCTTAAGTCTTCAGCATCTGAACTTCTGTCTTCAGAAGTAAATGCTACAGTTCAGCAGAATAATGCAAAGCGCAGAAGCGGAACAATTCTCTTCTAATAACTTAACCACGCTATTTATCAGAAGCAGAACTTGTTTGTTAAATTCTCAAAAATAACAAACATTAGAATACCAAAATTGTTCACACAAACATACTTGTTTGTTATCATCAAAACTCAGAGGTATTATTGCAGAACCAATCCTTGTTCTAACAAATGCATCTGCACTTTTTTTCGTTACTGTTTTACTGAGATGCATCTTCGGATTTGACTTGCAAAATTTTATATGGTTTATTGGTTTGTATTATAGGAACAATGGATAAAAATCAAGGCAGATTGAGGCATGGTCGTGTATCCCAACATCTGTCCGTTCGTAGGGAGTGGGCATTGTGCTCTTGAACACGAGTTAGTGCAAGTTCATTTGACGCGAAAGCGTTGCTTCACATGGTCGTGTGCCTTAAACATCTACATCCCAGAGGCATGTGTCTCATGCCGACCCTCTAGCTTATGAAGCCCTTGAAGCCATACATGAGGAATCTGATCCCACTGCTACTCCCATTTTTTATTATTTTCCAAGATGCCCCTTTGACATCTCCTTAGATCTTCTCTATGTTGAACATGTTGCTAAGCATGTGTACCAAAGAGAGATACATTTATTTACTTTTATGTTACATTTATTTACTTTTATGTTACATTTATTTCATACTAATTGAGGTGCGACTAATGTTTATATATTTATTTTTACATAAGCGTGAAACGATAAAATCTCTAAACCATGCCAGGAAGATTTTGTACCTGGAATAGAATGTAGATGCAGGGTTTCATTATGTATTTCGTTACTCTAGGTTGGCAAGTTTATGCGCCACTAGATACATGACCATTAACCATGGCATGTTGGCGGCTTTTATGGAGAGATGATACATGGAGACTTCATCTTTCCACATCCCTCATGGTGATATGTCCATCATTATTGATGATTTCTCATGCCTTATGCATCTTCCGATTAGGGAAAGATTAATAAACCTTTCCCGGATCAACAAATTTGAGGCACTTAAATTGATGTTAAACTATTTGGGAGCTGACCCAAGTGAGGCCCAAAAGGAGCTTGATGTCACGAAAGGAACTCATGCCCAATTTTCATACTTAAAAGAGTTGTACAAATACCACCTGGTTATGGAATTCGAGACCGAAGGTGATAATGAGCAAGTTTTGTTCCGAAAATAATGTGCATTGAGGTCATACTTCTTGTACTTGGTTGGCACAACAATATTTGTAGCAAAAGTGCAACATACGTTGATGTTTTCTACCTGACATACTTCATCAACTTAAAGAAAATTCAAAAGTACGTCTGTGGGATGCATGTTTCGTTTATTTGTACTCCAAACTAGGTGAAAACAGCCGCTGGTCTTATAAAACACTAATTGAGTTGGTTCATTTGCAGGATCAACCAGTGAATCCTAAGGACATAACTATGGTGTTTTATGTTTTTCTGGAAAGTTTGTAGAACACTTCGACAATATTCATTGGTTATAAAAATATTTTTTGATTGTGATGTAGAAAAAGACTAAACTTTTGTAGAAATTTGCTAAAGTAAAGCAATAAAGAAAAATGATTTCAAAGTAAATGGAATGCAGTAAAGAGCAATTGGTAAAAGAAAGTAAATTTCTTATTGAATAAAATGTATGGTGTTTCAAACGTATATTTCTCAACAATGACTCTTTTCTCACGTTAACTTGGGTACTTTAAGTAAATTTGAGTACAGTACAATAATTGAACACACAGAAATCCTAATACTAAGACCCCTATTTATAATGCATCGAAATAACTGCCTCTAACGAACATTTCTTCAAAAGTTGACTCGTTTCGTCCTTGCATGCCTTTGTTTCACCATGGTTCGCCACGCGTCTTCTCCTAAGAAACAGATAAGGATAAAAGACAGTTATCAATCCGTATTTGAAATTAAAATGTCTGTCGAAGGAAGGCCTCATAGAGTCCCTTCGTCGAAGTTACTTCCCTTACTTAGAAAATATTTCTAAGTATTTTTCTTAAGAATGTCTCCTCATGAGAACCATTTCGACAGAACTTTACACCAGACCCTGTCGAAATCAACCAAACTTAAGAAACTTTCATTTTTACTTAGTTTCTCCAATGGGAAACAAGGCGTCGAAATTCCCAGCCAACAATTTCCCCCCCAAAATGTCATTTTCGATTAAAATGAAGAGAAAGGAATTTTTTGAAGCTTTCATATTCGACACCAGAAAATCCCTTGGACTATATGATGTCATTGTCATTATGACAACTTCCCCAAATGTCTCCTTAAACCCATGCATAAATCTTTTTTAATCATCACACGTCTAGTCCCTGGGAGATCATGGGTCAAACCTTTAACTTCTACCGTCTCATCACACCACCCTCACATGACACGCGTCCCATGAATTTTATCACCATAAATGATATACAGTGATCGTGCACAGTAACCGTTCCGCTTCAGTCCATCTATAAAATAGTGAAAGTTACCAGTTTTACTTTTTTCACTTTCTAAATTTTCTGAAGCGCATCTTCCTTAAAAATTCATCTTTCTTCAAATTTTTTTCTTTGCATACTCACTACAACAATGGCCTCCACTTTAAAAATCTCTAAGGAAACCAGCAAGAACGCAAAAGACTCCAAGAAATTCAAAGAAATCCCTCCAGTTCATAGGATGTTGGGCCCAAACATGGTTGGAAATCAACAATACATCCCAGAACCTCCAAATGAAGAGGAGAAATGAAGTATATATCAATCACAGGTACTTATCCCTCTTCTTGTTTCTGGAAAAACCCATGTCATGCTAGGCCCTTTATCTGATTTCTCTGCTGATCCCACCAAAGTTAGAGAGTTTTTTCCAGCTTATCACCGTTACAAACCCATAGCAAATGGTTTGAAACCTAGGACTGATAAGGAAATTAAATTGATGAACAAGCGAAGGTAGACAGTCAAGGTTCACCTTCGACCATAGCTTCTAGGGACCCCGTAAACTTAGAGTTCATGAACACTAGCTTTAGGGTTTTTAGATCATACCCTCTGTCGATAGACCCTTCTGACTACTTGGTTTGGTTAGAAAAGATAGAAAAAGCCAAGTCCAAAGTTTAGAAGAAAATGGACATTTATGACCTAATCCAGCTGTCGAAGGTAGGACCAGGTTATTGTCCTACCATGCTCATTGCTTCCCTTTACTTCTGGAACAACACCCACAACAACTTCCATCTCCCCTGTGGAATGGTCACCCTAACTATTTTTGACGTCACTTCCATTAATGGCTTGAAACCCTTTGGAGTGGACTATGACCCCAATCTTTTAGCTGATGACTCGATAGGTTTTGACACCAACAAAGCATCCTTCACCACCTATATAGCCGATTATCATGACAAAGAAACCAAAGAGGTTTCTGACCAAGAACATGTTGCCTTCCTGGCTCTCTGGCTCTCACGCAGTGTCTTCTGTTCATGGTCTCTCCAAGTGGCAATGAGATATTTGACCATGGCGAACCAGTTGCATGTTGGGCATGACCTTTGTCTCAGCGAAATCATTCTAGCCAGCCTATATGAATCTCTTGTCGCAGGCATCAAAGCATTGAAGACCATCAAGATAAAAGGAAGCTTGCTCTTTTCTTGACCTTTCTGGCTGCTGCAATTATGGCTGAATGCCACTTTCGAAGCACCCCTTCCTAGTCAAAACCCCATCAATGAAGCTTCCGTCGAAGTGAATAATAGAAGAGTTGAAGGGACGAGGCTTGCGCTGTTGACTCCCAATGACAAAGGAATAAATCTTCAGCAGACATTCACCAGCTACATGATGATGCTTGCGAAGCGTCATAACTTTACTTCCAACATGGTCCCTTTCGCGAATAGAAAGGTAGGCCCTGAATGGTTCACAAGAAGATTTCCTCCTGAGTCGAAGGAACAGGAAGCTAAATCTCTTGACATTTGGGAATCCTTCCTTCCACCAAGACTGGAGGCCTCAAGGCTCAACCCTTCCAAGCTTCGAATTACTCTCGTTAGCTATCAACAAAATCTAGTCTCTCGACAGTTCGGTTTGATTCAGATTAAACCCAAACCCCTCTTTCCCAAAAAGGGTTCACTGATCCATTACAACATGTGGCACAACGAAGCAGAATGTGCCAAGTATTCTAACCTCACAGAGTTCAATTCTGTGCCCTTCAAACCAAGCTTTCTCTGCACCAGAGAGTTCGACGAGTGGTTGAGAGAATATTATACTTCTGAATTCTTTGATGTAGCTACCTTCAATCTCCAACTAACTAGAGCTTTTACCCTTGTGCATGACAAAGTGAAGAAAGGTACTTCAACACACATCAAAGAGATCCAAGCATTCCAGAAGTACTTTGAAACTTCCTACAGGCCAAATGAGCTTAGTCGAACCATTAGCAAATAAACAATGACTTTAAAAGAAAAATTTACCAAGAAATTAGAGGGTTTAAAACTTCCTTCGTACGTTCGAACTAATCAACGTTACAAGTTAGCTTTTAATCTTTATCCTCCAAAGTTCCCTCGACTACCAACTGCTGATTGTGGTGTGGCTTTTAGCCCTCCATTTCCAGACTGGTTCGTATGTGGGAATTTTATGAAAAATCTTCGCCAAGATTACCAAAAGCATGCTAAGAGAGTGGTTCCGACTAAGTACACTTTGGACAATTTCAAAGGCCACCTTCATATTGGCATAGAACACGTTCGCGTGGAGTCTCTAATATATGAAGGTGTGGAATATGAGGTTCTTCAACTCCACTTCTCTTTTCTTTTTTATTTATATTCTGTATTTGGCTTATACTAACTACATTAATTTTCTTTTGAAGCTATGAGGATTCCAGCCAAAAAACCTACTCCCGTCGAAAAGGAAGTCGTCGAAGAGGAAGAAGAAGAGGACAACACCAAGAAACCCACAACAAAGGTAAATCCTTGTGCTTATTATTTCTCCTTATTTGTATTATATTGCCTTCTCAATCTAACATCTAAAATGTAATGTTTTTGGCAGGGTAGTCGGAAACCACCTCCGACACCTAAAAAGAGAAAGCAGAAAGAACCCGAAGTTCAAGTAATTGAATCCGATGATGGGGATGCTTCGCCAAACCACTCCAAACACACCAAGAAGAAAAAGAAGCAGACGCAAATTATTGATGCAAGTTTTCATCCTCAACCAAAACCAACAAAAGTACCCACGAAAAAACCTTCTGCCCCAACGATGGTAGAAACTGACGCAACTCCTGGTAGCAAGAAACCAACTGACAAGAAGAACCCTGATCAGGTAGAGAGTGATAACTCTAGCCCTGGAACTGAAAATCCTAAGGTACAAAGATTTCTTCTTTGTCTTTGAGCTTTATGGCTGTTTTTGACTAACATGTTTCTAATTTTTGTTGATTTCTTCTTCTTAGGATGCCAAAGATAACAAGGGCCACCCCATTGTACAACAAATCATCCCCACCATAAGTAGTGATCCTACCTATCATCCGAAAAGCCCTTCCAAGACTTCTCCTAAGGATTCTACAAAGGAATTTGTTGACGAAGTAAGCTAACTAGCTGGTGATCAAAAGAAGTCACAACTCATGACCACTACTGGACTCTCACATACTAACGCACCTGATCAAGAGAAGAGCCCAACAAGGGAGGAAGTCTTAGCTGATGTCGCAAGAGATACTGAAATGTCGTATGCAAAACAAGTTGTCAAAGACAAATTTGAGGATGGCTCCCCAATCAATCAACAGGATGATGGCGGCAAAAAGGGTGAAGAGGATGAAGAGGAGGAAGAAGATCACTTTATGTTTGATTCTGAGACTGAAATCGTCTTGGAGGATGAAGATGAAGAAGAAAAAGAGAAAGATGAAGCTGAAAATAAAGACGAAAAGGAAAAGCAAGAAGATCAATCGAAAACTGACCCTCTTCCAAATGCTTCAACTGGCACTAACTCTACCAGCATTTCTCATGAAGAGCTAGAGTCCTTGAAAGTGCAGAGGCCACTGGAATATTTAAAATCCATGATAAGCTCCAGATATAGATTTTGTGATAAGAGTACCAGCACTTCGACTACCTCAGGCAATCAGTCAGCCAATAAGCCTGATGATGACTTGCTTCCCCAAATCAAAGAGAAGATTTTCAACGAAGACTTGTTCCAACTCTTGGAATAAGATACTTCTGCCAGTTTTGGGATCAAGAAACTCTTGAAGCAAGTCAATGTCTCTGAGGTTTCTCCAGAAGTTGCTGATGCCATAATGAAGCTGGGCACATTAATTGATCTTGTCATAGCTGATCTAATTCGTCTTAGAGACTTTTCAGGCAAAATTTACAATAAATAAGAGACCCAATTGGCTGAATGGGATGCAGCCTCTGAATCCACCACGAAGGTTTCAAATCTAAAGAAGGTCTCTAAGCAAAATAAGAAATAAATTGAAAGTTGTGATAAAAATGTCGAAGAATGGGAGAAGCAAATCAAAGCTTTACAGAGCAAAATTTCTCAGGCCAAGCAACGTAAAGACGAACTTCTCAAGTTTTACTAAGAGGAAGTGGCCAAAGAACTCAAGGTTGGAAAGTATCATGTCGATAGAGTCCAAAAGCTTGGAAAGGAGATCGAAGACCTTTCGACCAATAAGGCTCTCTGTGAACGTCGCTTGATGCTTCAGAAATCCAAATGTGAGAAGATGAAAAGCTCTATCCCATTTTAACTTGATTATTGTTGAACTTTATTTCCTTCGATTGTAATTTGTAAGCCCTTTGTTGCATGGATTGTAATGACTTTATCCATTTTGGAAAATTACTTTTTAATTTCCATTTTGGCTTTGAATATCTTCTGCATGAATTAATCTGTATTTATTTTTACCTCTTGAAGTATAGGCTTATATTTCTTTAAATACTTACCATTTACCTTCAAGATTCTTCTATCTTCGTTTAACTCTTCGATCTCATATGCGCCATTTGAAAATACTTTAATAATCTGAAAAGGACCTTCCCACTTAGGGGACCATTTGCCCAGAGTTCTATCTTTCTGATCCATGGGCAAAATCACTTTCCAAACTAAATCTCCAGTTGAAAATGATTTAACTTTCACCTTTTTGTTGTATGACTTTTCCACTCTCTTCTTTTTCCTTTTTAATAACTCTAAGGAATTTAGTCTTTCTTCGTCTAAATCAACCATTTCGTCCAACATCATATTCCAATAGGAATCAGAGGGAATCTCATGTTGTCTCTGTATTCTGGTCGAATGTAAATATATTTCGACTGGTAACACAGCATCATGACCATAGGTTAGTCGAAAGGGTGTAGAGTTTGTAGCATCCTTAGGGGAGGTTCGACAAGCCCACAAAACTTAGTCCAATGTCTTATCCCAATTTTTTGGCTTCTTCCCCACATAATTCTTAATTAACCTAATCACCACTTTATTTGTTGCTTCGACTTGACCATTAGCTTAGGCATAATAAGCCGTGGATGTTAAGAGTTTGAATCTCGTTTCTTTAGCAAATTCTTGCATTTTTAGACCAGTAAAAACGGATCCCTGATATGTTGTAATAGTTTCTGGGATTCTAAACCTGAAGATAATGTGCTTTTGAATAAATTTGATCACTACATCCTGATCCATATTTACCAGTGGTATAGCCTCAATCCATTTAGTGAAATAATTTATTCCCACTAAAATGTATTTCTGACTCTTAGATGATGCCAGTCGAATTTCACCAGCTAAATCCAAAGCCCAACCTCTGAAGGGCCATGGCTTCACTATGGAATTTAATTCGCTTGCAGGAACATGTTGAATGCCTACATGTACTTGGCATTCTTGACATCCTTTGGAAAATTTAATATAATCCTTTAGCATTGTAGGCCAATACATTCCTTGTCGAAATAATAACCATTTCATCTTATGGCCTACTTGATATGCCCCACTATGGACATTAGAAAGAGCCAAATATGCCTCAGATTCGCTAAGGCATTTAAGTAAGACACCTTCAAGCGTCTTTTTGAACAATTAATTCCCCATTAAAACATAACTTAAGGCACGATATTTGACCTTTCGTTCGACAGAAGCTGTTGGATTTTACAAGTATTCTACTATTGGCTTTCTCCAATCTTCGTTTGTCAAACCATCTATAGCCATATCTCAAAGCTTTCATCGTTAGCATATCCAAGCCTCATTGTCTCTAAGTCTGTTGGGGATATTTTAGTTGATACAACCCTTCCTCTGACTTTGATCGCATCTTGTAATTTTTCCTTCAAAATTTTGTACCCTGAAGCAATCTGGGCCAAATCATTGGCCTCTTGATTCTCAAGTCGAGGTATGTGTCAAATGCTTACCATTTCAAATCTTCGTAACAACCTATTGACTATCACAAAGTACGTGATAAGATTTTATTTGACACATTTGTATTCCTTTGTAATCTTCTTTATTACCAACTTTGAGTCTCCCATTATTTCGACTCGAGTTGCCCCCATTTCCAACAGTATTTCAAGTCCTGCAATTAAAGCTTCATATTCAGCTTCATTATTTGAACAAAGGCCTTGGTCCTTATACTTGAATGTTGTTGGAATTTTGTTAGGAGAAATAATTAATACTCCTACTCTCGTTCCATCTTAATGACTAGAACCGTCGAAGTACAACTTCCATGGCTCAAGCTCCACAAAGTTTAGGGAGTTTTTGACTATAGAGTTGTCGACTATAAAGTCGGCTACCACTTGTCCTTTAACAGCCTTTAAAGGCTTATAAGTTAAAGAATATTTTGTTAAGGCTAAAGCCCATTTACCAATTCGACTCTGCAAAATAAGTTTAGAAAGCATATGTTTAATAACGTCGAAATGAGATAAAACATAAACTTCCACTGGTTTTATATAATGCTTCAATTTTGTACAAGAAAAGTATAGACAAAGACACAACTTTTTGACTAAACTATATCTATCTCTGCATCATTCAAGACTCTACTAAGGTAATAAATGGCTATTTCGACACCATTTACATCCTCTTGAGCTAACATGCTCCCTAAGGTCTTGTCAGACACAGATATGTACAATCTCATACTCTTATTTCTACAAAGAGGTACCAGAATTTAAGGGTGCGCAAGGTATTCTTTAATCTTATCGAATGCTTCTTGCTGCGCTTGCCCCCACTTGAAGCCTTTTTTGCTTGAGTCGAAGTAGAGGTGAGAAGGCTTGAGTCTTGCCAATTAGATTGGAAATTAATCTTCTTATAAAGTTGATCTTTCCAAGCAATGACTGCAACTCCTTATTTGTTGAAGGCACTTTCGCCTCCATGATGGCCTTGGTCTTATTCTGATTGATCTCTATTCCTTTTTTGTGGACCACAAAGCCTAGAAAATCCCCGCCTGCACACAAAAAGCATACTTAAGAGGATTCATCTTGAGATCATGCTTCCTCATTCTTTTAAACGATTGTCGAAGATGGTCTATATGACTTTTTCTTGAAACTGACTTAACCACAATATCATCAATATAAATTTGCATAAATGTTTCAATAAAGTCATGAAAAATTAAATTCATTTCCTTTTGATACGTTGCCCCAGCATTCTTCAGGCCAAAGGGCATTACTAGCTATTCGAAAGTGCCTAATGCTCCAGGGCATCGAAATTCCGTTTTCGACACATCTTCCTCAGCAATGAAAATTTGGTTATAGCCAGAATATCCATCGAGCATACTTAAATACTCGTGGCCTACATCAAAGTCGACTAACATTTCCGCCACGGGCATTGGATACTCATCATTTGGGCTTGCAACATTTAAATCTCTAAAATCTATGAAAACCCTTAAAGTTACATTCTTCTTAATAACTGGAACAATGTTGGCAATCCATTCGACATACCTGGTCGTACGGATGAATTTACATCTCAGAAGTCTTTCAACCTCCTCTTTGATCTTTGAGAGAACCGCAGGTGCAAATCGCCTTGGAGTTTGCTTGATGGGCTTCTTCCCAAGCTTTATTAGCAACTTCAGTTCGACCAGTTCTCTGCTAAAACCAGGCATTTTGTCGTAATCCCACGCAAAGCAAACTCTGAACTCCTTCATTAGTTGAATTACTTCGACTCTGAGTTGTGGGTCAAGGTTGGCACTGATGTAAGTTGGACTTTTCATTGTCCTTTCTCCCAGGTCGATCTCTTCCAGAGGATCTTGCGCCAGCATTTTAATGTTATTTGCTAGCGGATCCTTCTCAAAACTCAAAGGCTCATCATCGTAGATGGCATCTAGCGTTTGGCCTGGCACTTCGACTGGATCATTTTCGGGTGCCTCTGGGTCGAAATCCTTATCAAGACCTTTGAAGTGCTCTTCGTCATCTATGGCTTCGACAACCATATATTTTACTTCGGCCTCTAAGGTCGCTTTCAATTTTTTTCCAGCTATATTAGCCGAAATATTTTTGAGTGCCAATGACTCAGTCATTGTCACTGAATTCACTGCCCCAACCAGGTGGTTGGATTCCCGCTGTTCCGAAGACATAGGCTTCTTCGCCAACAACCTTCATATCCCACTAGAAGCCGTGGGTGGGGTGCAAGTACAAGGAACATAAAGTGTTGTCTGCAGGTGTAAAATCAAAACCTGCAGGATTGCATGGTGCTATGTGGGACAAATATTTATCAAAATGACGCACACTTATTTGGTTAACCTCATCCATGTAATAGCTTTGGTTTGCCTCTATGTTTTCAATAGTTCCATCACTCCTCCAGAAGAATATCCTTTGGTGAAGTGACGAAGGTATCGCACCTATTCCATGGATCCACTCCCTCCCAAGGAGTAGGTTGTAGTTCGCCTTGGATGCGATCACCATAAACCTCGTTGGCCTAGTAATAGTGCCAACGATCAAGTCAACCTGAATGACTCCCATGGTTGTTCCAACTTTCCCTTCGTAATTCGAAAGGACCATGTTATGTGGCTTCGTGTCGGAATCTCTTTTGCCAATCTTTTTTAACATATAATGAGGCATAAAATTCATTGTCGCTCCTCCATCTATAAGTATCGTATTGATACCTATGTTCTCTATCTTTCCTCTGATGAATAGAGGTTTCAGATGGTTTTTCATGGCCTTATCTGGTCTTTCAAAGAACGCATTCTGTTCCTCGACACAACCATTATTCAGAATGTAGTAACACACTGTCCTTTGACATGCCACTTCTTATTCGACCTCATCCTCTGGGTCTTCCAATTCTATTACCTTGTCATACTCCCTGGGTAAAACAGATACGAAATTATAAATAATGTAGAGTGACGACTCAGACCCTGAGTCGAAATCGTCTGTCATGATGTCATCTGCCAATATTTGGTCAGACATTTCTTTTGTATCTTCTTGTTGGTGTGTGAACAACTTTCTTTCAACAGCTTTCCTCTCGTCAGGTTTTCTCTCTTTAATGTTGTCTTTTTTTATCTCCACATTGCCACTAAACTCGGCATTCTCTTTCCCCGCTTCTTCTCTCTCAGCACTACGCTTCCTTTGCTGACGTCTCCACTGAGACCGCATCATTGGATTTTTCCCTTTGTAGTTTTCTGAATGCTAGACTAATTTCTTGGAAGCTTGGAACTCCCTTCTATATGTAATCGAAGATCCTCTTTCGACCTCGAAGTTTCATTCTTTTTTCTGGCTATTTTCTCCTTTCTCCATTTGTCTCACCCGCTTGTTCTTGGGGGCATCTGAAGTGGGCTTGAAGGTCGATGGCCTATTGCCACGGACCCCTAGTCCATGTTGATTATATCCTTTTGGTACTCTCTTTTGGTTGAAAGCGCTACATTTTCCTGAGTTCCTCCAATTGTTCTTGTCCTTCGCCCGTCGAATCCCTTGGATATTCTCCGCAGCCTTTCGGTCGAAGACAACACTGCATATGGGACCTAGCATCACTTGGGAACTCTTCCGTTGGCATCTGTGAAGAAACTCAACTAGATTTTCTTCTTGTTTTGGATATGCCACTTTGGCATATTCTTCTTGTTGTAAAGAGTATTTGTCCACTTCCATTGCAGACTCGTTGGTCATCTCCACCATATTAACTCCAAGATTAGTACCTGCAGAGATATCCATTTCTTGGAATTTATTCCTAAGGCCCTCAGTGGCCTTCGTTTCGTTGTTGATCTGTATGAAACCATCAATAGTGTCACACATCAAAATCATTTCATTCGGACCTTCAGTAGTCCCATTATGGAAGCCTTCAGCAGCTTCGTTCATGAAACCTTCAGTGGTTTCAATTTGAAAGCCATCAGCGACCTTCTTAATGAAGCCCTCAGTGGCTTCTTTGTCGAAGTCTTCAGTGACTTCGTAGTTGAAGTTTCTAGGAATCTGAACGAAACCCTCAGCGGTTTATTGATCAGCATCATTAGCAACTATTCTGCCGAAGCCATTAGTAGCTTTGGCCATTTCAGCATTGTTGGTGAAGTCATCAGTAACTTCGACCATGTTTACCATGAAAGGTTCTGAATAGTTTTCCTCAGCAACTGGGAGGGGATTTGAGTCCACCTTCATCTGGTTCTTGAACTTAATAGCGATTTTGAGACGTCCATCCTTAATAGAATTTTGAACGAGATTCCTGAAAATAAAACATTGAGATGTTTTATAGCCAAGAAAATTATGATATTTAAAAAAATCTCTCTTTTTCCTCTATTCTAAGGGAGCCATTTTAGCACCAGGAGGCACTATCATTTGGCCATCTTTAACTAACACATCAAAAATTTTGTCACACTTGGTGAGGTCGAAGGTATAGGTTCTTTTAGGGAACCTATCGTTCTTCTCAGAGTCGACTGGATTCTTTCCATTCAACGGCGTTAAAATTTTGCATGAGTAAGGTGGGCCTTGTTTTAACTCAGCAAGATCTATTTCACTCTCATCAAAAAAGGTATCGACACTAGTTTCTTGCTCATCTTCATAGAAATCGACGTAGGCTACCCTTTCCTTTCTATTTTTGTTAGCCCTAGCTTTTTCAGCCTTCAATCATTCGACTTGTCAAACTCTATTAGACAACTGGGTCATATCTCTCAAGTACTGGGTATCCAACTTCTTCCTGATTGAGTAGTCAAGGCCACCAGCGACCATTTCGACCAACTCATGTTCAGGCACTTGAGTAAAGCACCTTGCCTTAAGCAATCAAAACCTATTTAGATAATCATCATTTGGCTCAAAGAACTTCCTATTAATGCTAGCCAATTCTTTTAGACTTATCTTTGTATGTCCCATATAGAATTGCTCATGGGACAGTCTCTCTAACTGAGTCTAATTGTGGATCGAATTCACTGGCATTACTGTAAACTAAGTGAAGGAATTTTTAGTGAGTAAACTTGGGAAATACTTCACTCTTAGGTTTTTATTGTTAGCGATTTTGCCAGCGTCTATCAAATAGCTTGCCACATGTTCGACTGTGGATTCACTAGTGTCCCCGAAAAACTTAGTGAATTTAGGGACCTTCCATCTAGGGGGTAAATCTGATTGTAATATATATTCCGATAAAGGTGATGCATAATTTGGCCTGTGAAGGCCTATATTCACCCTGTTTCTGGCCATAATCCTTTCGACCATTGCTGCTAGGTTGTTATCCGCCGCTACATCTTCGCGTCGAACTTGGTTTATTACTTAATCAGCATTCTGATTTCTATTTTCCACTACTACCCTTGGTTCCCTCTGGATTGGCTGTTCGACTCTAAGAGGTTCGATCCTGGGTGGTTCGACTACTGCCCCCTAGTTCAAAACGTTCACCTGTGGTATATTTGGTTAAACTTTGTTAATTGTAGGGCCTTCTTCTAAGACCACCCCAGTATGATTCAAATCTTTAATATTCGCTTAATGAATACCAGTCTGGTGGAATTACACGCTAAGCAGGTTAGGCTCGGTTTTCTGGCTTCCCATGATTATCAAAACTGTAAAGTATATCGTGAGAATGACCAAGGATGTGCACTTGTCCAAAGAACGCTTCAACACCAGTTGAACCACTGGTGGCTTTCGATCTATCTAGATGAAACACACAATAGATCAGTATGACTGACGGGAATCCTACTAGGCATCAAAGTCAGGATGTTCGCTCAATGGAAACAGATATAGTGAGGATGCACTGCATACAAAGCGGACGTGGTCGAGTGCCACCACATAACTATGAGCGCTGTAGAGTTTGCTCAGAGAACAACCAAGGATGCTACCTCGTGCGAGCTGCCCTTCAAAATCAGGTGGACCAAAAGGAAATTCGACCATGTTCAAGTTCTGGGTCAATTAACGTAATGCAAAACTATCTTCCTTATCAAAGCAAAGACATTGTCTTAATCCCTAAACAGGAAATGACCAATGATGTATGCGCCATAATCCCTCTGCTCCATGAACCAAGAGTTCCTCCTGATAGTGGAAAGATTCTCAACCTCGAACTAATTGAGGCTGGCTACGATGGTCAGAAAAATCAAAAGGCTCCTATAGTTATCTATCTGTCGGGACCAGTACCGTACAAATCCGATAAAGCTATCCTTTACAAGTACGGTGCAACAACAACTAAAAATGGAAAGGAAACTCCATTACCCTCCATTGTGAACATTGCAGACATCAGTCGAGTAACACGGAGCGGTCGGATCTTCAACAGAGGAGTTGGAGAACCCACCAGAGAAAAGGAACCTCAAACAGATATTCCAAACCAACCAGTCGGTCAATCCAGTAATCCCGACCTTTCAAAGAACAACGATGAGATGCTGAAGCTCATCCAAAAGAGTGAGTACAACATTGTAGACCAACTGTTGTAAACTCATTCGAGAATCTCTGTCCTATCTCTTTTGCTCAGTTCCGAAGCTCACAGGGAAGCTCTACAGAAAGTCTTAGAGAAAGCCTTTGTGGAACAAGATATGACGATAAGACAATTCGACAACATCATCTCCAACATCACTTCCTGCAACATTTTAGGATTCAGTGGTGAAGAACTGCCAGAAGAAGGCAAAAATCACAACATGGCACTTAACATTACAGACAATTGCCTGGACCATGCTTTAGCCAGCGTACTAGTAGATACCAGATCATCTCTAAATGGTATGTAAAAATATACTCTGATGCGACTATCATTTCAAGGATCTCCGATGAGAGACAGTGAGGTCATCGTCAAAGCCTTTGAAGGATCCAGAAAAACAGTTATCGGCGAAGTCGACCTTCCCATAACTATCGGTCCTCACACTTTCCAAGTCACTTTCCAGGTCATGGACATCCGGGAAGCATACAATTGTTTATTAGGAAGACCTTGGATACACGAGGCTGGGGCAGTCACTTCGACACTTCACCAGAAACTGAAGTTCGTCAAGAATAACAAGCTAGTCACAGTCTGTGGAGAGCATGCCTTAATCATGAGCAATTTATCATCATCCTGTGTAGAACTGGAGGAGGTTGTCAGAACCCAATTCCAAGCACTTTCAGTGAGCAATGAGAATCAATTAGAAAAAGGAACATCGATTTCCTCGTACAAAGATGCTCTCAAAGTAATCGAGAGTAACAATGCAAAAGGATGGGGGCAGCTTGTCATTCCTACTGATAACAAGACAAAGAAAGGTCTTTGTTTTTCCTCAACCTATACCCAGACTGCTACTAAAGATGAAAGTTTTCATCCCATTCAGGACTTCTTCCACAGTGGAGGTTTTCTCCACCCAGTGTCTCAAGAAGTACATACCATCAATGAGGGTGACTCCTCTGATACAGATGAAGAGTGGAAGTCCTATCTCAACGAGGGCGGTTATATGTCTCAGGAAGAAACGAGTACGCCATTTTGCCATCCCACACAGAGTCCGAGATATATACTGAGATTAGACGTCAAGATGATATATAGAGATTTTGATCCGGAGGGATGCCATGCTCCACCCAACTCATTAGAGGAGAACACTCTGATGAAAGACAACTTCGACTATGACTATTTTGACCCAATGGATGACTTGCCTATCTGGCAGCCGTACCCAGAAGACTTGGGGTAAAAGAGTAAGCCAAACGATACATATCAACTAAGCATCATTGAAAAGAATACCTACGTCCCCACCAAATCATGGGATCATTACTCAGGGCATTTAGAGAATATCCAGTACAACGATGAATCTGCAAAGATTGCAGGACAAGAATTCATTAACTATGCTTTTTCTGAGGTCAACGTCATCGAGAGGTATGACTCCTCTAGTTCCACTGAAGTATGGGACACGTTAGGACAACCGAGTGGCAAGTACGACTTCTTAGTCCAGTACACCGCTTCTGAAAGCTCTCGTATCAGGCTCGAAGACATCCAGCCAACTGGATGGGAAGATCCGCCTGAGGGTGAAAATGATGTGCAAGATACAACGGAAGAGTTCGTCTACGACAATTCTGCCTGGGAGACAGACTCCAACGATCCTGCTCCGCGAGAAATCAGCGTCATTTCTGAAGATAAACCAAGAAAGAAGGTACCGGCCTTTGTGATTCACCGAGGAGTTCACCGACAATTGGTTGTTGTCGATGTCCCGAAAGTTGTCCATAAGTCTAAGTAATTGTCGTCTTTGTTTTGACCTTTCACCCTGCCCAGGTGAAACGGATGTTATTATAGGGCTCACATTCTGTAAATGTCCCTCTTCGCTTCGCCCAAAGAGACAGAGTTTTGTTTTATAGGGCTGTAGTTTCAAGAATCGGCTAAATCATAAATAAATAAGCGTCGTTCTGTAATTTCCGCATTTTATTGCTGTTTTCACTTTTCACTTTTTCAGAAAATGGTAATCCTAAAAACAAATCAAAAATAAAAACAAGCATTTTTCAGAAAATACACTGCACACACTCTTGGATTTCTCTCTATCTCTTCTAAAAATCAATCATCACGTCATGGAGATTTCTTGTTAAACCCCATTGAAACATATGATCCAATGCCTTCTCCCAACTTTGAATTCCCGGTATTTGAAGCTGAAGAAGAAGAGGACGAAGAAATTCCAGAAGAGATCTCCCAATTACTCAGACAAGAGGAAAGGTCCATTGAACCTCACAAAGAGCTATTGGAAACGGTCAACTTGGGTTCAGAAGAAGAGAAAAAAGAAGTCAAGATTGGGGCATTGCTCAGTTCGACTGTCAAAGAAGACTTGATAAAACTTCTCAAAGAGTTTCCCGATGTATTCGCTTGGTCCTATCAGGACATGCCAGGGTTGGATACCAGCATCGTGGAACATCATCTACCGTTAAGATCAGAATGTCTGCCGGTGAAACAAAGGCTGAGACGGACTCACCCAAATATGGCTATCAAAATCAAGGAGGAAGTACAGAAACAGATTGACGCAGGTTTCCTCGCCACATCAGAATATCCTCAATGGCTAGCCAACATAGTGCCAATCCCGAAAAAGGATGGAAAAGTCAGAATATGTGTAGACTATAAGGATCTGAACAAAGCCAGTCCAAAGGATGACTTTCCCCTACCGCACATAGACATACTGGTAGATAGTACAACAAAGTTCAAAGTATTCTCCTTCATGGATGGATTCTTGGGCTATAATTAAATCAAAATGGCGCCGGAAGACATGGAGAAAACTTCATTCATCACCCTATGGGGCACCTTTTGTTACAAGGTAATGCCATTCGGTTTGAAGAACGCCAGGGCAACCTATCAAAGGGCCATGACTACTCTATTTCATGACATGATGCACAAAGAAATCGAAGTGTATGTCGATGATATGATTGCCAAATCTAAAATAGAGGAGGAGCATGTGACCCACCTGTCAAAATTATTCGAGCGGCTGAGAAAGTACGAACTCCGCTTGAATCCCAACAAATGCACATTCGGTGTTCGTTCAAGAAAACTGTTAGGGTTCATCGTCAGCCAGAAAGGAATTGAGGTTGATCCTGACAAGGTCAAGGCCATTCAAGAAATGCCTTCTCCAAAGACTGAAAAAAAAGTCAGAGGATTCCTGGGACGTTTGAACTACAATTCCAGATTTATATTCCTCATGACCGCGACATGCGCGCCAATCTTCAAATTACTAAAAAAGAATCAGGACTACGTATGGACAGAAGACTGCCAAACCTCCTTCGACAGTATCAAAGAATATCCGTTGAACCCACCTATCCTGTCACCTCCAGTGGAGGGAAGACCGCTGATCATCTGTTTAACAGTCTTGGAAAACTCAATGGGCTGTGTACTTGGTCAACAGGACGAAACAAAAAGAAAAGAGTCTTCCATCTACTATTTGAGCAAAAAATTTACCGACTGCGAGACTCGATACACTATGCTTGAGAAAACTTGCTGTGCTCTCTGGCTTGGGCAGGTAAACATCTTCGCCAGTACATGATTTGCCACACTACTTGGTTAATCTCCAAAATGGATCTGATCAAGTATGTCTTTGAAAAACCAACCATCACAGGAAGAATTGCCCGTTGGCAGATGTTGTTATTAGAATACGACATCGAGTACCATGCTTAGAAAGCCGTCAAAGGAAGTATTTTAGCCGATCATTTGGCTCATCAACCGATTGACAATCAAGAATCAGTCGGATTTGACTTCCCAGAAGAAGATGTCATGTATTTGAAAATGAAAGATTGCGATGAACCGCTACCCAGTGAAGGGCCAGGACCAGGTTCCCAATGGGGACTAATATTTGACGGAGCTATCAATCATTATGGAAATGGAATTGGGGAAATCATCATAACACCTCAGGGTTCCCATATTCCTTTCACTGCCAGATTAACATTAAAGTGTACAAACAATGAGGCCGAATATGAAGCTTGTATCATGGGTCTCGAAGAAGCGATCGACTTAAGAATCAAGAACTTGGATGTGTATGGAGACTTAGCCCTAGTTATCAATCAGATCAAAGGAGATTAGAACATATATTAATCAGGACTGATTCCTTATAAAGATTACGCGAGAAGGTTGTTACCATTCTTCAACAGAATCGAGTTTCATCACATCCCTCGTGAAGAGAATCACATGGCTGATGCATTAGCCACTCTCTCTTCCATGATTACTGTAGGTCAATGGAACGACATACCTAAGATTGACATAATGCGCCTAGAACGGCCCGCCTACATCTTCACAATCGAAGTAGTCATAGACGACAAACCTTGGTATCATGATATCAAATGCTTCCTTCAAAAACAAGAATACCCACCTGGGGCATCCAGAAAAGACAGAAGAACTCTTAGGAGGCTGGATGGCAGCTTCTTTCTGAGCGGGGATACACTATATAAAAGAAACTTTAACATGGTCTTGCTCCGGTGCGTAGACAGACCAGAAGCAAACATACTGATAAAAGAGATTCACGAAGGATCCTCTGGCACTCATGCCAACGGACACACGATGGCGAGAAAAATTCTAAGAGCAGGATACTACTGGTTGACCATGGAATCTGATTGCTACAAGTACATGAGGAAATGTCACAAGTGTCAGATATACTCAGACAAAATCCATGTACCGCCAACGCATCTCAAAGTTCTCTCTTCCTCATGGCCTTTTTCCATATGGGGAATCAACATGATTGGCATGATCGAACCCAGAGCTTCAAATGGACATCGATTCATTCTAGTAGCCATTGACTACTTTACCAAGTGGGTCGAAGGAGTGTCATACACCAATGTAACCCGACAAGTCATGGTCTGCTTTATCAAAAACAATATCATCTACCGTTATGGTGTTCCAAGCCAGATCATTACTGATAATGGATCTAACATGAACAATAAAATAATGAAAGAGTTGTGTGTTGAGTTTAAGATCGAACATCATAACTCATCTCCCTACCGACCTAAGATGAACGGAGCGGTAGAAGCGGCTAACAAGAACATCAAGAAGATTATTCAAAAGATGGTTGTAACCTACAAAGATTGGCACGAGATGCTACCCTTTGCTCTTCACGGTTATCGCACATCTGTCTGCACTTCAATAGGGGCGACCCCTTTCTCTCTAGTATATGGCATGGAAGCAATGCTTCCCATAGAAGTAGAGATCCCATCAATCAGGGTATTGATGGAAGCTAAGCTAACAGAGGCTGAATGGTGTCAAAGTCGACACGGCGAATTGAATCTGATCGAAGAAAAGTGAATAACGGCTTTGTGCCACGGTCAGTTGTATCAGTAAAGAATGAAGGAGGCGTTCGACAAAAAGGTTCGACCCCGTGTCTTCAGGAAATGAGACCTTGTGCTAAAAAAGATACAATCATTTCTCACTGATTCCCGGGGCAAATGGACTCTGAATTATGACGGCCCCTATGTGGTCAAGAAAGCCTTCTCAGGCGGTGCCTTGAGACTCGTAACCATGGACGGAGAGGAATTTGCCTACCCCACAAATGTTGACGTAGTCAAGAAATACTTCGCCTAAACAAAAAAAAAAAAGAAAAAAACGTCTCGGTGGATTGAAAACCCGAAAGCGCGGTCCAGGCAAAAATTAGAGACATAAGCAAAAAAATCATCCCGATGGATTGGAAATCTCAAAGTACAATCCAGGTAAAAGTTAGGGATTAATGGCAAGTAACTACGTCCGACAAGGTGAAATCCCTCAGCAATAATGCCATCCATTAGGAAAACTCCAATCAAGGTCATCTCCGACAGAAGCTCAGGATGTCCGGAATTCAAAGTTGGCAGAAGGATAACGGCCGTTATGTTTCAATGTAGCCCTTTTCCCGTAAATTGCCATTTTCTAACTTTGTAAATACTCTATGGAATCACGCGCTTTGCTGATTTCCATTCCATCAATAAAATTTGAGCCCTAGTGCTTTTGTTTGAAATTCTTATTTGTTTTAGATTTACAGAATGACATTTTAACATGATCAACGATTCTTGAAATAAAACAAAAATGAATTTAGTTGTCAAAATTTTTTCTGCTTTTAAAATAAAGATGGCAATTCTTTTGACTGTTGGACGTCGAAAGAGCATCGATCGCTTCTCCGAAGGTGATTGAACATCAAAGTGCATAATCAAAGTACTCCTTCTAAACCAGTAAGCCTGAATGAAGGATCAACCGTGTCAGAGACCATTGTTTCATCTGACATCCCCGACAGAATACGTATCTTCTAAGACCGATTGAACAATTCTTTCTCCCTATAGGGACCGTCTCTCCTATGCAAGGTAGGATTGCTGTCTTGGAACAATGATACTTTTCATTCCCCGTAGTGGCCGAGTATCCAGTTGTGTCCATCTATTTAGTCTATATGTCGCGTCAGTTTTGTCAGCATAAACATACATACATAATGCATTATTGATTCACATTCATAATCATATTGCATCACTATCACTCTGGTCAGTCTTATCCCCTAGTGATAAAAGTCCTCTCAATCGAGTTGTCCGTTCTTTCCTCGTCAGGAAGCGAATCATCTAAGCAATCTCCCCCCCCCAGTTTATTTCTGCATTGGAGATGGTACTTGACCACTTTGATAACTTGAACCTCTGAAAGGAAAGAGGGCATTCGACAAACGTCACTCTTCACCATTGAAGATGATATTTTCGCTTTCCCGGATTAAGGAAAATCCCCAGAGAAAGCCTCGCAACTAAAGACTCCCAATAGAGTCAACAAATGGCGTCTCCAACAGAGAAGTTTGAACACCTCTACAACTCAGACGATTGGGCTTTCCCAATGAGTCTGACATCAAAACTTTTTCCCATCAAATGGCATCTCCCCAGGAACATTCGGCGAGAAGTTTGAGGAAAACCGCTGCACATAGCGTCCCTTGTAAAAAAAAAAGGAAACTGAGACCAGTTCCTTGGCTGAAGACCAGGATCGAGGGGAAGTCTATTGACAAAAGAAACTGAGACCAGTTCCTTGGCTGAAGACCAGGATCGAGGGAAAGTTTATTGACAAAAGAAACTGAGACCAGTTCCTTGGCTGAAGACCAGGATCGAGGGGAAGTTTTACCCTTTTCTAAGCGTTATTGCTTAGCAAAAGAAGATGGATGAGCAAACTGCCATTCATAACCACCATCAAAATTTTGGGTATTCCGATATTTAATCCTATTGCACCCCGAATGCCCGAATACCTTCGCCATTCACGCCTTCGGTCCAAGAAGATTAAATAGGGGCATTTGTCATACTCCAAATTTTGACCACTAAGATTTCCCATCATTGTGAAGATCACTACCACAATATGGATGTACCATCATGCTTCATCAATCTCCTCAAGGATTATTGAGCATTCACCATAATCAAGAATTAGGGATTCAAGCCCTCTCAGAGCACTTAGACAAAGGGTCAAACAAGAAAGGACATGATCTTCAACTTGTCTAAACCTCTCAAACACCCATAAGAGATCAAGAGGACTCCCACATCAAGAATCAAGCACAAGGTGGCAACATTCCAAGTGGATCAAGCCTCAAGATCGCCAGTGTCACCAAATTTGGGTTTTGGTCGACCAAGGCCTCCAGATGAAAATTTTCATCTGAGCATGAGCCAATGTTTCAATATATAACCCAAGATACTACAAGGGACCTCATGGACCCAATCATCAAGTCAATTTAGCCTCAGGGGATGTATTCATAAAAAAAATCAGGAATTAGGATTTCTTGACCTAATTCACCCCTAAGTTGACTTTTGGAGCAAAGCATGAGCCGAGACCTCAAGGCATGATTTGAGGGCTTCAAATACACCACATTGATCCATTTACAACAATGGATTAATCCAAGAAACTTGATTCACAAGTTTCAATTTCATCGGGACCACAATTAGGGTTTTAAGGAAAAAAGTCAACTGTACCTTTGACTTTTGACCTAGACATGTTCCCAAACCTTGGGACATGATTCAATATACCCTATAACACCTATTGAATCAATTCATTAGGTTTGATTTGGGTCAAGGATTTGATTTCACAGAGGATCGCACAGTTTGGATTTTATCCGATAAAAAGTCAAATGTGCACAAAATCAAGTTTGACTTTTTGGAAATTTTCATAAATATGACCCCCTAAGTCCAAAACAATGTTAATGCGTGACATTGATCATCATCCATCAATAAAAATCAAGAAAAGTCAGATTTCTTGCAAAAGGGGCAACCTTGAGAAACCAAAATGTTTCTAAGTAATTGAATAAAAGTGGTTTTGGTACCAACTTCCAAGGACCATAACTTGAGATCCAAGCAACCATTTTTGGTGATCCAAAGCTGGATTTGTAGGTCTTGCTACACTCTACAAAAGCTTCAACTACCTCAGACTCCAATTCTTTATGGATTTTAAGTTATGGAGTGATCAAAATCACAAAAACATGAAAATAACACTTTTTCCAACACTTAGTGAAAATCTGCCTAAGTTACCAGCCTTGAACATCAATGTTCATGAGGTTTTTTCAGTTGGATCCAAATAGTTTCAAAACAAACTATGATCACACATGTTTTGTATCATATGAGGGCTTTCTAAAAAGTACAAGATCCTCTCATAACTCAACCGGAGCAGGGAGATATGAATCCCTCAAAATCACCATTTCCAACTGTCTTAGGCAAGGCAGATTTTGGCAGGTTTTGTTGTTTTGCTCGATTTGGGAAATTTGAACAACTCCAAGCCTTGTCATCATTTTGGACACATCTGAGGATAAAACAAAAGGAGAATGATATGATCCCCAAGCCTCCAAAGTCCAAGAATCTACCTTAGCCCTAACAAACCTAAAATGGCTAAAAAGGTGCCAAGACTCCAATTTTGTTTCAATGCATTTAATGGATACACCAAGGTGGCATGGACTGACACATTTCTAATTAAATGAGTCAAGGATCAGCACTGGATCATAGGACCATAGGCCTGTGCCCTAACCCCAAGTCAATGACTAGAGGAGACTTGAGATTCCTTTTGCTCAACATTGGCCATAGGCCTGCTGCAGCTGCCATTCACTATTACTTGCAAAACAAACTTGTTCTACTATAAATAGAGCTCATTTGTACTCAGTTTGAGTACACCAAAGCACTACAACACTTGCTTTTCACAAAATCTCTTTCTTTTGGCCAAAATGCCTTCTTTCACAAGGTATCTCTGAGTTTTTGAGTTAGAGAGCAATTCCACCATAGCTCATGATCCAAACACCTCTAAAATGTTGTATCTAAGCTGTCCAAATAATCACTTGTGACCTGAAACACCAAAATCACAAAGTCAACCTCCAAAACCTCAAAAATTGACTTTTATGCATTTTCCAAGCCATGCCTTGATTCTATCACTTCCAAAACCAAACAAAGCCACTAACACACTCCAAATATCATCCTCAAACTTTCCCAAATGGTTTCCCTCATCTGGAACACCATTTGAGAGAGTTGCCATATTGGTCACTTTTGCCCCTTTTGCAAGAAAGTGCCACAACTTGTTCCTGAGGATTCCACCTGGTTCTAATCATTCTAAAAGCTTCTAAGGGATCAATTGAGAGTGTCCAAAGCATCAAATTACTTCTAGCACAAGTAACTTGGCAGACAACACCAAAAGCTCCAAGAGGAAAGTGCATGACAACTTGAACTCTTTGAATTATGCATTCCTTTGATGTCCATTGATCATAAACATCGTATACATGTTGTATATGTTGTGTTTGAACCAATTGGCCATGTAATTCTTGCCTGTACCATGAGATAGCATAAAACATGCAAAATTGGGCCTATTTTGAAATCACTATCGGATTTTGAGGAGGAAACATTTTTTGAAAATTCCAAGCGCACCATTGGATTCCTCATGAAATTCTAGATCAGATGCACCTAAATTTTGTCCCAATCCAAGGAGAAATGAGAAAGTTAGAGGCTTCACGTAAATTGCCCAAAAGCTTGTCTTGCCTTGCCTTACCTTGTCTTGCCCAGGCCTAGAAACAAGGCATGCCTTATGAATTAATGGGGTGGTTTTGATATACGGATGTATCACCACCCCAGTGGTAGCGCGCATGTGTGTTTGTGTACAAGGCCGTGGGTTCAAACCCCACCCAGACCTTTTTTACTACTCCACCATATTTTTGCTATTTTTAATACTTTGTGGTTTTTATTAATTAATTCAAAAATTAATTTCTCTCTCAATTTTAATTATTTTTTGTTGGTTCTTTTTTCGAAAATTCCCAAAAATGTTAAAATATTTTATTCCATGAAAATTTCACAAAAAATATTATTTATTTCATATATTTGGTATTTTTGTAAAGAATTATGTTTTATTTGTTTTTAAACATTAAAAATATTTCTTTCTCTTGGTTTTGCAAAATTTAAATGATTTTGAAATCATCCCATGAATGAAACATGATTTTCCAAATATAAATCCAAGATCACAACCTCTTTTTCACATGTTCGATTATTTTAATTAAATTTTTATTCAATTAAAATACATTAAAAAACCAAAAATTAGGGTTTTGATCACTATCACCCTAACAAATCTTTTCAAACACTTTCTGGGCCTCTAATAGAGTGTAAGACCTGATAGTTCCTGGATTGGCTGGAATTTTGGTAAAACAAAGTTTATTCAATGTTGATGTCAAGGTGCTGATGTTGTAACATTGAAGTCTTAACACTGGGCTGTGTTAAGTTGTTAAATGCTGAAGATGGATGTTTGATGTCACACAGGTGATGTTGTAACATTAGACCTGCAGAATTAATAACAGCAGGATATGTTATTAGGGCACGCGTATTAGCTGGAATTGTGGAGAGTGCTTAACTCATTGGATGAGAATATCTTGGGATAGATATTTTCTGTTACATGGGAGATTTGATTGCAGATCTGTTGGAGAATTAAAATGTTGAAGATTTAAAAAGATTTTGGGGATAAAATCTGTTTTGAAGATTCAGTTTAAATTAACAAATCTGATCAAATATTGTGACAAGTCCAAGCCCAATTCAGGAGCTATATAAAGCGCACAAGACCAAAGGAAAAAGTACATAAAACATTCAGAAGATCAAGAGCAGAAGGCTTGGTGTCTAGAGTTTGTTTAAAGTGCTTGTATTTACACTATTCTAGGGTTTGAATAGGTGTTAAGTTTCTGTCCTCTCTAAAGCTGTGAAGCAAAGAGAGTTGTTTGAATTGATCGAAACTGTGAAGTAAGATCAAGGGTACTCAAAGTGGGTTCTTTGAGAGTTTGTAAGGGATTGAGTGGTGTTCTCATACCTAAGTGGTTTCTTAGGTAGGAAGTCATTAGTAGAGTATAAGTTTAGGAGATGGTCAACGGGTTGTTGAGTCTGTAAATTATATCTACAAGTAGTGAATTCCATCCCTGGCTTGGTAGCCCCCAGAGTAGGTTGGTTGTAACCGAACTGGGTCAATAATTCTTGGTGTTATTTTACTGTTATTGTTGTCCATTGTGTAGAGTGTGTTGTTGTGACATCACACCTTAACATCACACGTCTGATACCAGAATTTCAATTAGTATCAGAGCAGGCATCCTGTCTGTCTCTGGGTGAGATCTAGGGAAGTTACTTTCTAGTGTAAAGATGGACAAAGAAGTTGGAGGATTCGTCAACAGACCCCCTATTTTGGATGGATCCAATTATGACTATTGGAAGCCAAGGATGACCACCTTCTTAAAATCCTTGGACAGTAGGGCTTGGAAGGCTGTTATTAAAGAATGGAAAGCTCCTTTTATGTGTGAGAAGGATGATTCTGGCAAAGATAAAGAAGGCACCTCTAAGCCAAAGCCTGAAGAAGAGTGGACCAAGGAGGAAGATGAGCTTGCCCTTGGAAATTCCAAAGCTCTGAATGCTATCTTCAATGGAGTGGATAAGAACATCTTCAGGTTAATCAATACCTGTGAAGTTGCTAAAGAAGCATGGGATATCTTGCAGGCTACTCATGAAGGAACATCTAGAGTCAAGATGTCAAGACTTCAGATTTTAACATCAAAATTTGAAAGCCTGAAGATGAAGGAAGATGAAACTATTCATGATTTCCACATGAGTGTTCTTGAGCTGGCCAATGCATCTAGTGCTCTTGGAGAGAAGATTTTAGATGAAAAGCTCGTGAGGAAGATCCTTATGTCCCTACCTAAGAGGTACAAGATGAAAGTGACTGCTATTGAAGAAGCTCAAGACATCAGCAAGATGAGAGTAGATGAGCTCATTGGATCTCTTCAGACTTTTGAACTTGGTTTAAATGAAGAAGAACCAGAAAAGAAGCCCAAGGGTATTGCTTTGGTCTCCACTCCTGCAGAAGATAAGGTTGTCAAAGACTCTCAGGAAGATTTGTCACAAGCCATTGCAATGTTGGGAAGGCAGTTCAACAAAGTGTTAAAAAGATGGAACAATAACTACAAGCCAAGTGTCAAGAACAGTTCCTCTGACATCACCAATGCAAAAGAGAAAGATGAAGAAAAGACTGCTCAGGATAAAGGTGTTCAGTGCTTTGAATGTGAAGGGTATGGACATGTCAAGAAAGAATGTCCCACATTCTTGAAGAAGTAGAAGAGGGGCATGTCAGTTTCCTGGTCTGAATCTGATAGTGAAAGTGATGGTGAGTCAGCAAAGCATGCTAGAGCCTTAACAGGAACTGTTGTGTCTGATGATGGTAGTGATGAAGAAATAACTTATGAAGAGCTAGCTTCTACTTATCGAGAGTTGTGTTTGAAAAGTGTTGAGATTTGTCAAGAAAACAAGTATCATAAGCAACAGATTGCTCAGCTTGAAAATGAAAAAGCTGATCGGGATAACGAAGTTGTGCTAGTTAAGTCCCAACTGGATCAGATGACTAAATTCATTAGGATGATGAACAGTGGTACTGCTGATCTTGATAAAATTCTTCAGTTAGAGAAATCTGCTGGAGATAAATCAGGCATAGGATATGTGGCTAGCATTTTAGGAACAAAAAGGGAGATGTCTCAACCGTTGTCTCAACATCAACCTACGAAACAGGGACCTTTCCCAAAGAAGATTGTTCAGCCCCAAAATGCTGAGAAAAAGAATGGCCCTCATCAGAGGAAGATACAACCCCAAGGAGCTAGTCAGTATATGCCTCCCTAATTTCACCAGAATATGCAAGCTGTCAAGTTCAAGCAGAACATGTCTCAGCAGAGACATCAACATCAGGAAAAATGGTATGGTTATGCTGTGACTTGTGGAAGAAGGAAACCTCATCACCATAGTAGACAGCCTAAGAGACAGCATCATCAACACAGCAGAAGACAATTCAACTATGGAATAAGGAGACAACAGTATGGGTGGCAGCCACTGAATGATCAAAGTGGGAGAAGATTTAACCACTTTAGAAACGGCAGAGTCAGATGCTTCTACTGTGGCAGGATGGGTCATATGCAGTCCTCGTGCTTCAAGCTTCACGGATATCCCAAACAGCAAGAGGTTAGGCCTAAGGTGATGAAGAAATGGATACCCAAAGTTACCAGCTTGATAGCTCACACGTCCTTGAGGGTTTCTACCAAAGATGACTGGTATTTTGACAGTGGGTGTTCAAGACACATGACTGGAGTAAAGAATCTGCTTGTTGATGTGAAACCTCAGTCTTCTGGCTATGTTACATTTGGTGATGGGATCAAAGGAGAGATAAAGGGAATTGGAAGACTAAACTGTGACAGTACTCCCAAGCTGGAGAATGTTCTTCTTGTTAAAGGACTAACAGCTAATTTGATTAGTATTAGTCAACTTTGTGATCAAGGATTCAAAGTAGACTTCACAAAGTCCGAATGTAATGTGAAAGATGACAAAGGAGAAGTCATTATGAAGGGAGCCAGATCTAAGGACAACTGTTATCTTTGGGTGCCGCAAAATTCAAATTCCTCCACGTGTATGCTTGCTAAAGAAGATGATGTCAAAATATGGCATCAGAAGCTGGGACATCTTCACCTTAAGGGAATGAAGAGAATTATCTCCTCAGAAGCAGTCAGAGGGATTCCCAAGCTTAGTATTGAGGAAGGAAAGGTGTGTGGAGACTGTCAAAAAGGAAAACAGACAAAGATGTCTCATCCGAAGCTTCAACATGACACCACCTCCAAAGTATTGGAACTCCTTCATATGGATTTAATGGGACCTATGCAGGTTGAAAGTCTGGGTGGAAAGAAATATGCTTATGTAGTCGTGGATGACTACTCAAGATACACCTGGGTGAATTTCATCAAAGACAAATCTGAGGTGTTTGATGTCTTTAAAGAGCTCTGTCTTAAACTTCAAAGAGAAAAGGAGAGTAAGGTCATCAGAATTAGAAGTGATCATGGAAGAGAGTTTGAAAATAGTAAGTTTGAAGAATTTTGCTCGTCTGAAGGTATAAGTCATGAGTTTTCATCTCCTATCACCCCTCAGCAAAATGGAGTTGTTGAGAGGAAGAACAGAACTATACAAGAGTCGGCTAGAGCAATGATTCATGCCAAGAAACTACCTTATCACTTCTGGGCTGAAGCCATGAACACTGCCTGCTACATTCACAACAGAGTCACCCTAAGAAGAGGCACTTCATCCACTTTATATGAGCTATGGAAGGGAAGAAAACCTAATGTTAAGTACTTCCATGTGTTTGGTAGTAAATGTTACATTCTGACAGATAGAGAGCAGAGAAGGAAATTAGATTCCAAAAGCAATGAAGGGATATTTTTGGGGTACTCCATCAATAGCAGAGCTTATCGGGTCTTCAACTTCAGGACCAAAGTGATGATGGAGTCAATCAATGTTGTGATTGATGATGAAGAAAAGCACGAAGTTGAGGATGTCATAGAAGATGTTGGAACATTAACTGATGAGGTAGCTATTGAAGTTGAAAGAAATCCCTCCCCAAGTACTGCTGACACTGAGCCTGAGCAACCTCAGAAGGATCCTTCTATCAGGATTCAGAAGGATCATCCTAAGGAGCTGATCATAGGTGATCCAAATTCTGGAGTAAGAACTAGGTCCAGAGAAATCATAGCCAGCTCGTGCTTCGTATCCAAAATTGAGCCAAAAAATGTCAAGGAAGCTCTGACAGATGAATTTTGGATAAATGCTATGCAAGAGGAACTGGAGCAGTTCAAGAGAAATGAAGTCTGGGAGCTTGTGCCAAGACCAGAAGGGGTGAATGTTATTGGAACAAAGTGGATCTACAAGAACAAGTCAGACGAGCTTGGAGTGGTTACAAGAAACAAAGCGAGACTTGTTGCACAAGGTTATACTCAAGTGGAGGGAATCGACTTTGATGAGACGTTTGCTCCAGTGGCGAGACTAGAATCCATCAGACTACTTTTGGGTATGGCTTGTAACCTAAGATTCAAGCTGTTCCAAATGGATGTGAAGAGTGCCTTTCTAAATGGCTATCTGAATAAAGAAGTATATGTGGATCAACCTAAAGGATTCACTGATCCAAACTTCCCCAATCATGTGTTCAAACTAAGGAAGGCACTGTATGGCTTAAAACAAGCTCCAAGGGCCTGGTATGAGCGGTTGACAGAATTCTTAATAGCAAATGGGTATAGGAAAGGAGGCATTGACAAAACCTTGTTTGTCAAGGAAGAAGGAGGAAAATTAATGGTAGCTCAAATTTATGTGGATGACATTGTATTTGGGGGGATATCAGATGCTATGGTAAAACAGTTTGTCCAACAGATGCAATCAGAATTTGAAATGAGTTTGGTTGGAGAACTTAGCTACTTCCTTGGGTTGCAAGTCAGACAAATGGAGGATTCTATCTTTATTTCTCAAAGCAAATATGCCAAGAGCATAGTAAAGAAGTTTGGCCTAGATAAAGCCAATCACAAAAGGACACCTGCTCCCACCCATTTGAAGCTATCCAAGGATGAGAATGGAGTGAGTGTGGATCACAGCTTGTACAGAAGTATGATTGGGAGTTTACTATATCTCACAGCAAGCAGACCTAATATTTCCTTTGCTGTTGGAGTGTGTGCTAGATATCAGTCTGATCCTAAGGTAAGTCACTTGAATCAGGTGAAGAGGATTCTGAAATATGTTAATGGCACAAGTGACTATGGAATGTTATATAGCCGTGATTCTGGGACAGTCTTAAAAGGATGTTGTGATGCTGATTGGGCTGGAAGTGCAGATGATAGAAAAAGCACTTCAGGAGGATGTTTCTTTCTAGGGAACAATCTGATTTCCTGGTTCAGCAAGAAGCAGAATTGTGTATCTCTCTCAACTGCTGAAGCAGCGTATATAGCAGCAGGAAGTAGTTGCTCTCAGTTGGTATGGATGAAGCAGATGTTGAGTGAATACAATGTTAAACAAGATGTTATGACTTTGTACTACGATAATCTGAGTGCAATTAATATATCTAAAAATCCTATACAGCACAGTAGGACAAAACACATAGACATAAGGCATCATTTCATAAGGGATCTGGTAGAAGAAAAAGTTGTTACCTTGGAACATGTAGCCACAGAGAACCAGCTGGCTGACATATTTACTAAAGCCTTGGATGCAAACCAATTTGAAAGGTTAAGAAGCAAATTGGGAATCTGCATTTATGAAGACTGAATCTGCTAGAGGGGTTGTGGGCAGTTGGGGTGATTCTGAAAATGTGTAGTCAACTGCCAGGAGAAGTTTGCCTAATTGTGGCTAAAAAGGGGGAGAAAATAATAGTCAAGAGTTTTATTGCCATATGCTGCTGATGTGATGCAGAGATTAAGGGGGAGATAGATGCTGCTAAAAGGTGTTTAGTTGAAAAGTGGTGATGCAGTTATTGAGGGGGAGTATTGAAGATATCATGACTTGTGAAGAGTGCAGCCAAGCCGACATCTAGGGGGAGTAAATTGCTACACATAATGAGCTACTGAACAGCTGTGATGCTGGTTCATGTTTTAGAGAGGGAGCACCAATTGGCTGCTGTCAATAATGAAGATGGTGCTGCAGCAAATCAAGTGATGAAGACTTTGATAGATTATCAAACTGCTGCTAATAAGTTTCAAATTTCTGAAGATTATTCCGCTGCTGAAATCTCTGAAGGTTCAGAGTGCAGAAGTTGTTTGCAGAGTGCAGAGAGTGTTTTAGCCAAAATTAGCCAAAGGGGGAGATTGATAGTTCCTGGATTGGCTGGAATTTTGGTAAAACAAAGTTTATTCAATGTTGATGTCAAGGTGCTGATGTTGTAACATTGAAGTCTTAACACTGGGTTGTGTTAAGTTGTTAAATGCTGAAGATGGATGTCTGATGTCACACAGGTGATGTTGTAACATTAGACCTGCAGAATTAATAACAGCAGGATATGTTATTAGGGCACGCGTATTAGCTGGAATTGTGGAGAGTGGTTAACTCATTGGATGAGAATATCTTGGGATAGATATTTTCTGTTACATGGGAGATTTGATTGGAGATCTGTTGGAGAATTAAAAGGTTGAAGATTTAAAAAGATTTTGGGGATAAAATCTGTTTTGAAGATTCAGTTTTAATTAACAAATCTGATCAAATATTGTGACAAGTCCAAGCCCAATTCAGGAGCTATATAAAGCGCACAAGACCAAAGGAAAAAGTACAGAAAACATTCAGAAGATCAAGAGCAGAAGGCTTAGTATCTAGAGTTTGTTTAAAGTGCTTGTATTTACACTATTCTAGGGTTTGAATAGGTGTTAAGTTTCTGTCCTCTCTAAAGCTGTGAAGCAAAGAGAGTTGTTTGAATTGATCGAAACTGTGAAGTAAGATCAAGGGTACTCAAAGTGGGTTCTTTGAGAGTTTGTAAGGGATTGAGTGATGTTCTCATACCTAAGTGGTTTCTTAGGTAGGAAGTCATTAGTAGAGTATAAGTTTAGGAGATGGTCAACGGGTTGTTGAGTCTGTAAATTATATCTACAAGTAGTGAATTCCATCCCTGGCTTGGTAGCCCCCAGAGTAGGTTGGTTGTAACCGAACTGGGTCAACAATTCTTGGTGTTATTTTACTGTTATTGATGTCCATTGTGCAGAGTGTGTTATTGTGACATCACACCTTAACATCACACGTCTGGTACCAGAATTTCAAGACCCAACCCCTTTTGTGCCTAAATAATTTTGGGCCTCAGTCATTGTATAAGTCCTGCTGTGTTTTCAAAATCTCGGCGCGATCGTCGCTTTTCAAAACATTTTCATCTGGGCCTACCCTTGTGTCATAAGTCCCATTTCTTTTCTTTTTCAAACCTTTGGGCCTCTCCTTGAGTTGTAAGACCCATCCCTTTGTACAGAAAACCTATTTGGGCCTCTCCTTGAGTTCTAATACCCATCCCATTCTACAGAAAACCCCTTTGGGCCTCAGTCATCGTATAAGCCCAGTACAGTTTACAAAACAACGGTACGATTACTGTTTTTTTATCTGGGCCTCTCCTTGAGTATAAGCCCCAACAACCTTTTCAAAATCACTTCTGTAATGCCATGTATAATATATATCTAGAATAATACAATACAAGCATTGTATTTGGTACTGACACCATCATAAGTGCCTAATGGCGTAATCCACATACTTGACCATTCTAAAACATAATACAATCTACGGTACAAGACATGGGAATTAGCCAAAAATAAAGAATCTAAGATCAGTATACAATATCCTCTATTGTATACAACAAATACCCAGCGGAAATAAGCTTAACTAAGCTTCTCTTGATAAATCCAAGTATAGCTCCACTTGTAAATCATACCTGTAAATACCTCCTGAAAATAATAACCAATAGTGGGGTGAGATACATCAAATCTCAGTGAGTTCCCTATCTTATGGATTCTCTCGGCTTTACAAGGTTCTATCTTATCCTAACTCAAGTCGGGGGAAAGGGAACTAGACCTTAAGTTCAATCGTTTCTGTCTAGAGAAACCAATCGCATAATACACAAAACGACAACTAGTTAAGGAATCTTTCCCCGGCCATCCCGCTCAAGGAGATCAAACACGGGTCACAGATCCTTAACGTAGATAACTTTCCCCGGCCATCCCGCACAAGGAGATCTCGACACGGGTCACTAATTATCAACCAATGGTACTTTCCCTGGCCATCCTCCACCAGAAGATCTCGACACTGGTCACTAATACCACCCCCCTATGGTACTTTCCCCGACCATCCCACACAAGAGGATCTCGACACGGGTCACTAATACCACCCACTAAGCAATTTTCCTCGGCCATCCCGCACAAGGAGATCTCGACACGGGTCACGGCTTCTTACTTAATAAATACTTTCCCCGACCATCCTACCCCAGAGGATCTTGACACGGGTCACTAATATTTATTAAGGGAAAACATACCTAATAAATACTTTCCCCGACCATCCTACACCAGAGGATCTCGACACGGGTCACTACTATTTATTAGGGGATAAGAAAGGTTCCGATTACGTGATCATATACACCACGTGATTGTATTCGACAATCACTAGGCCACATTAGCCTTTCACAAAGAACACAAGGTTCACACGCATGTTCCCTACTAGTGTTTCTCTCTTTTCATACCATTCGGTAGTGGACATACGCCTCGACCTCTTCTGCACGAGCGTTGTCATTAAGTTATTCAACAATTTCCTAGGTCATTACTAGGTTCCAATCTAAGTTTCATGGTAAGGTTTCCTCACTCTACCTATTTCATATTTTAACATGCATTGATTTTCAATCAGGTTTACCATCAATATTAGGAAAAGCATATTACAATTGCATAATGTGAATTACATATAATTATTCATCTCATAAAACACCCCTTTCGAGTCCCCTCCGATTCATTTAATCTGGTATCAAAATCAATACTTTCACTTTTATCATGTAGGATATTTTCACAGCTTTACATCGATATAAAGAACGCTTAAATCGGACACCCGAGTCAAAAGATATGAATTTTAGAAAACATTTTTATTTTGTTCCAGGTCGCGCAAAGCGGGCCCCACCCGCGCTAAGCGCGCTCCTCGCTGCCTGGAAAGGATGAAAATTCTCCAGACCGCACTAAGCGTGCTCTGCGTTATGTAGAAAAATAAACCCTTTGACAGCAACTTCGAACCTACAAATTCATCCTCAACACCATACCCAAACAACCAATAGAGGTATCTTATCATGGTCCTATCATGGTTAAACCAACAAACTTCATAAAACATGATTTCCAACATTAATACATAGTTTCTACACAAAATCCTAAGATTTTCAACCAAATCAAACCAATCCAAACTTCATAACAATTACCAATAGATGATTCTACACATATTTTGATCATGCTACGCAATTTATATCGAATTTTATCTGTTATATTTCATTGATTGATTCGTTTATTCATTTTCTCTCAAAACTAACCTAAGTTCTAAACTTATATTTCTAGAACTTAGAGTATCTAACTAGAACCCACCTGATAATCGAAGAGGAGGTTGAAGAAGATGATGATCCATGAGCTTCTTCTCAAGCTTTTATATATATATATATATATATATATATATATATATATATATATATATATATATATATATATATATAATACCAATATTATATAATATAATCCAATCGGGTAAAATATCTTCGATTGATATTTTGTCGTCTCAAACCAATTGATCAATTATTAGAGTTACCTTAATACACTCTCTTGAACTAATAATTAATATGTCTCTTTAATAAAATAATTGATCTCTTCAGAGTTCATCAGTTGCTCTAATGATCCGAGTTATAAAAATACTTAAAGTGTTTAGAGAATTCCATTAATCCAATTATCCAAAGATAGAGTACATAGATACTCATCTGATCTCCAATTGGGAATTTAAATAATATGGGGTATTACACTCTCCCCCCCTTAAATTGAAATTCACCCCTGAATTTCCTCTATTCAACAATAACCACAACTTGTATCATTGTCTTAGTTCCACATTCAACTTTACCCTGACGTATTCTAATTCCAACTTGATTCCACAGACCAAAAATCCGTATTTTCACAATTTATCAAACTTCGTGTCCTTAGTTATACTCTTGTTCCAATATTGGTTTAACTTTCAACTTGTGTTTTCCATAATTCATCTGTTGATCCATACAAAACACTTGGTCGCATCTTACTTCGGAAAGAATGTACCATTCTACATTCCTCTACTGAGTCACAAACCAAACCGTAATATCTTATCTTGATTCAGGATAACAAACACTCAACAAATCCTCACGAGGTAATTTGGTGATTCCTTAACTTCATAGATTGTCAAACTTCTTACCAGTTTCATCTGGTCTGACGCTGTACATCATACCCATCACATCCGATATTTCATCTCTTTCGTATCACACCAAAAGGCAACACACTTAGAACAAAATCTTCTTATTTCCAATCTTACAATCAATTTCTTCTCCGATTCTTATAAATCCGACTGAGGCTTTTCATTTGTCACCTTCCACTGCGTAACTCCAATTCTAACAATGGGATACCACCAATTCTTAAGCATTACCAAGTAGCTAACAGTCCACAGAGAACACACTTATCCACTGGGATCCTTACTAACCAACGGTACAATGAACTTACTGGCGTCTTATGGTAGAACAATTTCTTTGCCAACACACAATATCATAACATCTGTCCAATATTCCCCAGACGATACAAGTACAGGAGTTACACTGCTCCAATTCATTCAAAACTCAAATAATTCATCCCAAAGTAGTTTAACAACTTGCGTCTTTAGTTACCACATTCCAAATCGATTCTTCTTACGGGGTTCTGACTCACTCGATGTTTCTTGTTGACACGAGATCTCAACCCTAAATGACGTAACACCAACACAGAACTTCAATCATATGCGATTCACCACTTATCAAAACTTAACCCATCCAAGGAACAATTGTGAGTTTTCATACTACTCACCAATCCACATACAACACTCTACACGTACACACACCCTCAAAGGACATGCAACGCTTCTCAATTGAATCAACTTTTCTCATTCGTTCTTTTCCATAAACAATTCCAAGTTACATACTCCACTTCGGAACTCCCAATTCTTACTCGTACTTGGAAAGATAACTTCCACATTTCCTTCTCTTGGTAAAACACAACTGCACACAACTGGTACCACTTTCACGGAGCCTAAATCAAACACCATGAACTCGCGGAAGTTAACAATTACTAGCTCTGACCAACCGTTCATACCTTACTAATATCATAATCACACATCGAAATATATTCCTTGCAAGATCAATACTTCGTGAGTATTTTCTAACTTCGTCCTTAAGACTCGCAACAGTAATGGTAGTAAAACCCTTACAACTTTCTCACACTCAACACAATTCGTAAGATTACTTCTCCCAAAAGTTAAACTCCCTCGTCGTATAAACAAATGACCAATTACACAACACCTTTCAGAAGTTTCGATTTCAAAACACAAATCCTCTTCCACTTACTTGAAATCCAGTTTTCCATTCACACAACACTCTCCAATCGGAACAACACGAGGTAACAAAACACAGATGATGGTTCCTAAGGGATTTCACAATTTACACACATGTTAATCGATTAACCATTCGAGCTAATCGGTTAACTCCATTGTGTTAAATGGTTAACACTGCTGCAGAAACTGAAAACCAGTTTCTTCTTAATCCAAAGCCATCTCTACTCAATCCATCAATCTGATTTGTTCTAACCTAAAATATCGTTCTCGAACCACGGTGTAGCGAGCGATTTTGGACGCGGTTCTTAAGCGCTGGTCGCTCTCGGCGGTTGAGCCTAAAACTACAGGTCGATTCATTTTTTATCCTATTGTAAGCTGAATAAGGAAGGGAAATAGATGTCTCCAATTAACCCTGCTTGCATACTGAGTTTAATCAGCGGTCTGTTAGGTTACAGATGCTATCAATGTGGGGGGGCCTTTGTACTGGTTATTCGTATTTCGCCAATACGGTTCTTTCTTTCTTTTTTCTAGGCAAAGGGTTTCTGGCGGGGAATAAGGATTAGGATGTTAGGACTGATGCTTTTGAATTACTGCTTTTAATTGGTGGAGATATGGGATTTGGGTTTTTTGTTGATTGCGCTCGCTAAGATCTTTTCTTTCGATCTTATGCCTACGTATTCCCGTTTACCGAAACAGGGAAATCAGAGCGTTCGTAGTTCCTCCTATTCTATGGGAGGAAATTGGTTTTTGGTGTCTTGTTCAAAGCCCAAGACGTGAAGCGAAAGGTGGTTTATATCTTGTTGAAAGCCCAAGATGTGAAGCTGAAAGGTCTCAACTTTAGAGAGAATTTGTCATCTCTAAAGAGGGGAGAAGGAGAATTACTTTAACTGGGATACGCGGATCCGAGCAATGCCATAATTTCCGAAGAAAGGGTTTTAACCTGAAGGAAAAGACTTTAACTCAGTGTAGAGCAATGCCATCTTTCCTTAGGGATTTCTCATGCTAAAAGAGGGACAGTGGCATGGATATAGATGATCCAGAGGCTTGCCGCTTACAGCGATTAGATGAAGGGAAAGGAGTTGTTGATGTTTGTGTACTGCGAATGAGGCACAACTTTGATGCTAAAAGGTCGATTGGATCAACCAGTGGTTTTCTTATACAAAGCCTAAGAGGAGGCTAATTTCCGCTAGGAAAATCATTATACAAAGCCTAAGAGGAGGCTATTTTGTGTCTCGTACAAAGCCCGAGAGAGAGGCTAAAGGTTTTTGACCCAGTGGGGCATATCGTTATACAAAGCCTAAGAGGAGGCTAGCAAAGTGTTCGACTCTTGCTTAAGGGATTTATATCTCGTACGAGGCCCGAGATGGAGGAAAAAAAAGGGGTGATTGACTCAACGAGGGAATCTTTTGTGTCTCATACAAAGCCTGAGAGAGAGGCTAAAAGGTTGTTTTGACTCCACTGGGGAGAATTTTGGTATCTCGTACGAAGCCCGAGATGGAGGCTATTGTAACTGTTTCAGTTGAGTGACAGATCCAATATACTGATTTAAAAGAGAAAATCAGTTCTTATATGAGTAACACTGTACACACGGATTTAATTTGAGGATCAGGGATATTTCCTTTTCTTTGAGGAAACGGGAAATCCAAAGGGTATTGAGACTATCCGAGTCTGCGGGTTTCCTTCCTATTTAACGAAGGGTGCTTGAGAATGTCTTTGAGACTCAAGGAAGTTAGACTGTCTGTGTCTAGAGTTTTATCTTTTGTACTATGCTTCGAGAAATAGTAGTAGACTCTATGAAAGGACTGTTCTATGAGGATGACTAGGTTCTGTTCCTATACCTCAAGGAGGTCGTCGGGATAATTTGTACGAAGCCCAGGAGGAGGCTGGAATCTTTTAAGAAGCCGACGGGTCCTTGTACGAAGCCCAAGAGGAGGCTATCATTCCCGAAGGAAGAGATCATTATACGAAGCCTAAGAGGAGGCTGTGAATACTTCTAAGAAGCCGTAGGGCCCTTGAATAATGCCCAAGAGGAGGCCGATGCTTTTAAGAAGCCCGTGGGTCTTATCATCTCCTTTCCATTAGGAGAGATAACTCTTTTAAAGATAAAAACCACTGGTAAACGTGCGAGGTTTACTATCCAGCGACTTTTAGCTTTTAAAGAGGGTTCCTTAGTTAAGGTCCAAGATTATGACCGTAGTGGGTACCCAAACCCCGAGACATTCAAGGCAAGCTATCCACAAGGAATAGATCAAGTCAGGAAAGTTCGAGAATTGGGAAGAAACTCAAAGATGCCATTCACGGAGAATACATTCATCTTGGGGAGTAGAGCTTCTTGACGATTCCTAAGGAGGACAGCCGAAGAGAAGACTGTATCTGGTGCTCCTATTGGGGATCTAGGCGTCTATTTCTACGAATAAGTGAAACGGCGTCACCTAGTTCTATACGTAGTTGCCGGGGAAACTCGAAATATCTATACTATTATTACACAGTAGATATGAGTTTATGAAAGGAGACTTACAGTGAGCAGCCCCACAATACAGTTTATAATATGAAAGCAGTAAATGAAAGCGATAACCACTTACTCGGTTGTAGTGCTTCCATGCTGTTTGGTTAGTTGTTCAATAAAGAAAGATTAAAAACAACAATATATTCAAAATCAAAGGAGAAAGTGCTTTGAAAAAGAAAGATTTGGGGCTTACAGTTCAAGGAGAGGCCCAGGGTTTTATCAGTGAGCGCACTGTTTGAATTTGTACAGAGGGACTTATACAAGTGACTGGGGCCCCAAAAGGTTTTTTGTATAAAGGGATGGGTCTTACACTCTCTCAAGAGGCCCAAAAAGGTTTAAAGAAAAAGAGTGGGGCTTATAACACGAGGGTAGGCCCAAAAGATTTTTCGTTTAAAAATGGCGATCGCGCCGAGGTTTTCTTTTAACGCAGAGGGACTTATACAATAAGTGAGGCCCAAAATGTTTTGGTTAAAAGGGGGATTGGGTCTTACACTCTAATAGAGGCCCAAAGTGTTTTGAATGGGTCTTATAGCTCAAGGAGAGGCCCAGATGAGTTTTATTTTTAAACGGGCGACGATCGCGCCGTTTACTTGTACAGAGGGACTTATACAATGAGTGAGGCCCAAAATGTTTTGAAGAAAAATAAATGGGTCTTACTACTCGAGGGTAGGCGCAGATGATTTTTGAAAAGGCGACGATCGCGCCGTTTGTTTTTTGACGGTATCGGGACTTATACAATAAGTGAGGCCCAAAGATGATTTGGTCAAAAAAAGGATTGGGTCTTACACTCTAATAGAGGCCCAAAAGTTTTGAATGGGTCTTATAGCTCAAGGAGAGGCCCAGATGATTTTTGAAAAGGCGACGATCGCGCCGTTTGTTTTTTTTTACGGTATCGGGGCTTATACAATAAGTGAGGCCCAAAGAAGATTTGGTCAAAAAAAGGATTGGGTCTTACACTCTAATAGAGGCCCAAAGTGTTTTGAAAATGATTTATGAGGGTTGAATTAATCCAAAACCCTAATTTGTTTCCAAAAAATGTATTTAATTGAATAAAAATTCAATTAAAATGATCAAAAATTGTTTAACACATGGAAAACAAATTGTGATATTGGATTAATGCTTCAAAAATTAAGTATTGACCTCCAAGATAATTAGAAAGCATTAAAAGTTGCAAAATCAATGTAGAAAAAATATTTAAAATGCCAAAAACAATCAAAATATTACTTCTTTACAAAAATATCAATTATATGAAATAAATAATATTTTTGGCATTTTTTGATAAAATAAAATATTTTAACATTTTTGTGAATTATTAAAAAAAGAATAAACTCAAAATCATTAAAACTCAGAGAGAAATTAATTTTTGAATCAATTAAACAAAATCACAAAATTCAAATATTCAAATATATGAAAATGGCGCCAAGAACAACACCAAGAACACGCGCGTTTTTTTTCAGTTTGCCCAGATTTGCATTTTCCATCCAATCTCCATGAATACGTAATCATATCATGCAATCCACATATCATTATGCTCGTCTCAACCTCACGATCATGTCTATGTACTTTAATTTCATTTAAATTAAACATACAACAAAAAATCACGAAGAAACCTCAAGAACCCTAATTTCTGCATGAAGGCTAGGATTTTTGATACACGATTCAAACAATGCAATTAATTGAGGGAAAACATTCCATGCATGATTATGAACATATGGCCAAATTATTGTGCGAGGAAATATGCATAGATTGAGAGATGACCAAGTTTAGGCTTACCTCCAAGTCGTGGCAGCAAGAGCAGATGTGATTTTGAGTTGGAGGTGTTACATACAAGTTGTGATGATCTGGACAGCTTCCCTACACCATATGGAGTGTGTTTGAACACTTGGATTGAATTGAAATGGACTGGATCAGTTTATGGCATCTCAGCTGCAACTTCACTTCAAACTTGTGTGGATGGCAAGTGATTTTGAGATTTTGATGTTTCAGAAGTTATGTGAGTGTTTGATCAGCTCATATGTGATGTATGTGAGGTGTGTGAGTGATTGGTTTGTGCAGAATTGCTCTCAAACTCAAAACCCGATAGCTACCTTGCTAAGAAAGGCATTTTTGCCAAGAGAAAGAGATTTTGAGGAAAGCATCTGTTAGATGGCTTTGGTGTACTCAAACTGACCACAATTGAGCTCTATTTATAGTAGAGCAAGTTTGTTTTGCAAGGAATAGTACATGGCAGCTGGTAAGTAGGTTCCCTCAATGTTGGCCAATGGAAATGAAAGTCTCCTCTAGCCATTGACTAGAGGTTAGGGCACAGAGCTTTGGTCCCCTTGGTCTTGGATAAGTCTTGACTGATTTCAGATGAGAATGGCTCAGTCCATGCCACCTTGATGGTTCCATTGAATGCCTCATTCCAAATTTGAAGTCTTGTCCCTATTTTGGCCATTCTAGGTTCAACATGTTATTCTTTGTTCCTTGGACCTTGGAGGCTTGGCTCAGTGATTGTCCCCTTTGGATTCAATCCTCTGAGGTGTCCAAGTGGATTGGAGCAATTGAAATTGGCTGATTTTGGCAAATCGAGCCAAAGTGCAAATTCTGCCTTGCTTTGACAGATTTCAGCAAGGCAACTTGCCAATGTTGTATCTCATGATGTAGGTTGAATTTGGCAATGTTCTTGGCCATTTTGGAAAGCTCTTACATGATACAACAACTGTTTGAACAAGTTTGGTTTTGATTTCTTTTGATTCCAAGTGAAAAATCCCCCTACATTTGGCAAAAAATGAGGCAAAATCTGACTTAGTGAAAATTTCACTAAGTGTTGGAAAAAGTGACATTTTCACTTTTCAGCCACTTTGATCACTCCATAACTCAAAATCCTTAATGAATTGGAATGACTTGTAGTTGAAGTTTTTGTAGGTGATAATGAGGGTTACAAATCCATCTTTGGATGAGAAAAAAATGGCCCTGTGGTTTAGGAGTTATGGTCCTCCAAAGTTGGTACCTTTGCCACTTTATTTTTAACTTAGAAAAATTTCTAAGTTTTATGGTTACCCCTTTTACAAGTTATCTCACTTTTCTTGATTTTTCTTGATGAATGATGATTCAAATCATACATTAACATCATTTTAGGGTTAAAAATCCATTTTGGTGAAAAATCTCAAAAAGTCAAAGTTGACTTTTGTGCACAGTTGACTTTTTATCAGATGAATTCCAAACGGTGCAATTCTTCAGGAAATCATGTCCTTGACCTAAATCAAACTTGATGGACATGTTCCATGGGTGTCATAGGGTATATTCAATCATGTATTAGGGTTTGGGAGCATGTCTTGGTCAAAAGTCAAAGTTACAGTTGACTTTTCCCTTAAAACCCTAATTGTGGTGCAGATGAAAATGAGACTTGTTGCTCAAGCTTCTTGGATCAATCCATTGTTCCAAATGGATCAATATGGTATATTAGAGACCCTCAAATTATCTCTTGAGGTCTTGGCTCATGGTTTGTCCCAAAAGTCAACTTAGGGGTGAATTAGGTCAAGAAACCCTAATTCCTGATTTTTGATGAATGCATCCCCTGAGGCAAAATTGACTTGATGCATGGGTTCATGAGGTTCCATGAAGTATATTAGGTCATGTTTTGGATCAATGCCTTATGCCCAGATGAAAATTTCCATCTGGAGGCCCTGGTCGACCAAAACCCTAATTTGGGGACACTGTCGATCTTGAGACTTGATCCACCTAGAAGGGAGCAGCCTTGTGCTTAATCCTTGAAGTGGGAGTCCTTTTTGATCCATTGTGGATGTTTAAGAGATTAGACAAGTTAAAGATCATCTCATTTCTTGATTGATCCTTTGTCTAAGCACTCAGAGAGGGCTTGAAACCCTAATTTTGATTGTATTGGATGCTCACCCATCTTTGGGGAGACTGATGAAGCATGATGGTTCATCCATATTGTGATGATGATTTTCACAATGATGGGAAATCTAAGTGGTCAAAATTTGGGGTATTACAGATGCCCCTATTTAATCTTCTTGGACCCGAAGGTATGAATGACGAAGGGATTCAAGCATTCGGGGTGCAAGAGGATTAAATATCGGAATATCCAAAATTTTGATGGTGGTTATGAATGGTAGCTTACGCATTCATCTTCTTTAGCTAAGCAATGATGCTTAGAAAAGGTAAACTTCCCCTCGATCCTAGTTTCCTACCAAGGAACTGGTCTTAGTTGATTTAAACTTCCCCTCGATCCTGGTTTCCTACCAAGAACTGGTCTTAGTTTCTGATTTAAACTTCCCCTCGATCCTGGTTTCCTACCAAGAACTGGTCTTAGTTTCTGATTTAAACTTCCCCTCGATCCTGGTTTCTTACCAAGGAACTGGTCTTAGTTTCTTTTGTCAATAAACTTTACTGACAAGGGACACTATTCGTAGCGGCTTTCCTTCAAACTTCTCGCCGAATTTTCCTGGGGAGATGCCATTCGAGTGGAAAAAGTTTTGATGTCAGACTTGATGGGGAACCCAGTCGTCTGATTTGTAGAGTTGTACAAACTTCTCTGTTGGAGACGCCATTTGTCGATTCTACTGGGGAAAGCGAGTCTCTTGAGAGACTGTTTTCGTTTGGGATCTTTCATCATACTTTTCTCGGGATCTTCCCGGAGAAACGCCATATGATGGGGTCCAATTTTGAGGTGCCAATGACCTTCTCATCAGTGGTTTTTCGGAGCAAAACTGGCGTGCTGCCGAATTTCTGATCACGAGGCTTTCTCTGTGAACTTTCCTTAATCCGGGAAAGCAAGGATATCATCTTCAATGGCGAAGAGTGATGTTTACTGAAAGTTTTCTCTGGCTTTTCAGAGGTTCAAGTTATCAAAGTGGTCAAGGACCAACTTCTTTCCAGAATTAAACTGGAAGCGAGGTTGTTCAGACACAATATTTCCTGACGAGGCAAGAACTGACAACTCGATTGAGAGAACTTCTACCTCTAGGGGACAAGACCGACTAGAGTGATAGTGATGCAATATGAAATGTAAATGCAAATAAAAAATGCATGAAGTACGTATGCATATGCTGACAAAACAGACGCAACATACAGACTAAGAGATGAACACAATTGGATACTCGGCCATCGCGGGGCGAAGTAGTATCGTTGATTCAAAATAGCAATTCCACCTTGCTTAGGAGAGATAGTCCCGTTGGGAGCTATGTTGATCGGGCTTAGGAGATGAGAACTCGGCCGAGGCGTGTCAGACGAAACAAGGTCTCTGACACAGTTGATCCCTTCATTTAGGCATACTGGCTTAGAAGGAGTACTTTGATTCTGCACTTTGAAATTCGCTTACTTCGGGAGAAGCAATCGATGCTCTTCTGATGTTCAACAGTCAAAAGAAATGCCATTTTTAATTTAAAAGCAGAAAAATTTTTAACAAGTAAATTCATTTTTGTTTTATTTCAAGAATCGCTGATTAAGTTTAAACAACGTCGTTCTGTAAAGCTAAAACAAGTTAAGAATTACAAACAAAAGCACAAAGGCTCAAATTTTATTGATAAGATGGAGATCAGCCAAACGCGTGATTCCAAAGAGTATATACAAAGTTAGAAAATGGTAATTTACAGGGAAAAGGGCTACGTTGAAACATAACGACCACTATCCTTCTATCAACTTTGAATTCGGGGCATCCTGAGCTTCCGTCGAAGATGACCTTTGACTGGAGATTTCCTCCGATAGATGATGTTGTAACTGCTGCTGCTGAGGGACTTGCCTCTGTTGAACATAGTTACTTGCCATTATCCCTAATTTTTGCCTGGATTGTACTATGAGATTTCCAATCCATCGGGATGATTATTTTTTTTCCATGTCTCTAACTTTTGCCTGGACCGCCCTTTCGGGTTTTCAATCCACCGAGACATTTTTTTTAGTTTAGGCGAAGTATTTCTTGACTACATCAACATTCGTGGGGTAGGCAAATTCCTCTCCGTCCATGGTTGCAAGTCTCAAGGCGCCGCCTGAGAAAGCTTTCGTGACCACATAGGGGCCATCATAATTCGGGGTCCATTTGCCCCGAGAGTCAGTGAGAAATGATTGTATCTTCTTGAGCACGAGGTCTCCTTTTCTGAAGACACGAGGTCGAACTTTTTTGTCGAACGCCCATTTCATTCTCTGTTGATACAACTGACCGTGGCATAGTGCCGTGATTCACTTCTCTTCGATCAGGTTCAGTTCGTCGTGTCGACTTTGACACCATTCAGCTTCGGTGAGCTGAGCTTCCATCAATACCCTGATTGACGGGATCTCTATTCTATGGGAAGCACTGCCTCCATGCCATATACTAGAGAGAAAGGGGTAGTCCCTGTTGAAGTACAGACAGATGTGCGATAACCATGAAGAGCAAAAGGTAACATCTCGTGCCAGTCTTTATAGGTTACAACCATCTTTTGAACGATCTTCTTGATGTTCTTGTTAGCCGCTTCTACCGCTCCGTTCATCTTGGGTTGGTAGGGAGATGAGTTATGGTGTTCAATCTTGAACTCTGCACACAACTCTTTCATCATCTTATTGTTCAAGTTAGATCCATTATCAGTAATGATCTCGCTTGGAACACCATAACGGCAGATGATATTGTTTTTGATAAATCGGACCACCACTTGTCGGGTTACATTGGCGAATGACGCTGCTTCGACCCACTTGGTGAAATAATCAATGGCTACCAGGATGAACCGATGTCCGTTTGAAGCCTTGGGCTCAATCATACCAATCATGTCGATTCCCCATATGGAAAAAGGCCACGGGGAAGAAAGAACTTTGAGATGTGATGGCGGTACATGAATTTTGTCGGAGTATATCTGACACTTGTGACACCTCCTCATGTACTTGTAGCAGTCGGATTCCATGGTCAACCAATAATACCCGGCCCTGAGAATTTTTCTCGCCATTGTGTGTCCGTTGGCATGAGTGCCAAAGGATCCTTCATGAATTTCTTTCATGAGCATGTCTGCTTCTGGTCTGTCGACACATCGGAGCAAAACCATGTCAAAATTACTCTTATCAAGAGTGTCACCGCTCAGGAAGAAGTTTCCAGCCAATCTTCTGAGGGTTTTCCTGTCTTTTCTGAGTGCCCCAGATGGGTACTCTTTTTTCTGAAGGAAGCATTTGATAACGTGATACCAAGGTCTGTCGTCTATGACTGCTTCAATCATGAAGATGTAAGCGGGCCGTTCAAGGTGCATGATGTCGATCTTAGGTATGTCATTCCATCGACCTACACTAATCATGGAAGTGAGAGTGGCTAATGCATTAGCCATGTGATTCTCATCACGAGGGATGTGATGAAAGTCGACTCTGTTGAAGAAGGGTAACAACCTTCTTGCATAGTCTTTGTAAGGAATCAATTCTGATTGGTATGTGTTCCAATCTCCTTTTATCTGGTTAATAACCAGGGCTGAATCACCGTATACGTCCAAGTTTTTGATCCTTAAATCAATTGCTTCTTCGAGACCCATGATACATGCTTCGTATTCGGCCTCGTTGTTCGTACATTTGAACGTAAGTCTGGCAGTGAAAGGAATGTGGGAACCCTGAGGGGTAACAATGATTGCCCCAATTCCGTTTCCATAATGATTAACTGCTCCGTCAAAGATGAGTCCCCACTGGGAACCTGGTTCTGGCCCTTCACTGGGTAGCGGTTCATCGCAATCTTTCATTTTTAGATACATGACATCTTCATCTGGGAAGTCAAACCCGATTAATTCTTGATCGTTAATAGGTTGATGAGCCAAATGATCGGCTAAAATACTTCCTTTAACGGCTTTCTGAGCGTGGTACTCTATGTCATATTCTGATAGTAACATCTGCCAACGGGCAATCCTTCCCGTGAGAGCAGGTTTTTCGAAAACGTACTTGATTGGATCCATTTCGGAGACCAACCAAGTAGTATGACGAATCATGTACTGGCGAAGACGTTTGGCTGCCCAAGCCAAAGTGCAACAATTTTTCTCAAGCCTTGTGTACCGAGTCTCGCAGTCGGTGAATTTCTTGCTTATATAGTAAATGGCAGACTCTTTCCTTTTAGTTTCGTCTTGTTGGCCAAGTACACATCCCATTGAGTCCTCTAGGACTGTGAGGTAAATGATTAGTGGTCTTCCTTCCACTGGAGATGATAGGATCGGCGGATTCAACAGATATTCCTTAATACTGTCAAAGGCAGTTTGGCAGTCTTCTGACCAAACGCAATCCTGGTTCTTTTTCAATAACTTGAAAATCGGCGCACAAGTGGCGGTCATAAGGAATATGAATCTGGAGATGTAGTTCAAACGTCCCAGGAATCCTCTGACTTGTTTTTCAGTTTTCGGAGAAGGCATTTCTTGAATGACCTTGACCTTGTCAGGATCAACTTCAATCCCTTTCTGGCTGACGATGAACCCTAGTAATTTCCCCGAACGGACACCGAAGGTGAACTTGTTAGGATTCAAGCGGAGCTTGAATTTTATTAGATGTTCGAACAATTTTGACAGATGTTCAACGTGCTCCTCCTCTGTTCTTGATTTTGCAATCAGATCATCGACATATACCTCGATTTCTTTGTGTATCATGTCATGAAACAGAGTAGTCATGGCCCTTTGATAGGTTACCCCGGCGTTCTTCAAACCGAACGGCATTACCTTGTAACAAAAGGTACCCCATGGGGTAATGAACGAAGTTTTCTCCATGTCTTTCGGCGCCATTTTGATCTGGTTATAGCCCGAGAATCCATCCATGAAGGAGAATACTTTGAACTTTGCTGTGCTATCAACCAGCATGTCAATGTGTGGTAAAGGAAAGTCGTCCTTTGGACTCGCCTTGTTCAGGTCTCTGTAATCAACACACATTCCGACCCTTCCGTCCTTTTTGGGAACGGGTACGATGTTGGCTAACCATTGAGGATATTCAGATGTAGCGAGGAAACCCGCGTCGATCTGTTTCTGTACCTCCTCTTTGATTTTGATGGCCATGTCCGGGTGAGTCCGTCTCAACCTTTGCTTTACTGGCGGACATTCCGATCTTAACGGTAAATGATGTTCCACGATGCTGGTATCCAACCCTGGCATATCCTGATAGGACCAAGCGAATACATCGGGGAATTCTTTGAGAAGCTTTATCAAACTTTCTTTGACAGTTGGACTGAGCAGTGCTCCGATCCTGATTTCTTTTCTCTCTTTTTCTGAACCCAAGTTTACCGTTTCCAACGGCTCTTTGTGAGGTTCGATGGACCTTTCCTCTTGTCTGAGTAATCGGGAGATCTCTTCTGGAATTTCGTTGTCATTTTCTTCTTCAGCCTCGAATACCGGGAACTCAAAGTTGGAAGAAGGCATCGGATCGTATGTTTCAACGAGGTATAAAACAAGCAATCTGCATGACGTGATGATTTGTGTTTAGAAGAGATAGAGAGAATGCAAGTGTGTGCAGTGTTTTGATTTTACTGCTTGTTTTTATTATTGAATATTTTTTTTTTTAGGATTACCATTTTCTGAAAAGCAAAAAGAGAAAACAGCAAATTAATGCGGAAATTACAGAACGACGTTATTTTATTAATGAACAAGTCGAATCTTGAAACTACAGCCCTATAAAACAAAACTCACTCGCTCTGGGCAAAGCGAAGAGGGAAATTTACAAAAAGCGAGCCCTATCAAAACATCTGTTTCACCTGGGCAGGGTGAAAGGCTAAAGATGGCAATTACTTTGACTGACGAACGACCTTCGGAACCTCGACAACAACCCATTGGCGGCGAACTCCTCGGTGAATCACAAAGTCTGGCACCTTCCTTGATTTGTCTTCAGAAATGACGCTGATTTCTGGTGGAGTAGGATCATTGGAATCTGTCTCCCAAGCAGAATTGTCGTAGGAGGATTCCTCTGTTGCATTTTGCATAGCATTTGTGCTCTCAGCTGTATCTCCCCATCCAGTTGGCTGGATATCTTCGATCCTGATACGAGAGCTTTCGGGAGCAGTGTACTTGACCATAAAGTCGTATTTTCCACTTAGTTGTCCCAAAGTGTCCCAAACTTCTTTGCAACTGGAGGAGTCACTTCTCTCGATGACGTTGACCTCGGGAAAAGCATAGTTGATGAATTCTAGTCCTGGAAATGTGGCGAATTCATCTTCATGTTGAGTAGTTTCCGAATGACCTGAGTGTTGATCCCATGACATGGCGGGGACACAGGTATTCTATTCAATGATGCTCAGCTGAGTTTCATTATTCGGCTGACTTTCTTGCCCCAAGTTTCCTGGGTAAGGCTGCCACATTGGCAGACCATCCATTGGGCCATAGTAGTTGTAGTCAAAATTGTCTTTCATCAGAGTGTCTTCCTCTAATGAATTTGGCGGAGCACGGCATCCTTCCGGATCACAATCCCCGTAGATCATTTCGACATCTGATCTTGGTATAAATCTCGGACTTTCTGTAGGAAAGCAAAAAGGCATAGGCACCTCTTCCTGAGACATATAGCCGTCCTTGTTAAGGTAGGACTTCCATTCTTCATCTGTGTCAGAGGGATCTTCCTCATTGATAGCATGAACTGTCTGAGACACTGGGTGGAGAAAACCTCCACTGTGGAAGAAGTTTTGAAGGGGATGAAGACTTTCATCGTTGGCGGCCGTTTGGGTACAGGTTGCAGAAAAACCAAGACCCCTCTTTGTTTTATTGTCAATAGGAATGACAAGCCGTCCCCATCCTGTCGTATCGGTACTCTTGACCGCTTTGATAGCATCTTTGTATGAAGAAATTGAAGTTCCTTCTTCGGATTGATCGTTCTTGCTCACCGATAGTGCTTGGAACTGAGTTCCAATAACCTCCTCGGGTTCCACACAAGTAGATGATGATAAGTTGCTCACAAGCAAGGCTTGTTCCCCACAAACCGTGATAAGTTGATCGTTCTTGACGAACTTTAGCTTTTTGTGGAGGGTCGAGGTGACCGCTCCAGCCTGATGTATCCAAGGTCTTCCTAATAAATAACTGTATGTTGCCCGGATGTCCATGACCTAGAAAGTGACTTGGAAAGTGTGAGGACCAATAGTTATGGGAAGATCCACTTCGCCGATAACTGTTTTTCTGGATCCATCGAATGCTTTGACGACGACCTCGCTGACTCTCATCGGAGGTCCCTTAAATGATAATTGCATCAAAGTGGACTTCGGCATAACATTTAGGGTTGACCTGTGTCTACCAGTACGTTGGCTAAAGCATCGCCCTGGCAGTTAACCATAATGTTGAGCGCCATGTTATGACGACGACCCTCTTCAGGTAGTTCCTCATCACTAAATCCCAAATTATTGCAGGAAGTGATGTTAGAGACAATGCTATCGAATTGTCTGATTGTTACATCCTGTTCCACAAAGGCTTGCTCCAAGACTTTCTGTAGAGCCTCCCTGTGCGCTTCTGAACTGAGTAACAGTGATAATACTGAGATCTTTGAAGGAGTCTGTAACAGTTGATCAACAATATTGTATTCACTCCTTTGGATGAGCTTTAGCATCTCATCTTTGTCTTTTGAAAAGTCGGGATTACCAGATTGACCGACTGGTGAATCAGGAATTTCCGCCTGAAGTTCCTTTTCTTTGTTGGATTCTCCAACCCCTCGGTTGAAGATTCGACCGCTCCGTGTTACACGACTGATGTCTGCAATATTCACGAAGGAGGGTAATGGAATTTCCTTTCCATTCTCGATTATTGTTGCACCGTATTTGTAAGGGACCGCCTTAGCTGATTCATACGGTAATGGCCCCGGTAGATAGATGACTATGGGAACCTTCTGATTTTTCTGACCATCATACGTAACCTTGATCCGTTCCCGGTTGGGAACTCTAGATTCGTCAAGTAGAGGAATGATGGCAAAAACATCCCTGGTCCTGTGATGACCAGAGATTGTGACAACATCCTCAACTTGCTCGGCAAGGTAGTTCGGCGACCAAATGATGGGTCCTGAACCGGGATATGGACGAATTTCTCCATGATCGACCTGACCATGAAGAGCTACTCTCACAAGGTAACACCCTTGGTTACTTCCCGAACAGACACTACAACTGTCATAGTTGTGTGGTGGCACCTGGCCACGCCCACTTTGAATGCAATGCAACCTCACTAGGTTATCTTCCATTGATCGGACATCCTGACTTTGACGACGAGTAGGATTCCTGTTATTGATACTAATCTGCTGAGTATCTTCGTCCATATAGTTTGGCATCCACCAGTGATTTAACAAGTGCTGAAGTGCCTCCTGGACAAGGGTACAACCTCGATCGTTTTCGCAACCCGCTTTACAGCTTTGGTAATCATGTGATATTAAGAATCCAAGTCGGACCTGCTCAGCATGTAACTCTACCAGATTGGTATTCATTACGCGGATATCGAAGATCTGAACCATATTGATTTGATAGGAGTTCCTATCATGGTAGTCTTGGATCCATCCAAGATCCATCTGACGCTGGAGGGCCTCTTGTATGAAAGAGCATCCCTGTTTGTTTACCGAGCAAATTAGACAGGAACTGTAATCGTGCCGCGGCAGATTATGATACTGGCTTTGCCTTGAGTGCATCGCCACCAAGTTGACATTCATCACACGGATGTCGTGGTTTTGAATGACGTTAGAATTCGTATAAACCATGTTAACTCCACGAACTCGGTGCTCTTGGATCCATCCAAGATCCATTTGTTCCTGTAGAGCTGCTTGCACTACCGAACATCCTTGGTTATCTTTAGAGCAGATATCACACTGGTGATAGTTATGAGGTGGCACATGGCCATATCCACTCTGTCTACAATGCATCTTGACCAGATTGGTCCCCAATAAGAGTACATCGTGAATTTGATAGACATTGTTATTCTCTTTCTCAATCAGATTGACTGCAGCCTTCTCATGTTGAGGCAGCGGGTTCGTAAGAACATTAGGATTCGTATCTTTGAAAGATAAGAGCCCGCTCCTAACAAGCTTTTGCACGTCGGATTTAAAATTGAGGCAAGTCTCAATGTTATGCCCTGAACCTCCTTGATGATAAGGGCATGTTTGATCCGCTTTAAACCAAAAAGGCGGATTTTCCGGAACTGAAAGGGGAGACTTAGTCTGAATGTGCCCCTTAGCCAGCAGTAACGGAAACAACTCTGCGTACGTTACAGGTATAGGATCAAATCCTGGTGGCCGTGTTGTACGGTTGTTGTTATATGGTGGACGAGCCTGCTGAAGAGGCTGTTGTGTCCTTTGTTGGTCAGGTTGGCTCTGCGCAACCTGAGGTTGATACGTAGGAACAGGCGCGGAGCCGATAGCAGGAGTAACAGCTGCTACTGGCTAATAACGACGCCTTTGCTTTCCGAGAGAGATATTCCCAATATCTTGCTCTTTTTTCTTAGGGAGAGCACTACCGTATTTTTTAGTACCGCTCGTTGATCCAGTGTCTTTTACCAAACGTCCTTCTCGGACGGCTTCCTCAAGACGTACACCCATGCCAACCATTTCGGTGAAATCACTGGGCGCACTGGCAACCATTCGGTCATAGTAAAATGAGCTTAAGGTCTTTAAGAAGATTTTTGTCATCTCTTTTTCCTCAAGAGGTGGACAAATTTGAGCGGCAATTTCACGCCACCTTTGAGCATACTCCTTAAAGGTTTCTTTTTCCTTTTGCGACATTGATCTGAGTTGATCTCTGTCGGGTGCCATGTCCAAATTGTATTTGTATTGTTGGACGAAGGCAGTGCCAAGATCTCTGAAAGTACTGATCGTGGTACGGTTTAAACCCATGTACCATTTGAGTGCGGCACCGGTTAAACTATCCTGGAAGTAGTGAATCAGCAGGTCCTGATTCTCCGTCTGAGCTGACATCCGCCGAGCGTACATCACCAGATGGCTCTGAGGGCAAGAGTTACCCTTGTATTTTTCAAAGTCGGGCACTTGGAACTTGTGCGGGACTTTCACATTTGGGACCAAGCAGAGGTTTGCGGCGTCCTTCCCAAATAGATCCTGACCGCGAATGGCTTGCAGCTCTTTCTGCATTTCCAAGAACTGTTCCTGGAATTCCTCCATTCTGTCAAACATAGTTTCCTTCTTACCAGAAGGTGTTGGTGGAATCTGTCCTTCCGGGACAGTGTACACCACAGGGGGTGGTACCGTGACTACGGCAATAAGTCTTGGCGTTTCCCGAAGTTTGTAACCTTCAGGAGTCTTGAGTATGCCCCTGGCATCTTCGCTTTCCCGAAGTTTGTATCCTTCAGGCCCAGCGGCTTTTGTTGCGATTCCCTGATCTTCAGTGATCGGCGGAACATATCCTTCCGGGATATAGTTAACAGGCATGCCCCAAGGACGATCTTTCGGTATCTGATACCTAGGATCATACTTTTCTATGATGGGCGTTGAGGTGATCTCTGAGATCACAGTTCTTTGTAGCTGAGCTTCTGCCATGGCTTGCATGTCGTTACGAAGCTTTCTCATATCCTCTTTCAGAGTGTCGATCTCTTCTTTCAACTCTCTGTTTTCTTCCTCAAGATCATCCATCTTTTTCTGATGATTGGCCCGAGTATTATACGAATGAGACAGTTTGACTCTAGAATCGAGACACAAACGTGAGATTCGTAGGGAAGAAGAATACGCGATGTGAGAATGATGAATGCAATGATTATATTAATTATTTTTAGGTTTAATTAAAATAAACTTTGACAATTAGATTACAAATTTCAAACAGTGGGGAAACCCCTTTTTATTGAAATTCAAAGGATTACAGAAATGGAAATACAGTAGATTACAAAGTGCAGAAACAGAAACCTAAATTAATGGGTCCCGAGTCCTCTCTGAGGAGAAACCGGGTGCTGACTCTGGTACTTTCCTCTTCTTTGACTGGGGCGCTTGGGCCGTTGTCGGGTTGTCATTCCTTTGCCAAGTGAAAGGAGTGAGCAAATTCCTTTGGTCATCTTGATTCTCTACAGCATGCTGCTCCAAAATTTCAATCAGAGCATCTTTCTCTTTTAGTAGTTGCTGTATTTGGATACACTCTACGTCGAGGGTGCGGTACTTGTTCTTCCAAGACCTTCTTTCCTTTTGAACTTTGTTGAGAGTAACCTGAAGCCTTTCAGTTTCTATCATGAAGTACATGACAATTTCCCTCGGCGGAAGAATTCCGTAACGAGGATAAGGCATCTTTAGCTTGAGAGCTCTGGTTTGTACCCAATGGAGATAAGGCTCCACCGAGACACAGTCCGGTTTTCCCAGAGACTCTCGTCCTTTCTTATGAACATGTTTCCAAGCTTGCACTATTTCCATCTTTAGTGCTCTGTCATTTTCTCCTTCTTTGAAGAAAAGACCTTCCAGATGAACACCCAGTGGGATGTGTCTCATCGGGTATCCAAATTGACGAAGAACTAAAATTGGATGATAATTGATTCCTCATTTAGTTCCTATGAGGGGTACGCTGGGGAAGTTTCCACAACGGTCAATGATTCTGATTCCCTCATAAATCCTATTACACCAATCTATATCGGAATTGGTGAGAGACATGATCTTCTGCGACCAACGTAAGACACTCTTGCAATCCCAAAAAGCGGCAGACTTGGGCAAGTGAGAGATAAACCACTTATAAAGCAAAGGTACACAGCATGTGATCTCCCCTCCATTGTACAAATTTCCTAAGTGTACAGAATGATACGCATCTGCAAGCAAAGTCGGCACAGGGTTTCCAATGAGAAAAACCTTAATAGCGTTGATATCGACGAAGTTATTGATGTTAGGAAACAAAAATAACCCGTAGGTGAGCAAGACAAAGATGCTTTCAAAAGCAGTCCCGTTCCCTATACTAGCGAAGTATAGAGCCTTTTTTGTCAAGAACTGGGCTGGCAAACCTTGGATGCCACCCATAGTAATCATGTGAGTCTTGACCTCAGACTCGTCCAAATGAATTGCTATTGCAATAGTCTGATTCTTTGGAATTTCTTCCAGTCCAGAAAATGGAGCTCGATCTGTGATATGTAAATCAGTCAGATGAGAATACTCCTCCAGCGTTGGTGCCAGCTGGTAATCCGGGAATGTGAAACAATGATAAACCAGATCGTAGAACTGAATGAGCGCGTCCATGATCCCCTTAATCATATGGACTCTTAACAGTGGTAGCAAACCACCGTGCTTGGCTCTGAAAGCCTCTGGGTTAACGATCATCCTCGCTAACCTTCTCAAATCCCCTAGCTTTGGAACCTTGAAGGTATACTGGCGAGTTCTCCTTCTACCGAAATCCATTAGCGTAATCTTTTTCTCTGATATTTGCAATCACAGTCTTAGTTTAATTTGAAAAACAGAGAGACTAGAAGAGAAGTTTTTTGAATGTTTTAATGTTTTATTAAATGAATGCATGAATACAGCACACAAAAACATAGAAAAAACATGGGGTCAGAGGGTCGTTGTCATGAAGTCAAGGCTCTACCCATCCCCAAAGGTTTATACTAGGGTGATTTTTGTACCTGTAGTCATTATCATCAGCTCCTCCCAGGAAAGCAAAACAACAAGCGGATCACCAGCGAGTTGTGTGCAATCTTAGAGTAAGTGTTATTCACCGAGAATAGATTACCAGCCTCAAATGAGGGTAGTATCGCGTAACAGCTATTTCCGATAGCTTCCGCACTACGAAAAAGGTTGGCTTTTCTTAAGTGTATACTCAATCTCACCACATGCGGCATCACACGCATTCCCAGTAGCAGAAAAATAAACACGTATAGCAATTAGGAAAAGCAGTATATATATATTTGTCCTAATCATCCTAGACTTATAAAGCTATGATTCTTAAGTTCCTGACAGAAATGGGTTCCCCGGCGGAAGCCCTAATCTGTGGTTCCCTGCCTAAGAGATGGACCAGCATAGGTCAATCTTTCTCTTCGGTAGAGTTCCCATTTTCCGTAGAAAACGGGGATGATGGCCTAAGGCAGAAAAGGAGACTCCCCAGCAGAGTCGCCATTTTACAAGGAAAACAGACATAAATAAAAATTGGCCCCACGGTGGGCGCCACTTTTCTGGTGAAAAATGGGGACGATCGTGCCTAGATCTAACTTTGAACGGCCCCACGGTGGGCGCCACATTTCTGTAGCGAGCGATTTTGGACGCGGTTCTTAAGCGCTGGTCGCTCTCCACAGTTGAGCTTAAAACTACAGGTTAATTCATTTTTTATCCTATTGTAAGCTGAATAAGGAAGGGAAATAGATGTCTCCAATTAACCCTGCTTGCATACTGAGTTTAAACAGCGGTCTGTTAGGTTAAGGATGCTATCAATGTGGGGGGGCCTTTGTACTGGTTATTCGTATTTCGCCAATACGGTTCTTTCTTTCTTTTTTCTAGGCAAAGGGTTTCTGGCGGGGAATAAGGATTAGGATGTTAGGACTGATGCTTTTGAATTACTGCTTTTAATTGGTGGAGATATGGGATTTGGGTTTTTTGTTGATTGCGCTCGCTAAGATCTTTTCTTTCGATCTTATGCCTACGTATTCCCGTTTACCGAAACAGGGAAATCAGAGCGTTCGTAGTTCCTCCTATTCTATGGGAGGAAATTGGTTTTTGGTGTCTTGTTCAAAGCCCAAGACGTGAAGCGAAAGGTGGTTTTTATCTTGTTCAAAGCCCAAGATGTGAAGCTGAAAGGTCTCAACTTTAGAGAGAATTTGTCATCTCTAAAGAGGGGAGAAGGAGAATTACTTTAACTGGGATACGCGGATCCGAGCAATGCCATAATTTCCGAAGAAAGGGTTTTAACCTGAAGGAAAAGACTTTAACTCAGTGTAGAGCAATGCCATCTTTCCTTAGGGATTTCTCATGCTAAAAGAGGGACAGTGGCATGGATATAGATGATCCAGAGGCTTGCCGCTTACAGCGATTAGATGAAGGGAAAGGAGTTGTTGATGTTTGTGTACTGCGAACGAGGCACAACTTTGATGCTAAAAGGTCGATTGGATCAACCAGTGGTTTTCTTATACAAAGCCTAAGAGGAGGCTAATTTCCGCTAGGAAAATCATTATACAAAGCCTAAGAGGAGGCTATTTTGTGTCTCGTACAAAGCCCGAGAGAGAGGCTAAAGGTTTTTGACCCAGTGGGGCATATCGTTATACAAAGCCTAAGAGGAGGCTAGCAAAGAGTTCGACTCTTGCTTAAGGGATTTATATCTCGTACGAGGCCCGAGATGGAGGCAAAAAAAGGGGTGATTGACTCAACGAGGGAATCTTTTGTGTCTCATACAAAGCCTGAGAGAGAGGCTAAAAGGTTGTTTTGACTCCACTGGGGAGAATTTTGGTATCTCGTACGAAGCCCGAGATGGAGGCTATTGTAACTGTTTCAGTTGAGTGACATATCCAATATACTGATTTAAAAGAGAAAATCAGTTCTTATATGAGTAACACTGTACACAGGGATTTAATTTGAGGATCAGGGATATTTCCTTTTCTTTGAGGAAACGGGAAATCCAAAGGGTATTGAGACTATCCGAGTCTGCGGGTTTCCTTCCTATTTAACGAAGGGTGCTTAAGAATGTCTTTGAGACTCAAGGAAGTTAGACTGTCCGTGTCTAGAGTTTTATCTTTTGTACTATGCTTCGAGAAACAGTAGTAGACTCTATGAAAGGACTGTTCTATGAGGATGACTAGGTTTTGTTCCTATACCTCTAGGAGGTCGTCGGGACAATTTGTACGAAGCCCAAGAGGAGGCTGGAATCTTTTAAGAAGCCGACGGGTCCTTGTACGAAGCCCAAGAGGAGGCTATCATTCCCGAAGGAAGAGATCATTATACGAAGCCTAAGAGGAGGCTGTGAATACTTCTAAGAAGCCGTAGGGTCCTTGAATAATGCCCAAGAGGAGGCCGATGCTTTTAAGAAGCCCGTGGGTCTTATCATCTCCTTTCCATTAGGAGAGATAACTCTTTTAAAGATAAAAACCACTGGTAAACGTGCGAGGTTTACTATCCAGCGACTTTTAGCTTTTAAAGAGGGTTCCTTAGTTAAGGTCCAAGATTATGACCGTAGTGGGTACCCAAACCCCGAGACATTCAAGGCAAGCTATCCACAAGGAATAGATCAAGTCAGGAAAGTTCGAGAATTGGGAAGAAACTCAAAGATGCCATTCACGGAGAATACATTAATCTTGGGGAGTAGAGCTTCTTGACGATTCCTAAGGAGGACAGCCGAAGAGAAGACTGTATCTGGTGCTCCTATTGGGGATTTAGGCGTCTATTTCTACGAATAAGTGAAACGGCGTCACCTAGTTCTAGACGTAGTTGCCGGGGAAACTCGAAATATCTATACTATTATTACACAGTAGATATGAGTTTATGAAAGGAGACTTACAGTGAGCAGCCCCACAATACAGTTTATAATATGAAAGCAGTAAATGAAAGCGATAACCACTTACTCGATTGTAGTGCTTCCATGCTGTTTGGTTAGTTGTTCAACAAAGAAAGATTGAAAACAACAATATATTCAAAATCAAAGGAGAAAGTGCTTTGAAAAAGAAAGATTTGGGGCTTACAGCTCAAGGAGAGGCCCAGGGTTTTATCAGTGAGCGCACTGTTTGAATTTGTACAGAGGGACTTATACAAGTGACTGGGGCCCCAAAAGGTTTTCTGTACAAAGGGATGGGTCTTACACTCTCTCAAGAGGCCCAAAAAGGTTTAAAGAAAAAAAGTGGGGCTTATAACACGAGGGTAGGCCCAAAAGATTTTTCGTTTAAAAATGGCGATTGCGCCGAGGTTTTCTTTTAACGCAGAGGGACTTATACAATAAGTGAGGCCCAAAATGTTTTGGTTAAAAGGGGGATTGGGTCTTACACTCAAGGAGAGGCCCAGATGAGTTTTATTTTTAAACGGGCGACGATCGCGCCGTTTACTTGTACAGAGGGACTTATACAATGAGTGAGGCCCAAAATGTTTTGAAGAAAAATAAATGGGTCTTACTACTCGAGGGTAGGCCCAGATGATTTTTGAAAAGGCGACGATCGCGCCGTTTGTTTTTTGACGGTATCGGGACTTATACAATAAGTGAGGCCCAAAGATGATTTGGTCAAAAAAGAATTGGGTCTTACACTCTAATAGAGGCCCAAAAGTTTTGAATGTGTCTTATAGCTCAAGGAGAGGCCCATATGATTTTTGAAAAGGCGACGATCGCGCCGTTTGTTTTTTTTACGGTATCGGGACTTATACAATAAGTGAGGCCCAAAGATGATTTGGTCAAAAAAAGGATTGGGTCTTACACTCTAATAGAGGCCCAAAGTGTTTTGAAAATGATTTATGAGGGTTGAATTAATCCAAAACCCTAATTTGTTTCCAAAAAATGTATTTAATTGAATAAAAATTCAATTAAAATGATCAAAAACTGTTTAACACATGGAAAACAAATTGTGATATTGGATTAATGCTTCAAAAATTAAGTATTGACCTCCAAGATAATTAGAAAGCATTAAAAGTTGCAAAATCAATGTAGAAAAAATATTTAAAATGCCAAAAACAATCAAAATATTACTTCTTTACAAAAATATCAATTATATGAAATAAATAATATTTTTGGGATTTTTTGATAAAATAAAATATTTTAACATTTTTGTGAATTATTAAAAAAAGAATCAACTCAAAATCATTAAAACTCAGAGAGAAATTAATTTTTGAATCAATTAAACAAAATCACAAAATTCAAATATTCAAATATATGAAAATGGCGCCAAGAACAACACCAAGAACACGCGCGTTTTTTTTCAGTTTGCCCAGATTTGCATTTTCCATCCAATCTCCATGAATACGTAATCATATCATGCAATCCACATATCATTATGCTCGTCTCAACCTGACGATCATGTCTATGTACTTTAATTTCATTTAAATTAAACATACAACAAAAAATCACGAAGAAACCTCAAGAACCCTAATTTCTGCATGAAGGCTAGGATTTTTGATACACGATTCAAACAATGCAATTAATTGAGGGAAAACATTCCATGCATGATTATGAACATATGGCCAAATTATTGTGCGAGGAAATATGCATAGATTGAGAGATGACCAAGTTTAGGCTTACCTCCAAGTCGTGGCAGCAAGAGCAGATGTGATTTTGGGTTGGAGGTGTTACATACAAGTTGTGATGATCTGGACAGCTTCCCTACACCATATGGAGTGTGTTTGAACACTTGGATTGAATTGAAATGGACTGGATCAGTTTATGGCATCTCAGCTGCAACTTCACTTCAAACTTGTGTGGATGGCAAGTGATTTTGAGATTTTGATGTTTCAGAAGTTATGTGAGTGTTTGATCAGCTCATATGTGATGTATGTGAGGTGTGTGAGTGATTGGTTTGTGCAGAATTGCTCTCAAACTCAAAACCCGATAGCTACCTTGCTAAGAAAGGCATTTTTGCCAAGAGAAAGAGATTTTGAGGAAAGCATCTGTTAGATGGCTTTGGTGTACTCAAACTGACCACAATTGAGCTCTATTTATAGTAGAGCAAGTTTGTTTTGCAAGGAATAGTACATGGCAGCTGGTAAGTAGGTTCCCTCAATGTTGGCCAATGGAAATAAAAGTCTCCTCTATCCATTGACTAGAGGTTAGGGCACAGAGCTTTGGTCCCCTTGGTCTTGGATAAGTCTTGACTGATTTCAGATGAGAATGGCTCAGTCCATGCCACCTTGATGGTTCCATTGAATGCCTCATTCCAAATTTGAAGTCTTGTCCCTATTTTGGCCATTCTAGGTTCAACATGCTATTCTTTGTTCCTTGGACCTTGGAGGCTTGGCTCAGTGATTGTCCCCTTTGGATTCAATCCTCTGAGGTGTCCAAGTGGATTGGAGCAATTGAAATTGGCTGATTTTGGCAAATCGAGCCAAAGTGCAAATTCTGCCTTGCTTTGACAGATTTCAGCAAGGCAACTTGCCAATGTTGTATCTCATGATGTAGGTTGAATTTGGCAATGTTCTTGGCCATTTTGGAAAGCTCTTACATGATACAACAACTGTTTGAACAAGTTTGGTTTTGATTTCTTTTGATTCCAAGTGAAAAATCCCCCTACATTTGGCAAAAAGTGAGGCAAAATCTGACTTAGTGAAAATTTCACTAAGTGTTGGAAAAAGTGACATTTTCACTTTTCAGCCACTTTGATCACTCCATAACTCAAAATCCTTAATGAATTGGAATGACTTGTAGTTGAAGTTTTTGTAGGTGATAATGAGGGCTACAAATCCATCTTTGGATGAGAAAAAATGGCCCTGTGGTTTAGGAGTTATGGTCCTCCAAAGTTGGTACCTTTGCCACTTTATTTTTAACTTAGAAAAATTTCTAAGTTTTATGGTTACCCCTTTTACAAGTTATCTCACTTTTCTTGATTTTTCTTGATGAATGATGATTCAAATCATACATTAACATCATTTTAGGGTTAAAAATCCATTTTGGTGAAAAATCTCAAAAAGTCAAAGTTGACTTTTGTGCACAGTTGACTTTTTATCAGATGAATTCCAAACGGTGCAATTCTTCAGGAAATCATGTCCTTGACCTAAATCAAACTTGATGGACATGTTCCATGGGTGTAATAGGGTATATTCAATCATGTATTAGGGTTTGGGAGCATGTCTTGGTCAAAAGTCAAAGTTACAGTTGACTTTTCCCTTAAAACCCTAATTGTGGTACAGATGAAAATGAGACTTGTTGCTCAAGCTTCTTGGATCAATCCATTGTTCCAAATGGATCAATATGGTATATTAGAGACCCTCAAATCATCTCTTGAGGTCTTGGCTCATGGTTTGTCCCAAAAGTCAACTTAGGGGTGAATTAGGTCAAGAAACCCTAATTCCTGATTTTTGATGAATGCATCCCCTGAGGCAAAATTGACTTGATGCATGGGTTCATGAGGTTCCATGAAGTATATTAGGTCATGTTTTGGATCAATGCCTTATGCCTAGATGAAAATTTCCATCTGGAGGCCCTGGTCGACCAAAACCCTAATTTGGGGACACTGTCGATCTTGAGACTTGATCCACCTAGAAGGGAGCAGCCTTGTGCTTAATCCTTGAAGTGGGAGTCCTTTTTGATCCATTGTGGATGTTTAAGAGATTAGACAAGTTAAAGATCATGTCATTTCTTGATTGATCCTTTGTCTAAGCACTCAGAGAGGGCTTGAAACCCTAATTTTGATTGTATTGGATGCTCACCCATCTTTGGGGAGACTGATGAAGCATGATGGTTCATCCATATTGTGATGATGATTTTCACAATGATGGGAAATCTAAGTGGTCAAAATTTGGGGTATTACAGATGCCCCTATTTAATCTTCTTGGACCCGAAGGTATGAATGACGAAGGGATTCAAGCATTCGGGGTGCAAGAGGATTAAATATCGGAATATCCGAAATTTTGATGGTGGTTATGAATGGTAGCTTACGCATTCATCTTCTTTAGCTAAGCAATGATGCTTAGAAAAGGTAAACTTCCCCTCGATCCTAGTTTCCTACCAAGGAACTGGTCTTAGTTTCTGATTTAAACTTCCCCTCGATCCTGGTTTCCTACCAAGAACTGGTCTTAGTTTCTGATTTAAACTTCCCCTCGATCCTGGTTTCCTACCAAGAACTGGTCTTAGTTTCTGATTTAAACTTCCCCTCGATCCTGGTTTCTTACCAAGGAACTGGTCTTAGTTTCTTTTGTCAATAAACTTTACTGACAAGGGACGCTATTCGTAGCGGCTTTCCTTCAAACTTCTCGTCGAATTTTCCTGGAGAGATGCCATTTGAGTGGAAAAAGTTTTGATGTCAGACTTGCTGGGGAACCCAGTCGTCTGATTTGTAGAGTTGTACAAACTTCTCTGTTGGAGACGCCATTTGTCGTTTCTACTGGGGAAAGCGAGTCTCTTAAGAGACTGTTTTCGTTTGGGATCTTTCATCATACTTTTCTCGGGATCTTCCCGGAGAAACGCCATATGATGGGGTCCAATTTTGAGGTGCCAATGACCTTCTCATCAGTGGTTTTTCGGAGCAAAACTGGCGTGCTGCCGAATCTCTGATCACGAGGCTTTCTCTGTGGACTTTCCTTAATCCGGGAAAGCAAGGATATCATCTTCAATGGCGAAGAGTGATGTTTACTGAAAGTTTTCTCTGGCTTTTCAGAGGTTCAAGTTATCAAAGTGGTCAAGGACCAACTTCTTTCCAGAATTAAACTGGAAGCGAGGTTGTTCAGACACAGTATTTCCTGACGAGGCAAGAACTGACAACTCAATTGAGAGAACTTCTACCACTAGGGGACAAGACCGACTAGAGTGATAGTGATGCAATATGAAATGTAAATGCAAATAAAAAATGCATGAAATACGTATGCATATGCTGACAAAACAGACGCAACATACAGACTAAGAGATGAACACAATTGGATACTCGGCCATCGCGGGGCGAAGTAGTATCGTTGATTCAAAATAGCAATTCCACCTTGCTTAGGAGAGATAGTCCCGTTGGGAGCTATGTTGATCGGGCTTAGGAGATGAGAACTCGGCCGAGGCGTGTCAGACGAAACAAGGTCTCTGACACAGTTGATCCCTTCATTCAGGCATACTGGCTTAGAAGGAGTACTTTGATTCTGCACTTTGAAATTCGCTTACTTCGGGAGAAGCAATCGATGCTCTTCTGATGTTCAACAGTCAAAAGAAATGCCATTTTTAATTTAATAGCAGAAAAATTTTTAACAAGTAAATTCATTTTTGTTTTATTTCAAGAATCGCTGATTAAGTTTAAACAACGTCGTTCTGTAAAGCTAAAACAAGTTAAGAATTACAAACAAAAGCACAAAGGCTCAAATTTTATTGATAAGATGGAGATCAGCCAAACGCGTGATTCCAAAGAGTATATACAAAGTTAGAAAATGGTAATTTACAGGGAAAAGGGCTACGTTGAAACATAACGACCACTATCCTTCTATCAACTTTGAATTCGGGGAATCCTGAGCTTCCGTCGAAGATGACCTTTGACTGGAGATTTCCTCCGATAGATGATGCTGTAACTGCTGCTGCTGAGGGACTTGCCTCTGTTGAACATAGTTACTTGCCATTATCCCTAATTTTTGCCTGGATTGTACTATGATATTTCCAATCCATCGGGATGATTCTTTTTTTTCCATGTCTCTAACTTTTGCCTGGACCGCCCTTTCGGGTTTTCAATCCACCGAGACGTTTTTTTTAGTTTAGGCGAAGTATTTCTTGACTACATCAACATTCGTGGGGTAGGCAAATTCCTCTCCGTCCATGGTTGCAAGTCTCAAGGCGTCGCCTGAGAAAGCTTTCGTGACCACATAGGGGCCATCATAATTCGGGGTCCATTTGCCCCGAGAGTCAGTGAGAAATGATTGTATCTTCTTGAGCACGAGGTCTCCTTTTCTGAAGACACGAGGTCGGACTTTTTTGTCGAACGCCCATTTCATTCTCTGTTGATACAACTGACCGTGGCATAGTGCCGTGATTCGCTTCTCTTCGATCAGGTTCAGTTCGTCGTGTCGACTTTGACACCATTCAGCTTCGGTGAGCTGAGCTTCCATCAATACCCTGATTGACGGGATCTCTACTTCTATGGGAAGCACTGCCTCCATGCCATATACTAGAGAGAAAGGGGTAGCCCCTGTTGAAGTACGGACAGATGTGCGATAACCATGAAGAGCAAAAGGTAACATCTCGTGCCAGTCTTTATAGGTTACAACCATCTTTTGAACGATCTTCTTGATGTTCTTGTTAGCCGCTTCTACCGCTCCATTCATCTTGGGTCGGTAGGGAGATGAGTTATGGTGTTCAATCTTGAACTCTGCACACAACTCTTTCATCATCTTATTGTTCAAGTTAGATCCATTATCAGTAATGATCTCGCTTGGAACACCATAACGGCAGATGATATTGTTTTTGATAAATCGGACCACCACTTGTCGGGTTACATTGGCGAATGACGCTGCTTCGACCCACTTGGTGAAATAATCAATGGCTACCAGGATGAACCGATGTCCGTTTGAAGCCTTGGGCTCAATCATACCAATCATGTCGATTCCCCATATGGAAAAAGGCCACGGGGAAGAAAGAACTTTGAGATGTGATGGCGGTACATGAATTTTGTCGGAGTATATCTGACACTTGTGACACCTCCTCATGTACTTATAGCAGTCGGATTCCATGGTCAACCAATAATACCCGGCCCTGAGAATTTTTCTCGCCATTGTGTCTCCGTTGGCATGAGTGCCAAAGGATCCTTCATGAATTTCTTTCATGAGCATGTCTGCTTCTGGTCTGTCGACACATCGGAGCAAAACCATGTCAAAATTACTCTTATAAAGAGTGTCACCGCTCAGGAAGAAGTTTCCAGCCAATCTTCTGAGGGTTTTCCTGTCTTTTCTGAGTGCCCCAGATGGGTACTCTTGTTTCTGAAGGAAGCATTTGATATCGTGATACCAAGGTCTGTCGTCTATGACTGCTTCAATCATGAAGATGTAAGCGGGCCGTTCAAGGCGCATGATGTCGATCTTAGGTATGTCATTCCATCGACCTACACCAATCATGGAAGAGAGAGTGGCTAATGCATTAGCCATGTGATTCTCATCACGAGGGATGTGATGAAAGTCGACTCTGTTGAAGAAGGGTAACAACCTTCTTGCATAGTCTTTGTAAGGAATCAATCCTGATTGGTATGTATTCCAATCTCCTTTTATCTGGTTAATAACCAGGGCTGAATCGCCGTATACGTCCAAGTTTTTGATCCTTAAATCAATTGCTTCTTCGAGACCCATGATACATGCTTCGTATTCGGCCTCGTTGTTCGTACATTTGAACGTAAGTCTGGCAGTGAAAGGAATGTGGGAACCCTGAGGGGTAACAATGATTGCCCCAATTCCGTTTCCATAATGATTAACTGCTCCGTCAAAGATGAGTCCCCACTGGGAACCTGGTTCTGGCCCTTCACTGGGTAGCGGTTCATCGCAATCTTTCATTTTTAGATACATGACATCTTCGTCTGGGAAGTCAAACCCGATTGATTCTTGATCGTCAATCGGTTGATGAGCCAAATGATCGGCTAAAATACTTCCTTTAACGGCTTTCTGAGCGTGGTACTCTATGTCATATTCTGATAGTAACATCTGCCAACGGGCAATCCTTCCCGTGAGAGCAGGTTTTTCGAAAACGTACTTGATTGGATCCATTTCGGAGACCAACCAAGTAGTATGACGAATCATGTACTGGCGAAGACGTTTGGCTGCCCAAGCCAAAGCGCAACAAGTTTTCTCAAGCCTTGTGTACCGAGTCTCGCAGTCGGTGAATTTCTTGCTTAGATAGTAAATGGCAGACTCTTTCCTTTTAGTTTCGTCTTGTGGTCAAGTACACATCCCATTGAGTCCTCTAGGACTGTGAGGTAAATGATTAGTGGTCTTCCTTCCACTGGAGATGATAGGATCGGCGGATTCAACAGATATTCCTTAATACTGTCGAAGGCAGTTTGGTAGTCTTCTGACCAAACGCAATCCTGGTTCTTTTTCAATAACTTGAAAATCGGCGCACAAGTGGCGGTCATAAGGAATATGAATCTGGAGATGTAGTTCAAACGTACCAGGAATCCTCTGACTTGTTTTTCAGTTTTCGGAGAAGGCATTTCTTGAATGGCCTTGACCTTGTTAGGATCAACTTCAATCCCTTTCTGGCTGACGATGAACCCTAGTAATTTCCCCGAACGAACACCGAAGGTGCACTTGTTAGGATTCAAGCGGAGCTTGAATTTTATTAGATGTTCGAACAATTTTGACAGATGTTCAACGTGCTCCTCCTCTGTTCTTGATTTTGCAATCAGATCATCGACATATACCTCGATTTCTTTGTGTATCATGTCATGAAACAGAGTAGTCATGGCCCTTTGATAGGTTGCCCCGGCGTTCTTCAAACCGAACGACATTACCTTGTAACAAAAGGTACCCCATGGGGTAATGAACGAAGTTTTCTCCATGTCTTTCGGCGCCATTTTGATCTGGTTATAGCCCGAGAATCCATCCATGAAGGAGAATACTTTGAACTTTGCTGTGCTGTCAACCAGCATGTCAATGTGTGGTAAAGGAAAGTCGTCCTTTGGACTCGCCTTGTTCAGGTCTCTGTAATCAACACACATTCTGACCCTTCCGTCCTTTTTGGGAACGGGTACGATGTTGGCTAACCATTGAGGATATTCAGATGTAGCGAGGAAACCCGCGTCGATCTGTTTCTGTACCTCCTCTTTGATTTTGATGGCCATGTCCGGGTGAGTCCGTCTCAACCTTTGCTTTACTGGCGGACATTCCGATCTTAACGGTAAATGATGTTCCACGATGCTGGTATCCAACCCTGGCATATCCTGATAGGACCAAGCGAATACATCGGGGAATTCTTTGAGAAGCTTTATCAAACTTTCTTTGACAGTTGGACTGAGCAGTGCTCCGATCCTGATTTCTTTTCTCTCTTTTTCTGAACCCAAGTTTACCGTTTCCAACGGCTCTTTGTGAGGTTCGATGGACCTTTCCTATTGTCTGAGTAATCGGGAGATCTCTTCTGGAATTTCGTTGTCATTTTCTTCTTCAGCCTCGAATACCGGGAACTCAAAGTTGGAAGAAGGCATCGGATCATATGTTTCAACGGGGTATAAAACAAGCAATCTGCATGACGTGATGATTCGTGTTTAGAAGAGATAGAGAGAATGCAAGTATGTGCAGTGTTTTGATTTTACTGCTTGTTTTTATTATTGAATTTTTTTTTTTTTAGGATTACCATTTTCTGAAAAAGCAAAAAGAGAAAACAGCAAATTAATGCGGAAATTACAGAACGACGTTATTTTATTAATGAACAAGTCGAATCTTGAAACTACAACCCTATAAAACAAAACTCACTCGCTCTGGGCAAAGCGAAGAGGGAAATTTACAAAAAGCGAGCCCTATCAAAACATCTGTTTCACCTGGGCAGGGTGAAAGGCTAAAGATGGCAATTACTTTGACTGACGAACGACCTTCGGAACCTCGACAGCAACCCATTGGCGGCGAACTCCTAGGTGAATCACAAAGTCTGGCACCTTCCTTGATTTGTCTTCAGAAATGACGCTGATTTCTGGTGGAGTAGGATCATTGGAATCTGTCTCCCAAGCAGAATTGTCGTAGGAGGATTCCTCTGTTGCATTTTGCATAGCATTTGTGCTCTCAGCTGTATCTCCCCATCCAGTTGGCTGGATATCTTCGATCCTGATACGAGAGCTTTCGGGAGCAGTGTACTTGACCATAAAGTCGTATTTTCCACTTGGTTGTCCCAAAGTGTACCAAAATTCTTTGGAACTGGAGGAGTCACTTCTCTCGATGACGTTGACCTCAGGAAAAGCATAGTTGATGAATTCTAGTCCTACAAACGTGGCGAATTCATCTTCATGTTGAGTAGTTTCTGAATGACCTGAGTGTTGATCCCATGACATGGCGGGGACACAGGTATTCTGTTCAATGATGCTCAGCTGAGTTTCATTATTCGGCTGACTTTCTTGCCCCAAGTTTCCTGGGTAAGCCTGCCACATTGGCAGACCATCCATTGGGCCATAGTAGTTGTAGTCAAAATTGTCTTTCATCAGAGTGTCTTCCTCTAATGAATTTGGCGGAGCACGACATCCTTCCGGATCACAATCCCCGTAGATCATTTCGACATCTGATCTTGGTATAAATCTCAGACTTTCTGTAGGAAAGCAAAAAGGCATAGGCACCTCTTCCTGAGACATATAGCCGTCCTTGTTAAGGTAGGACTTCCATTCTTCATCTGTGTCAGAGGGATCTTCCTCATTGATAGCATGAACTGTCTGAGACACTGGGTGGAGAAAACCTCCACTGTGGAAGAAGTTTTGAAGGGGATGAAGACTTTCATCGTTGGCGGCCGTCTGGGTACAGGTTGCAGAAAAACCAAGACCCTTCTTTGTTTTATTGTCAATAGGAATGACAAGCCGTCCCCATCCTGTCGTATCGGTACTCTTGACCGCTTTGATAGCATCTTTGTATGAAGAAATTAAAGTTCCTTCTTCGGATTGATCGTTCTTGCTCACCGATAGTGCTTGGAACTGAGTTCCAATAACCTCCTCGGGTTCCACACAAGTAGATGATGATAAGTTGCTCACAAGCAAGGCTTGTTCCCCACAAACCGTGATAAGTTGATCGTTCTTGACGAACTTTAGCTTTTTGTGGAGGGTCGAGGTGACCGCTCCAGCCTGATGTATCCAAGGTCTTCCTAATAAACAACTGTATGTTGCCCGGATGTCCATGACCTGGAAAGTGACTTGGAAAGTGTGAGGACCAATAGTTATGGGAAGATCCACTTCGCCGATAACTGTTTTTCTGGATCCGTCGAATGCTTTGACGACGACCTCGCTGACTCTCATCGGAGGTCCCTTAAATGATAATTGTATCAAAGTGGACTTCGGAATAACATTCAGGGCTGACCCTGTGTCTACCAGTACGTTGGCTAAAGCATCGCCCTGGAAGTTAACCGTAATGTTGAGCGCCATGTTATGACGACGACCCTCTTCAGGTAGTTCCTCATCACTAAATCCCAAATTATTGCAGGAAGTGATGTTAGAGACAATGCTATCGAATTGTCTGATTGTTACATCCTGTTCCACAAAGGCTTGCTCCAAGACTTTCTGTAGAGCCTCCCTGTGCGCTTCTGAACTGAGTAACAGTGATAATACTGAGATCTTTGAAGGAGTCTGTAACAGTTGATCAACAATGTTGTATTCACTCCTTTGGATGAGCTTTAGCATATCATCTTTGTCTTTTGAAAAGTCAGGATTACCAGATTGACCGACTGGTGAATCAGGAATTTCTGCCTGAAGTTCCTTTTCTTTGTTGGATTCTCCAACCCCTCGGTTGAAGATTCGACCGCTACGTGTTACACGACTGATGTCTGCAATATTCACGACGGAGGGTAATGGAATTTCCTTTCCATTCTCGATTATTGTTGCACCGTATTTGTAAGGGATCGCCTTAGCTGATTCATACGGTAATGGCCCCGGTAGATAGATGACTATGGGAACCTTCTGATTTTTCTAACCATCATACGTAACCTTGATCCGTTCCTGGTTGGGAACTCTAGATTCGTCAAGTAGAGGAATGATGGCAAAAACATCCCTGGTCATGTGATGACCAGAGATTGTGACAACATCCTCAACTTGCTCGGCAAGGTAGTTCGGCGACCAAATGATGGGTCCTGAACCGGGATATGGACGAATTTCTCCATGATCGACCTGACCATGAAGAGCTACTCTCACAAGGTAACACCCTTGGTTACTTCCCGAACAGACACTACAACTGTCATAGTTGTGTGGTGGCACCTGGCCACGCCCACTTTGAATGCAATGCAACCTCACTAGGTTATCTTCCATTGATCGGACATCCTGACTTTGACGACGAGTAGGATTCCTGTTATTGATACTAATCTGCTGAGTATCTTCGTCCATATAGATTGGCATCCACCAGTGATTTAACAAGTGCTGAAGTGCCTCCTGGACAAGGGTACAACCTCGATCGTTTTCGCAACACGCTTTACAGCTTTGGTAATCATGTGATATTAAGAATCCAAGTCGGACCTGCTCAGCATGTAACTCTACCAAATTGGTATTCATTACGCGGATATCGAAGATCTGAACCATATTGATTTGATAGGAGTTCCTATCATGGTAGTCTTGGATCCATCCAAGATCCATCTGACGCTGGAGGGCCTCTTGTATGAAAGAGCATCCCTGTTTGTTTACCGAGCAAATCAGACAGGAACTGTAATCGTGCCGCGGCAGATTATGATACTGGCTTTGCCTTGAGTGCATCGCCACCAAGTTGACATTCATCACACGGATGTCGTGGTTTTGAATGACGTTAGAATTCGTATAAACCATGTTAACTCCACGAACTCGGTGCTCTTGGATCCATCCAAGATCCATTTGTTCCTGTAGAGCTGCTTGCACTACCGAACATCCTTGGTTATCTTTAGAGCAGATATCACACTGGTGATAGTTATGAGGTGGCACATGGCCATATCCACTCTGTCTACAATGCATCTTGACCAGATTGGTCCCCAATAAGAGTACATCGTGAATTTGATAGACATTGTTATTCTCTTTCTCAATCAGATTGACTGCAGCCTTCTCATGTTGAGGCAGCGTGTTCGTAAGAACATTAGGATTCGTATCTTTGAAAGATAAGAGCCCGCTCCTAACAAGCTTTTGCACGTCGGATTTAAAATTGAGGCAAGTCTCAATGTTATGCCCTGAACCTCCTTGATGATAAGGGCATGTTTGATCCGCTTTAAACCAAAAAGGCGGATTTTCCGGAACTAAAAGGGGAGACTTAGTCTGAATGTGCCCCTTAGCCAGTAGTAACGGAAACAACTCTGCATACGTTACAGGTATAGGATCAAATTCTGGTGGCCGTGTTGTACGGTTGTTGTTATATGGAGGACGAGCCTGCTGAAGAGGCTGTTGTGTCCTTTGTTGGTCAGGTTGGCTCTGCGCAACCTAAGGTTGATACGTAGGAACAGGCGCGGAGCCGATAGCAGGAGTAACAGCTGCTACTGGCTGATAACGACGCCTTTGCTTTCCGAGAGAGATATTCCCAATATCTTGCTCTTTTTTCTTAGGGAGAGCACTACCGTATTTTTTAGTACCGCTCGTTGATCCAGTGTCTTTTACCAAACGTCCTTCTCGGACGGCTTCCTCAAGACGTACACCCATGCCAACCATTTCGATGAAATCTCTGGGCGCACTGGCAACCATTCGGTCATAGTAAAATGAGCTTAAGGTCTTTAAGAAGATTTTTGTCATCTCTTTTTCTTCAAGAGGTGGACAAATTTGAGCGGCAATTTCACGCCACCTTTGAGCATACTCCTTAAAGGTTTCTTTTTCCTTTTGCGACATTGATCTGAGTTGATCTCTGTCGGGTGCCATGTCCAAATTGTATTTGTATTGTTGGACGAAGGCAGTGCCAAGATCTCTGAAAGTACTGATCGTGGTACGGTTTAAACCCATGTACCATTTGAGTGCGGCACTGGTTAAACTATCCTGGAAGTAGTGAATCAGCAGGTCCTGATTCTCCTTCTGAGCTGACATCCGCTGAGCGTACATCACCAGATGGCTCTGAGGGCAAGAGTTACCCTTGTATTTTTCAAAGTCGGGCACTTGGAACTTGTGCGGGACTTTCACATTTGGGACCAAGCAGAGGTCTGCGGCGTCCTTCCCAAATAGATCCTGACTGCGAATGGCTTGCAGCTCTTTCTGCATTTCCAAGAACTGTTCCTGGAATTCTCCATTCTGTCAAACATAGTTTCCTTCTTACCAGAAGGTGTTGGTGGAATATGTCCTTCCGGGACAGTGTGCACCACAGGGGGTGGTACCGTGACTACGGCAGTAAGTCTTGGCGTTTCCCGAAGTTTGTAACCTTCAGGAGTCTTGAGTATGCCCCTGGCATCTTCGCTTTCCCGAAGTTTGTAACCTTCAGGCCCAGCGGCTTCTGTTGCAATTCCCTAATCTTCAGTGATCGGCGGAACATATCCTTCCGGGATATAGTTAACAGGCATGCCCCAAGGACGATCTTTCGGTATCTGATACCTAGGATCATACTTTTCTATGATGGGCGTTGAGGTGATCTCTGAGATCACAGTTCTTTGTAGCTGAGCTTCTGCCATGGCTTGCATGTCGTTACGAAGCTTTCTCATATCCTCTTTCAGAGTGTCGATCTCTTCTTTCAACTCTCTGTTTTCTTCCTCAAGATCATCCATCTTTTTCTGACGATTGGCCCGAGTATTATACGAATGAGACAGTTTGACTCTAGAATCGAGACACAAACGTGAGATTCGTAGGGAAGAAGAATACGCGATGTGAGAATGATGAATGCAATGATTACATTAATTGTTTTTAGGTTTAATTAAAATAAACTTCGACAATTAGATTGCAAATATCAAACAGTGGGGAAACCCCTTTTTATTGAAATTCAAAGGATTACAGAAATGGAAATACAGTAGATTACAAAGTGCAGAAACAGAAACCTAAATTAATGGGTCCCGAGTCCTCTCTGAGGAGAAACCGGGTGCTGACTCTAGTACTTTCCTCTTCTTTGACCGGGGCGCTTGGGCCGTTGTCGGGTTGTCATTCCTTTACCAAGTGAAATGAGTGAGCAAATTCCTTTGGTCATCTTGATTCTCTACAGCATGCTGCTCCAAAATTTCAATCAGAGCATCTTTCTCTTTTAGTAGTTGCTGTATTTGGATACACTCTACGTCGAGGGTGCGGTACTTGTTCTTCCAAGACCTTTTTTCCTTTTGAACTTTGTTGAGAGTAACCTGAAGCCTTTCAGTTTCTGTCATGAAGTACATGACAATTTCCCTCGGCGGAAGAATTCCGTAACGAGGATAAGGCATCTTTAGCTTGAGAGCTCTGGTTTGTACCCAATGGAGATAAGGCTCCACCGAGACACAGTCCGGTTTTCCCAGAGACTCTCGTCCTTTCTTATGAACATGTTTCCAAGCTTGCACTATTTCCATCTTTAGTGCTCTGTCATTTTCTCCTTCTTTGAAGAAAAGACCTTCCAGATGAACACCCAGTGGGATGTGTCTCATCGGGTATCCAAATTGACGAAGAACTAAAATTGGATGATAATTGATTCCTCATTTAGTTCCTATGAGGGGTACGCTGGGGAAGTTTCCACAACGGTCAATGATTCTGATTCCCTCATAAATCCTATTACACCAATCTATATCGGAATTGGTGAGAGACATGATCTTCTGCGACCAACGTAAGACACTCTTGCAATCCCAAAAAGCGGCAGACTTGGGCAAGTGAGAGATAAACCACTTATAAAGCAAAGGTACACAGCATGTGATCTCCCCTCCATTGTACAAATTTCCTAAGTGTACAGAATGATACGCATCTGCGAGCAAAGTCGGCACAGGGTTTCCAATGAGAAAAACCTTAATAGCGTTGATATCGACGAAGTTATTGATGTTAGGAAACAAAAATAACCCGTAGGTGAGCAAGACAAAGATGCTTTCAAAAGCAGTCCCGTTCCCTATACTAGCGAAGTATAGAGCCTTTTTTGTCAAGAACTGGGCTGGCAAACCTTGGATGCCACCTATAGTAATCATGTGAGTCTTGACCTCAGACTCGTCCAAATGAATTGCTATTGCAATAGTCTGATTCTTTGGAATTTCTTCCAGTCCAGAAAATGGAGCTCGATCTGTGATATGTAAATCAGTCAGATGAGAATACTCCTCCAGCGTTGGTGCCAGCTGGTAATCCGGGAATGTGAAACAATGATAAACCAGATCGTAGAACTGAATGAGCGCGTCCATAATCCCCTTAATCACATGGACTCTTAACAGTGGTAGCAAACCACCGTGCTTGGCTCTGAAAGCCTCTGGGTTAACGATCATCCTCGCTAACCTTCTCAAATCCCCTAGCTTTGGAACCTTGAAGGTATACTGGCGAGTTCTCCTTCTACCGAAATCCATTAGCGTAATCTTTTTCTCTGATATTTGCAATCACAGTCTTAGTTTAATTTGAAAAACAGAGAGACTAGAAGAGAAGTTTTTTGAATGTTTTAATGTTTTATTAAATGAATGCATGAATGCAGCACACAAAAACATAGAAAAAACATGGGGTCAGAGGGTCGTTGTCATGAAGTCAAGGCTCTACCCATCCCCAAAGGTTTATACTAGGGTGATTTTTGTACCTGTAGTCATTATCATCAGCTCCTCCCAGGAAAGCAAAACAACAAGCGGATCACCAGCGAGTTGTGTGCAATCTTAGAGTAAGTGCTATTCACCGAGAATAGATCACCAGCCTCAAATGAGGGTAGTATCGCGTAACAGCTATTTCTGATAGCTTCCGCACTACGAAAACGGTTGGCTTTTCTTAAGTGTATACTCAATCTCACCACATGCGGCATCACACGCATTCCCAGTAGCAGAAAAATAAACACGTATAGCAATTAGGAAAAGCAGTATATATATATTTATCCTAATCATCCTAGACTTATAAAGCTACGATTCTTAAGTTCCTGACAGAAATGGGTTCCCCGGCGGAAGCCCTAATCTGTGGTTCCCTGCCTAAGAGATGGACCAGCATAGGTCAATCTTTCTCTTCGGTAGAGTTCCCATTTTCCGTAGAAAACGGGGATGATGCCCTAAGGCAGAAAAGGAGACTCCCCAGCAGAGTCGCCATTTTACAAGGAAAACAGACAGAAATAAAAATTGGCCCCACGGTGGGCGCCACTTTTCTGGTGAAAAATGGGGACGACCGTGCCTAGATCTAACTTTGAACGGCCCCACGGTGGGCGCCACATTTCTGTAGTGAGCGATTTTGGACGCGGTTCTTAAGCGCTGGTCGCTCTCTACAGTTGAGCTTAAAACTACAGGTCGATTCATTTTTTATCCTATTGTAAGCTGAATAAGGAAGGGAAATAGATGTCTCCAATTAACCCTGCTTGCATACTGAGTTTAAATAGCGGTCTGTTAGGTTAAGGATGCTATCAATGTGGGGGGGCCTTTGTACTGGTTATTCGTATTTCGCCAATACGGTTCTTTCTTTCTTTTTTCTAGGCAAAGGGTTTCTGGCGGGGAATAAGGATTAGGATGTTAGGACTGATGCTTTTGAATTACTGCTTTTAATTGGTGGAGATATGGGATTTGGGTTTTTTGTTGATTGCGCTCGCTAAGATCTTTTATTTCGATCTTATGCCTACGTATTCCCGTTTACCGAAACAGGGAAATCAGAGCGTTCGTAGTTCCTCCTATTCTATGGGAGGAAATTGGTTTTTGGTGTCTTGTTCAAAGCCCAAGACGTGAAGCGAATGGTGGTTTTTATCTTGTTCAAAGCCCAAGATGTGAAGCTGAAAGGTCTCAACTTTAGAGAGAATTTGTCATCTCTAAAGAGGGGAGAAGGAGAATTACTTTAACTGGGATACGCGGATCCGAGCAATGCCATAATTTCCGAAGAAAGGGTTTTAACCTGAAGGAAAAGACTTTAACTCAGTGTAGAGCAATGCCATCTTTCCTTAGGGATTTCTCATGCTAAAAGAGGGACAGTGGCATGGATATAGATGATCCAGAGGCTTGCCGCTTACAGCGATTAGATGAAGGGAAAGGAGTTGTTGATGTTTGTGTACTGCGAACAAGGCACAACTTTGATGCTAAAAGGTCGATTGGATCAACCAGTGGTTTTCTTATACAAAGCCTAAGAGGAGGCTAATTTCCGCTAGGAAAATCATTATACAAAGCCTAAGAGGAGGCTATTTTGTGTCTCGTACAAAGCCCGAGAGAGAGGCTAAAGGTTTTTGACCCAATGGGGCATATCGTTATACAAAGCCTAAGAGGAGGCTAGCAAAGAATTCGACTCTTGCTTAAGGGATTTATATCTCGTACGAGGCCCGAGATGGAGGCAAAAAAAGGGGTGATTGACTCAACGAGGGAATCTTTTATGTCTCATACAAAGCCTGAGAGAGAGGCTAAAAGGTTGTTTTGACTCCACTGGGGAGAATTTTGGTATCTCGTACGAAGCCCGAGATGGAGGCTATTGTAACTGTTTCAGTTGAGTGACAGATCCAATATACTGATTTAAAAGAGAAAATCAGTTCTTATATGAGTAACACTGTACACAGGGATTTAATTTGAGGATCAGGGATATTTCCTTTTCTTTGAGGAAACGGGAAATCCAAAGGGTATTGAGACTATCCGAGTCTGCGGGTTTCCTTCCTATTTAACAAAGGGTGCTTAAGAATGTCTTTGAGACTCAAGGAAGTTAGACTGTCCGTGTCTAGAGTTTTATCTTTTGTACTATGCTTCGAGAAACAATAGTAGACTCTATGAAAGGACTGTTCTATGAGGATGACTAGGTTCTGTTCCTATACCTCTAGGAGGTCGTCGGGACAATTTGTACGAAGCCCAAGAGGAGGCTGGAATCTTTTAAGAAGCCGACGGGTCCTTGTACGAAGCCCAAGAGGAGGCTATCATTCCCGAAGGAAGAGATCATTATACGAAGCCTAAGAGGAGGCTGTGAATACTTCTAAGAAGCCGTAGGGTCCTTGAATAATGCCCAAGAGGAGGCCGATGCTTTTAAGAAGCCCGTGGGTCTTATCATCTCCTTTCCATTAGGAGAGATAACTCTTTTAAAGATAAAAACCACTGGTAAACGTGCGAGGTTTACTATCCAGCGACTTTTAGCTTTTAAAGAGGGTTCCTTAGTTAAGGTCCAAGATTATGACCGTAGTGGGTACCCAAACCCCGAGACATTCAAGGCAAGCTATCCACAAGGAATAGATCAAGTCAAGAAAGTTCGAGAATTGGGAAGAAACTCAAAGATGCCATTCACGGAGAATACATTCATCTTGGGGAGTAGAGCTTCTTGACGATTCCTAAGGAGGACAGCCGAAGAAAAGACTGTATCTGGTGCTCCTATTGGGGATCTAGGCGTCTATTTCTACGAATAAGTGAAACGGCGTCACCTAGTTCTAGACGTAGTTGCCGGGGAAACTCGAAATATCTATACTATTATTACACAGTAGATATGAGTTTATGAAAGGAGACTTACAGTGAGCAGCCCCACAATACAGTTTATAATATGAAAGCAGTAAATGAAAGCGATAACCACTTACTCGGTTGTAGTGCTTCCATGCTGTTTGGTAAGTTATTCAACAAAGAAAGATTGAAAACAACAATATATTCAAAATCAAAGGAGAAAGTGCTTTGAAAAAGAAAGATTTGGGGCTTACAGCTCAAGGAGAGGCCCAGGGTTTTATCAGTGAGCGCACTGTTTGAATTTGTACAGAGGGACTTATACAAGTGACTGGGGCCCCAAAAGGTTTTCTGTACAAAGGGATGGGTCTTACACTCTCTCAAGAGGCCCAAAAAGGTTTAAAGAAAAAGAGTGGGGCTTATAACACGAGGGTAGGCCCAAAAGATTTTTCGTTTAAAAATGGCGATCGCGCCGAGGTTTTCTTTTAACGCAGAGGGACTTATACAATAAGTGAGGCCCAAAATGTTTTGGTTAAAAGGGGGATTGGGTCTTACACTCTAATAGAGGCCCAAAGTGTTTTGAATGGGTCTTATAGCTCAAGGAGAGGCCCAGATGAGTTTTATTTTTAAACGGGCGACGATCGCACCGTTTACTTGTACAGAGGGACTTATACAATGAGTGAGGCCCAAAATGTTTTGAATAAAAATAAATGGGTCTTACTACTCGAGGGTAGGCCCAGATGATTTTTGAAAAGGCGGCGATCGGGCCGTTTGTTTTTTGACGGTATCGGGACTTATACAATAAGTGAGGCCCAAAGATGATTTGGTCAAAAAAAGGATTGGGTCTTACACTCTAATAGAGGCCCAAAAGTTTTGAATGGGTCTTATAGCTCAAGGAGAGGCCCAGATGATTTTTGAAAAGGTGACGATCGCGCCGTTTGTGTTTTTTTACGGTATCGGGACTTATACAATAAGTGAGGCCCAAAGATGATTTGGTCAAAAAAAGGATTGGGTCTTACACTCTAATAGAGGCCCAAAGTGTTTTGAAAATGATTTATGAGGGTTGAATTAATCCAAAACCCTAATTTGTTTCCAAAAAATGTATTTAATTGAATAAAAATTCAATTAAAATGATCAAAAACTGTTTAACACATGGAAAACAAATTGTGATATTGGATTAATGCTTCAAAAATTAAGTATTGACCTCCAAGATAATTAGAAAGCATTAAAAGTTGCAAAATCAATGTAGAAAAAATATTTAAAATGCCAAAAACAATCAAAATATTACTTCTTTACAAAAATATCAATTATATGAAATAAATAATATTTTTGGGATTTTTTGATAAAATAAAATATTTTAACATTTTTGTGAATTATTAAAAAAAGAATCAACTCAAAATCATTAAAACTCAGAGAGAAATTAATTTTTGAATCAATTAAGCAAAATCACAAAATTCAAATATTCAAATATATGAAAATGGCGCCAAGAACAACACCAAGAACACGCGCGTTTTTTTTCAGTTTGCCCAGATTTGCATTTTCCATCCAATCTCCATGAATACGTAATCATATCATGCAATCCACATATCATTATGCTCGTCTCAACCTCACGATCATGTCTATGTACTTTAATTTCATTTAAATTAAACATACAACAAAAAATCACGAAGAAACCTCAAGAACCCTAATTTCTGCATGAAGGCTAGGATTTTTGATACACGATTCAAACAATGCAATTAATTGAGGGAAAACATTCCATGCATGATTATGAACATATGGCCAAATTATTGTGGGAGGAAATATGCATAGATTGAGAGATGACCAAGTTTAGGCTTACCTCCAAGTCGTGGCAGCAAGAGCAGATGTGATTTTGAGTTGGAGGTGTTACAGACAAGTTGTGATGATATGGACAGCTTCCCTACACCATATGGAGTGTGTTTGAACACTTGGATTGAATTGAAATGGACTGGATCAGTTTATGGCATCTCAGCTGCAACTTCACTTCAAACTTGTGTGGATGGCAAGTGATTTTGAGATTTTGATGTTTCAGAAGTTATGTGAGTGTTTTATCAGCTCATATGTGATGTATGTGAGGTGTGTGAGTGATTGGTTTGTGCAGAATTGCTCTCAAACTCAAAACCCGATAGCTACCTTGCTAAGAAAGGCATTTTTGCCAAGAGAAAGAGATTTTGAGGAAAGCATCTGTTAGATGGCTTTGGTGTACTCAAACTGACCACAATTGAGCTCTATTTATAGTAGAGCAAGTTTGTTTTGCAAGGAATAGTACATGGCAGCTGGTAAGTAGGTTCCCTCAATGTTGGCCAATGGAAATGAAAGTCTCCTCTAGCCATTGACTAGAGGTTAGGGCACAGAGCTTTGGTACCCTTGGTCTTGGATAAGTCTTGACTGATTTCAGATGAGAATGGCTCAGTCCATGCCACCTTGATGGTTCCATTGAATGCCTCATTCCAAATTTGAAGTCTTGTCCCTATTTTGGCCATTCTAGGTTCAACATGCTATTCTTTGTTCCTTGGACCTTGGAGGCTTGGCTCAGTGATTGTCCCCTTTGGATTCAATCCTATGAGGTGTCCAAGTGGATTAGAGCAATTGAAATTGGATGATTTTGGCAAATCGAGCCAAAGTGCAAATTCTGCCTTGCTTTGACAGATTTCAGCAAGGCAACTTGCCAATGTTGTATCTCATGATGTAGGTTGAATTTGGCAATGTTCTTGGCCATTTTGGAAAGCTCTTACATGATACAACAACTGTTTGAACAAGTTTGGTTTTGATTTCTTTTGATTCTAAGTGAAAAATCCCCCTACATTTGGCAAAAAGTGAGGCAAAATCTGACTTAGTGAAAATTTCACTAAGTGTTGGAAAAAGTGACATTTTCACTTTTCAGCCACTTTGATCACTCCATAACTCAAAATCCTTAATGAATTGGAATGACTTGTAGTTGAAGTTTTTGTAGGTGATAATGAGGGCTACAAATCCATCTTTGGATGAGAAAAAATGGCCTTGTGGTTTAGGAGTTATGGTCCTCCAAAGTTGGTACCTTTGCCACTTTATTTTTAACTTAGAAAAATTTCTAAGTTTTATGGTTACCCCTTTTACAAGTTATCTCACTTTTCTTGAGTTTTCTTGATGAATGATGATTCAAATCATACATTAACATCATTTTAGGGTTAAAAATCCATTTTGGTGAAAAATATCAAAAAGTCAAAGTTAACTTTTGTGCATAGTTGACTTTTTATCAGATGAATTCCAAACTGTGCAATTCTTCAGGAAATCATGTCCTTGACCTAAATCAAACTTGATGGACATGTTCCATGGGTGTAATAGGGTATATTCAATCATGTATTAGGGTTTGGGAGCATGTCTTGGTCCAAAGTCAAAGTTACAGTTGACTTTTCCCTTAAAACCCTAATTGTGGTGCAGATGAAAATGAGACTTGTTGCTCAAGCTTCTTGGATCAATCCATTGTTCCAAATGGATCAATATGGTATATTAGAGACCCTCAAATCATCTCTTGAGGTCTTGGCTCATGGTTTGTCCCAAAAGTCAACTTAGGGGTGAATTAGGTCAAGAAACCCTAATTCCTAATTTTTGATGAATGCATCCCCTGAGGCAAAATTGACTTGATGCATGGGTTCATGAGGTTCCATGAAGTATATTAGGTCATGTTTTGGATCAATGCCTTGTGCCCAGATGAAAATTTCCATCTGGAGGCCCTGGTCGACCAAAACCCTAATTTGGTGACACTGTCGATCTTGAGACTTGATCCACCTAGAAGGGAGCAGCCTTGTGCTTAATCCTTGAAGTTGGAGTCCTTTTTGATCCATTGTGGATGTTTAAGAGATTAGACAAGTTGAAGATCATGTCATTTCTTGATTGATCCTTTGTCTAAGCACTCAGAGAGGGCTTGAAACCCTAATTTTGATTGTATTGGATGCTCACCCATCTTTGGGGAGACTGATGAAGCATGATGGTTCATCCATATTGTGATGATGATTTTCACAATGATGGGAAATCTAAGTGGTCAAAATTTGGGGTATTACACACGGCTTCATGGCTTGTATAACATTCACTAACCATGACCCACTTAGGTGAAACCGACAAAGTCAAAGCATGCAGACAACATACTCCAACCAAGTGACAGGCAAAATTCCAAATTCTGACGCGGTCACACTACAAATCTTCAGCGGAATAGTTCATTTTTCTGCTCAAACAATTGTACTAGCGGGAAGTCAATAATGACGACATTCTAGGGTTCTTACCATACTCGTACTTGATTTGTCCATAAGCAAAACCCAACACATAAGCATTATACGGTACCACAAAATTGATGGACATCTCATATCAAGCATACCACCATATTCTCTCACTTGAATTCCTCGGTGAGAAATAACACTACAACATTCTTAGTCCAACAAAAGGTAGATTCCGAATATTTCGACTATTCACAATTATAGAAGTTTCTCTATACTTGAAAATAAATCGGGGCAATGCATCCCCTTGAAGGACCTTTCCATCACTTCGTACACATTAACCGAGATTTATTACCTTTCACCATCCATAACACATTCCACTTACCACATCACTTAATGGAAGATTCGCAACCACCAATTCTCGTCGACTATATACAAAACCCTTCCGGTATAGACCGTTCCATAGTTTACTCTTAGTCCGTAATAATCTTGATTTGCTTCTCGTTGTTTACCGCAATCTTACTTCGTAAAATACAATACTCACTTCTTCACAAGGTACATCTCATCACACTCGTCTCAAGAATAAGAATCCATCACACACACTCGTCCAAAATACATTCCGCTGTCACTTCCTCATAATATACTGTTGATACCATTTCTACATCGTGTTTACTTTTGCTCTCCATTGTAATCGTCTTAGGTCCAAATATAAAACCATCTTACTAAGATTTCCTTGAATCTAAGGTACTTACTCTATTTCTTAATACAACTTATTCTGGTTCGTATCACTGCACTTTCTGTTACTTAATGAAGCTCATTCTTCCTTCGACACAATACCTTATACTGTCCCTTGGGTAATTGAACAATTCTAAGTTGATCTCTCACTGAAAACAGAAATCTTGATGTAATATCTCAACTTAATCTCTCTTCATAACTGAATATAAGCAATTTATCTCCTACTCTTCGTCTGGCACATACTTGTTTCACTTGAAGCATGTAAACATATCCTTGTGTTTCTACTCACACTTCGCCACCACTTAGGTTCCCATAGAAGCCGAACTTCGTCAACTCTCTACTGATAACCAGTTGGAAGATATTGTTCCGAACACATTCCACAAAACAACTTTTCTTTTCCATAGAATGAGATTACTTGAAATTCTTGTCCAAATCAGTTGTCAATCTAGCCTTACTAGCAATTCTACATATTCCTCAATACCTTAACCTATCATCCGATAAGGATTCTTAACCTTCAGACTCCATCCTTTCCAAATGATTACTTAAACAACACACTACTCCTTAATTCCAGGCTACCCAAAACACAACATCTACTAAGACCTCAACTAAGATGACCAAACTCTCCACTACTAACTCTTGGCTTGAGCCTACCCTCATAGAACAAGTTCCGACAACACTTAGGAATTCTCGTGGTCGCTCAACCATGACTCTACCTATCACATACATAGCATTAGGTTGATCAGGCCCAACACTACATAGTATGATATTAAGATTCATACTGGCAAGACACACTTAAGAGGCAGGAATAGATTTACTTATGATATTTCAAGGCTAGGTCGAGGACACGACCTGCTTTGATACCAACTGTAACGCCCTGTATAATATATATCTAGAATAATATAATACAAGCATTGTATTTGGTACTGACACCATCATAAGTGCCTAATGGCGTAATCCACATACTTGACCATTCTAAAACATAATACAATCTATGGTACAAGACATGGGAATTAGCCAAAAATAAAGAATCTAAGATCAATATACAATATCGTATATTGTATACAACAAATACCCAGTGGAAATAAGCTTAACTAAGCTTCTCTTGAAACATCCAAGCATAGCTCCACTTGTAAATCGTACCTATAAATACCTCCTGAAAATAATCAACAATAGTGGGGTGAGATACATCAAATCTCAGTGAGTTACCTATCTTATGGATTCTCTCAGCTTTACAAGGTTCTATCTTAGCCTAACTCAAGTCGGGGGAAAGGGAACTACACCTTGAGTTCAATCATTTCTGTCTAGAGAAACCAATCGCATAATACACAAAACGACAACTAGTTAAGGAATCTTTCCCCGGCCATCCCGCTCAAGGAGATCAAACACGGGTCACGGATCCTTAACGTAGATAACTTTCCCCGGCCATCCCGCACAAGAAGATCTTGACACGGGTCACTAATTATCTACCAATGGTACTTTCCCCGGCCATCCTCCACCAGAAGATCTCGACACGGGTCACTAATACCACCCCCCTATGGTACTTTCCCCGGCCATCCCACACAAGAGGATCTCGACACGGGTCACTAATACCACCCACTAAACAACTTTCCTCGGCCATCCCGCACAAGGAGATCTCGACACGGGTCACGGCTGCTTACTTAATAAATACTTTCCCCGGCCATCCTACCCCTGAGGATCTCGACACGGGTCACTAATATTTATTAAGGGAAAGCATACCTAATAAATACTTTCCCCGACCATCCTACACCAGAGGATCTCGACACGGGTCACTAATATTTATTAGGGGATAAGAATGGTTCCGATTACGTGATCATATACACCACGTGATTGTATTCGACAATCATTAGGCCACATTAGCCTTTCACAAAGAACACAAGGTTCACACGCATGTTCCCTACTAGTGTTTCTCTCTTTTCATACCATTCGGTAGTGGACACACGCCTCGCCCTCTTCTGCATGAGCGTTGTCATTAAGTTATTCAACAATTTCCTAGCTCATTACTAGGTTCCAATCTAAGTTTCATGGTAAGGTTTCCTCACTCTACCTATTTCATATTTTAACATGCATTGATTTTCAATCAGGTTTACCATCAATATTAGGCAAAGCATATTACAATTGCATAATGTGAATTACATATAATTATTCATCTCATAAAACACCCCTTTCGCGTCCCCTCCGATTCATTTAATCAGGTATTAAAATCAATACTTTCACTTTTATCATGTAGGATATTTTCATAGCTTTACATCGATATAAAAAACGCTTAAATCGGACACCCGAGTCAAAAGATATGAATTTTAGAAAATATTTTTATTTTGTTCCAGGCCGCGCTAAGTGGGCCCCAACCGCGCTAAGCGCGCTCCTCGCTGCCTGGAAAGGGTGAAAATTCTCCAGACCGCGCTCTGCATTATGCAGAAAAATAAACCCTTTGACAGCAACTTCCAACCTACAAATTCATCCTCAACACCATACCCAAACAACCAATAGAGGTATCTTATCATGGTTCTATCATGGTTAAACCAACAAACTTCATAAAACATGATTTCCAACATTAATACATAGTTTTTACACAAAACCCTAAGATTTTCAACCAAATCAAACCAATCCAAACTTCATAACAATTACCAATAGATGATTCTACACATATTTTGATCATGCTACGCAATTTATATCGAATTTCATCCTTTAGATTTCATTGATTGATTCGTTTAATCATTTTCTCTCAAAACTAACTTAAGTTCCAAACTTATATTTCTAGAACTTAGAGTATCTAACTAGAACCCACCTGATAATCGAAGAGGAGGTTGAAGAAGATGATGATCCATAAGCTTCTTCTCAAGCTTTCCATGTTTCTCTTCTTCTTTCCCTCTTCCTTCTCTTCTTTCTCTTTTCTTCTTCTTTACTATCTTTCCCTTTTATTTTTCTTATAACATATATATATATATATATATATATATATATATATATATATATATAATACCAATATTATATAATATAATCCAATCAGGTAAAATATCTCCGATTGATATTTTGTCATCTCAAACTAAGTGATCAATTATTAGAGTTACCTTAATACACTCTCTTGAACTAATAATTAATATGTCTCTTTAATAAAATAATTGATCTCTTCAGAGTTCATCAGTTGCTCTAATGATCCGAGTTAAAAAAATATTTAAAGTATTTAGAAAATTCCATTAATCCAATTATCCAAAGATAGAGTACATAGACACTCATCTGATCTCCAATTGGGCATTTAAATAATATGGGATATTACTACTTCCCTTTTTGATTTAGGTTCAAACTCATAGTTGTAATCAAAACTTTCTTTAATTTTTTGAACAACTAACCATACAACTGTTGCTATGGAAGCTTGCTCACCTGTAAGTTTTTATCAGCTTTCTTTTACGTGCTTTTATATATATAACTGTATTGTGGGAAGCTTGCTCACCTGTAAGTCCTTATTTCATTCTTTTAAATACATGTCAAATATATATAACTGTATTGTGGGAAGCTTGCTCACTGTAAGTCCTTCTTTCATATCCTTTTAAATACTAGTTGTCGCTCCCGGGATTTTCATCCAAGTACAAACGCGAAAGTGACACCGAAACAGAGTCGCCAGCAATGTGTATTTATCTCACGTGAGGGAAAGGAAGCACCGCATAAACCTGAAGAGAAAGGAAAGAGCATGGTTTTGCGACCAAGAGAACTGGGTTCGGGAGTCGGTTACGCGTGAGGAAGGTATTAGCACCCCCACGCGCCCATCGTACCCGATGGGATCCAGGCTTGCTAGTCTCGATCAAAGGGTGTCGTCGTCTGGAGTTCCACTGCTACCTGGAAAGGGAAAGGAACGGGAAAAAGGAAGAGGAAAAGAGAGAGAAAAAGAAACAAATGTAGGGAAAATAAAAGAAGTGCTTGAATGGACCCTACCCCAGTGCCTACGTATCTCCTCGGGAACATGAGAATCAGAGCGACGTAGTTCCCCTAACTAGGGATGGATTGTTTGTGTTTTTAGGGAATGACTAACGTTCTAGCTCAGGTGTTGCAGGCTCGCTGGTCCGAGTGCGTTACCATCTTGCAAGAGAACGAGTAGGAGCACGTTCGTACGCTGAGAGTGAGTGAGATGAGAAAAGAATTCCCGAAGGAAAGACGTTATTGTTTGTTTGAAGCTTTTTAGAAAGAAGTGTTTTGATTGTTTTGTGTTTTGTAACGCACATTGTATTTAAGTCCCTCATGTAAGATCGAATGCCTCGCATAACGACCCGAGATGGGACGCACGCTAAACATTCCAAGAAAATGAGAGAAAATCCCTCACTATCTTATTCTTACATGAAAGGCCTAAATACAATGTTTGTTTTGCCTTTATTAAGTATTTTTTTACTTTTGTTTGAAGATAAGAAGAGAGAAAACGCAAAGGAAACTCTAAAAGAAGACTAAGAGTCCTAATGTTACCATGCATGGATGTCCTATGGTTAGTGAGGTTTAGGAGAAATGACTACCTAAAACCTAATGCTAATCCTACCCCAAGCTTAATCGAAAATTAAGTTGGACTAGGTAGCTCTAAAGGGAAAGAATCCAAGACTTGAACAAGTCTTGAGACTCATGGGATGAGAAAGAGTGAAGGAAAAGAAAAGAGAGGAAGAAGAAGAGAGATGAGATACAATAAGAGGCAGCAAGCACATCATATCATAAATGTCCAACTCAAATCAATCAACATGTTTCAAAGATCAATGCAAAACAAATCAAGTAATCATGCAAAGTTAAACATGAATGAATGCAAGCATACTTGTATGAGATGTGCAAATAAACACCAATGAACTTCTTATCAAGATGAAATGAAGGAGGCAAGATGAAGAGGAAACAAAACTAGAACTCACATCATAACATCATCAACACTTCACATGTGCAAAATAGATTCACATTATGCAATATTGTGCACCAAAGAAGTTACAAAGCAAAGGGGATGATATGCATCACATAACTCAAACCAAGATGATCAAGTGAGATGAGAATCAAGTGATGAACCCAAAGGGCAGTCACATACACATTATCATCATGCCAATATCAAACTCAAGTCATACAAGATTAATCATCAAGCAACACATTCAAAACATGTATCAAAATTGAGAAAGACATTCACTTATCATTCATGCAAGCAAGCAAAGAAGTGTGAGGCATAAAGTGAAATGAAAGTCACATAATGAACCTTAAATAAAAAGTATCATACCCTCAAGAATGTCATACAAACCAAACAAAAGGTTTCATACATGAATGAATTCACACAAAGAAGCAATCACAAGATTATGTTGAACATATCACAAGATTCAAGTCCAAAACAACATCAACTTGTAAAATCAAGAACAAATTGAAAAACGACCACATGAGGATGATTCCAAAGCCACAAGCAAGCTCAAACAGAATATGATCATACCATAAAAACATCTCAAGCATCACTCCATTAAGAGTAAGCAAATGCACTCAAACTAGATCATGAATCAAAGTATACCTCAATCAAACTTGCATCACAAGCAAAACTCAATCAAAAATAGCTAAGTGGCTCAATAAAATCCCCAAAAATAATAAAATGAAATTTAACTCTGTCAAGCAACATACGCAAAAAGATTGGATCAAAAATAGTTAAAGAGCTTGTCAAAATATGAATCACAAGTCAAGGAGTGCACATAATCGAGCATGGATCGAGGGTTAATAAAACTTGAGTGGAAAGTCACTAAAATTAACTCAAACCATCATCCAATCAGTATAAAAACATCCTCATATAATTCCTTTAAAGTGACCAAAAGATTGGCTTCAAATGGTGTGTGAAAGTCACAAAAATTCCTAACCCTAGCAAGAAAGCCAAGCCCAACCCAATAGCGCAAGTCAATGGATCACCAAAGAAATCAGTCCACATTTAGACTCAATATCCACCAACAGATCAATCCAACCCGTGAAAACCAAAAAAAATCAAGGCCACAAGATCAAAAGGAAACATGATCAACGGTTGAGATTCCCAAGCACACCATAATTAAAACACGCATGCGTGCACACAATAACCAGCATACCCTAGGATCCCACGTGAGCTGCACATGATTTCATTAATTTGTTGGCACACTCACAACCATATGATCCATCAGACGCACCACATTAAATCAATCAATCAAATATTATTCAAAATCAAAGGCTGGGATTAAAGCACATGATAAGAATTATGAACTGGCAAACATGCAACCATCAAAATAAAAACAAAACTGAAACAGACGTGGTAACATGTGGGACGTTGGATCTAACACATCAACGACCATGATTGCTTCTTCTTCGTTAAAACCTTCCACCGCACTGAACTTCTACATCCGCCGGAGCTAGGGCTCCGGTCACCCTCTCCGGTGAGCTGTAACCACATTTTTGCCAGAAAATGCTCATGCATACATCATTCGAACCAGAAAAACACAACGATCATGGATATAATGTTCATTTTATCAAACAACAAACACATAAAGAGAATCGAATGAAAACACATTTAGATCCAAAACTTTAAACTCACAATACACACAATCTACACGTCCAAATCACAAACAAAATAGATCAGAGTGATCAGTGAACATCACAACTCATTATGCACATAAAAAATTCAAGTTCTATGATGGTGAAAAAATCACTAACCTGAATCTTGAAGAGCTTAAAATACGCCAAGAAATCCCTCCAAAGACTGCAGATCTACTCCTTGGAACCTCTAGTTGCAAAATAAATGCAACTAGAGCTTGAAATCGTGCTAGATCTTGAGATTTAAGTTGAATCCTCTTGAATGGAACTTGGTGAAATCCTTCCTTTCAGCTTAAAACAATGGATGATTCGTGCTCTTTTCAACTCACTAATCAAGAATATGCCAAGAAATTTTCCAAAACCCTCAAGGAATGAGAGATTCGAATGAGAGAAAGTGAGAGTGAGTTTTTGAAATTCTGAGCAAATGAGAGTGCATGACCTAGTTTGGGAGGCATGAGTTAACTTATATACTCTTCATTAGTCCACTGATTGTGATTAGCAAGTGGTTAATCCTTTGGTTAGTGAGATTTGGGTGAAATTGCAAAAATGCATTTTGTACCACCGCCACTAATCCACACGTGCAACACCCTTGTAATCAGCATGATTCATTTCCAATTCACTCATGGATCACTTCTGAATTGATTTTGGACCTCGTACTTTCTTGGTTTGCAAGTTTTGAATCAATTTGCATTTTTGAACAATGAGAAAATAATGAGAAATATGGCATGGAATGAATTGATTCAAAGGCCACAATTGATCCTCTTGACTTATATTTTGATGTTGTAATATGACATGAACTAAAAAGATCAATTACAAGTCCATTTGTGCCAAAATGCAAAAGGTGGAAAAATGGAACCATATAAAAACCTCAAAATGCACCTTTCCATCTTTTGACCATAACTTGAGTTATACAAATGGTATGGAAACTATCTAGTACTTTTTGGAAATGGGAGAGAAAGATCTTTAACTTTCATGTTGGAGAAAAATTCATTTGGAGCTTCCTTGATGATGAAAAGTCAAGTTGAATGTGGTGGAAAAATTGCCAAAAATGGAAAGTTTTCATTATAGGTCATTTTCCAAATTTAGTAACTTTTGCACAAACTCTTGATTTTTGATGAATGATGCCATCCATGCCATTCTTTGACCAAATAAAGGTATATGGACGTGAGAATCATGATTTGAACCTTTGCAAACCCATGGTTGACTTTCCTTTTGAACTGTTGACTTTTGCTTATTTCACAAGTAACTGATCCATTGAACATCTTTCCCAAAGAACCAATGACCAAGATTCCATCCATGAACACTTAAGAACATAAGGAATACCATGAGATCATGTCTTGCCCCAAAAATCAGAAATAAACTGATTTTTGGTCAAACCCTAGTTTTGGCACCCTCTGGTTAGGAGGAAATAACACATCCTCCAAATCCAAATTCCTCTGAATATGATGTGTATCCTTTCAAACAATGATGAGATATGTCCTTTGGAGATGATAAAAACTCAAAGAGCTTGCCCATTTGAGGGTCAGATTCTAACTTTTGACTGCCTTGTGTAGGGGATCATGCACTATCTAGTCTTCTTGGTGAATTCCCTTCTTTCAATGACTTGTGATATCAAATGGAGATGATACATGATATAAGAGATCCTTGAGGCTTGTGAGAAACACTTGATCTTCTTCTTTAGCTTTGGATGATCAACATCTTGGAGAATCACCTGATCACATGCCCTTATGCAAGATGCAATGCTAAATGCTTGATGTTTTATTTTTTCTATGCTTGAATGCAATGCAATGCAATGAAAGCTCATGCTAGAAGACATGAAGAAAAATGAGGGCAAATTTTGGGGTATTACAGCTGCCCCTATTCAATCACTGTAGACCTGAACGGATGATAGCGATTGCTGTCATCTTTTCAAGGTATGGAGAGATTGAATACCGATAATGGCCCAAAAATTTGCGCTCTGCAGGGAAGAGAAAAGGGATATAAACCCAACCAAACGAACTCTGCTTGAAGAAAACTCTGATGATGAGAACCACTGGGAAGATGTCTTTTATATAACGCCAGACGACTACTGGCCTGCCACACTACGGGTGGACTTTAACAATGTCTTTTGTACAACGCTAGATGACTACTGGCTTGCCACACTACGGGTGGACTTTAACAACGTCTTTTGTACAACGCCAGACGACTAATGGCCTGCCACACTACGGGTGGATTTTAACAACGTCTTTTATACAACGCCAGACGACTACTGGCTTGCCACACTACGGGTGGACTGTCTTTTCTTTGAATGGAGCCAGAAGACTACTGACCTGCCACACTACGGGTGAACTTTACATCTGAATTACCATATTACAAGTGGACTTTTGCCAATCTACGGTTGGACTTGCTGAGATGCCACACTACGGGGGACTTTTGCCAATCTACGGTTGGACCTTGCCTTGCTTTGCCACCCTTGGATGGTCTTTCGCCAATCTACGGTTGGACTTAGCTGCGGTCTTTTAAAAAGGGAGTCAGAAGACTACTGACTTGCCACACTACGGGTGGACTTTCCCTTGCTTTGCCACCCTTGGATGGACCTTTTGCCAATCTACGGTTGGACTTTAAGAATTTTTCACCCTTAGATGGACCTTCCGCCAATCTACGGTTGGACTTTAAGAATTTGCCACCCTTGGATGGACCTTCCGCCAATCTACGGTTGGACTTTAAGAATTTTCCACCCTTGGAGGGACCTTTTTCCAATCTACGATTGGACTTTAAGAATTCCAAAATTGGATTACTCTCTGCATCCGTGTCAGACATCTCTGCTGACTCTGCTGAGGAACAACGATCAATGATTTGATCTCGGAGACTCCTGAAAGGATAATATCTCTGCTGAAGAATGAATGAACAATCCGTCTGCCTCGAACTGTCAAGTTTGCCAAAAATAAATTGGACTTTGAAATATGAGGGGAGTGATGATTCTGCCAGGAATTACTTCATCTGTTTGGGGATGAATTCTGGTCACAGCAACTCCACTGAGGATGAGAATTTCTTTGCATGACGTCTTGCTAGGGAAGAAAAGTCATTAAAACTCTGCTTGAGGATCTATCAAACCCGAGAACCTTTGCGGGGAGACTCAACCCGGCTGGGGCAAGAATATACTACCACTCTGCTGAGGAATAGATTTTGTTGATCAATAGGCCTCTGTGGGGACAAAACAACTCAGCTGGGGAGTATTGTTGACAAGATTCAATGTTGAACTCTGTGGGGAAGACAAATACCAGAGATATGATCTTACTGGGAATTAAAGCTACTTTGTCGGGGATATGCAAATCCTGGTTAGAACCTGTTCTGCTGCAACGTGCTGAGAGAGTCCTTAAATCTGCTGGGGAAACCCAAAGCAACTCCACAGTAATCTGCTGAGGTATACGACTGTCAAGCTTAGGATAAGTACCACGATGCCCCATGCCAGGCGAACTTTCCGTTTGATGACTCCATTGGGGATAATGACTTTATAACCAACTCTGCTGGAGAAAACCGCTTCAGAGCGTCTCGTGCTGGGGAATGCCTTTTTGAGAGGATTTTACAGAAGACCAAACGTCCTCAAACTCTACTGGGGATAATAGGTCTAGAACATCTTCTGCCTGAGAAATTCAGTATGCCCCATGCTCGAGAGGGTTAACAACTTGCTTTGCTTCATGATACAAGACTGATCTGAAGAAACGTCCTAACAGGATTTTACAAAAGATCAAGCATCTTCAAACTCCTAACGACTTCACTGGGGATTAACCATCAACTTCGGTGTCTACAAAGCAACTTTACTGGGGATTTGCAACCGTTATCAACACAGAAGTGCTTGTAACTGTTGGAAGTACTGAATGAGAGAATCGACTTAATAAGATACAACGATACCCAGTTGAACACCACTTACTGATATCGAGACGTCGTGAACGGCCACCGACCGAATGATGGACCCAATCAGTAAACGTTGTGACAAAAGGGTGACAGGTGAACCCTTCTCTGAACATGATTGCCCCAGTCTTCTGCATGGGGATAAGTGATTACTTGTCTAGCTTAAAATCATCTGAATCTGTTACCCGCAACAAAGGAAAACACGTACATGCCCCAGGATATGACTTCTGCAACTGAGAAAATCTAACGCTAAACTACCACTTATTGGGAGAAAGGTTTTGATACATCTCTTACTGGGAACATTATTAATGAAGCCTGCTGAAGACGGGGAACCACAAATGCCTTGGGTTGAAATGCCCCTTTGTTTCAAACCTTTTGGCTGATTGATTGCATATGCGTGAGCAACACTTTTCTTTCACTTGCCCCAGACCAACATGGTCCGCCAAAAGAAATTGTCTCAAGAGGATTTTACAGAAGACTTGACATCCAAAACACCTTGATGTCTTCAAACTCTTAGAGAGATTCATCAGATCTCGATGTAACCGCCCCAGACTGTATGGTCTACAGAAGAATCTTGAAGTAATTGCCCCAGTTTTCTGAACTCTGAAGAGGTTTCTTGACGTGATTGGCTCAGATGAGGTACACCTTAAAGAGATGGTTCGACGTGACTGCCCCAGATCGACTATGTCTTAGCACAACTTGTTGGGAAAGACCCTACTCAACAAATTTTCCTGGTTAGGTACCATTGGATGTGGCTGTCCTTTGGGAGTTTCTAGATTCTCAACTCGGCAAGATTAAGCTTCTGGACTGAATTTCCCCATGTAAACTTCTTTTGATGTCAAACAAATGTATGCAAGTAGAAAATGTTTTGTTCTGAGAATGAAAATTCTAATGCAACACACATGTTGATCTTGAAGTTTTACTGAAAAGATGTCGCAAACCCTTTGTGAGAGAATCACAGGTTAGGCTACGACGTTAATCTTTGAATGAAAGAATGCAATGCACATGCAACACCAACAAAGATCTTTTAGCACAACTCATAGGAGTCAGGAATGCTATCTCTTGGTAGTGTGCTTTTGAAATAACCCTGTTTCAATTAGGACTTTTGAGGGTTGTATCGTGGCCTGGTTCACAGTTTTGAGAAAAATGGTTTATGGCTCAAAGTTCATTGGTGCCCACCCACTCTTCGTGATGTTCTCCAGTCCTACATTCAGCTAATTTACACAAGTGTTCGCCTTTCAAAAAGATTTTATGATCCTTAAGAAACCCATGCATCTGATGGTTTGACACCTAATGAGGCTTTGGAGTGACAGTCACCCCTTTGTCTTTTGTTCGTAGTCACACGACTTTGTTCTTATTTGAGGATTTTCTTTTGTAATCCTTCTGTTTTTCATTTTCTCATTCTTTTTCTTGTCCCTAACCTTTGCCTGGACTGATTCTTTTGAATCTTTAGATTTTGAAGTCCAGCGGGATGCCCTAACTTTTGCCTAAATCGCTTGTTTTCAAGTTTCGACTTAGCGGGCTTTTCTCTTTTTTTATTCTTTTTATTTTTTTTTTGAACACGTCGTGTGACACCGGCTTGTCTTGACTTTGTTGAAAAGGGTTATGACTGCCTCAGTCTTCGATTATCGATGGATAACCATTGAGGTTTCACATCTCTTGACCTCTTGATATTGGAATGGAAGGTAATGGATCCTCAGATGCACACTCCTTTTGAAATTTGAACGCTTGGTCAAATTAACTAAAGACTACCCTGCCCCTGGGTTAAATGTGAGGGTTTTTTCGAATGAAAAGAAACTCCTACTTCAAGGCTCAAAGGGGTTGACGAGGGTCTATCTCCCTTATATCTCCAGTGTTTGGGGATTTGAAGCAATGCCTGTACATCCTCAATAGGGTTCTGTTCAAAAGCACACAATTAGAGATTTTTGCGTTCTTACCACATCATCCTCCCTCACAGAGCTTAAGCAAGAAAAATTGGTATTGCAGTGCACATTAGCATTAAATGAGTAAACACAAATGAAATTAATCAAGAAAACATATCCATTGCATTAAAATCATCAAACCAAATACAAACAAGTTTTAAAATGCAAACAATGTCTAAACAAACAAATAAAGACTACATATGAAAATGCAGCAAAGAAACTAAATGATTGTCCTTGTTGAGGAGGCCTGACTCCGTATAGACTGGCTGCTTCTGATGATGTCTTTTCCTTTTTAAGTGCTGGCTTGGGAAGCTTTAGTTAACATACAGCCCATCTGCAGTGAAAATAATGATCCCATCATCAATCAGATCTTGCACTTTATGCCTGAACACCTTACAATCTTCAATGGCATGCCCCGGTGCCCCCGAGTGGTACCCGCACTTAGCATTCTTGTCATAACCCGGCGGAAAAGGATACGGGACAGGAGCAACTTCCTTTAACTGAATCAAAGAGTCTTGAAGCAAACGGTCAAGCAGCTGGCTGTGAGGAACAGTAATAGGATCAAATTTTCTCTCAGGCCTTCTAGGTCTTTGATATCTCCTCTGGGAGCTAGCCTGCTGCTGACACTGATTCGGGTACTCCTTTTTTCCCAGCACTTTTCTTTTCAAACTTGGCCTAAGATCGGGAACAAGTTGCTGATATGGGGATTTTGAGACCAAAGACTGCAAGATAGGCCCTTGACTGGATGCTGCTTCAAGAGGGAATACCAAGGAATTCACGTTTCCTGCCGCAGTAGGAGTAGAATTAATCTGTATGCTTACGCCGCCCGGCGCGAAATTTATCTCCTTCGAATCAATCAGATCTTGAACCACATTATGAAAGGCTTTACATTTTTCCACATTGTGCCCCAGCGCACCAGAGTGAAAATCGCAATGGGCACTTGCATCATAATTGAGTGGGAGCTTTCCACTAGGGCGATTTATCGTCCGAAGTTCAACCAATTATAGTTGGAGTAGATGCCTCAACAGCTGAGCATAAGACATGGGAAGCGGGTCAAAGATTCTGTCAGGTTTCTTCGACTTTGGTGGGTACTTCCTAGCCTTGGGACCGTCTGGGGAAACAAGAGGTAACTGCTGGTGAGTAAGTTTTAGAACTTCAGGTGGTGCAAAAAATACGTGAGACACATCACTTTTGGGAATAGGTTCCACATGCAAGGGTGGAACGACAACTTCTGTCATAGCCTCAGGTGTGGGATTACCATCCTTTCTGAGCACATTTCTCACAACTTCCATAACAAAACTCATCTGGGTCTTCACTTGATTGACCTCTTCTTTCAGCATTTTCTGGCCCTGAATCAAAGCTTGCATGTCCACCATAAAGTGCCCCAGTTGGCTTTCATCTCAGTCACCTCCGCTCGGAGTTGTTCCATATCTGAACCCTGATTGTGGTGAATCGAGTAGTTGGAAGAAGTCATGTTTGCTATCCTGCAGAGAATACCCAGTCAAAATAAGAAATCCGCTCCGGAACACCTGTTATGCAAAAATGCTTATGATTATGAGGATACAAATGCAATGTTTATTCATTTTGAGGCATTCCTTCCTTCGATTCCAGTTTGACCAAAAGAGAAGAGCGCATATCCCTGCAGTTGCTAACGACGACAGAACGCCAGAGGTGTACATTAATAATTCAGAATACCCATCATACAGCCCAGTGAGCGTGTGAATCATTGTATAATCTGACGAAGAATCCACCTCAATAATTACCAACAAATTCAATAGAATAAATGAAAAACCCACAGCCAGGTGTGGAACAGTCAAATACAAATTATTTTCGAACAAATACAACTGAATAGTATGAATACAAATAAAGGGAAACCCATCAACAAGCCTGATGGTGACTCCCAGAATAGCAACAATACAACTCAAACACTGAGCCCATATAAATCTTCCTGGACCTCCTTGAGAAGCGCTTCAGTAACTGGATCATTTGGGCGCTCGGTAAGACTTCTGATCAGTTAACTCCTTAACTTGACGGCTTCTTCTAGCTTTCAGATTTGATCTTTGACAGCTGACTCTTTGGCTCTCTTTACTCCGGTTCGGATCTTCAAATCTTCGATCTCTTGATTAGCTGAACTTAGTTGTTGGAGAAATTCACTTTCTTTGCTCTTCAAATTTTTCCTCAACTCGTCGTTTTCAGCCCTGATTCTCGCCTCTATTTCCCTCTGACATTCGGAAAACTCATCCCACCTCTGTTGGCCTTTGGCAAGGGCATTCTCTGACTTGGTCAACTGCTCATTGATGCGCTTGCACACCTCTTTTAGCGCCATCTCATTCTGTTTGACCTTACGAATATAGATAGTGTCTTCGACAATTCTCTTCTCATTGGCCTCATGACGCTCAGTCAGCTTCTGCAGTTCATACCTAACCTTACGCTTGTCACAAAGAGTCTTTCTGAGTCCTTCACTTAGCTTCTCATTCATTTTGACAGTCTTATCCATCTCCGCTTTAAGCTGGTTATATTCAGCAATGCTTATCATGGTCACTGGTTCTTCAGCCACTGGATCTGACGGTCTTTCCTGAGAAAACGAAAAAAGAGTAATCTGAACCCTTATTTTCAACCAGGCATCATATTGAGAGGAAGACACATTGTTGCACTTTCCAAAGATGACTTTACCCTTCCTTTGCAGATTACCCCAAGCTCCAGCCGCTTGCCTTACCAACAAAAGGTTATCCTTCATAGGGAAAAAGAAAGACTCTTCCAAATCACCGTCCCTCGGAGGCTCTATTAAGGCAAATCCTAATTGTCTCCTGAGAATAACAGGGTTATAATTAAGGTAACCTTTTACTCCCAAGAGTGGCACGTTAGGATGTCTTCCACAGCTACTGGTGAAATCTCCCCCCATTGTCCTCTGATTGAGCCAACGGATATCCTTTGTTGTCAACTGAATCATCCTCCTAGCCCAGTTCTTTGCAGGCTAAGGATTCAAAAAGGCCTCTGAATTTGGTAAATGCCTCATAAGCCACTTATGGAACAGAGGTGCACAACATCTAACCAGACCTCCTTGCTTCTTCTCATTTTTAAAGTGCACAGAATACTACAAATCACCCAGGAGGGTAGGTATGGGATTTTTCATTACAAAAATATAGATTGCTCTCATGTCCACAAACTTAGGTTCATTAGCAAACAGCATAATTCCATAGATACTCAAAGCCAGGATTGCACAAACAGTTTCCCACTGAGATTTAGCAGTACATTCTTCATCTTTGGCAACCAAGAAGTCCAGGTGAAAACCAGATAAACCTCCTTTGGTGGCGAGGTTATCTTCTACCACAGGTACGCTCAGATGGAGGGCCTTAGCTATTTCCTCAGGCTTTGGAGGGCGCATGTCAGAGTTGAAAGGAATCTGGTACTTAAGAGGCACACTTAGAAGCAGAGCATACTCTTCCAACATCGGGCCCAACTGAAAATTCGAGAAAGTGAAGCATCTTAACTGTGGGTCATAAAACTGTAAGCACGTATGAATGACACTCCTTTCTGAAGCATCCAAGTCAACAACCACAGTCATAATCTCCCCATAAGCCTTTCGAAACATACCCACATGGTCTGGAGTAATAAGAGAATTCATCTTTCGCAACTGTCCCACCTTTGTGTCAAAGAAAGTATAATGCACATTGTTCTTCCTGGGAATCTCCATAGCTGTAAAGAGAACTGTCAACCGGAATCGAAAGGAAGTATACCCTGCAAATGAATAAACATTAAGCTTAAATGCAAGAATGCTAATGATGATATGTATGCAAGGGCATGTGATCAGTGCTGCACAAATAAAGCCGAATCCACTGTACTGCAATCCGAGTTTGGTGAGATATACAACCCCAGGATAAGAAATCCAATAACAAATACAGCACCACATGTGAGCTGATCAGGACCATAACTTCAGTAACCAATCCAGAAGAAAAAAGAAAACCAGGTATTCTGAAGGTCAAGGGTTCCTGCACACCTGTAAACAATCCCCCCAATCTCACATGTAGGTACTAGGATGTTCAGTATCCCGGGCTCTCAGGTCGAGAAATGATGATACGTTCACCATTTCTGGTTTGGCATCATCATCAATCGAGGAGGCCTCAACTGATTCTCCAAAACGAAAGGTCCTTAGCTTCTGAGGTTTGAGAAGCAATAACACATTCAGCCCGAAGGATACAATGCTATCGCCAATCAAAGAGGTCGTCCGCTGATTCACCTCAAAATAAAGAGGGGTCATCCTAACAAGTCATCCAGACTTAGCAGCTCTTCCAGATAGCTCTACCATCGTGGGAAATCCATAACGCAGAATTCTCTAGAGAGAACCACATCCAGATTGTATTTCATATTCCCTCCTCGAACCGAGATGGAACGCGAGAAGATATGAAACACGCTAATCATAAGTGCACTCAGGCCTGGGTATTGGGCCTATATCTCAGAATACCCCATCCCGCCAAACAGAAAATAGTACAGCAGTGTAGCATAATACATCATATGAAATGAAAATGCAAAAATGCAGTAAATACGATAGTATATAGTAAAGCAAAAATACAGTAAATAGTAATACAGTACAACAGTAATACGACACAACAGTAAACACCCAATGAAAGAAAACAGACAAGCGCTAGGATTGAATCGCTAAGGAAACCAGAGATTCTGGGTTCGGTCCCCAGCAGAGTCGCCAGCTGTCGCTCCCGGGATTTTCATCCAAGTACAAACGCGAAAGTGGCACCAAAACAGAGTCGCCAGCAATGTGTATTTATCCCACGAGAGGGAAAGGAAACACCGCATAAACCTGAAGAGAAAGGAAAGAGCATGGCCTTACGACCAAGAGAACTGGGTTCGGGAGTCAGTTACGCGTGAGGAAGGTATTAGCACCCCCACGCGTCCATCGTACCCGATGGGATCCACGCTTGCTAGTCTCGATCAAAGGGTGTCTTCGTCTGGAGTTCCACTGCTACCTGGAAAGGGAAAGGAACGGGAAAAAGGAAGAGGAAAAGAGAGAGAAAAAGAAACAAATGTAGGGAAAATAAAAGAAGTGCTCGAATGGGCCATACCCCACTGCCTACGTATCTCATAGGGAACATGAGAATCAGAGCGACGTAGTTCCCCTAACTAGGGATGGATTGTTTGTGTTTTTAGGGAACGACTAACGTTCTAGCTCAGGTGTTGCAGGCTCGCTGGTCCGAGTGCGTTACCATCTTGCAAGAGAACAAGTAGGAGCACGTTCGTACGCTGAGAGTGAGTGAGATGAGAAAAGAATTCCCGAAGGAAAGACGTTATTGTTTGTTTGAAGTTTTTTAGAAAGAAGTGTTTTGATTGTTTTGTGTTTTGTAACGCACATTGTATTTAAGTCCCTCATGTAAGATTGAATGCCTCGCATAACGACCCGAGATGGGACGCACACTAAACATTCTAAGAAAATGAGATAAGATCCCTCACTATCTTATTCTTACATGAAAGGCCTAAATACAATGTTTGTTTTGCCTTTATTAAGTATTTGTTTACTTTTGTTTGAAGATAAGAAGAGAGAAAACGCAAAGGAAACTCTAAAAGAAGACTAAGAGTCCTAATGTTACCATGCATGGATGTCCTATGGTTAGTGAGGTTTAGGAGAAATGACTACCTAAGACCTAATGCTAATCCTACCCCAAGCTTAATCGAAAATTAAGTTGGACTAGGTAGCTCTAAAGGGAAAGAATCCAAGACTTGAACAAGTCTTGAGACTCATGGGATGAGAAAGAGTGAAGGAAAAGAAAAGAGAGGAAGAAGAAGAGAGATGAGATACAATAAGAGGCAGCAAACACATCATATCATAAATGTCCAACTCAAATCAATCAACATGTTTCAAAGATCAATGCAAAACAAATCAAGTAATCATGCAAAGTTAAACATGAAAGAATGCAAGCATACTTGTATGAGATGTGCAAATAAACACCAATGAACTTCTTATCAAGATGAAATGAAGGAGGCAAGATGAAGAGGAAACAAAACCAGAACTCACATCATAACATCATCAACACTTCACATGTACAAAATAGATTCACATTATGCAATATTGTGCACCAAAGAAGTTACAAAGCAAAGGGGATGATATGCATCACATAACTCAAACCAAGATGATCAAGTGAGATGAGAATCAAGTGATGAACCCAAGGGGTAGTAGCATACACATTAGCATCATGCCAAGATCAAACTCAAGTCATACAAGATTAATCATCAAGCAACACATTCAAAACATGTATCAAAATTGAGAAAGACATTCACTTATCATTCATGCAAGCAAGCAAAGAAGTGTGAGGCATAAAGTGAAATGAAAGTCACATAATGAACCTTAAATAAAAAGTATCATACCCTCAAGAATGTCATACAAACCAAACAAAAGGTTTCATACATGAGTGAATTCACACAAAGAAGCAATCACAAGATTATGTTGAACATATCACAAGATTCAAGTCCAAAACAACATCAACTTGTAAAATCAAGAACAAATTGAAAAACGACCAAATGAGGATGATTCCAAAGCCAAAAGCAAGCTCAAACAGAATATGATCATACCATAAAAACAACTCAAGCATCACTCTATTACAAGTAAGCAAATGCACTCAAACTAGATCATGAATCAAAGTATACCTCAATGAAACTTGCATCACAAGAAAAACTCAATCAAAAATAGCTAAGTGGCTCAATAAAATCTCCAAAAATAATAAAATGAAATTTAACTCAGTCAATCAACATATACAAAAATATTGGATCAAAAAGAGTTAAAGAGCTTGTCAAAAGGTGAATCACAAGTCAAGGAGTGCACATAATCGAGCATGGATCGAGGGTTAATAAAACTTGAGTGGCAAGTCACTAAAAGTAACTCAAACCATCATCCAATCAGCATAAAAACATCCTCATATAATGCCTTAAAATTGACCCAAAGATTGGCTTCAAATGGTGTGTGAAAGTCACAAAAATTCCTAACCCTAGAAGAAGGGTATCATTGGAAACACCATAACAATTTAATTCAAAATAAAATAATAAAATGAAATTAAAAATAAAATAAAATAATGAAAAATAAGTTGACACATTAATTAATCAGAAAAATATTTTTGTGAATTTTTATAACATGTTTTTATATTAAAATAAAATTGAAACAAAAAGTAAAATAAAAAGAAAGAAAAAAAAGAAAAAAAAAGTCAAGAGGGGTGTAAACAGCAAAGGAGTCACGTTGAAAATCAATTGGATCAAAAAAGGAGGGTGTGGAAAGCAAGAAAGCCAAGCCCAGCCCAATAGTGCAAGTCAATAGATCACCAAAGAAATCAGTCAACATTTAGACTCAATATCCACCAACAGATCAATCCAACGCGTGAAAACCAAACAAATCAAGGCCACAAGATCAAAAGGAAACATGATCAACGGTTGAGATTCCCAAGCACACCATAATTAAAACACGCACGCGTGCACACAATCACCAGCATACCCTAGGATCCCACATGAGCTGCACATGATTTCATTAATTTGTTGGCACACTCACAACCATACGATCCATCAGACGCACCACATTAAATCTATCAATCAAATATTATTCAAAATCAAAGGCTGGGATTAAAGCACATGATAAGAATTGTGAACTGGCAAACATGCAACCATCAAAATAAAAACAAAACTGAAATAGACGTGGCAACATGTGGGACGTTGGATCTAACACATCAACGGCCACGATTGCTTCTTCTTCGTTAAAACCTTCCACCGGACTGAACTTCTACAGCCGCCGGAGCTAGGGCTCCGGTCACCCTCTCCGGTGAGCTGTAACCACATTTTTTCCAGAAAATGCTCATGCATACATCATTCTAACCAGAAAAACACAAGGATCATGGATATCATGTTCATTTTATCAAACAACAAACACATAAAGAGAATCGAATGAAAACACATTTAGATCCAAAACTTTAAACTCACAATACACACAATCTACACGTCCAAATCACAAACAAAATAGATCAGAGTGATCAGTGAACATCACAGCTCATTATGCAGATAAAAAATTCAAGTTCTATGATGGTGAAAAAATCACTAACCTGAACCTTGAAGAGCTTAAAATAAACCAAGAAATCCCTCCAAAGACTGCAGATCTACTCCTTGGAACCTCTAGTTGCAAAATAAATGCAACTAGAGCTTGAAATCGTGCTAGATCTTGAGATTTAAGTTGAATCCTCTTGAATGGAACTTGGTGAAATCCTTCCTTTCAGCTTAAAACAATGGATGATTCGTGCTCTTTTCAACTCACTGATCAAGAATATGCCAAGAAATTTTCCAAAACCCTCAAGGAATGAGAGATTCGAATGAGAGAAAGTGAGAGTGAGTTTTTGAAATTTTGAGCAAATGAGAGTGCATGACCTAGTTTGGGAGGCATGAGTTAACTTATATACTCTTCATTAGTCCACTAATTGTGATTAGCAAGTGGTTAATCCTTTGGTTAGTGAGATTTGGGTGAAATTGCAAAAATGCATTTTGTACCACCACCACTAATCCACACGTGCAACACCCTTGTAATCAGCATGATTCATTTCCAATTCACTCATGGATCACTTCTGAATTCATTTTGGGCCTTGTACTTTCTTGGTTTGCAAGTTTTGAATCAATTTGCATTTTTGAACAATGAGAAAATAATGAGAAATATGGCATGGAATGAATTGATTCAAAGGCCACAATTGATCCTCTTGACTTGTATTTTGATGTTGTAATATGACATGAACCAAAAAGATCAATTACAAGTCCATTTGTGCCAAAATGCAAAAGGTGGAAAAATGGAACCATATAAAAACCTTAAAATGCACCTTGCCATCTTTTGACCATAACTTGAGTTCTACAAATGGTATGGAAACCATCTAGTACTTTTTGGAAATGGGAGAGAAAGATATTCAACTTTCATGTTGGAGGAAAATTCATTTGGAGCTTCCTTGATGATGAAAAGTCAAGTTGAATGTGGTGGAAAAATTGCCAAAAATGGAAAGTTTTCATTATAGGTCATTTTCCAAATTTAGTAACTTTTGCACAAACTCTTGATTTTTGATGAATGATGCCATCCATGCCATTCTTTGACCAAATAAAGGTATATGGACTTGAGAATCATGATTTGAACCTTTGCAATCCCATGGTTGACTTTCCTTTTGAACTGTTGACTTTTGCTTATTTCACAAGTAACTGATCCATTGAACATCTTTCCCAAAGAACCAATGACCAAGATTACATCCATGAACACTAAAGAACATAAGGAATACCATGAGATCAAGTCTTGCCCCAAAAATCAGAAATAAACTGATTTTAGGTCAAACCCTAGTTTTGGCACCCTCTGGTTAGGAGGAAATAGCACATCCTCTAAATCCAAATTCCTCTGAATATGATGTGTATCCTTTCAAACAATGATGAGACATGTCCTTTGGAGATGATAAAAACTCAAAGAACTTGCCCATTTGAGGGTCAGATCCCAACTTTTGACTGCCTTGTGTAGGGGATCATGCATTGTCCAGTCTTCTTAGTGAATTCCCTTCTTTCAATGACTTGTGATATCAAATGGAGATGATACATGATATAAGAGATCCTTGAGGATTATGAGAAACACTTGATCTTCTTCTTTAGCTTTGGATGATCAACATCTTGGAGAATCACCTGATCACATGCCCTTATGCAAGATGCAATGCTAAATGCTTGATGTTTTATTTTTTCTATGCTTGAATGCAATGCAATGCAATGAAAGCTCATGCTAGAAGACATGAAGAAAAGAGAGGGAAAATTTTGGGGTATTACACTAGTCATATATCCACTGTATATATACTTGTATATCTGCTTAGAGTTTTCGCCGACAACTAGGTCTAGAACTAGGTAAAGCCAGTTGGTCACTCTTTAATACAGTCAAAACTAGATCCCCATAGGATTTCCAGATACAGTCTTGCCTTCTCTTGGGCTTAAACAATATGGAACAAAGAGAAAGGCATTATTCCCAGTGAAACTTTTCTCAGACTGTCACTATTAGAAATTGTCAAAGAAGTTAATTTCCCCAGAGAGGATTAATTCTCGGTGAAACCTCTCTTGAATTTCTTCAAACCCTAGAACTGTTCACTAAAGGATTAATTCTCGGTGAAACCTTTCTTGAACTTTTCTTAGGTTTGGGACCCACAGGCTTCGTAAAAGCATCCTCGCCTCCTCTTAGGCTTTGTACAAGGATCCTCCGGCTTCTTAGAAGTTCTCATGCCTTCTCTTGGGCTTAATACAAGGACCCTGAAGACCTCTTAAAGGTATAAGACAGAACTTAGTCATCCTTTGCTAGAGTGGTCTTTCCAGTGTCAAATCTCAGACCAATTTTAGGGTTGATTCTCATCCCTTAAAACACCAGCCTCATCTTGGGCATTATACAAAGATAAACTCTTCCATACCGGTAGGCCTGGACAGTCTAATCTTGAGTCTCAAAGACATTCTCAACTTCCCTACAAACATAGGAGAAACCCTGACCATTTTAATAAATCCCAGCAGTGTTAAAACCCATGGGTTCTGAAACCCAGTCTTTCTCCTAAAATTCCCTAGCCATGGTCAGCTTATCATCAATATAACACTATCCCAAATCAGAACCTCAAGGTATCTGATACCTCAACTCTTCTGTAATCCTCAGCAAGATTTGATTCCCCGATTTGGACCTGCCTCCGGATCTCAACAATCCTCAGCAGAATTAAGCTTCTTTCAGCCTCCTCTTAGGCTTTGTATAATGATTTCTCCAGCTTGTTCAGCCACAATCTTGTGCTTTGTACAAGACAGATAAAAGCACTCTCTTGTCGAGTTAAATCCATTTTAGCCTCAATCTTGGGCTCTGTACAAGACAATTAAAACACTCTCTTGTTGAGTCAGTCTCTTTTTCAGCCTCAATCATGGGCTTTGTTCAAGTCACCATATAAATTTCCTAAGCAGAGTCAATCCTCTTTTCAGCCTAAATCTTGGGCCTTGTACAAGACAGATAACACTCTCCAGTAGAGTAAAACCCTTTTTTAGCCATGATCTTGGGCTTTGTACAAGACAGATAAAGATTTCTTTCCCACAGAGTCAGTCTCTTTTTAGCCTCAATCTTGGGCTTTGTACAAGACACATACAAATTCTCCCCAGCAGAGTCAAAATCCCTTTTAGCCTCAATCTTGGGCTTTGTACAAGATAGACAAAATATTTCCCCAGAAAAGTCAAACTTTTAGCCTCTTCTTAGGCTTTGTATAATGATATCCCCAAAAGAGTCAGTCTCTTTTAGCCTCAATCTTGGGCTTTGTACAAGACATATATAAACACTCTCTTGTTGAGTCAGCCTTTTCCAGCCTCCTCTTAGGCTTTGTATAAGGACTTCCCTAGTTGAGTCAATCAACCTATTAGCTTCAACCTTGGGCTTTATTCAAGGCACACAAAAATCAACATCCCCCTCAGAGAAAACCAAAATCTCTCTGCAGGAAGTCATTTCTCTGTGTTATCACACATCAAAACAGATAACTCAAAACAAATCTTAATCCCAAATAACTGCTGCAAGTGGCACACTTGTTGATTCAAATATCCAAGCTGTCGACCATCTCTTATCCTGGCCAACTCCCTCTTTCATCTAATTGTTGTAAGCGGCAAGCCTCTAGATTATTTACATCCACGCCACTGTCCCTCTCTTAGCATGAAAGATTCCTAAGGAAAAATGGCATTGCTCAACACTGAGTTAAAGTTTTCTCCTTCAGGACAAATACCCTATAAAGGAAATTATGGCATTGTTGGATTCACATATCCCTGTTAAAGTAATCCTCCTTTATAAACAGTCACCCAACCGTTGTGATAAACAGACGAGATGTCTCCCTTTAGAGATGACAAATTCTCTCTCAGTCAAACTTTTTAGCTTCAATCTTGGGCTTTGAACAAGACACAAATAAACCTTTTAGCTTCAATCTTTGGCTTTGAACAAGACACCAAAACATAATTTTCCTCTCATAGAATAGGAGGAACTACGATTGCTCTGATTTCCCTATTTCTTTAAACGGGAATACGTAGGCATACGATTGCGAAATCTTAGCGAGCATACCAATCAAAAACTCTAGGTCCAGTACCTTCATACCAATCAAAAACTCTAGGTCCATGACCTTCATACCAATCAAAACTTAGGTCCATTACCTTACCAAAAACATCAGAAAACCCGAACATCAACAAAAATTCACTCTCTCTCTCTCATATTTCCCAAGAAACTTTCCCAACCCATTTCCAGATAAACACCATCAAGTACAAAGCAAAACCTAAAACTAACAACCTGTGGATAACCACATATAGGATGGGTAATTGACAACTCCCCATTGTATAACCTGACCCCGGACCCCCCAATCTCTTCAAGCGTTTATTCAGTTAAACATTCGCGTGCAAGGTTAATTTGAGATAGCTTCCCTTTCCCTTTTAGCTTCATGGGATAAATAAGAAACTAGAAAGTAGCACCCCACTCACGCTCATTGAGGTGAGGAGAAACCCACACTGTGCGATAAGGCGGTCGCGTCACCGACAAAAATTGCACGCTACAGTTGGTATAGCTTCAGAGACTGGCGCTAAAACTGTATTGCCCCCTGAAGAAGAAGGGGTGGTACTCCATCGTTTGGTGGATTTTGGTTATTTGGATACACCATCCTTCTTACGTATCTCCTTCTAGGCCTTTCTTCATTGTTTGTGGCTATTTTACCACTCCTAAGTGAAAAGAAAATATTTCAACACACTATAGCACTGGCCCAATGGCCGTACCAATTTGTTTACCGTGAAATTTGGAAAAAAACCGCTGGTCTTCCAAAACACTAAATAATTTGGTTCACTTGCAGGATCAACCAGCGAATCTTAAGAACATAACTATGGTGTTTTCTGTTTTTCTAGAAAGTTTGTAGAACACTTCGAAAAATGACTGTTTCAAACTGAATGCAGTAAAGAGAAAAATGACTATTTCAACCAGCGAATCTTGAGAAAAATGACTTCAAAGCAAATGGAATGCAGTAAAGAGAAATTGATAAAAGATAGTAAGTTTCTTATTCAATAAAATGCATGGTGTTTCAAACGTACATTTCTAAAAAATGACTGTCTTCTCACGTTAACTTGAGTACTTTGAGTAAATTTGAGTACAATAATTGAACACACGGAAATCCTAATATTGACACCCCTATTTATAATGCATCGAAATAACTGCCTCTAACAAACATTTCATCAAAAGTTGACACGTTTCGCCCTTGCATGCGTTTGTTTCACCATGGTTCGCCACACGTCTTTTCCTAAGAAATAGATAAGGACAAAAGATAGTTATCCATCAGTATTTGAAATTCAAATTTCCGTCGAAGGAAGGCCTCATAGCATCCATTCGTCGAAGTTCCTTCCAAAACTTACAAAATATTTCTAAGTATTTTTCTCAAGCATGTCTCCTCATGAGAACCATTTCGATAGAACTTTACACTAGACCCTGTCGAAATCAACCAAACTTAAGAAAATTTCATTTTTACTTAATTTCTCAAATGGGAAACATGGCGTCGAAATTCCCAGCCATCAGATATGTCCATCATTGTTGATGATTTCTCATGCCTTATGTATCTTCTGATTAGGGAAAAATAAATAAACCATTCCCGGATCAACAAATTTGAGGCACATGAAATGATGGTAAACTATTTAGCAGCTGACCCAAGTGAGGCCAAGAGGAGCTTGATGTCACAAGAGGAACTCATGCTTAATTTTCATACTTGAAGGAGTTGTACAAATACCACCTGGTTGTGGCATTCGAGACCAAAGGTGATGACAAGCAAGTTTTGTTCTGCAGACAATGTGCATTGAGGTCATACTTCTTGTACTTGGTTGGCACAACATTATTTATAGAAAAAAAATGCAACATACGTTGATGTTGTCTTCCTGACATACTTCATCAACTTAAAAAAAATTGAAAAGTACATTTGGGGGATGCGTGTTTTATATATTTGTACTCCAAACTAGGTGAAAACAACCGCTGGTCTTACAAAAGACTAATTGATTTGGTTCACTTGCAGGATCAACCAGTGAATCCTAAGGACATAGCTATGGTGTTTTATTTTTTTCCGAAAAGTTTGCAGAACACTTCGACAGTATTAATTGGTAATAAAAAGATTGTTTGATTGTGTTGTTGAAAAAGACTAAACATTTGTAGAAATTTGGTAAAGTAAAGCAATTAAGAAAAATGACTTCAAAGTAAATGGAATGCAGTAAAGAGCAATTGGTAAAAGAAAGTAAATTTCTTATTGAATAAAATGTATGGTGTTTCAAATGTACATTTCTCAATAATGACTCTTTTCTCAAGTTACCTAGGGTACTTTGAATAAATTTGAGTACAGTACAATAATTGAACACACGAATTTCCTAATACTAAGACCCATATTTATAATGCGTCGAAATAACTGCCTCTAACGAACATTTCTTCAAAAGTTGACACGTTTCGCCCTTGCATGCCTTTGTATCACCATGGTTCGCCATGCGTCTTCTCCTAAGAATTAGATAAGAACAAAAGACAGTTATCCATCTGTATTTGAAATTCAAATATCTGTCGAAAGAAGGCCTCATAGCGTCCCTTCGTCGAAGTCACTTCCCATACTTATACAATATTTCTAAGTGTTTTTCTCAAGCATGTCTCCTCATGAGAACCATTTCGATAGAACTTTATACTAAACCCGTTCAAAATCATCCAAACTTAAGAAAATTTCATTTTTACTTAGTTTCTCAATTAGGAAACATGGCATTGAAATTCCTGGTCAACAGATATGTCCATCATTATTGATGAATTCTCATGCCTTATGTATCTTCTGTTTGGGAAAGATAAATAAACCACTCCCGGATCAACGAATTTGAGGCACTTGAATTGATGGTAAACTATTTAGGAGCTGACCCAGGTGAGACCAAGAGGAGCTTGATGTCACGAGAGGAACTCATGCCAAATTTTCATACTTAAAGTAGTTGTACAAATACCACCTGGTTGTGGCATTCGAGACCGAAGGTGACGACGAGCAAGTTATGTTCTGCCGACAATGTGCATTGAGGTCATACTTCTTATACTTGGTTGGCACAACAATATATATAGACAAAAGTGCAACATATGTTGATGTTGTCTACCTGACATGCTTCATCAACTTAAAGAAAATTGAAATGTACATCTGGGGGACGCGTGTTTCGTTTATTTGTACTCCAAACTAGGTGAAAACAACCAGCTAGTCTTACAAAACACTAATTGATTTGGTTCACTTGCAGGACCAACCAGTGAATCCTAAGGACATAGTTATGGTGTTTTATTTTTTTCTGGAAAATTTGTAGAGCACTTCGACTGTATTCATTGGTTATAAAAAGATTGTTTGATTGTGTTATTGAAAAAGGCTAAACATTTGTAGAAATTCAGTAAAGTAAAGCAATAAATAAAAATGACTTCAAAGTAAATGGAATTCAGAAAAGAATAATTGGTAAAAGAAGGTAAATTTCTTATTGAATAAAATGTATGGTGTTTCAAATGTACATTTCTCAACAATGACTCTTTTCTCATTTTAACTAGGGTACTTTAAATAAATTTGAGTACATCCAACAGATATGTCCCATCCAACAGATATGTCCATCATTATTGATGATTTCTCATGTCTTATGCATCTTCTGAATAAGGAAAGATAAATAAACCATTCCCGGACAAAAAAAATTCAGGCACTTAAATTGATGGTAAACTATTTGGAAGCTGACCCAAGTGAGGCCCTAGAGGCGCTTGATGTCACGAGAGGAACTCTTGCCCGATTTTAATACTTTAAGGAGTTGTACAAATACCACCTGGTTGTGGAATTCGAGACCGAAGGTGATAACGAGCAAGTTTTGCTCCACAGACATTGTGCATTGAGGTCATACTTCTTAAACTTGGTTGGGACAACAATATTTGTAGACAAAAGTGCAACATACGATGATGTTGTCTACCTGACATACTTCATCAACTTAAAGAAAATTCAAAAGTACATCTGGGGGATGTGTGTTTCATTTATCTGTACTCCAAACTAGGTGAAAACAACTGTTGGACTTACAAAACACTAATTGATTTTGTTCACTTCCAGGATCAACCAGTGTATCCTAAGGACATAGCTATGGTGTTTTATGTTTATCTGGAAAGTTTGTAGAGCACTTCGACAGTATTCATTGGTTATAAAAAGATTGTTTGATTGTGTTGTTTGAAAAGACTAAACTTTTGTAGAAATTTGGTAAAGTAAAGCAATAAAGAAAGTAAAATTCTTATTGAATAAAATGTAGGGTGTTTCAAACGTACATTTCTCAACAATGACTCTTTTCTCATATTAACTTGGGTAGTTTGAGTAAATTTGAGTATAATACAATGATTGAACACACGGAAACCTAATACTAAGACCCCTATTTATAATGCGTCGAAATAACAGCCTCTAACGAACATTTCTTCAAAAGTTGACACGTTTCTCCCTTACAACCCTTTGTTTCACCATGGTTCACCGCGCGTCTTGTCCTAAGAAATAGATAAGGACAAAATATAGTTATCCATCCGTATTTGAAATTCAAATGTTTGTCAAAGGAATGCCTCATAGCGTCCCTTCGTCGAACTTACTTCCCATTCTTAGAAAATATTTCTAAGTGTTTTTCTCAAGCATGTCTCCTCATGAGATTCATTTCGATAGAACTTTACACTGGACCCTGTCGAAATCAACTAAACTTAAGAAAATTTCATTTTTACTTAGTTTCTCAAACGGGAAACATGGCGTCGAATTTCCCAGCCAACAGATGTGTCCATCATTATTGATGATTTCTCATGCCTTATGTATCTTTTGATTCAGGAAAGATAAATAAACTAGTCCCGGATCAACAAATTTGAGGCACTTGAACAGATGGTAAACTATTTAGGAGCTGACCCCAAGTGAGGCCAATAGGAGCTTGATGTCACGATAGGAGCTCATGCCCAATTTTCATACTTAAAGGAGCTGTACAAATACCACCTGGCAGTGGCATTCGATACCGAAGGTGATGACGAGCAAGTTCTGTTCTGCAGACAATGTGCATTGAGGTCATACTTCTTGTACTTGGTTGGCACAATAATATTTAAAGACAAAAGGGCAACATACATTTATGTTGTCTACCTGACATACTTCATCAACTTAAAGAAAATTCAGAAGTACATCTGGGGGATGCGTGTTTCGTTTATTTGTACTCCAAACTAGGTGAAATCAATCACTGGAATTACCAAACACTAATTGATTTGCTTCACTTGCAAGATCAACCAGCGAATCCTAAGGACATAGCTATGGTGTTTTATTTTTTTTTGGAAAGTTTGTAGAACACTTCTACAGTATTAATTGGTTATAAAAAGATTGTTTGATTGTGTTGTTGAAAAACACTAAACGTTTGTAGAAATTTGTTAAAGTAAAGCAATAAAGAAAAATGACTTCAAAGTAAATGGAATATAGTAAAGAGCAATTGGTAAAAGATAGTAAATTTCTTATTGAATAAAATGTATGGTATTTCAAATGTACATTTCTCAACAATGACTCTTTTCTCACGTTAACTTGGGTACTTTGAATAAATTTGAGTAATGTACAATAATTGACCACACGGAAGTCCTATTACTAAGACCCATATTTATAATGCGTCGAAATAACTGCCTCTAACGAACATTTCTTCAAAATTTGACACGTTTCACCCTTGCATGCCTTTGTTTCACCATGGTTCGCCACGCGTCTTCTCCTAAGAAATAGATAAGGACAAAAGACAGTTATCTATCCGTATTTGAAATTCAAATGTCTGTCGAAAGAAGGCCTCATAACGCCCCTTCATCGAAGTTACTTCCCATACTTACAAAATATTTCTAAATATTTTTCTCAAGCATGTCTCCTCATGAGAACCATTTCGACAGAACTTTACACTAGACCCTATCAAAATCATCCAAACTTAAGAAAATTTCATTTTTACTTAGTTTCTCAATTGGGAAACATGGCGTCGAAATTCTCGGCCAACAGATATGTCCATCATGATTGATGATATCTCATGCCTTATGTATCTTCTGATTAGGGAAAGATAAATAAACCACTCCTGGATCAACAAATTTGAGGCACTTGAATTGATGGTAAACTATTTAGAAGCTGACCCAGGTGAGGCCAAGAGAAGCTTGATGTCACGAGAGGAACTCATACCCAATTGTCATACTTAAACGAGTTGTACAAATACCACATGGTTGTGGCATTCGAGACTGAAGGTGATGAAGAGCAAGTTTTGTTCTGCCGACAAAGTGCATTGAGGTCATACTTCTTATACTTGGTTGGCACAACAATATTTATATACAAAAGTGCAACATATGTTGATGTTGTCTACCTGACATACTTCATCAACTTAAAGAAAATTCAAAAGTACATCAGGGGGATGCGGGTTTCTTTTATTTGTACTCTAAGCTAGGTAAAAACTTCTGCTGGTCTTACAAAACACAAATTGATTTGGTTCACTGGCAGGATCAACCAGTGAATCCTAAGGACATAGCTATGGTGTTTTATTTTTTCTGGAAAGTTTGTAGAACACTTTGGCTGTATTCACTGGTTATAAAAAGATTGTTTGATTGTGTTGTTGAAAAAGACTAAACATTTGTAGAAATTTGGTAAAGTAAAGCAATAAAGAAAAATGACTTCAAAGTAAATGGAATGCAGTAAAGAGCAATTGGTAAAAGAAAGTAAATTTCTTATTGAATAAAATGTATGGTGTTTCAAATGTACATTTCTCAACAATGACTCTTTTCTCATGTTAATTTGGGTACTTTGAATAAATTTGAGTACTGTACAATAATTGAACACACGGAAGTCCTAATACTAAGACCCATATTTATAATGCGTCGAAATAAGTGTCTCTAACGAACATTTCTTCAAAAGTTGTCACGTTTTGCCCTTGCATGCCTTTATTTCACCATGATTCACCAGGCGTCTTTTCCTAACAAATAGATAAGGACAAAAGACAGTTATCCATCGCTATTTGAAATTCAAATGTCTGTCGAAAGAAGGCCTCATAGCATCCCTTCATCAAAGTTACTTCCCATACTTAGAAAATATTTCTAAGTATTTTTTCAAGCATGTCTCCTCATGAGAACCATTTCGATAGAACTTTACACTAGACCCGGTCGAAATTAACCAAACTTAAGAAACTTTCATTTTTACTTAGTTTCTCAAATGGGAAACACGGCGTCGAAATTCCCAGCCAACAGATATGTCCATCATTATTGATGATTTCTCATGCCTTATGCATCTTTCAATTAAGGAAAAATAAATAACCCATTTCCGGATCAACAAATTTTAGTGAGTTGAATTGGTGGTAAACTATTTTGGAGCTGACCTAAGTGAGGCCAAGAGGAGCTTGATGTCACGAGAGGAACTCATGCCAAAAATTCATACTTAAAGGAGCTGTACAAATACCACCTGGTTGTGGCATTCGAGACCGAACATGATGATGAGCAAGGTTTGTTCTGCAGACAATGTGCATTGAGGTCATACTTCTTGTAGTTAGTTGACACAACAATATTTATAGACAAAAGTGCAACATACGTTGATGTTGTCTCCCTGATATACTTTATCAACTTAAAGAAAATTCAAAAGTACATCTGGGGGATGGGTATTTCGTTTATTTGTACTCCTAACTAGGTGAAAACAACCGCTGGTCTTACAAAACACTAATTGATTTGGTTCACTTGCAGGATCAACCAGTGAATCCTAAGGACATAACTATGGTGTTTTATTTTTTTCTGGAAAGTGTGTAGAACACTTCAACAATATCAATTGGTTATAAAAAGATTGTTTTATTGGGTTGTTGAAAAAGACTAAACGTTTGTAGAAATTTGGTAAAGTAAAGCAATAAAGAAAAATTACTTCAAAGAAAATGGAATGCAATAAAGAGCAATTGGTAAAAGAAAGTAAATTTCTTATTGAATAAAATGTATGGTGTATGAAATGTACATTTCTGAACAATGACTCTTTTCTCATGATAACTTGGTTACTTTGAATAAATTTTAGTACAGTACAATAATTGAACACACGGAAGTCCTAATACTAAGACCCCTATTTATAATGCGTCGAAATAACTGCATCTAATGAACTTTTCTTCAAAAGTTGACACGTTTTGCCCTTGCATGCCTTTGTTTCACCATGGTTCGCCACACGTCTTTTCCTAAGAAATAAATAAGGACAAAAGATAATTATCCATCCGTATTTGAAATTCAAATGTCTGTCGAAAGAAGGCCTCATAGCGTCCCTTCGTCGAAGTTACTTCCCATACTTAGAAAATATTTCTAATTATTTTTCTCAAGCACGTCTTCTCATGATAACCATTTCGACAGAACCTTACACTAGATCCTGTCGAAATCAACCAAACTTAAAAAACTTTCATTTTTACTTAGTTTCTCAAATGGGAAACATGGCGTCAAAATTCCCAACCAACAGATATGTCCATCATTATTGATGATTTCTCATGCCTTATGCATCTTCCGATTAAGGAAAGATAAATAAACCATTCTCGGATCAACAAATTTCATGCAGTTAATTTGGTGGTATACTATTTGGGAGTTGACCCAAGTGAGGCCCTAGAGGAACTTGATGTCACGAGAGGAACTCATGCCCAATGTTAACACCTGAAGGAGTTGTACCAATACCACCTGGTTGTGGCATTCGAGACCGAAGGTGATGACGAGTAAGATTTGTTCCACAGACAATGTGCATTGAGGTCATACTTCTTATACTTGGTTGGCACAAAAATATTTGGAGACAAAAGTGTAACATACGTTGATGTTGTCTACCTGACATACTTCATCAACTTAAAGAAAATTCAAAAGTACATCTGGGGGATTCGTGTTTCATTTATTTATACGCCAAACTAGGTGAAAACAACTGTTGGTCTTAGAAAACACTAATTGATTTGGTTCACTTGCAGGATCAACCAGTGAATCTTAAGGACATAGCTATGGTGTTTTATTTTTTTCTGGAAAGTTTGTAGAACACTTGGACAATATTCATTGGTTATAAAAAGATTGTTTGATTGTGTTGTTGAAAAAGGCTAAATGTTTGTAGAAATTTGGTAAAGTAAAGCAATAAAGAAAAATGACTTCAAAGTAAATGGAATGCAGTAAAGAGAAATTGGTAAAAGAAAGTAAATTTCGTATTGAATAAAATGTATGGTGTTTCAAATGTACATTTCTCAATAATGACTCTTTTCTCACGTTACCTAGGGTACTTTGAATAAATTTGAGTACAGTACAATAATTGAACACGCGAAATTCCTAATACTAAGACCCATATTTATAATGCGTCGAAATAACTGCCTCTAACGAACATTTCTTCAAAAGTTGACACGTTTCGCCCTTGCATGCCTTTGTATCACCATGGTTCGCCACGCGTCTTCTCCTAAGAATTAGATAAGAACAAAAGACAGTTATCCATCTGTATTTGAAATTCAAATATCTGTCGAAAGAAGGCCTCATAGCATCCATTCGTCGAAGTCACTTCCCATACTTATACAATATTTCTAAGTATTTTTCTCAAGCATGTCTCCTCATGAGAACCATTTCGATAGAACTTTATACTAAACCCGTTCGAAATCAACCAAACTTAAGAAACTTTCATTTTTTTACTTAGTTTCTCAAATGGGAAACATGGCGTCGAAATTCCCAGCCAACAGACATGTCCATCATTATTGATGATTTCTCATGCCTTATGCAAGTTCCGATTAAGGAAAGATAAATAAACCATAACCGGATAAACAAATTTCAGGCACTTAAAGTGATGGTAAACTATTTGGAAGCTGACCTAAGTGAGGCCCAAGAGGAGCTTGATGTCACGAGAGTAACTCATGCCCAATTTTAATACCTGAAGGAGTTGTACAAATACCACCTGGTTTTGGCATTCGAGACCGAAGGTGATGACGAGAAAGTTTTGTTCCGCAGACAATGTGCATTGAGGTCATACTTCTTATACTTGGTTGGCACAACAATATTTATAGACAAAAGTGCAACATACGTTGATGTTGTCTACAAGTCATACTTCATCAACTTAAAGAAAATTCAAAAGTACATCTGGGGGATGCATGTTTCGTTTATTTGTACTCCAAAGTAGGTGAAAACAACCATTGGTATTACAAAACACTAATTGATTTGGTTCACTTGCAGGATCAACCAGTGAATCCTAAGGACATAACTATGGTGTTTTATGTTTTTCTAGAAAGTTTTAAGAACACTTTAACAGTATTTATTGGTTATAAAAAGATTGTTTGACTGTGTTGTTTGAAAAGACTAGACTTTTGTAGAAATTTGGTAAAGTAAAGCAATAAAGAAAAATGACTTCAAAGTAAATGGAATGCAGTAAAGAGAAATTGGTAAAAGAAAGTAAACTTCCTATTGAATAAAATGTATGGTGTTTCAAACGTACATTTCTCAACAATGACTCTTTTCTCACGTTAACTTGGGTACTTTGAGTATATTTAAGTACAGTACTATAATTGAACACACAAAAATCCTAATACTAACACCCCTATTTATAATGCGTCGAAATAACCTCCTCTAACGAACAATTCTTCAAAAGTTGACACGTATCACCCTTGCATGCCTTTGTTTCACCATGGTTCGCCACGCCTCTTATCCAAGAAATAGATAAAGACAAAAGACAGTTATCCATCCGTATTTGAAATTCAAATGTTTGTCGAAGGAAGGCCTCATAACGTCTCTTCGTCGAAGTTACTCCCCATACTTAGAAAATACATCTAAGTATTTTTCTCAAGCATGTCTCCTCATGAGAACCATTTCGACATAAATTTACACCAGACCTTGTCGAAATCAACCAAACTTAAGAAAATTTCATTTTTACTTTGTTTCTCAAATGGGAAACATGGCGTCGAAATTCCCAGCCAACAGATATGTCCATCATTATTGCTGATTTCTCATGCCTTATGCATCTTCCGATTAGGGGAAGATTAATAAACCTTTCTTGGATCAACAAATTTGAGGAACTTGAATTGATGGCAAACTATTTGGGAGCTGACCTAAGTGAGGCCCCAGAGGAGCTTGTTATTATGAGAGGAACTCATGCCCGATTTTCATACTTTTAGGAGCTTTAAAAATACCACCTGGTTGTGGCATTCGAGACCGAACGTGATGACGAGCAAGTTTTGTTCTGCAGACAATGTGCATTGAGGTCATACTTGTACTTGGTTGGCACAACAATATTTGTAGACAAAAGTGCAACATACGTTGATGTTGTCTATTTTTTGACAAATTTGGGGGGATGGTTCACTTGTGAAGCATAAAGTGCATTCAGGAGTCAAATCGGAGATGCATCTCCGTAAATATCCCGTAGATGCATCTCCGAAGCAATTTTTAACAAAGATGAGATGGTTAGTTCACTTATGAAACGTTGTGTGCATTTTAGGTGTGTGTGGAGATACATATCCGGAATATGGAAGGGCAAATTCTGATTTTTAGTGGGTCCACCCTCACCCTATGGGGTGGGAAAAGTAATGTCGTATGAATAATATTTACTCGATCCATTTACTATATAGTTTAGTTTTGCGATTAACCTTATCCAAAACATTATGCTTTTGATCTATGGGATAAATGTTAGTAAATCCACACGAATAAGAAGAATAAGTTAAAAGACAAATACATGGATTTTTTTTTAGGGTTAATACACCTTTTACCTCCTGCCATTTGGGAAAAATCCCAAAAACAACCCTGTAAAAAAAACACAGATTCCATCCCTGCCATTTATAGATTCCCTCGTTTTGCCCCTGAGTAGATTTGGTCAGCAATCAAAATTGGTCCCAATGGGTGTAGAACCCAGGACTTTCCATTCAATTGCATGGATCACTACCACTAGACTAGCTGCTTTGCTTTGTTATTATATTTATGCTGCTTATTCAAACGTTTTTTATAAGATGCTTTCAAACTTTGATTTCGAATTTGATTTCATTTTAAACCAATTATTTTCAAACATCCACAATTGACCCCCTCTTGTATATGGAGTCACATGTTCAACAAGTGACATCAGAGCCTAACTGCTATTTAATGACTAATCGTCTCAGGAGGAAGATGACTTACAACATTACTTTTAACAAGAGGACTTTTCTAAAGACACCTCCATCATTTAATATTGATAGGTTTGAATTATGGAAATCTAGATTTAAAATATTCATTCGAAGTATTGATTTTGAAATATGGGAAACTATAATCAATATTCTAGTTCTCCCTATTCAATGCATAAATGGTGAAGTTATAGATAAGCTGAATTTTCTTTCAGGCATAGAGGAAAAGAGAAAGTTTGAAATTGATTTTAAAACTAGAAACTTCTTAGTCATGTTTATAATTATAAATCCGCCAAGGAATTGTGGGACATGTTTGAAACGATATATGGAGTCTCTCTAACTGTCAAACAAGTGAAAATGAAAACATAAGGTGAAGAAGAAGAAATCTACCTTCATAAATGCTTTTCAACTTCTAGAAATATAGGAAATAATGTTAGAACCTTTGTTACTAACAAATATCTAAAAAATATGAATTGGAATAAGAAACTTAATCCAATCCTTAAAATCGAGAGATGAGAATATTTATGAATTTTAGGTTAAACCCAAGAAAGAAGAAATCTTTGAGAAATTGCATTTGTTGATTCATTTGTTAAAGGATGAAGGCATGAGCTCAAATCTGGAAGAATCACTAGCAACTTCATCAAAGAACTCATGTGAAGAAGATAAATAAACTCTAGTAATATCCTTCAAAAGAATAATCAATCTTCCTCTGAGCTGCTTCCCTTCTTGATCCTCAATCTTGATAGGCAATGTTTCTATAATCAGATTCTCTCTCACCTGGACATCGTCCATCTGGATAATATGCGACGGATCAGGAATATACTTCCGAAGCTGAGACACATGGAAAATGCCATGCAGACTCAAAAGAGACGGTGTCAGAGCCACTCCATAGCTGAATCAAGTTACCACAACATTCTTGTATTCATTATCTGTATGTGCTGCCTTTCCACACTTGAAGCATATCAATGTAGAACACTTTGTAGAACAATGACCAAGAACCCCACATTTGAAACACTTAAAAGGAGCAGGAGCACCTCCCCCACTTTGACTCTTCCCACCATTATTCTTCTATTGAAACTTCTATTTACCTTTACCATCTGAAACAACATAAGGCTTCCTGTGATTCTGATTACAACCCTCTTATCACTGAAACTCTTGTAATTAGAGGATCTATCACGACTGTCTTCAATATAGATACAACACTTGTTAACCAGCATCGAGAACTAATGGATTTTCTAATACTCAATAAATTTCTTAATTTTCTGGGCGAAGTCCATTCTTAGATTTGATACACTTAGAGATTTCAGCCTCCTGCCCATTATATTGAGGGAAGTACCTACACAATTCCTCAAACTTGGCAGCATAATCTGCAACACTCATATTTCCTTGCTTAAGTTCAAGGAATTCCACCTCTTTCTTGCTACGCACATCAGCTGAATAATATTTCTCCAAGAATTCTCCTTTGAAAATAGCCCAAGTAATCACTGTACCATTAGCCTCAAACCTTTGTCTAACATTATCCCACAAATACTCTACTTCTTCAGAGAATATATAACCACCATAAAAATATTCTAAGCATCTGCACATGCCATCACTTGAAGTTTTTATCGATCTCCTGCAACCAAACATGCGCGCCTTCTGGATCATGCCTTCCTTTGATGGTTGGTGGCTTATTCCTCAGAAACCTATCCAGTCCACGGGATTTAGCACCTGCAACCTATGGATTCAGCTGAGCTTGCAACACTTAAACCAAGGTTGTCAAGGCATTATCAATAGCGTGATCATTTCTTCTATCCATTTCTCTTTTACAGTAGCGAACAACTGTTATAAGAAACATTGTATCGACAATGTTCACACACATGTCATACACCCAGAAACAAAAATAAATCACAAAAACATTGTCGGACGGACCGACCTGCTCTGATACCAGTATGTAACACCCTAATCCTCGACTCGAAATTTAAAATAAAATATTAGAGTGTAACCAAAACATAAAACTTCAAAAACCAAATAGTCATGCATATAAGTAGCGAAAATTAAATAAGTTCGACATAAAGTCCCAACAAAAAACTCCATTAAAATGAAACAAAACATAAATGATGGAAGACATCTCATCCCTAGTGTTACATATCAGAGAGACTCCTCAAACACCCACTGATAAAAGCTAAAGGGGCATAGATGCCATTCCCTACTCAGTAGTGACTCCTGTACTTGATTGACTGTACTCCCGAGGAGCACATATGTCACAACAACAAACATGGGGCGAGAATACATCTAACAAATATTAATGGTGAATAATAGAAAGACAATATAGTAATCACAAATAAAATAGTATTCTAAATCACACTCAAAACACAATCAAATAGATCATAATGCAGATGCAATGCAATACCACCATCTCCATCTCAAATGCATGTGGTACCAAAATCACTGGGATCAGAGGTATGTTACTGATATTCCCATGTCTCTGGTTCCTCTATGAACTGTGTACCTCTCTAGACTTGAGACCGCCATAGTCCATCGTTATACTAAACCATCATTGGACCGAAGTCCTACCTATATCTAAAATACATGAATGCATGATCTTAACAACACAACATACAACAAAATCATCAGCTCCAAATCATAACAAAACATAAGTTTAAATCATTCACAAAAGGTTCCACTCTTGAACCTAAAATTTTCCATACTTGGCTATCACTATAATCCCTCTATAGATTACTATACTCAAAATATATTTTTCTAAACTAAATTAATTATTTATCACAAAAGGTAAAGTTATATTATCATCAATTGTAATCAACTCATATCACTACTTAAAATACTAAAAAAGTCCCAAGGTCCCATAGTTTCTCAAAAATTTATTATTTTGTCAAAAACTCTGAAACTCAACATTTTCTCAAAAACTATTTATTATTATTTTGTCAGACCCTAAGGTTTATAAAAAGACTCTAATGCCACGAGTTGCTCTAAAATGTCTTCGAAGGCTCCCAAACTCCAAAAATTCCAAGAAATGCTCAAAAAATTGAAAAATACCAAAAATTCCCGAAAAGTTGGAAAAACACAAGATTGGCCGAAATGTTAGAAAAACGAAATCGCCCTAAACTCGGGACCGACCGAAATCGACCACTGCCGACCGGCCGCCCAAAGTCACTTGGCCGCCGCCAACCCGGCCCGACCTAGACTCTACCGTCCAGCTTGGTGACTCGCTGTCGCGCACCCCTTCCTGACCAACGCCTCGCGGTGCGGACCGCCCTCAAATGCAATGTCGCGATCGTCGGTCGCCGCTAACAGGCGCGACCCTTGTGGCACGGTTCCATCGCCGCCGCCTGCCTCTTGCTACGTGACCGAGACCCCCACCCTGGTCGATTCTTTGTATTTTTTTAAAAGTCTGATTTAAAAAAAAACATAGTTTTCCTGTTTTAAGTTTTCGCCAAAAAGTTTTTTTTCTTCGTAAAACAGCTTTAAAAAATAAGTTCTGCAATTTTGGGAAATTTTCAGAAAAACGGTCGACTAAAAAATGGGTAAAAGTTCATATCCAAAAATCACAAATTTGGGGAATCAAACGACCCTAACTTAGTCATTCGAATCCCCAAAGGGCAAGGTCCAACACAACATCAACCAATCAACAAAATAAAATAAATAATCGTGTAATCAAGTCATATCATAAGGTCATCACCTCCAACAATGAGGTATAGAGACCTGAGGGGATTTATCCCAAATCCCCCACTAGGGCATAAATGTCATTCCCTACTCAGCAGTTACTCCTATACCCGATTTACTGTACTTACGAGGAGCACATACATAACAACAATGAACAGGGGGTTAAAATACATATAACAAATATTAATGGTGAATAATAGCAAGACAGGATAATAATCACAAATAAAACAGTATTCTCAATCATACTCAAAACACAATCAAACTGATCATAATGCAGAAGCAATGCAATGCCCCTATCACCATCTCATATGCATGTGGTACCAAAATCATTGGGATCCAAAGGTATATTATTGATATTCTCATGTCTCTGGTTCCCCTATGAAATGTGTCTCCATTTACCTTAGGCGCGATAAATGCGAGCTTTTTTCTAATATGGTTCAAGAAATAGTGTCACTGCACAACCCTGAAAATGATTATAATATATTATGCGCTAAATTAATTATAAAGTCAAAGACAATATTACAAAAAGTCTTATAAACATAAACTTACCTAGAAATAATAAGTTTCATGTTAGGTTCAAGTGGGTAATGTAAGGAACACAGTGTGGTTACCATATTCATCTTAAGAGATATAATTATCAATTACCAATAACCACTGAATACACACGAGCATATATAATTAGTATTTGCTAAAACATGGAAACTAACTATAATAGATAAAACGTAATTTCAAAATTACCCACGAATTGATAAATGGTGCTAAGTAACATTCATTTTCCTCCCTCACTTATATGTGCTAACATGTAATCTTCAATGTTTTTTGGATCATTATTTGTCCATCGGATACTAAATGGATCCAAGATGCCATAAATATTCGATTTTTTAATTCTATAATAACACGGTGAAGGTACCTAAATGGTTAAACAAAATTCAAAAATTAAGTGAGGAAAAACTATAAATGTACCATAATGACATATTCAATATATTTTATACTTACGTGCACCAAACTTGTAATATCCCTACGTCCATCCACTCATTACCTAATAGAAAATCCTTTATATCTTTAGGATCGGAATAGAAGAGCTCTATTCATGGACAATGTTCTATCTTAATAGGAATTGGGTCTACAACATCCACGAGTTCTTTGGTCAATGTCGTGACTTCATTTGCGGAAGGAGAAAATATGCCATTATGGATATCTAGAGGGAGGACAACTGAAGAACTTCCTTGTATGCTAGAACCATGTGCAATAATTCTTTCAGGCAATACATCATCACCATCTTCATTTGTACATTGTTGGATAGTTTCATTAATTCTCTGCGTCATAATAATAATAGGAACATAAAACAGAATCAACATAATATATATCACATATTTCAGATAAAATGTTATTCTCACATACCGCATACAACTCTTTTAACTTTTCCATGTCTTCCATGCGTTTTTCCTGCTCATCATCTAACTTTTCATCAAATTGTTTCCATTGTTATTCTAACATCTTCTCAAAATTGTCAATCTTTTATTTTTGTGTACGTTTAATGATTTTTCTGGATGAACCATAGTATAATATCAGGTCGATGCCTTCTACAACACCACAAACACGCCCACCATGATCATCTGTTCTGATTTCTACCATCACTATATCATGTCGTGGTTCTGGAACAAATGAACCTTCACGAGCCACCGCAATACAAATCCTACATAACATGATATATATTGTTACCAAAGCAATTTAAATTACACATAACATATGTATGCACAACAAATCCTACTTACAATTTTCTCAGCAACTGCTTTGGAGGCATCTGAGGTGTACTCTTCATTTAGCCTTAGTCGATCCCTATCTCACTTCTTATGTCGTGATGGTGAAGATGGGTTACAATCACGACTAATGGAATCCTTATCTCCCATTTGTTGTTTTTTCATTAATCATTGTCTTCTTAAGTTTCTTGTAATCCCCATGAGACAATCTATGGGGGTATATGTTTTTTGCCTTATTTTATTTTCATGTTTCACTTTTAGTCTGTTATAAACATAGTGAAAATATGATTAGTATCTATAAATCATAAGCATACAATTATCAGAAAAATAAGATTAGTACTAACCATGAATTTGTTAGAATGACGAGACTTCATAGACTTTTTTCAAACCTTCTTAAAAATAAAATTATATCTCACCCATGGACGTGCAAGAACAGGCTTAGGCATCTTAATGTTGTCACGCGTGAGCTATAACTTAAAGGCTCTCCAACACGTACCAGTATAACTGATCCAACTTTTTCTCAACTTGGAAATCATCGGTAAACTCAAAAGTCAACTACATTTACATCAATAAGTATGTTTATTAGAAATTATAGAAAGTGATATCGAATAAATAAAAATTAAAACTAATACCATAACATCTGTTCATATGTTATCTTTGACATCTGTTGGTGCTTCTTTCCAATCATCTATCAATATACTAACTTTGTTATTTCCAAGGAACACAACATAACTAGAAAATTCACCATCAACAACTCTTTAAAAAACATCAAATGCGATTGGAAATTTAGGACAAGAGTTGTAGACTTCTGTTAGTCGAAGCATCATTGTGGCACCTCTTTATTTTCTTTTATTTCCGTCTTGAGAATAATTTGTGCGATTTTAGTCTGTATAAGTTTTGTCGCTACTAGATAAAGAATACAACATCTATATTTTCAAAAACAACAATAAAAGATTAAACCAATCTTAACCATACAAATGTGATCATACACATTCAACAACAACAAAACAACATACAACAATAACAACAACAACAACAATAAAAGATTAACCAAATGTCTCTAATACACATTCAACAAATAACAACAACAACAAAAAAATATTAATCGAATGTGATCTTACACATTCAACATCAATAAAACAACACACAATAACAACAACAACTACAAACAATAACAACACACAACAACAACAACAACAACAACAACAACAAACAATAACAACACACAACAACAACAACAACAACAACAAAAACAACAACAACAAATACAAAATATTAATCAAATATGGTCATACACATTCAACAACAATAAAACAACACACAACAACAACAACAATGAAAGATTAAACAAATGTCTCTAATACATATTCAACAAATAACAATAACAACAACAACAACAACAACAAAATATTAATCAAATGTGATCATATACATTCAACAACAACAAAAAAACACACAACAACAACAACAACAATAAAATATTAATCTAATATGATCAAACACCAACAACCTTAAACATTCAATATTAACATAAACATAAACAACAATGGCAACTGAAGTTACTCTAAATGCATGGGGAAATAGTACGTACTGAAAACATGATGAATAAGTAAAGGATATTCTGTTATGTGATTCTACGTGATGAATAAGTAAATGTGATGATAGTTCTTGAGAAAAAACGATGGTGTTGTCTTCCTTCTTGACAGTTTGCGAGCAAAATGGCAACGACAAACGAAGAAGATGAAGATGTTTAATTTGTTTGGTTGAAATGAAAATCAACGATGAATGATGAATGTTAGGTTTGAAATCGTGTGTCGTTTCATTATTTATCGATGAACAATGAAAGATGAATGTTAGGGTTGAAATCGTCTCATTTAGTTTCTTAGTGGAAAAAATAGCAACTGAAGAGATAATCTAGTTAGTTGTGTTACTTGAAAATGAATAAGGGATACCACCACGGTCACTTACCACAACCTTGGATATATATAATTTACTTAATGAAATTTTATAAAGAAGCGCAAATTTTTAACCTCTTAAAAATTTTAAAACAAAATGAAAAATCTATCACAACGATTGAGTTAAAAAAACATAATGATATCAAATTTATTTTTTATTTAAAAATAACTAAAAAAGAAAGACGCGAATAAAATGTTAAAGAAATAAATTATTTGTTGGCGCTGAGATTCGAACCAATGAAAGGTTTTTTTTCAATAAGTAATGAATTAAAGCGGCACAAGGGGTGCACGAACCCAAAGATACAACACAAAACAATCACAACCTCTTAACACATTTAAGAGGAGCACTGTACCAATCGTAAAACAAACAACTATGATACATATTACCTACAAATAATCACCTCCACGAGAAAAATTTGATCAATTTTAGAGTGTCATCAACCGACTTGATCGTGTTCTTAAAAGATAAATTGTTCCTCCTATCCCACAAAAACCACACCGTAGCAGCCCACACGATGTTCCTCATTGAGTTACCGGTGACAATTTTAGAAGAATGAATAAAATGAGAAAATGATTCTAAACAATTGTCTCCTCTAAAAACCTGCACACCATACCATTTTTTAATCCCATTCCAAACATAACCTGGGAAATCACAAACCAAGAAAACGTGAGCAATGCTCTTGTCGCATCTCCCATAAGCCAGGCACACCACGAACACTCCTCCAACCCGAATATTCCTTCTAGCCAACAAATCCTTTGTCACTATGCGATCTCTAAATAACCTCTACAAAAACACATGAACTTTAGAAGGAATAGACGCCTTCCAAACCTCCTTAAACCCTGCTAAGATTTCTTCTGCCGTTACGTGCACCACCCTATCCTCAAACAAAAGATCATAACAGGAAGAAATAGAAAAAGAAGAACTAAGGTGGGAGTCCCAAACGAAACTGTGTTCCTTCACCACCTTCGGCCTCACTGACAGCAATATATCCCACAAACCCTGATTCTCTCTATCCATTACCGAACCAATGGGGAAGCCATGGAAATGAACATTCCACTCCCAATCCTTCCCCCTCCATATGCCCATATTAGCAACAGAACTACAAGGATCTAAACAAAGAAGAAATAAGTTTGGGAATATAACCTTTAAAGGCTCATCAATAAACCACCCGCAGTGCCAGAACGCAACCTTCTTCCCATTGCCCAACGTACATTTCAGATTATCCACAAACAAATCCGAACCAGCTTTGTCGTCGTAGCTCAAAGCCAAAATATCACGCCACCATATGGAGTGTGAATTCTTACCATTAGAACCGTCGTAACCCGTGATTGCCATGCCTAAATTGTTCTTCGCATATCTGTGATCAATATCTCCACGGTTGATTATATCACCACGATTGGACTAACTAACTGTGTAATATGTTAATAATTTTTAATTAAAAAATAAAAGAAAATGTTGGCGCCTGAGTTTAGAGATATCTCCACGGTCCTTTGAAGGACCGTGGTAAGATGGGCGTCGTTGTATATACTTTTTGTAGTAGTATTACAAATACGGAGTGAAATAATAACCGAATTGTAAAACATCAAAACACAGATTGATACTTATAGCACATAAATGATACCAAATGATACTATGTGCTTTTAGTCTCACCATTTTTGATGTTTGGCAAATCTATGAGATTATTGTTGATGAATTAATCTAGAGCGATATTTGGAATTTGATGGCCATAGTCAATGTGATGACTATCATACAATACTTCCTTTGAGTCGTAGAAGATGTAAAGCTCCCCTTGTAGTAAACACTTAATGCGTGTAAATATCGACAATATCTCAACAAGTTCTCCCCCTTTGTAGAATATAAAAAAGGAGAGAACCAGATAAAAAAGACGCACAAATAAAATTCAAGCTAGCGCAAAAGCCAATACTCAAGATGTCAGACTTAGAGAATCATAAACACAAATCATACAAATCTCATATAAGAGATAACACAAATACACAATTTGAAATAGGTAACAAGACTAGGATGGAAACAAAACGAATATCAGATATACCAAAATAACGTGAATTAAAATCATAATATTCACATGGTACAACACAACTTTCTAACAATCAAAATACGATCAAGAGATCACAACATAGTTGTTCAAACTAAAATAAGATAAATAAAACGAAAAATGAAAAATGACATTAGAAGCATGAAAATTGATATCATAAAAGAGAAACAGAAAAGAAATCAGAAGAAGGTAGAGGAGGTGTGACAAAAGTGTCTTCCGGAACTGGAATTCTTGTTGCAACAATTTCGTGATAAAAGATGAAATTGTTACTACCGAGATAACCAACCGAGCTATTTAATGCTTCAATCTGAGTTACCAAACGTCCTTATGAAGCTTGAATCTATTCCTTTACCTCAGCCTTTAACTCAGTCTTCATCCTCAATCTGATATCCTCACTAACATTGGCAAGCGCATCAATGTCGACCATGTTCCGATATTCTCTGACCTGATTATCTGCAAGTAATTTATGAAGCATTTCATTAATAAATATCTTCAAATGAGGTGATGTAGAAGAGGTTTCACCAACACCATCAGTAGATGGATTAGCCATCTCAGCATCTTCTTTCACATGTTCAACAATCTTGTCATCATAAATCCATCTACCACAATCCTTAGGATAATAGTAATCACCATTTCGATCCTTGTAGTATTTCATCTCATCCACAACACCATAGTCAAGAATCTTAGGAGATTCAGTGAGCTCTTCATCTTTGCACTCAATACCATTCGGTTTAAGTATCATTTGAATAAAAGATGAAAATAAGATAGGCCTCTTAGGATTATCCCTACAAAAGATCATCCTATCAATGATGAACCTAACCCAATTATTTTTTCTTTTGTGAGTGAGACTCCACATTAAGTAGAGATCATTGTCATCAGCCCTGCTTGAATTTTCCGATTTCCGAGCAATGATCTTCACAAAAATCCAATATAGTAACCTTATATCAATTTTAATTTGACTAATCTTAAATTTGACATTTCCATGTGCTCACAAACTGATTTAGAGATAGACACAAAAAACGAAACTTTGTCATAATCAGATTCCTTTGCATTAGACATGTTAGAACCACCATATGAAAAACCAAAGTATTTGTCGAAATCAGAGTAATTAAACCTTACAACCTTATTCTTGAACCTACTCTCAAGACCTGTGAGTTCCAAGTTGCAGTAGAAATCCTTGACATAATCTAGATTGTCTTTCCTTTTCATGCTAGCGAACTTTAACAGATGATTGTTTTTGTTTTCAGTTCAGCTTCAACAGTAGTATCAACGAAATATTAGGGTTTAATTGTCTTATAGAGAAACTTATCTTGGTACTTCTGAAAACTATCTTCGGGTCACAAATTGGCTACTTTACTACATAGAGGTGGCAAAGAAGAGGAACATGTAACATATGATCTTTTAGCCTTCTTGTTCAAAACCACATCAGTAGGCCCTTTACAACTTTGTACCTTTGTTCTTGGCCTCTTTGGAATTGGAACTGGAGGTTCAGAATCAATGGAGGTGGAAGTTAGTTTCTTGGACCTTTAGGCAAGCCTTCCTTTGTAGCCAAGCTCATATGCCATTGTTAATGATAGATAAAGATCATGAATACTGATGATGAATGGAAATGATAGATGATGTTGATGATGAATAGAGATGATGGATGACGAAGTTTGAAAAAATTTGCTCAATTAGAGTTCGTAATGGTTAAAAGAAGAAATGATGGAATAAGGTTTGAAAAAAGTAAAAACTGAAATGCAATGAGTTTCAAGATGACTTTTCAAATTTTGATTCGGATCAAGTTCAAAATATGATTCAAATAAAATTGAATAGTCTTGAACTTGAAATGAATGATTCGAATCACATGATCAATTGTAAAATTTGGATTCGAATCAAATGTGAAACACCTCAAGTCTCAAGGGAATTATTCGCGTCATAGGTTTAGTTGTAATTCTTTGATTCAAATCAAAAGAAAAAATTTGTAGAAAATTTTGAAAAATAAGACTTTTAAAAAAAATAATTTACAAAAAACATGAAAATATATTTAATGCTTATAAAATAAAAATGGATTTTATGTTATGTGTGAGTGTAGAAATGATCGAGCCTTTAATAATGCAAATGTTCAAAATAATTTTAATGCAATTGTGTTTAATGTGAATGCCAAAATTATTTTTAATGCACAAAAATAATGTTGATGCATGAATGTATGAAAGACGCAGATGAATGCAATGAATGGACGATATAAAATTTAAACAGATGCGTTGAATGATTAAGCAATTAAGGAATGAATGCACAAACATGGCACATACACAAATATATATAAATCACACAACACACATAAGCAAAAGAATAAATACTCTGATGCATGCGTAAAAGAAATAAAGGAGGGTTGAAACGATCATACCAATTTAGATGATCTAAGCTTAACTTGCTACTTACGATACCAAATGAAATCAACAACAAGGATAACACAAGCTTTAAACACGAACAGTCAAATACGAATTGGATAGAACTCTTCTTGCATGTCTGAAGAACATTATCAGACTCTCCTTCATAAGGCTTCAGATGAAATTTGAAACATCAATACTATGATCATTACTGATTTAAACAACTTGTCAATCTCGAATCCCTGCTTAAACTCTTGGACGACTGATTTTCACTTCAAGTATATTCCTTGAATCTTTTGTAGTTGGTTGAAACTTTGGAAAAACATTGCCAGTAGTAACAAAACTGCCATCATCTTCTTTTTACAACGACCTTGGAAGACTAGGTCACCAAAAGATTTTTTTTTTCTTTTCCTTTTCTTATAATACTTTCCAGCATATTGTAGCGTGAATGCAAGATATTCGAATTAGGATCAATCTAGAAACAACCTTTAAGAAATAGTGTCACAAACATGCTGGACATATCTCAGAAGAAATTATTAGTTCAATCCTGGATGAATCAAAACTTAAAGAACATCTTAAGTATAATTAATGTCTTGAAGAAAACTCTAGTAAGGATTTACTTTGAATTAATCTATGTAATGCATTGCAATGAATAATTAAACACAAGTAAATAAATGTAGTTTCATTGGAATTTATTGAATTGCATAAGCTTCCAAAACGTTTGGAAAACTCGCCTAGGATCGAAGGAACCATATCCTATCCTTTTTTAAAAATTATTTTCATAGTGTAATATAATTTTGTGAAAAAAATTTTTACAAAAAAACTTTTCATAAAAGCTTCAAATGAAAATTTGGTTTGAATAATTATTTTTAAAATATGATTTTAAATATATCAACATTTTATCGAAAAAAAATTTGGATATCAAAATTTCAAAAAATCACTTAATTTTGAAGCTATTTCAAATAGTTTTTCACAAAAATCATTTTTGAGATACAACTTTTTTTAAAAATTGTGATTTCAACTATTTTTTTATCTTCAATAATGTATATTTATGTTGTATGATGTCAAAATTAGTCTTGCAATTTAGAAAAAACAAATATAATTTTTTTTTAATATTTTAAAAAACAATTTTACAAAATCCATTTTTAAAAATACAAAGAAAAAAATCCATTTTTTTAAAGGTAAAATAAACGGGCTCTTTATCTTGATTAGAATTGATTCAATCTTTATGAACTGATAATTGCTTGATAAAATCAATCATTTATTTAAATGAAAGGGATTTTGATCTAACTTTTATTATTTCAAATTTTTTCTCTATTTTGGTCCCAAACTTTAAAAATTCATTTCTTCGTCTCCTAATTTTCCTTTTTATTTAATTAAAATTTCCACTAAAATCGTTGAGTCATTTATATGAGAAAATAAGAATGAATCTGAACCATTAGATTTTAAAATAAATGGTAGAGATTATGTGTTATTTATTTTATCGCTCCTCAATTATTAAAACAAACAATTGAGGTGAGAGAAAAAAATGACACATAATCTTTTTAAAATCTATGTTTTGTGTGTGTGTGTGTGTGTGTGTGTGTGTGTGTGTGTGCGTGTGTGTGTTCGTGTGTGTGTGTGTGTGTGTGTATGTGTGTGTGTGTGTGTGTGTGTGTGATTAATTTTGTAGATATCACTTTGATTTAATATAACTTAGATTTAGCATTAGAACTCATTTAGTAGGATGATAATATAGAGTAAGAAGAAGATATAATAGTAATATGATAGAATTATTCTTTCATGCGTTTGGTGTACATTGTTAGAACAAGATTTGTTCATGACATATTCTCTTTTAGTTTTGATGATATCAAAAGTACTAAAAGAACAATGGTTTATTTGATATGTGTTTTAGTTATGCAGGTTCTTGTTCTTGTACATAAATACTCAGAATCTATTTTACTTAGACACACTTGGGAGTTGCTTCATTGCTAGCATCTGGTGGCAGAGTCTAAAAAACAATTGCAAGTGTGGCTTGGCGCAGACTCTGAGCTGAAGGCCTCAGCATTCTGACAAGTTACTACACTTGGTAATTGTATATCGGCATTTGGTACCATTCAGAGTCGGTGATAAAGCTATGGTTATCCGTACTGCAAAAAGCAAGATGTATTGTCTTATCAGCTTTTCAGATAGAGTGTACAAGATTGCAAGGCTCAAGAAAGACTAGCATGCTCTATGGATATCTGTTCTCAATGGCTCTATCAGTATAAAACCTCTTGAAGACTCAATGGTTAAACGTGTTACATACTAGATTCAGAATCTGTTGTGCATCCATCTTCAATGTCTCTTGTACTATGGGGCAAAGGCAAAGACACTTGATTAAGTCACTTCATCAACGGCTAGTTTCTCCAAGGGCTATAAATATGGCTGAAGATTCAAGTTTGAATCTTAACAAGGATTCTCCAGACGAAGGAGTAGCAACATCAAGCAATTATCAACTCTATTGTAATATGCAGATTTTTTGTTATAGGTTGTAATTGTAAAAGCCTTAAGATTTCTCACCATTGAATATTTTAGAAAACTTAAGAGCTTTAGGTCTTTGTTATGGTAATTTCTCGTACCTCTGATGGTTACATCATGTACACCTTGTACTATATTCTGCTGAGCCTTCAGTGGTTTAGATCAAGTCTCTTGCAATGTGCTTTAGCAGAAGTCTTGTCTCATTGGGATTCAAGCAACAAGTCTTGAGCCAAGATGCTTAAGCCACGTAAGTCTCATTGCTTAAGTACGTGAGCTATGAAAGTCTTATTCAGCTAGCCTGATTAAGCAAAGGAAAATTCTCCGTATGAGAGGCGTGAGCAGGAAGTCTTAAGTGCTGCTTGAGTAAGTAAGTCTCACTCTGGATGGCCAGGAGACCAGGTGGCTCGATCACAAGGCGTGAGCAAGAATTCTTAGATATGTGCTCTAAGCAAGGGGAAGTCTCAACCAGAAGACCTTTGGAGCAGGTACCTCGGTCAGAAGGTGTGAGCAGGGAAAGTCTTAGACATGTGCTTTAAGCAAGGAAGTCTCAACAGTTGGTCTGAGCAGGTGTAAAAGACTATGCAGAGGCATAAGCCATTGTAATCATCTAGTGGTTATAATGAAAATCTCTTGTGAGGCAAGGGGACTGGATTACTCTCAGTTAGGGGAGGAACCAAGATAAATCTTTTGTGTCTTCTGCTGTTATTTATTTACTTCTGTTATATCCGCTACCAATGAATTAAAATAGAATCTGAACACCAGTTCTAATTCTGAAACTATGATCAGAAGTTAAATTAAAGAAAACGTGAAACACAATTCAATCCCCCTTCTTGTGTTCTTTTCACACCTTCAATTGGTATCAGAGCATGGTCTATGCTTAACACTTAAAAGTGGCACATATAATGATCCAATAAGAAAAGTATATTTTTTCTTCAAGAAGGAATCAAGTGCCACATGAAAAATATCATACGACTTTTCCTACCATATTCAAATGGATGATTCCACTGAATTTAAATGATGGAAAATCTAAATATATTTTTTACTCATTGGTCTTAATAAAGGGTTGCTGAAGGTCTATAGAATATCCTTGAAAGAGGTATTACTATAGAAGTTGTAGGTGTAAAGATGATCATCTTGAAAATCTCTTTCACCGGCTTAGAAGATGCATACTGAATATCTTACGAGGTAGTTGCATTCTGCCAGATGCTCTATCTCACTTCTGCGTATATCAACATCATTGATGTGTCTGATGCTTGGACTATCTTTGAGTTCTTGTTCTCAGATTTGTGGGTATCAGTTTTTGAAGCTTGAGCAGTTACACTTCATCTAATCTTTTCAAGCAAATTCTAGGAAGATTTCTCTTTGAATTAAACCTAAAGTCACAGTTATTCAGGATGTTTACATCTAGAATCTGCTGTGTTCTGAAGGTTTGTCTTGCAGTCTTCAAAGGAAAGAAGTGAAGTTAGATGATGAAAAACTATTCAACAGATCACTTTCTCAATTTAGCTCAGTTCCTTGGAATGACTGATGATGAGAGACTTAGGTTTCTTGTCAGAAGAACTTCCATACCGACTAAATGGATTGTGATATCTGTTGATAGAAGAGTAACTTCAGTAGCTTCTAAAATACTTGTATTTCAACTGATTTCCTAGATCTGAAAGCAAGAAGAAACACCACCAGAACCTAATATCAGATGCTCTTCAATGTCTAATCTTTTAAAGGTGATATTAGTGCAGGATACAGATGAAAAGAAGCATCTGTGTTTTGAATTAAAAATCAAGTATTGAAGAGTAAGAGATGTTGTTAAATCTATCTTACTTCAAAAATATTTGATAATATGGAGTATGTTCTTTAAGGTGATATCTAAAGAAACTCCATTGCTTCTTGATTGAGGATCATCATGGAAGTTATTTTAAAAGACATTTCTATGACAAGTCTTCAATTTCTCTGAGTTCTGTCAGCCGTACTAAGACAATATTTTGATTTTCTTTGTGTCAATTTCTGATAGCTAACACCATCTGGTTCTAAGCTTGTCAATGATTTCAAAGTCAAAAGATTTAACCCTAGACAATGAGATTAGTGACTCTACTTAGAACAAGATTTTGTTCATATCATATCTCATCCTAGAATTATACTCTGGAGTGACTTATGAATTTTCTATTAGATTGAGACATAAGGTAAATAAGAGTCTGTTTGTACTTACATGTATGGTCTTATAGAAATATGAGTATCATAATGTATCTGCTACATATATAAAGGAAAGAAGCAAAGGCATCTTCCATAAGGTTGTTTAAAACATTTATTAGAGAAAGAGCCAACAACCCAGATTCAAGTACTGGTGGTACTAAATTTGGTGAGAGTAGTGGAATCAATGGTTAGACAGTCATTAAATCAGAATCCACTCAAAGCTGTGTTTAGACTCTATTAGTCAAGTCTGAATACTGAATCGAGTCTGGCCAACAAAAACAAAGGGTATGCTTGTTCTTTTCTAGTTTATCTTTTGATTCAATGAAACATTTGTATAGATGTAAATACAAAGTTTTAGTTAGACTTATAGAGAATTTCTTTTGAGAAGAAGAACTTTAGAAACCTTTAAGAGGAATCTCTGTTGTGTTTGTCTATACTAAATGTCTTATAAAGCCAGATGATCATATTATTTATGGAAACAATTTCTTCACCTTCTGTGTCATTACTACTGTGTATTAGCTGTCTAGAATTCAATTCAATATTCATTTATCACTCATGAATCTTGTTTCAATATAAAGTGGTAGTTCTGAATAGAATCTTATAGACTTGTGACTGACAGTTGATATCCCTGTCTAAGTCTAGATCTACTAGCCTCTGAGGGATGATAGCTTCTAAAAGTTGTCAGATTCTGAGATTCAGAAGAAGATTCTTTATGACTGACATAATAGTTTAAGTAAAAAGTTTTCCAAAAACTTTTATAATACTTAAATTTTCATAAAGGTGAAACTCATCTAGTGGAATTGAAATATTTGCTAGATAAAGAACTTATGGGTAATGATGTTTTCTCTTTTGGTACTTGCTGTTACTATTCCTTGTTTTGTGAAACATCATTGTGTCCTTTTTCTGACAAGATTCTTATTCTTGTAGGATTCTTGTTCAGTTCTTCTTCTTCTTGTTTGTGTGCTGATCAAACCAAACCTGAGATGAGTTCTTCAGGTAATTCTCCTTTGAATTATCTGGTTTTCATCAATGAAAAGTGTTTGGATTTTGATGAGTTGCTTAAGATTGGTTTTAACTTCTAGAAGACGTTGTCTAAACAAGGTTGGAACGACTACTTTGAGATGCTCTGTGGTTTCACTATTCCAAGTCTTGTCAAAGAGTTTTGGATTAATGCCTCCATTGTTGAGTTGAATTTTGAGTATGCTATTCTGTCTAGAGTGTAATACCCTAATTTTTACCCCTAAGATCCGACAGGTCTTTTTCAGTTCATACCACAAACAAGATCACAGATTGGTTCCCTCTTTTGTTGGATTGTGCCTTGCAGGGGATCTTTGAGTTTGTGTGTGTTTGTCAATTGTTTCATTGCTTAATTTGTTTATGTTTACTAACCATTAATTAAAATCCAAAAATATTTTGTTTTCTTTCACTAACATTTTTCAGGGGAAGAACAGGTTAAAAATACCAAAACACCAGTCCCTCAGCTCGAATGGATTTCATCTGAATAAAGTCAAAGTTGATATGCTATTAATTCAAAAATTATCTGATCAAGAGTTTCCAAGATTTAATTGATTATCATTCAGGGGACTCCAAGGTTCATGTGTTTATTTCCATGCCTTCTTTGACAAGCAAGAAAATCGAGCCAGAGCCAAGACAACACATCAAAAAGCCATTTTTTTCATTTTTTTCACTGGTTAATCGATTAACCTAATTGCACTGTGAAATGGTTAATCGATTAACACGTGCAATTTTTGAAAAAATGTGCCAAATTCAAATTCTGCAGCGATTGGCACCAATTTTCACCATTTTGATCACATGTGGAATATTCTAGACCATCTCATTTTAATTCCCTACATCATCATAATTAATTCCCACCATGTACCATCACTAATCACCACTCTTTTGTGATTTCCCTCCAAATTTGAATTCCAATCCTAATTTTGATCTTCCAATCCTAATTCCAAACCACCAATTTTCCCAAGCCTAAACTCTATAAATAGAGGCTTCATTTCATTCATTCTTGAAGCTTTTGATAGCCAACAAACCTCTTGCAAATTCTCTTCCCAACCACAAAATTCACCAAAGCTCACTTTTCTTCCTTTGAAAGTTAACAAGAATTCACATTGAATCTTGTTTAACTTTGAGCTAAACCTTCATCCATTATTGTTTTTGTTCATCAATTATAGTAGATCAAGGCTTTGGAGTGTAGATCTTGAAGCAATTTGAAGGAATTTTCAGATTTGAAGTGGTAATTCATCTCTCACCATTGTTGAAGCTTCATCTTCATCTTCCATAATGTAGATCCTTGGTGAATTCTTGTTACTTGATCCTTTGGATCTTGTAATTGTGTTTGATTGCTGGTTTTTGCTGCTATTTTACTCCAAAATTCATGCACAATTGAATCCTTGATCCTAAGATGTTTGAAGAAATGAGTGATCAAGGATTTGACAATTTTCAATCTGATATTCTGTTGTTTTTACAGTGTTAATCGATTAACCAAAACCAGTACAATTAGGTTAATCGATTAACAACTTGTTTCTGCATAAAAAATTGGAAGTTTGCACTGGTTAATCGATTAACATAATTACACTGTGAGATGGTTAATCGATTAACCAGCCTCCAGAATGTGTTTTTTGCTTGTTTTTGGGGCTATTTTGGTTTTTCTTCCTCCTTCCCCTTTCTTCTTATTTTAGCCTTGAAACACATTGTTGAGATTAATTTCTCTTCAATTTCAATGGACTTTGGATATGGTTAGAGTAATTAAACATTCATTAGTTCAAATCTATCTTTAAATGAATTGTTGAATTCATTTGAGGTGCTTTGAATTAGTCATATGTTTTCACACTTAAATCTATCAATTAAAGGTGATTGAACTTGAAGATGAAAGGTTCTTGACTTTGTAGTTCAATTTGGCTTTCTCTTCATCTGTTTCTTTTTTTTATTTTGATCGATGAAAGTCTTATGGATCTTAGAATTTCTTTGTTGAATTCTTGATCAAGACTAGATCGTTACCTATTTTCTTTTCGTGTGGTATTGCTTTCGGATGACGATCTACATATCGTTCATCTAGAATGCATTAGTACAAAGAGCTATTGACCGGCCTCATTGTAGGGTAATTACTCCGTAAATTACTCGCCGATTGCTTAACATAGCGCAACATTTGTTACTCTTTATCCAATTCGGAATTTGAACTTTCGTGGTCCGGACCTTGATTGGTCGCGTCAACCCAATGGTGATTGGTCTTTTGCATTAGGTCCATAATCTTTGAAACTTGGCGTTGTAGAGGCTTTGGTTCTACCAATCTTCTGTCAAGTTCATTAACTTTGGCCTAAGTGCATTGTTTAATCGCCATAGTTCATAACGCGAAACGGAATAATCGGTGAAGGCTTATGGCACTAGAGCCTTGTGCTACTAACCACTAACTTCTAACTTCTTTAATTTTCCTTCTCGCTCCCTATCTCTCTTTATTTTTTATACTTTATGCCATTTATCATATCATGTTTATTTTTATGTCATTTTTCTTTTGTCCACTTAGACCATATTATCTTGTGCCTTGTTTTTCTTTTGTCCATTTTGGACTCAAAATATTAATAAAGAATTAAACCACTAAAAGACTTGTGCTCTTAATTGTTGGACTATGGCCACTATCTCTTGCTTTGGAGGACCTATACTCTTGATTATGGACTTATGGACTTAGGGTTAGGATCTTAACCTATGCTTGGGAGATTGTGATGGAAAACCTTGGATTTTGGATACTTGGAGTCTTCTTTTGAAGACTTATTTTGAATCAAGACCAAATCAAAAAGGGAAAAATGCTTATGTTATGGAGCTTGTCCACGTGGTTAGATCTTTCTTATCCTTAGCTTTTATTTTCATGCACTAGGATAGTCACTTCTTCTCCACCCCTTCTTCAATTTTCAAAATCTCCTCTCTTTTTCAAAACCTTCTTGTTTTCAAACTTAAAACCGCTTTCATAATAAAACCTTGACTTTGGTCAAGTGATTTTTTTTAACTTTGTTTTCTTTAATAAATGTCAATCCATGTTAATCATATCTTGACCATTTCAAAAAGACATAAAAAATACAAAACTCATCAAACATTTTTTTTGTGCTTTGGGCACTTTTTTCCCTTTAAAATTTTTTCATATGTTTAGACATGATTCATTTCTTTAAGCGGAATTATTCGCTTGGAAATGACGACTTGTCTTTACATTTAAAATCAATCATAACAAACATTTTTTTTTGTTATTTGTACCACGAACTACGAGGTTTTGATCCTACATTGCACATCGTGGGTATGTAGGCATGAGGCGATAAGTCTCTCCAAACACAAAAATCTTAAAAAAATATTTCTCTTATCATCTCCTCAATCTCTTTACAAGGAAACCATTTTCAGACCAAAAGCATGAATACATCAAAGGGCTCCTATAGAGTACTATCGATGTATTGTGTGCGTAAAACCTTCCCTTTACATAACCAACCCCCTTACCCTTTATCTCTTTGTTCTTTTAGACCTCTTTAGGTTTTGTTCGCTCTTTTTTCCTTTCCTTTTTGGATAAAAATAAAAGTGCGGTGGCGACTCTTGTTTATTTTTAAGTTAAATTAATCAATAGCTTACACTCACAAATTTTCCTGCTACAGAAAAGTGGCGACTCTGCTGGGGATCACCTCCCTTGAGGGGTTTAGCCTACTTTGACTTATTTACTGCTTTTCATTTGATTTGCTTGTTACTTATTTGTTCTGTTTGTGAGTTCCTCTGTGTGTGAGATAGGTCCTATACCCAGACCAAAGTGCACTTTGAGATAGGAGGATAGTATAGTCAAGGGAACTTTGAAGGAGTCGAATCCTGAAAAAGAAGAACTTGCGAATCTATCCACTCGGTGGTTGCCTCTTTGGGATTACTGATGTCGATCGAGCGATCGTGAAGGAATTACTTTTTCCATAGAAGCCTATAACATTGGGAACCGTAGTAACCTTTAACCCATCTTAGCCTTTTTAGGATCATAGCGCGGAAGCTATGAAGATGCAAATCTGACTTAGCTGTCACGCGATGCTACACTCAGGTTAGATTCTCTTGAGGATAACTACCAACCTCCGAGCAAATCGGTGCACTGGTGTGTCTGATAATGGATTGTGGACCCTGGGCACTTTGTTAGAACCGATGTTTTCTACAGGTACAATGAAGACAAAACCGTAGTACATACCTTTGTGGGATTGGTTCTTACCCTTGGCTTCATGCTCGTGATTTGAACCTTGACTCGTGTGCTTTGTGTGATCTTGTTTGTGGGTGTTGCATTCATGCACTCATGCATTCATGAGCATTCTTTTGGAAGGTTTCAAGGAACTTAAAGGTGTCATTGCAAACATTGTAGGTACTTTTGTTAAGGATTTTGGAAGGAGAAGTACAAAGAAGTACACTTTCAAGAGTCCTAAGTTAGAGGGTTTTGAGAGAGCTAGGATCTTTGGTTGCTGATACCAAGAAGTTTGAATCCAGATATGGAAGGCTTTTGTCTCTCTTGAAGGTTGATATGGCTGAAGGATTGCTTGCTACCTTGGTTCAGTTCTATGACCCTTTGCTTCATTGTTTCACCTTTCCTGATTATCAGTTGGTACCTACGCTAGAGGAGTATTCTCTCCTGCTTGGTTTGCCTGTTCATGGTCATATTTTCTCTGGTTTGGATCCCGCTCCCGAGCATCACATTATTGCGAAGGCTACTCACTTGAAGGTTTTCGAGATTAAGGCTCGCATGGATACCAAAGGAAAGATTCTTGGGTTACCCGCTAAGTTCTTGATGGATAGAGCTCATCACTTTGCTAGTGTGATGAACACAGTTGCTTTTGAGGATATTTTTTCCTTGCTTATTTATGGACTGTTCCTCTTCCCGAATGTTGAGAACTTTGTCGACATTAACGCTATTTAGATCTTCTTGATTGGGAATCCAATTCCCACTTTCCTTGCCGATGCTTACCATTGTATTCACCTCAGGAATTTCCATGGTGAAGGGATGATTATCTGTTGTGTGCCTTTTCTTTACAAGTGGTTTATTTCTCACTTGCCGAAGTCTGCAGCTTTCTGGAATCTCAAGGATGGTTTATATTGGTCGCAGAAGATTATGTCTCTCACTCATTTTGATATTGATTGGTGTAGCCGTGTTCCTTCTGGAGCGATAATTATTGATAGTTGTGGTGATTTTCCCAACGTGCCTCTTCTTGGTACAAAGGGAGGAATCAGCTACAATCCGGTGTTGGCTCGTCGTCAGTTGGGATATCCTTTGCGAGAGGTACCAAAGAACATTCATTTGGCCAGTCTCTTTTTCAAAGAAGAAGAATCTCAGGTTGCTCTCAAGGGAGAAATTGTGGAAGCTTGGTGCAGCATTCGTAGAATAGGAAAGGAAAGTTTGGGAAATCCGAATTGTGTCTCTTCGGAACCTTACCTCCAGTGGGTTAAAAATAGAGTTATTACTTTGAAGATACCTTATGCGCGCCAGGAACCTTTATCTCTAACTGATAAGAAGCCTATTCTCTACTTTATGGAAGACACAGAGAAGCTTCAGATCACTTTGGCCGAGATGCAACAAGAGAGAGATGCTTGGAAGAACAAGTATCAGATTGTTGAGTTAGAGAATGCAAGACTTCAAGAGCACTTCAAGAAGAAGAATGAAGATGAAGTTGCCAACAAGAAGAGAAAGGCGCAAGAGGATTTATTTTCCTCTCGCATTCATCCAGTTTCTGATATTCCAAAGAGTTCATAATCTCCTTGGAATTTAATCGTCGACAAGTTGCTGATTGTGAAGACTTAGATGCAGGCCCACATCAAGAAGCTGGAAGATAGAGCCGGGACTTCTTCTCATAGGATTTTCTAGGGATCTAGTTTCCTTTATCCTCTTTTGTTTTAGGATTCAGCCAAGCTGTCGCACCAGTATAATACTCGGGCTAATCTGAAGAAGAAGATGGATCAGATGCAACAAGAGAACCGTGAGCTTCATGAGGAAGTGAAAAATTTGAAGGATAGTTTGGAGAGACTCACTGCTATGATGGAAGCTCTGGTGGCTGCTCAGAATCAGCCACTACCCCCTCCTCCTCCGCTTTCAACTCATGTGCAAAGGACAATCATTTCAGAGATTGTCTCCACGCCCATCTCTGTGGCGCCTGCTAGTGTTCCTCAATACTCCATGCCTCCTGGTTTCCCCTGGGACATGCCTCATAAATTTGTTCTTGAGGGTTATCAACCACCACCACCTCTTGAAATTCCAGCTGTTCCTACTGTTCAACCTGTGATGACTGTACCACCGCCTGTGGTTCATACTGTTCCTTTTGGTGAAGAACAGATTTTCCATACAGCTCCAAGTGAAAATGCCAGTGCTTATGATAGAATGGAAGAGATTCAAGACCAGTTTGCTGAAATGCAGAAAGAGATCAAAGCTCTGAGAGGTAAATAGCTGTTTGGAAAGAATGCTCATGAGTTATGCTTGGTTCCTAATGTGAAGATCACACATAAGTTCAAAGTCCCTGACTTTGAAAAGTATAAGGGTAACTCTTGTCCAATGAGTCATTTGACTATGTATGCTCGTAAGATGTCGACTCAGAAGGATAATGATCAGCTTCTCATTCACTACTTTCAAGATAGTTTGTCTGGTGCAGCTTTGAAATGGTATATGGGACTCGACGGTACTCGAGTTCGCACTTTCGAAGATTTGGGTGAGGCATTTGTGACACAATATAAGTATAATGTGGATATGGCTCCCGATCGTGACCAGCTTCGGGCAATGGCTCAGAAAGATAAGGAGACATTCAAAGAATATGCGCAGAGGTGGCGCGAGATTACTGCTCAGATCAACCCTCCTTTGGAAGAAAAGGAGATGACTAAGATTTTTCTGAAAACTCTGAGTCATTTCTATTATGAGCGTATGATTGCTAGTGCCCTAAGTGATTTCACTGAGATGGTTAATATGGGGATGAGATTAGAAGAAGGTGCCCGTGAGGGACGTTTGTCGAAAGATTGTAATTCTACTGGAAATTCCAAGAAGTATGGTGGATGATTTGCCAAGAAGAAAGAGGGTGAGACCCATGATATTCCCCATGGAGGACGCAAAAAGAGTTATAGTAAGAATAATCAGTGTCAGCAACAAATTGCATCTGTTACTCCTGTTTTCAATTCAACTCCCGTTGTTCAGGAAGCTCCTGCTCAACAACGCTCAAATCAACAGAACAATCAACGAGACCATTTTTGGAAAGATTTTGATCCGATTTCGATGACCTATACGGAATTGCTTCCTTGTTTAATTAAGAAGAATCTTGTTCAGACCCGTCTACCACCTGCTGTTCCAAAAGATTCACCATGGTGGTATAAGCCTGAAGCTCATTGTGCTTTCCATCAGGGAGGAGCTGGACATGATACTAAAAACTGTTATCCATTTAAGATGGAAGTGCAAAGGTTGGCTAGAAGTGGTATTTTGTCTTTCAAAGATTCCAATCCTAATGTCCAATCGAATCCGCTGCCTAATCACGGAAAGGCGTCTGCCAATATGGTTTATGGTTGTCCTGGTACATTCAAAATTTTTGATATCCGCTGGATCCGAAGATCTCTTGTGGAAATGCATGCACTTTTGAGTGAATACCATGATATTGATCATGACTATGCAGCTTGCTGTATCTGTTCCGTGAATCCTCGTGGTTGTGTGATAGTGAAGAGGGATATTCAAAGGATGATGGACGAGAATTTGATTGAGGTCACAGCTAAAAGAGATGAATATCATAATGAGGTGAATGTTATTGCGCCACGCTTTAATATTCCTGAAAGAGTTGTTATCTCTTATGATAGTCGGAAGACAGCTGTTACGCCTTTGGTTATTCGGTTGCCCGGTCCGGTACCCTATGAATCTGACAAAGTTGTTCCTTATAAGTACAATAATACCATGGTAGAATATGGTAAGGAAGTGCCCATTCCTTCTTTGTCTTCTGTGGTAAGCATCGCTGATGTGAGTAGAGTGACCCGAAGTGGTCGTGTCTTTGCTCCTGAGCCTCCAAAGATTGTGGAGAGTGTTGTTGCTGGAAAACAACATCAAGATGAGAGTAATGTCGATGTTTCTGGTTAGTCTAGTGGTTCGAAGGCCTATGAGGATGAAGTATTGAAATTGATCAAGAAGAGTGATTATAGTGTTGTAGATCAACTCCTGTATACCCCGTCCAAGATTTCAGTGTTGTCCTTATTGATGAATTCTAAAGCTCATAGGAAATCTTTGCAGAAGGTATTAGAACAAGCATATGTTGAGCATGATGTGACTGTCAATCAGTTTGATGGCATTGTTGCCAACCTCACCGCATGTAATAATTTGAGTTTCTGTGATGAAGAGTTACCCGAGGAGGGGAGAAATCACAATTTGGCTTTACATATCTCCATGAACTGTCAAGAAGATGCGCTTTCCAATGTGTTGGTTGATACTGGCTCTTCTTTGAATGTATTGCCAAAATTTACTTTATCAAGGCTTTCTTACCAAGGTACTCCCATGAGGTATAGTGGGGTTGTTGTTAAAGCTTTTGATGGATCTCGAAAAACTGTGATTGGAGAAGTTAATCTTTCGATCAAAATAGGACCATGCTTCTTCCAGATTACTTTTCAAGTAATGGATATTCGTCCTGCTTATAGCTGTTTGCTTGGCCGACCCTGGATTCATGAAGCTGGGGCAGTGACTTTGACTCTTCATCAGAAATTGAAGTTTGTTAAGAATGATAAGATGGTAATTGTTGGAGGTTAGCAAGCGATGTTGGTGAGCCACCTTTCAGCCTTTTCGTATGTTGATGCTGATGAAACTGTTGGAACTCAGTTCCAAGCTCTTTCTGTTGATGACAAAGCTGTTAAGAAGAATGAGTTACCCATGTCTTCTTTGAAAGATGGTCTGCATGTGTTAGAGACTGGTCGGTCTGACGGTTGGGGCCGAGTTATTGATGTGGTTGATAACCTAGGCAAAACTGGTTTAGGCTTTACACCTGGTACAGTCAAAAGAGGTTTGAAGCGTATTTATGAGACCTTTCACAGCGCCGGATTCACCCACAAAGATCACTCTACTGCTGCCATCATTGAAGAAGATGAAGAGGAAGAGCTTCCCAATTTTGTGACACATGGACAAATCTGCCAGAATTGGATAGCTGTTGATGTTCCTACTATTGTTCATATTTCAAAGTAATTTGTTTTGTTTCTTTCAAAAATCCTTTCACTCTGCCCAAGGTGATAGTGAATTTGTGAGGGCTTTGTTTCAAATTTTTATCATCATCAATAAAATGTTATTTCGTTTATCCATATTATGTTTTCCCTTTTTGCTTTATTTCTAAAACATGGTAACATAAAAAACCAAAATAATAATAATGTGATAATCACTTTTATCTGCATGATACTTGCACTTTTTGTTCATATTCTAAAATCAAACATAAATCATTGTGCAGATTGATTGTTAAACCCATTGAAAACAATGACCCTATGCCCCATCCTAACTTTGAGTTCCCTGTGTTTGGAGCTGAAGAAGAGGATATTGAGGAGATTCCCGATGAAATTTCTCGGTTTCTTGAGCATGAGGAAAAGGCCATTCAGCCTCATAAAGAGCCGTTGGAATTGGTTAATTTGGGTTCAGATAATGATATAAAAGAAGTCAAGATTGGGGCCCTGCTTCAGTCAGATGTTAAGAAGAGGATTGTGGAGCTTCTTAGAGAATATGTTGACGTGTTTGCTTGGTCTTATCAAGACATGCCTGGTCTTGATACTGATATTGTGGAGCACCATTTGCCATTGAAGCCTGAATGTCCACCTGTGAAACAGAAATTGAGAAGAATTCATCCTGACATGGCTGTGAAGATCAAAAGCAGATTGATGCTGGTTTTCTTATGACTTCTGAGTATCCTCAATGGGTGGCCAATATTGTGCCTGTTCCAAAGAAAGACGGAAAAGTCTGAATGTGCGTTGACTATAGAGATTTGAATAAAGCTAGTCCAAAAGATGATTTTCCATTGCCACACATTGATATGTTGGTAGATAATACTGCTAAATTCAGTATCTTTTCTTTTATGGATGGATTTTCTGGTAATAATCAAATAAAGATGGCACCCGAGGATATGGAAAAAACAACATTCATTACACCATGGGGAACATTCTGTTACAGAGTGATGCCCTTCGGTTTGAAAAATACTGGTGCAACGTACCAGAGAGCTATGACTATTTTGTTCCATGATATGATGCTTAAAGAAATTGAAGTCTATGTGGATGATATGATTTGTAAGTCGAAGACTGAAGAAGATCATATTTAGTACTTATTGAAGCTGTTTCAATGTTTGAGAAAGTTTAAGCTCCGTTTGAATCCTAATAAATGCACTTTTGGTGTCCGTTCTGGAAAGTTGTTAGGCTTTATTGTCAGCCAAAAAGGCATTGAAGTTGATCCTGGTAAAGTTAAAGCCATTCAAGAAATGCCTGTGCCCAAAACAGAAAAACAAGTAAGAGGATTCTTGGCACGTTTAAATTATATCTCCCAATTTATATCCAATATGACTGCCACTTGTGCGGCGATCTTCAAGCTTCTTTGCAAAGATTAGGGTTGTGTCTGGACAGAGGATTGTCATAAAGCTTTTGAAAGAATTAAAGAGTATCTGCTTGAACCTCCGATTTTGTCTCCTCCCATGGAAGGAAGACCTTTGATCATGTATTTGATTGTGCTAGAAGAGTCTATGGGCTGTGTTCTGGGTCAACAAGATGAATCTGGTCGAAAAGAATTTTCCATTTATTATTTGAGCAAGAAGTTCACCGATTGTGAGTCTTGGTACTCAATGCTTGAAAAGACATGTTGTGCTTTAGCTTGGGCTGCTAAGCGCCTCCGCCAGTATATGTTGAATCATACAACTTGGTTGATATCCAAAATGGATCCAATCAAGTATATCTTTGAAAAGCCTGCTTTAACTGGGAGGATTGTTCATTGGCAAATGTTGTTGTCAGAATATGATATCGAGTACCGAACTCAAAAAGCAATAAAAGGAAGTGTTTTGGCTGACCATTTGGCACACCAGCCCATTGATGATTACCAACCTATCAGGTTTGATTTTCCTGATGAAGATGTGATGTATCTAAATGTTAAAGATTGTGAAGAACCATTACCCGATGAAGGGCCTGAGTCTGGATCACGTTGGGGTTTGATTTTTAACGGAGCTGTTAATGAGTATGGCAATGGTATTGGGGCAATAATTGTTACTCCTCATGGTTCTCATATTCCTTTCACTGCAAGGTTGACGTTCACTTGCACAAATAATGCGGCTGAGTATGAAGCATGTATTATGGGCTTGGAAGAAGCCATTGATTTAAGAATCAAGATTCTTGATGTATACGGAGATTCAGCCCTAGTGATTAATCAGATTAAAGGAGAATGGGAGACACATCAACCTGATTTGGTTCCTTATCGAGATTATGCAAGAAGGTTGTTAACTTTCTTCAATAAGGTTGAGTTTCACCATGTACCCAGAGCAGCAAATCGAATGGCAGATGCTTTAGCCACTATATCCTCCATGATTATGGTGAATCGGTGGAATGATGTGCCCAAAATCAATGTTATGCGGCTTGATAGGCCAGCTCATGTGTTTGCCGTTGAAGAGGTTGTTGATGACAAACCATGGTGTTATGATATTAAATGCTTTCTTCAAAATCTAGAGTACCCGCTTGAGGCATCCAAGAAAGATAAGAAGACTTTGAGAAGATTGGCTGGTAGTTTCTTCTTGAATGATGATGTGCTGTATAAAAGAAATTATGACATGGTCTTGCTCAGAAGCGTGGATAGACACGAAGTAGACATGTTGATGAAAGAGATTCATGAAGGATCTTTTGGTACTTATGCCAATGGGCATGCAATGGCTAAGAAAATGTTAAGGGCAGGTTACTATTGGCTGACAATGGAATCTGACTGTTGCAAATTTGTGAAGAAGTGCTATAAGTGCCAGATTTATGCTGACAAAATTCATGTACCACCAACTCCTCTCAATGTTATCTCCTCTCCATGGCCGTTCTCCATGTGAGGCGTTGATATGATTGGAATGATTGAGCCTAAAGCGTCGAACGGACACCGTTTTATATTGGTGGCTATTGACTATTTTACCAAGTGGGTTAAAGCGGCATCATATGCCAATGTGACCAAGCAAGTAGTGGTCCAGTTTATCAAGAACCAAATTATCTGTCGGTATGGTGTTCCGAGCAAGATTATCACTGATAATGGTTCGAATTTGAATAACAAGGTGATGAAGGAATTATGGATTGAGTTCAAGATTAAGCATCATAACTCTTCTCCTTACAGACCTAAGATGAATGGGGCTGTTGAAGCTGCTAATAAGAATATTAAGAAGATTGTTCAGAAGATGGTTGTTACTTACAAGGATTGGCATGAGATGCTCCCTTTTGCTTTGCATGGGTATCGTACATTCGTCCGCACTTCAACAGGGGCAACCCCTTTCTCTCTTATTTACGGTATGGAAGCAGTGCTCCCGGTGGAAGTTGAAATCCCTTCTATGAGAATTTTGATGGAAGCTGAATTGTCTGAGGCTGAATGGTGCCAAAGCATATATGATCAGTTAAATTTGATTGAAGAAAAAAGAATAACAGCCTTGTGTCATGGCCAATTGTATCAACAGAGAATGAAGAAAGGTTTTGATAAGAAGGTTTGACCTCGTGTGTTTAGAGGAGGAGACCTCGTGCTCAAAAAGATATCGACTTTTACCAATGATTCTAGGGGCAAGTGGACTCCTAATTATGAAGGCCCGTATGTTGTTAAGAGAGCCTTCTCTGGCGGTGCATTACTTCTTACATCTATGGATGGTGAAGAGTTCACTCGTCCCGTGAATGCCGACGTAGTCAAGAAATACTTCGCCTAAAAAATAATAAAAGTACAGCTCGCTAAGTTGAAAACCCGAAAGGGCAGCTTAGGCAAAAATGAGCGTCTCGGTGGGCTGAAAAACCGAAAGGGCGGTCCAGGAAAAAATTAGAGACAAAAACAGAAATAATCATCCCGGTAGATTGAAAACCCGAAAGGGCAATCTAGGAAAAAGTTAGGGATTGTGGCAAGTAACTGCATCTGGCCAGTCTTGATCATTTGAAAGCAACATTGTCCATTAAGGATTCTGCTTCAATCATCCTCAGCTGAAGTTTTGAGCACAATGGAATTCAAAGTTGTTAGGGAGAATAGTGGTCATTGTATTTCAATGTAACCCTTTCCACGTGTTTACCATTTTTCAAACTTCGTAAGGATCCATGGAGTTACGCCATTTGCGGACTTCCATTCTATTAATAAAATTTGGGCCTGTGTCCCTTTGTTTGTAATTCTTATTTTGTTTCTGTTTACAAAATTTCATTTATTTTTGATGATGATTTTTGAAACAAAATGTGAATAATTGATTTAAATTTTTGAAAATTATAAAAACATTTTTCTTTGATTCATGAATATAAAAAAAGAATGTCAACGGTTATTCCAAGAATGGTAGGATCAAAGTCTTCCTCAACAGGGTTCGTTCTCGCTCCTTTGGCGGAATTCATTGACAGATCCCCAGTAGAGTTTATTGATATTTCCTTAGCAGAACTTGTTCCGATGAATGTGATCAGTTGTTGACATGGTGATGGGTTTGTTATGATGTGCTGAATTCATAAAGTCCAATATCGTTTGGTTTTCCGCAGCTAGGTCTTGATCCGAATCTTCTCCAGCTGATTATGTTATGGTCAGGCAGTTGAGTTAGTTTTGAGGTCCACTTCTCCTTAATGGTAGTTCCCACGCAGAGATTCATTTTCGCTGTCCCCAGCCGAAATCATATGAGGAATCCTCACTCGGACTTTTATCCTCTAGACGTATTGTTGTTGCTTTGGATGTCCCCAAACAGAGAGTGATGTTATTTTCTTCTAAGAAGCATTGACGTGGTGATCGCTTGTCATGTTTCATCTTGTCTTGTGGATGTTTTTCTCTCCAGGCTATTCTACCCAGGGATTTATCCTTGATGATTCTCCAACCGAGGCAGTGTATTATCATTTTTAATCATAAATCAGTGAGGTTAATTTCTCATTTCCCCCGGCAAGTCCAAGATGTACTTCTCTCCGGATTGTTTTTCAGAGATTTATCCTCCTAGTGAAGATTATGTATCACTATTGTGGATATTCCCCAGTAAAGTCGCTCATGATAACTATATTCAAGGAATATTGATATATTAGTCACCTGTTGGTTTTACTTTCATTCATGATGAGTATTGATCTAAACTCCCCCACAGTTTGACCTTTTGCTGTTTTCCTCAGCAAGTCCAGGATGCCTCGCTCAGATTTGGTTAATCCTCAAAGAGCTTTTCTCTTGTATCTCCAGCAGATCTGCCTTGTATTCCCAGTGGATTTTACGTAGATGTTTATATGTCTATAATCCCCATCGGACTCATTATTTCTCCGCAGCGGATTTCTTCATCCTTTTGGGGTGGAAGTTCCTATTGTAGCGGGAAAATTTGTGAGTGTAAGCTATTAATTAACTTAACTCAAAAATAAGCAAGAGTCGCCACCGCACTTTTATTTTTATCCACAAAGGAAAAGGAAAAAGAGCGAACAAAACCTAAAGAGTTCTAAAAAACAAGAACAAACAGAGAATGGGTAAGGGGGGTTGGTTACGCAATGGGAAGGTGTTAGCACCCAAAACGTCTATAGTACTCTATAGGAACCCTTTGAAATATCTACCGCTTTTTGGTTTGAAAAGGTTTGCTTGTAAAGAGATCGAGGAGATGAGAGGAGGATTATTTTTTAATATTTTTGTGTTTGGAGAGACTTATCGCCTCATGCCTACGTACCCACGATGTGCAATGTAGGATCAAAACCCCGTAGTTCGTGGTACAAAGAACAAAAGTTTGTTTGTTATGATTGATTTTTAATGTAAAGACAAGTCGTCATTTCTAAGCGAATAATTCCGCTTAAAGAAATGAATCATGTCTAAACTTATGAAAAAGAGTTAAAAAGAAAAAAGGTGCATAAAAGCACAAAAGATTTGAATGAGTTATATATTTTTTATGTTTTCATGAAATGGTCAAAGTATGGTTAAGATAGATTGACATTTATTAAAGAAAACAAAGCTTTAAAAAGTCACTTGACAAAAGTCAAGGTTTTATTATGAAAGTGGTTTTAAGTTGAAAACAAGAAGGTTTTGAAAAAAGAGAGAGGAGATTTTGAAAATTTAAAAATGGGGAGGAGAAGAGTGACTATCCTAGTGCATAAAGTAAAAGCTAGGGAAAAGAAGGATCTAACCAAAATGGAGCCACTTCAAAGCAATATTAAAAAAATTCCATCCTTAAGCAAATTGGCCAATAAAGGCAAGTCTTCAATCAATACTCAAAGCAAAGGGATAAGAAGTCCTAATTCTAGGTCCATAAGTCCAATATTACTTTAAAAGAGGTCCGTAAAGAGATCACTCCAAAGCATAGGATAGTAACCAATAGTCCAAGATGAGGAGAATTAAGTTTTTTTATGGTTTAAACCTTTATTAATGTTTTAAGTCCAAATGGACAAAGAAAAAAGGCATAAGCATAAACATGTGTCCAACGGACAAAGCAATAATTGCGGAAGCATAAACATGTGTCCAACGGACAAAGGAAAAAATGCGGAAACATAAACATGATATGTAATGAAGCATAAAAAAAAATAAAAGAGATAGGGAGAGAGAAGGAAACATAAACAAAATTAATACAAAATATTGTTAGTAAGTTAGTGATTAGTTGTTAGTATTAGTGATCAATAACAATTGAATAATTGCACTTAGGTCAAGGTTGAAGAAACTCATTAGAGGATTAATAAGACCAAAGCCTCCTAACAACAAGTTTCATGAGTTTTGAACCATAAGACAAATAGTCAACTATTCTTGATAGTTTTCCGATACGGGACAAATATTGCGCTATGTTAAGCAATCACCGAGTAATTTACGGAGTAATTACCCTATAATGAGGCCGGTCAATAGCTCTTTATGCTAATGTATGCTAGATGAACGATATATATATCGTCATCCGAAAGCAATACCGCATAAAAAGAAAAGTGGTAGCAATCTCGTCTCGATCGAAATTCAACAAAAGAATTCCAAGATCTTTAGACTTTCATCGATCAAAAAGAAAAAGAAATAGATGAAGAGAGAGCCAAATTAAACCACACAAATATGTGATCTAAGGCTAAGAGCAAAGGAAAAGGGAAGAAAATGGAAAAGGAACCAAAACAGCCCCAAAAACAAGCAATTTTCACATTCTGGAGGCTGGTTAATCGATTAACTAACTCACAGTGCAATAGGTTAATCGATTAACCAGTGCAAACTTCCAGTTTTTTGCGCAAAAACAAGCTGTTAATCGATTAACCTAAATGTACATGTTTTGGTTAATCGATTAACAATGTGAAAACAGCAGAAAATCAGTTTGAAAATTGCCAAATCCTTGATCGCTCATTTCTTCAAACATCTTAGGATCAAGGATTCAATTGTGCACGAATTTTGGAGTAAAACAACAGCAAAAACCAGTAATCAACACAAATTGCAAGATCCAAAGATCAAGCAAACAAGATCAACAAAATATCTACATTATGGAAGATGAAGATGAAGCTTCAACAATGGTAAAAAGTGAATTACCAATCCAAATCAGAAAATCCTTCCAAATTGCAGCAAGATCTACACTCCAAAACTTTGATCTATGAACAAAAACAAGAAATGATGAAGGTTTAGCTCCAAATTAGTAATAATCAATGTGAATTCTTACTAACTTATGAAAGAAGAAATTGAACTTTTGGTGAATTTGTGGTTTGGGGAGAGAAATTGCAAGGGATTTGTTGGCTATCAAAAGCTTGAAGAATGAATAGAATGAAGCCTCTATTTATAGAGTTTAGGCTTGGAAATTTGGTGGTTTGGAATTAGGCTTGGATGATCAAAATTAGGATTGGAATTCAAATTTGGAGGGAAATCACAAAAGAGTGGTGATTAGTGATGGTACATGGTGGAAAATGATCAAAGTGATGTAGAGAATTAAAATGAGATGGTCTACAATATTCCAAATGTGATCAAGGGCTGAGATTGGTGCCAATTGCTGCAGAATTTGAATTTGGCACATTTTTTCAAGAATTGCACGTGTTAATCGATTAACCACTTCACAGTGCAATTAGGTTAATCGATTAACACAGTGAAAAATGGGAAAAAAATGGCTTTTTGATGTGCTGTCTTGGCTCTGGCTCGATTTTCCTACTTGTCAAAGAAGGCATGGAAATAAACACATGAACCGTGGAGTCCCTTGAATGATAATCAATTAAATCTTGGAAACTCTTGATCAGATAATTTTTGAATTAATTACAGATCAACTTTGACTTTTCTCAGATAAAATTCATTCGAGCTGTGGGACTGTTATTTTGGCATTTTTAACCTATTCTTCCCCTGAAAATGTTAGTGAAAGAAAACAAAATATTTTTGGCTTTTAATTAATGGTTAGTAAACATAAACAAATTAAACAAATCAAACGCACACAAACTCAAAGATCCCTGCAAGGCACAATCCTATCAAAGAGGGAACCAATATGTGATCTTGTTTGTGGTATGCAAAAATGAAAATGACATGTGGGATCTTAGGGGTAAAAATTAGGGTATTACAGCTGCCCCTATTTAAGTTTCTTCTATCCGGAGATATGAAGATGGGCATCTTTGTCTCGACAAGATAGAAGAGACTTAAATATAACAATAAACCCGAATTTTTGGCCCTAAGAGACCACAAAATGATATGATTATGCAAGTGATATGCAGACATAAGACCATTGTGGGGAAAATATGCCACAGGAGATAAACAAAAAGAAGAAATGGGAGAAAGAAAACTCCACCATGGAAACACATCACAGGAGACCACCAACTAGCCAGGGAACACACCGCACAACTACTGGGACTCAGCTGAGGAAAAGATTCAAACTGGGGATAACTGTATATGGAAATAAACCATAACACAACAAGGATATAACTCAACAGGGAAGACTTAGCACAACAAGGCTCCACTGGGGAAAATCAATACCTCAACAATGAACTATCTCTAGCATATCGAAGAGACTAACCATCCATCGGAGTAGAAAACCTCAACAATGAACTGTCTCGTCTAAACGAAGAGACTTACCATTCATCGGAGCAAACAAAATCTCAACAACGAACTGTCCCATCAAACCGAAGAGACTTACCATTCATTGGAGTCACAATATCTCAACAACGAACTGTCCCATCAAACCGAAGAGACTTACCATTCATTGGAGTCACAAAATCTCAACGACGAACTGTCCCATCAAACCGAAGAGACTTACCATTCATCGGAGTCACAAAATCTCAACAACGAACTGTCCCATCAAATCGAAGAGACTTACCATTCATTGGAGTCACAAAATCTCAACAACGGACTGTCCTATCAAACTGAAGAGACTTACCATTCATCAAAGTCACAAAATCTCAACAACGAACTGTCCCATCAAACCGAAGAGACTTACCATTCATTGGAGTCACAAAATCTCAACAACGAACTGTCCCATCAAACTGAAGAGACTTACCATTCATCGGAGTAAACAAAATCTCAACAAAGAACTGTCCCATCAAACCGAAGAGACTTACCATTTATCGGAGTAAACAAAATCTCAACAACGAACTGTCCCATCAAACCGAAGAGACTTACCATTCATCGGAGTCACAAAAGGTACTAACTGCATCGCCTTGGGCTTCTCAAATAAAGAAATACCACGAAACAGTATTGAACCTTCCAAATGGAGAATCATACGCAGATTTCAGCTGAAGGGCACAGAATCTTCAAAGGTACAAAATAAATGCACTCTCAATCTAGGTTTCACAACCTAGGGTCTAAACAAATATTGCAGGGGACCAAAGTTCAATCCAAGAACAAGCTGGAGAGAAACGGTTAAACAAGACTTATCCCGAGGAGGAAATATCTCAACTGGGGACTAATTCCATCCAGATAATGAACTGGAGAGGAAACTAAATCAAAAACTTCCACGAGAAATAAACTCAGTGGGGAATTAACAAAGATAGGCATTTTTCTGCTTACGGGTCGACACTCTAAATGGAGGGAGGACACACATGCTCTGCGGGGATAACAATACTAGAGAGCAAAGAAGCACCAACACAAATGCAAAAAATGCAAAATGCAACAACAAAATGCTATGCACAACAAATGAATGCGCATGCGATGCTTATGAGTATGAATATGCTGACAAAACAGACATAAAGAAAAAACAGAGGGTGGAATAAACATCACAACACCACTGAATACTCAGCTAATCTCAACAAGATGGAGATGTCATTAGCAACTCTGCTAAGCATTTAGCTGAAGAAAACCTGCAAGAGATAAACAAAAGCCATCAAAGGAAAATAAATCCTACTACAAGGCTCAAATCTTGCTGGAGAGGAAGATACTCCTTGGGGAAAAACCCAAATATCAATCTTCTAACATAGATGATCCATAAAGAGGATAACAACATAAACTCTGCTTCGAAAATGGCCGGAAAGTCGTCGGGGAATCATACAACCCAAATCTTTCTGAATCTTTCTAGGGATCATAAAAATTCATAGGAACTTCCATTTCAAAAGGGGTGAAGAGATCTGCTGCGGAGAAATAAAGAATGAATCTGCTGGGGATTGTAGTCATATAAACATCTATGCAAAAATCCACTGGGAAAACAAGGCAGATCTGCTGGAGATATGAGAACAGTCTCAGAGGATTAACCAATTCTGAGCAAAGCATCCTGGACTTGCTGGGAAAACAGCAAAAGGCCAAACTGTGGGGGATTTTAGATCAATATTCATCATAAATGAGAGAAAACCCAACAGGTAACTAAAAGAGATATCATCATCGACTTCACTGGGGAATAGCCACAATAGTGATGCATAATCTTCACTAGGAGGATAAATCTCTAAAAAAAACAATCCGGAGAGAAGTACATCTTGGACTTGCCGGGGGGAAATGAGAGATTAACATTACTGCTCAAACTCTTGGGAAACATTCGAAGCAATAATGCACTGCATCCATTGAGGAATCATCAAGGATAAATCCCTGGGTAGAACAACCTGGAGAGAAAAACATCTACAAGACAAGATGAAACACGACTAGCGATCACCACGTCAATGCTTCTTAGAAGAAAATAACATCGCTCTCTGTTTGGGGGCATCCAAAGTAACAACAACACATCTAGAGGGTAAAACTCTGAGTGAAGATTCCTCATATGATTTCGGTCGGGGACAGCAAAAATGAATCTTTGCATGAGGACCACCATTAAGGAGACGTGGACCTCAAAACTACTCAACTGCCTGACCATAACATAATCAGCTGGAGAGGATTCAGATCAAGACCTAGCTGGGGAGAAACGAAACAGCACTGGACCTTATGAATTCAACACATCATAACAAACCCATCATCTTGTCAACAACTAATCACATTCATAGGAACAAACTCTGCTGAGGAAATATCAACAAACTCTACTGGGGATCTGTTAATAAATTCCACCAAAGGGGCGAGAAAGAACCCTGTTGAATAAAACATTGATTCTACCATTCTTGGAATAACCGTTGACATTCCTTTTTTATATTCATAAATCAAAGGAAAATGTTTTTATAATTTTCAAGCATTTAAATCATTTATTCACATTTTGTTTCAAAAATCATCAGAAAAAAAAATGAGATTTTGCAAACAGAAACAAAATAAGAATTGCAAACAAAGGGACAAAGGCCCAAATTTTATTAATAGAATGGAAGTCCGCAAATGGCGTAATTCCATGGATCATTACAAAGTTTGAAAAATGGTAAATACATGGAAAGGGTTACATTGAAATACAATGACCACTATTCTCCCTAACAACTTTGAATTCCGTTGTGCTCAAAACTTCAGCCGAGGATGATTGAAGCAGAATCCTTGATAGACAATGTTGCTTTCAAATGATCAAGACTAGCCAGATACAATTACTTGCCAGAATCCCTAACTTTTGCCTAGATTTGCTGACTATCCCATTCGATTTGCTGCTCTGGGTACATGGTGAAACTCAACCTTGTTGAAGAAAGTTAACAACCTTCTTGCATAATCTCGATAAGGAATCAAATCAGGTTGACGTGTCTCCCATTCTCCTTTAATCTGATTCATCACCAGGGCTGAATCTCCGTATACATCAAGAATCTTAATTCTTAAATCAATGGCTTCTTCCAAGCCCATAATATACGCTTCATACTCAGCCGCATTATTTGTGCAAGTGAACATCAACCTTGCAGTGAAAGGAATGTGAGAACCATAAGGAGTAACAATTATTGCCCCAATACCATTGCCATATTCATTAACAGCTCCATCAAAAATCAAACCACAACGGGATCCAGGCTCAGGCCCTTCATCAGGTAATGGTTCTTCACAATCTTTAACCTTTAGATACATCACATCTTCATCAGGAAAATCAAACCTGATAGGTTGATAATCATCAATTGGCTGGTGTGCCAAATGGTCATCCAAAACACTTCCTTTTATCGCTTTTTGAGTTCGGTACTCGATATTATATTCTGACAACAACATTTACCAACGAGCGATCCTCCCAGTTAAAGCAGGCTTTCCAAAGATATACTTGATTAGATCCATTTTGGATATCAACCAAGTCGTATGATTCAACATATATTGGCAAAGGCGCTTGGCAGCCCAAGCTAAAGCACAACATGTCTTTTCAAGCATTGAGTACCGAGACTCACAATCGGTGAACTTCTTGCTTAAATAATAAATGGCAAATTCTTTTCGACCATATTCATCTTGTTGACCCAGAATACAACCCATAGATTCTTCTAGCACAGTCAAATACATGATCAAAGGTCTTCCTTCCACGGGAAGAGACAAAATCGGAGGTTCAAGCATATACTCTTTAAATCTTTCAAAAGCTTTCTGACAATCCTCTGTCCATACACAACCCTGATCTTTGCGAAGAAGCTTGAAGATCGGCATACAAGTGGCAGTCATATTGGATATAAATCGGGAGATATAATTCAAACGTCCCAAGAATCCTCTTACTTGTTTTTCTGTTTTGGGCGCAGGCATTTCCTAAATAGCTTTAACTTTACCAGGATCAACTTCAATGCCTTTTTGGCTGACAATAAAGCCCAACAACTTTCCAGAACGGACACCAAAAGTAAACTTATTTGGATTCAAACGGAGCTTAAACTTTCTCAAACGCTGAAACAGCTTCAATAAGTACTCAATATGATCTTCCTCAGTCTTCGACTTACAAATCATATTGATCGTGAATGCTGGATCAGATCCTGTAGAATCAGGCCGCCAAGTGCGTCAGGGATGCTGGTCGTATGGAGAGGAGGGGGTGTACCTGCAAGGTACTCCGACACTCAAGTAAGAAAGGGTCAGAGAAAAGGAGCAAGTACAAAGTATGAATTCTTAGGGCGAATATTGGATACCTGACCCTCTCAAGCGAGAGGGTTTATATAGAGCCCCCAGTGCGTGGCCAACGGTCCTATTTTCGGGGCGAAATAACCGTTTTCCTGAAAGAATAGGTAACTACCCAAACTAGCCGTTATGTTAGGAAGGGTGTCCAAAACTAGCCGTTACGTCGGGCATAAGCGTGGTTTCGGGCACCTGCTCTTAGCTGTTCTGGGAGCGATGAGGCCGTGCGTACCAGGCAGCAATTCTGGGGAGGAACGTTGCATTCCTTGCCCGGCTGGAGGGGCAGAAAGGTAACTTTTTCCCCTCTGTGGATTGGACTTAGGCAATTTGGGCCGCTCTAGAGTAGAAGCGGATTGGGCCAATTCTAGCCATTGGTCCAGTCCAGAACAGGAGCCCCCCAAGTCGTTGCTCCCGAGCATGGGAGTAATGACTTAAGGACTGCTCGTTGATCCGGAGATCCAGTATGGAGTCGCGTTTGAAGACGAGGAGGATTGTCTCAAAGTGCACGTGACCCCAGATGTTCGTGAGATTCATGATCGTGACATCGTTGCCCGGAGTTCGGGGAGACTGATGGTCAGACAAAATTGGAAACGTTGGGATGCCACATGTGCCTTGAGCTCCGTGTAGCAGTTAATAGGCAATGATGGCTAGTGGATAGTCATAATGGCCTACGGGTGCGTGTTTGCACGTGCTCCTTTGTATAAAAGGGGGAAATCGTTCCATTTGGAACTTTTCAGTCTGATTTCTCTTCGCTTCCTTCAAGCTTTTGCCCGACACCGTTTTCTGCTTCTCCGACCACCGTTACAAGCTTCCGAACAACGCTTTCTTCTACTGAAAACAAGTAAGTGTTCCGACCCTTTGCTTGTTTTTCCTCTATTAGTTGTTAATGGTAGATTGCATGCGGTTAAGGTTAGCTTTAGAGGACAAAATGAGTGAGTCTCCGGTGATTGTTGGTGGTGGACGGTGGCTGTGCCATTTTTCTACTTTTAACATGTCACCGAAGTTGGTAGTATGTTTTGGCTGGAAGGGCAGTTGAGGGCGTCGTCGCGATGGTGACGCTTATGTAACCCTCGTGACTTTTTGTCTTCTGGGCGGATGATGAATTTTCCAGTAGAACGCTCCCAGATTCCGGTGAAGCTTTGCGATTTCCGGCGAAGCTTCTAACGGAAACTGGGTATGAGTACGGGGAAGCTCCTCGCTAGGGGATGATTTGTTTCGAGCATCTCCTCGCGGGGAGGTTTCAACTCCATATTTGATGTTAGGGCTTAGGCCGGGGACTTTGTCCTCAGCCCTTTACGCGCCCTTTCACTTGACTTAGCGGTGGAAGGGTGGATTTGATTTGTTGTCGAATTCACTTTCTTCTCTGCTTTTCAGGTGATCGACATGGCGACGGGGCCAGATAGAGAATTTATTTTAGACACCTCCGAGGAAGAAACAGGATCCTCGGACAACACTAGCTCGACGGCTTCGAGCTCGGCGTCATCGAGCTCCCCAAGTGATGTCGAGGAAAAAGAAGAGGCTTAGGACGATATGGACGAGGATATTGCTAGTGATCCCATGGAGGAATGGGAGGTGGCCAAGCCTGCTGAGCACGTGTCCAAGCTTGTGGGGGACGTTTTTACTGAAGTCGGGCCGGAGGGAGAGTGGAAGGTGCACTTCCCTTCCGAGGACAAGCGGGTCTGCACAAACTTTGGGGACCGCTTTACGATGTACGAATATGCCTTCAAGGAGCTGGGCTTGAGGCTGCCGTTCACCGATTTCCAGCAGTCAGTGTTTGAGCATTTGAGGTTGGCCCCCACGCAGCTGCATCCGAACTCTCTAGCCTTTATACGGGCGTTTGAGTTGGTGTGCGAGCATCTTGCTATAGGGACTACTCTCCCTCTGTTCTTCACTGTCTTCCATCTTCAGCGGCAACTGTCGGGGACGAAGTACGGTTGGGTTTCGTTGAAGCAGCCCTGCAAGTTGTTCAAGCCTTTTTCAGAGTCAATAAGGACGTTCAAGGAACGTTATTATGTCGTTGAACCCTTGTCCGAAGCTGCCCAGGACAGCACATACGTCTGGGAGATAGAGGTTGACGAGGACGGGAACGAGCTGCATGAAGAGGAGGGGAGGTATATTGGGCAGAGACTTTACAAGTTCCCCATCCACTGGTCACCCGACCACTTCACCAAGAAGCCCAATGATTATGTCTTCCAACCGAGCGAGCTGCTCAGGCAGGACGCCGTGGCGTATGAGGCGCTGGTGAACTGGGTCAACTCCTTCCGACACGTTGAGTGTTAGACGAGCAAGGGCAGTCCGATCTTCGAGGAGGATGAGAGCCAAAGATTTGAGTGTAGATTCATCAATATTAAGGCACTGCTGGAGTGCAAGACTCCCGTGGACGCAGAGAAGCTGCTCGGTAGTCTTAGTTATTTAGATTTTGTTTGTGTCATTCCTTTTCCTCGTATCTAACATGCTCGTATTTTGTCTGTGCAGGTGAGATGCCTCAGGCCCACGACAGAGTTGTGAGGAATGCTCTTGCAAGGAACAAGACTAGGGCGGCTCCTCTGAAATCCCAGTTTGCTGGTGCTCGTGCTCCCCCTCCTGTTCAAACTACTGCGGGGACCTCTTCTTCTCCTATTTCTGCTCCTCGGGGGTCTCCCCTTCCTTTGGCTGGTCGACCCAAGCGGCAGAGGTTTAATGATGTTGTGGACCTTACCCGGAAGTTCTCTCCTTCCTCCTTGCATTCATGACCGGAAGTTCTTCGAGGGGAACTCTCTGATTGTGCCTCGGGCGGAGTCTCTTCGCTTGGAAATCATTGATCGCCCGAGCAAGAGGGCGTTGGTGGCCCAGGACGCTTCTGCCTTGGTCAGGATGCTGGAGATGGCAGTTGTGTACGCCGAAGGGGATTCGACGACTGAGGCCGAACTTACTGCTGCCCGTGCTACCATAGCGTCCCTCAAGGAAGAAGCTAAGGATGCTGACGATGCTCGGAAGAAAGCTGAGGAGGAGGTAGCTCGTTTGAAGGAGGAGAACTCGACGCTGGCGGCGAAGAAGAAGTCTGCCGAGGAGTTGATCCAGCGGCTGAAGGCGGCCAATGCCCCGGGTGACGATGAGCCGGAGGATGTGAAGGCCTTGAAGACGAGATCCGAGATGGTTGCCCGTTTGCTGACGGCCGAGGATGATGGCATTATTGTCGCGGAGGAGTATTTTGGGAATGTCGTGGCTCAACTGCGGGTGGTGAACCCTGGGCTCGATTTTTCTGTCGAGGGTACCCACTACCTGGCGCATGTTGAGGACGGTCGTATTTTCATGCCCGACGGTCTCCTTGAAGGTATCCCCGAGGATCAGCCCACCGAGGAGCAGGGATCTCAGCCAGAGCCAGCCGAGCATGCGGACGAGTGAGGAGCTTGGATTTTTTGATGTTGTTGTAATCTGTCCGGCCTGCGTGCCGTGGAATTATTGTAATTTATTTTCTTTTCGAGGGGACATGGCCCCTGTTTGATGTAACTAAGTACAATTTTGGCCCTTGTGGTGACCCATTATGTTAACTTATTATATTTCTGGCTTCGTCGTCTGCATGATTTTACTTGCGTTTATTTTTGCTAAGTGTTGTATGCATGCTCGCCGTGAATGTATGTCCGCCCGTGATAGGGGGTATTTGACTTGTGCGAATATTTTAGGGGAATTGCTCGTTACAGATGTGTTTGATAGTGGGGCGAACTGGTCGAACTGCCGGGGAATGACCTGGCGGGGTGCGGAGCTCTGGTCGCGTTTGAGGCCTGAGTTCGCGGCGTGAACGTCCCATCGCGAGCTAGGGTTATGCCAATCATGGTTCTTTGACGACGGTGATGGTCGATCAAGGACCGCTGTCAAGCAGTTGCCCGGCTCGTTACTGAGCGGGGTTATGCTTTAATCGTATGCGACGCTTGTACCTAGACGCGCATAGTGGTCGGTGGCTGACCTTCGTCGTTGCGACGGGTCGAACCAAGAATTTAGCTGTAATATTGTTTTAGCTTTTTAGCGTTCCATGGTCGAGCAAGTTCTTCCCCAGAGAGATGTTCAAGGTAGTAGGCCCTATTTTCCGTTTTTGCTCGGACACGATAGGGTCCTTCCCAGTTGGCTGCTAGTTTGCCTTTGCGAGAGTCTTTGTGGTTTCTTCTTAGAACAAGGCTTCCCACGTCGAACTCTCGCCGTATCACCTTTGCGTTTTGCCTGATGGTAATTTTTTGTTTTAGTGAGGCTTCGCGAAGGGCTGCCCCGGTTCGGATTTCCTCGACGAGGTCTAACTCTTCTCTCAACGATTCATCGTTCATTTCCTCGTCTAGGGGCGACTCTGTCCACCTAGAGGGCACGTGAACTTCGACGGGAATTATAGCCTCGGTCCCGTATACTAAACGGAAAGGTGTTTCCCTGGTCATTGAGTGCGGAGTTGTATGGTATGCCCACAGTACGCTTTGTAGTTCCTCGACCCATGCCTTCTTCATTTCGTCCAGCCTTCGCTTGAGGCCTCGAAGGATGACTCGGTTGGCTACTTCAGCCTGCCCGTTCATTTGAGGGTTCTCCACAGATGCGAAGTGCTGCTTCGTGCCCAGTTGGGCGATGAAGTCCTGGAACTTTCTGTCCGTGAATTGTGTCCCGTTGTCCGTTACTATTGCTTGGGGAATACCGAAACGTGCGACGATGTTTCGTTTGTAAAAATGCAGGATGTTGAGGGCAGTTATTTTGGCTTGAGCTTCTGCCTCTATCCATTTTGTGAAATAGTCCACGCCCACTATGAGATATTTGTTCTGACTTGATCCTACCACGAAGGGTCCTAGGATGTCTAGGCCCCACCAGGTGAATGGCCATGGGGAGGACATAGCCTTGAGCTCGTTAGGCGGAGCCAGGTGCATGTCCCCGTGCCGTTGGCATTTGTCTCATTTCTTCACGTGTTCTTTCGCATTGTTTTGCATGGTCGGCCAGTAGTATCCTGCACGAAGTGCCTGTCAAGCGAGGGACCTTCCGCCGAGATGTTGGGCGTTGATTCCTTCGTGGATTTCGCACAGGATGTGTGCGACCATTTCCTCCTCGACACATTTGAGCAGCGGAATGGAGAATCCCCGTCTGTAGAGTTTATCTTCGACCAGGACATAAGAGCAGGCTCTTCGCCTGACTATGCTAGCCTCCTTTGGGTCGGACGGGAGTTCATCTTTGGCGAGATAGTTGTAGACTGGGGTCATCCAATAGTTGTTGTCGCCGATCACCTGCACGTCGAGTGTCGCGGAGGCCTTCTCGATGCAGGGTCGAGGAAGTACTTCCTGTATGACGGATTTGTTTCCGCCTTTCTTCTTCGTGCTGGCTAGTTTGGATAGCACGTCTGCTCGTACGTTATGTTCGCGGGGAAAGTGTTTCACTTCCACTATTGTGAACTTCGCAATTTCCTTCTTTACCAGGGTCAGGTATTCGGCCAGGTTGTCGTTTTTGGCTTGGTATTCTCCCCGGACCTGGAGGGCCACGAGTTGTGAATCTGTGCAAATGACGACTTCCTCTGTGCCCAGGTCCTTGGCGAGGCGTAGCCCAGCGAGGAAGGCTTCGGACAGTTCCAGCGACCATTTGAGCATACGGCCGACCATATCTGGTCGTCCGAGCAGCTGCTTTATGGGCTGGTATAATCAAACCACGATCGTGTGAGCCAAGAAGTAGTGTCTTAACCTCCTGGCTGTGTTAATGAGGGCCAGCGCCACCTTCTTTATCTGTTGGTATCTTAACTCTGGTCCTTGCAGCACTTTGCTCATGAAATAGATGGGCTTCTGCCCGTCAGGCGTCTCGCGGATGAGAGCGGCACTCACTGCTTCGGTTGCTACGGCCAGGTATAGGTATAATGTTTCGCCGTTGTCCGAGCGAGAGAGGACCGGTGACTCTGAGAGTGCCCGTTTCAGATGGAGAAGGGCCTTGTCGCACTCCTCGGTCCATTCGAATGCTGCCTCTTTGCGGAGGAGTTTGAAGAATGCCAGGGCGTGCTGGGCAGACTTGGCCACGAAATGAGATAGTGATGCGAGCATCCCGTTGAGGGACTGGATGGATTTTTTGGACTTGGGCGTAGGAAACTCAGAGAACGCCCGACATTTGTCGGGATTGGCCTCGATTCATCATTCCGTTAAGTAGAAACCGAGGAATTTGCCTGCCCGGACAGGGAACGTGCATTTCTCCGGATTAAAACGCATTTTGTATTTCCTGGCCTGTTCTAAGACCCTTCTCAAGTGGGCGGTATGGTCGGTTTCCTCGTGGGATTTTACGATCATGTCGTCCATGTAGACTTCGAGCATGTCGCCTATTTCTCCCCGAAACACTTTGTTCATCATTCGTTGGTACGTTGCTCCGGCGTTCTTCAGGCTGAAGGGCATTACGTTGTAGTAATAGTTGCCCGATTCGGTCATGAAGGCCGTATATTTTTTGTCGGACATTGCCATTGGGATTTGATTGTATCCCGAGTAGGCGTCCATGAATGATAAAAGTTTAAAACCAGCAGAATTATCAACAAGTTTATCAATATTGGGGAGGGGGTAGGCATCCTTCGGGCATGCCTTATTGAGATCGGTATAATCAATGCACATGCGCCATTTTCCATTAGATTTTTTAACTAATACAACATTGGATAGCCAAGTTGTGTACTTGACTTCCGAAATAAATTTGGCCTCGAGGAGGTCCTTTACAGCTTTTTCAGCAGCCTCCGTTTTCTCCAGAGACTGCTTCCTCCTACGTTGTGCTACGGCCTTGACGGTCGGGTCGATGGTCAGCTAGTGACAAGCGACAGATGGATCCAAGTCGGGCATTTCCGCGGCGCTTCATGCGAAGAGGTCGGCATTCTCTCGGAGGCATGCTTTGAGCTGCTTCCTCGCGATGTCAGGCAGGTCTGCTCCGATCTTCACTCCTCGTTGGGGGTCTTCGCCGAACAGAACTATCTCGAAGTTGCCATCCGGGATTGGGCGTATCGGTTGGGAGCTGCTGTTAGACGATGTGGACGGGCTCGCTGAAGCTGCTCGTTCCTCCTGTTGGTCCTCGGGGAAGCGACTGTCGAGGTCGATAGAGTCGACCTGGGGTAGGGGCTTGGCCTCCTTAGAGCTTCTTAGCAGTGCGGGCTTCCTCGACGCTTTTGGCTTGGGCGCAATGGTGTTGAGCCACTTTGTAGCTGCTTCGAAACACCGTCGGGCAGCATCTATATCGCCGTGGAGGGTGGCGACCATCCCTTTCGAAGTGTAATACTTCATCTTCAGGTGGGCGGCTGAGGGCACTGCTACCAACTCAGCTAGAGTCGGCCTTCCGAAATTGTACCTTGATGGATCTGGCTGTTTCAGCTGAACCGAAGGTCATGATCAGCTCGACATATCCCCACGGATTGGTTACAGATCCGTTGAATCCCTATAAATCGGACCCTACGTAGGGGGTAAGGTGTGATTCGTCTAGCTGAAGTGTTGAAAACAGTTGGGAGTACATGATGTCGACCGAGTTTCCCTGGTCGACGAGTATCGTGCGAACGTCGAAGTTCGCCATCCGGGCTCTGATGAGCAATGGTATAATTGAGTTCAGGGAGCCACCGAGGAGTTCCTCCCGGTAGAAGGAGATGGGGATGGAGCCCTTCTGTGTCCGATCAAGCGTGGTCACTTTGCTGGAGCTTGTGTTGATCAGGTGTTTGAACTTCTGTTTCACGGAGCCCATAGTGACTTTGTTGAAACCCCCGCCAGAGATGACCATGGCGGAGGGAAATGTCTCCCACGGGCTGTGGGCAGCGAAATATGCAGGGGCGCTGAGCCCGTCAGGGATGTTGAAGTCCTCGGGTCGCGATATGGACATAGCGACCTGTATGTTGGCATCTTCCGAGGAGGGTACCTCCTCCTCGACCTTCTTGGACTCCTGGGCGTCCTACCGAGGAGTGTCCTTCTTTGCGAACTGCTTCAGGTGGCCATCCCTGATCATTATTTCAATGGCATCCTTCAGATGGATGCAGTCCTCCGTAGTATGGCCGTGACTTTTGTGGAAACGACAGTATTTTGATTTGTCCACGTTTAGTATGTTTGGAAGCTGTTTGGGGAAGCGGACCCCAGCCTGTTTAAACTCCGAATTGGCAAATTCGGACAAGATCTTTTCCCTGGAAACAGTCAGGGGAGTGTAGTCATGGAACCGCCCGGAGGGGCCCTTGCTGTCACGGGAATCACGAGGACGGTCCTCGCGCCTCCGGTCACCTCGACGAGATGTCGAACCTTCTTCTCCTCTGGATGCCCGAGCGTTCTCCTGATGGCGCGATGCTCGGACGTTGCTGGCCGCAACCTTCTCTTCATACTGAATGTGTGATTGGGCTTTAAGGAGGAGGGCGTCTAAGTTCCTCGGTGGCGCGAGGCCAATGGCTTTAGAAAACTCGGAGCCTGGGCGGAGCCCCTGCTCGAGCAAAAACATCTTCATTTCATCCGTCGTCGGGACCTGCACTGCTTCTTTGTTGAACCTCTCGATATATGCGCGGAGTGGTTCGTCTTTACCCTGGATTATGGCTCCCAGAGAGGCCTCAATTTTGGGGTGGTGGCGAGATGCTGTAAAGTGTCGCGAGAACATCCTGCCCAGCTGTCTCCACGAGGTAATGGACTCCTCGGGCAGTTGTTTATACCGTGTCATTGCTCCCTTCCGAAGGGTGGTCGGGAACAGTCTGCATTTGATGGCGCCCCATACGCCGCAGTAGTCTAGCAGGGCATCGATGTTCTCGATGTGCTCGTCGGGGTCGGTGGTTCCGTCGTACGTGCCAAGTGATAGGGGTTTCTCCAAGCCTTTCGGGAGACGGGTAACCAAGATCTACTGGGACAACGGGCCGAGAGGCTCTTTGTCGTCACTAGAACTGGTGTATGATGGGGACCGAACGGGAGGCTCGCGACGTCGGTTCCTTCGCGGAGAAGGTGAGCGGTTCCTTCGAGGAGAATGTGAGCGGTTCCTTCGCAGGGAAGGTTAGCGGTTCCTTCGCGGGGAAGGTGAGCGGTCCTATCCTTTAGACTTGATCGGGGGAGATTGCTCGTTCCTCCGAGTCCTCTTGTGGTCATGGGCATGCTGGTCACGCGGGGAGATCTGGTCGCGCATTCGGGCTACGCGAGGATCAGGTTCTTAGCGCAGCCTTCGGTCAATTTCTCTCCGGGACTGCGGGCTTCTTGCTCGTCACTGGTTCCTCTGCGTAGGAGGGGATCTTGGACGGTGGGACTCTTCTAGCGCCCCGATCCTCTCGTTCTGCTGCAGGATCAGGGTGTTGGTTTTGTTGATCGCCTCCAGGAGGGCTGCTACGGCCGGGTCGACATTGGGCGAAATAGGAATGGGCTGGACGTCAAGTGATGGTTGATCGTTGTTGTGATCAGCAGGGGTATGGGAAGGAGAAGCAGTGGCTCCATCCCTGAGGAAACGAGCATCTCGGAGGAGAGATGACTGGCCGTCAAAGTCAGATTTGTTGACGGGGAGGATGGTGGTTTGGAGAGCATCCTTGGAGCGATCTTGGGAGGCCATGATCGTGATGATGTTTGAGAATTGTTTTGATCTTCGATTACTTAGGAAAGAAAGATGGGGAGAACAAAGTTCCCATAGACGGCGCCACTGATCGTGAATCCTGGATCAGATCCTGTAGAATCAGGCGCCAAGTGTGTCAGGGATGCTGGTCGTATGGAGAGGAGGGGGTGTACCTGCAAGGTACTCCGACGCTCAAGTAAGAAAGGGTCAGAGAAAAGGAGCAAGTACAAAGTATGAATTCTTAGGGTGAATATTAGATACCTGACCCTCTCAAGCGAGAGGATTTATATAGAGCCCCCAGCGCGTGGGCAACGGTCCTATTTTCGAGGCAAAATAATTATTTTCCCGAAAGAATAGGTAACTACCCAAACTAGACGTTATGTCGGGCAGGGTGTCCAAAACTAGCCGTTACGTCGGGCATAAGCATGGTTTCGGGCACCTGCTCTTAGCTGTTCGGGGAGTGATGAGGCCGTGCGTAACGGGCAGTAATTCCGGGGAGGAACGTTGCATTCCTTGCCTGGCTGGAGGGGCAGAAAGGTAACTTTTTCCCCTCTGTGGATTGGACTTAGGCAATTTGGGCCGCTATGGAGTAGAAGTGGATTGGGCCAATTCTAGCCATTGGTCCAGTCTAGAACACATATCATCCACATAGACCTCAATTTCTTTATGCATCATATCATGGACCAAAGTGGTCATAGCTCTCTGGTACGTTGCACCAGCATTTTTCAAACCGAAGGGCATCACTCTGTAACAGAATGTTCCCCAGGGTGAAATGAATTTTGTCTTTTCCATATCCTCGGGTGCCATCTTTATTTGATTATAACCGGAAAATCCATCCATAAAAGAAAAGATATTGAATTTAGCAGTATTATCTACCAACATATCAATGTGTGGCAATGGAAAATCATCTTTTGGACTTGCTTTATTCAAATCTCTAAAGTCGAGGTACATTCGGACTTTTCCGTCTTTCTTTGGAACAGGCACAATATTGGCCACCCATTGAGGATACTCAAAAGTCACAAGAAAACCAGCATCAATCTACTTTTGAACCTCCTCTTTGATCTTCACAGCCATGTCGGGATGAGTTCTTCTTAATTTCTGCTTCACCGATGGACATTCAGGCTTCAACGACAATCTATGCTCCACAATATTAGTATCAAGACAAGGCATGTCTTGATAAGACGAAGCAAACACATCAACATATTCTCTAAAAAGCTCCACAATCCTCTTCTTGACATCTGACTGAAGCAGTGCCCCAATCTTGACTTCTTTTATATCATCATCTGAACCCAAATTAACCAATTCCAACGGCTCTTCATGAGGCTGAATGGATTTTTCCTCGTGCTCAAGCAACCGAGAAATTTCATTTGGAATCCCCTCAATATCCTCCTCTTCAGCTTCAAACACAGGGAACTCAAAGTTGGGAGGGGGCATAGGGTCATTGTTTTCAATGGGTTTAACAATCAATCTTCACAATGATTTATGTTTGATTTTTAGAATATGAACAAAAAGTGCAAGTATCATGCAGATAAAACTGATCATCACATTATTATTATTATTTGGTTTTTTATGTTACCATTTTTCAGAAAAAAAGCAAAAAGGGAAAACATAATATGGATAAACAAAATAACATTTTATTGATGATGATAAAATTTGAAACAAAGCCCTCACAAATTCACTTTCACCTTGGGCAGAGTGAAAGGATTTTTTGAAAGAAACAAAAATAAATTACTTTGAAATATGAACAAAAGTGGGAACATCAACAACTATCCAATTCTGGCAGACTTGTCCATGTGTCACGAAATTAGGAAATTTTTCCTCTTCATCATCTACAATGATGGCAGTGACTTCATATTCAGGTTCCTTAAACTTCTCCCGAGGGGAATAAAAAGGCACATATGCACCCTCCGGGGACATATACCCGCGGTCTTCCAAATAAGGCTCCCAGTCTTCAGCAGGAATGACATCATCTTCAGAACCAAATGGGATGTAACCTACAGAGTCATCTTCAAGAATTGCAGCCGTAGAAAGATCTTCACTAGGGCAATCTTGAACCATATTGACAGACGCCTTGCCATGATTAGGCAACGGATTCGATTGGAAATTAGGGTTGGAATCTTTAAAAGAAAAAATACCACTCCTAGCCAATCTCTGAACTTCCATCTTCAATAGATAACAGTTCTTAGTATCATGCCCAGCTCCTCCTTGATGGAAAGCACAATGAGCTTCAGGCTTATACCACCATGGTGAATCTTTTGGAACAGCAGGCGGTGGACGGGTCTGAATAAGATTCTTCTTAATTAGACAATGAAGCAATTCTGTGTATGTCATTGGAATTGGATCAAAATCTTTCTGAAAACAGCCCCGTTGATTGTTTCGCTGAGTAGAACGTTGTTGCTGAGCAGGAGCTGCCTGAACAACAGGAGTTGAACTGATAACAGGAGTGACAGATGCAACATGTTGCTGACACTGATTGTTCCTATCATGAGGTCTTCTATACCTTTCTCGGGAAATGACATTGGTCTCTCCTTCTTTCTTTTTGGCAAATCCTCCACTATATTTCTTGGAATTTCTAACAGAATTGCCATCTTTCGACAAACTTCCCTCACGGACACCTTCTTCCAATCTCATCCCCATATTAACCATCTCAGTGAAATCACTCGGGGCACTAGCAATCATACGCTCATAATAGAAAGGACTCAGAGTTTTTCAGAAATTTTTTGGTCCAATATACCATTTCAAAGCTGCACTAGACAAGCTATCTTGAATGTAGTGAATGAGCAGCTGATCATTATCCTTATGAGCCGACATCTTACGAGCATACATAGTCAAGTGACTCAACGGATAAGAGTTACCTTTATACTTTTCAAAGTCAGGGGCCTTGAACCTATGCGGGATCTTTACATTTGGAACCAAGCATAATTCATGAGCATTCTTTCCAAACAGCTCTTTACCTCTCAGAGCTTTGATCTTTTTCTGCATTTCAGCAAACTGGTCTTGAGTCTCTTCCATTGTATCATACGCACTGGTATTCTCACTTGGAGCAGTATGGAAAATTTGCTCTTCACCAAAAGGAACAGTGTGAACCACAGGCGGTGGCACAGTCATCACAGGTTGAACGGTAGGAACAACTGGAATCTAAGGAGGTGGTGGTGTTGGTTGATAACCTTCAGGAACAAAGTTTTGAGGCATGCCCCATGGGAAACCAGGAGGCATAGAGTATTGAGGAACACTAGCAGGCGCCACAGAGATGGGCGTAGAGACAATATTAGAATGACTGTCCTTTGCACAGGAGTTGAAAGCGGAGGAGGAGGAGGTGGTGGCTGATTCTGAGCAGCCACCAGAGCTTCCATCATAGCAGTGAGTATTTCCAAACCATCCTTCAAAGTTGATACTTTTTCACGAAGCTCACGGTTTTCTTGTTGCAATTGATCCATCTTTTTCTTCAGATTAGCTCGAGTATTATACTGGTACGATAGCTTGGCTGAATGAAGACGAAAGGGAAACAATAAGACACCTGGAAAAGGCAAGAAACAAATGCAAAAGATGATGCTTGATATGCAAGACGAAAATGCAAAGTTTCAAGAAAATATAAGGCATATTGCAAACATTGTTATCCGAAATACCAAAATATCATTCATTAATGATGGAAAAGATTACATCTCGGAAGTACAAATTCAAGAATCCTAAAACAAATAGAGAATGAAGAAAGCTAGATTCCTAGAGAATCCTATGAGAAGAAGTCCCAGCTCTATCTTCCAGCTTCTTGATGTGGGCCTGCATTTGAGTCTTCTCAATCAGCAACTTATCGACTATCAACTTCCAAGGAGATTCTGAACTCTTCGGAATATCGGAAACTGGCTGAATGCGAGAGGAAAATAAATCCTCTTTCGCCTTTCTCTTCTTGTTGTCAACTTCATCTTCATTCTTCTTCTTGAAGTGCGCTTGAAGCCTTGCAGTTTCTAACTCAATAATCTGATACTTGTTCTTCCAAGCATCTCTCTCTTGTTGCATATCGGCCAAAGCGATCTAAAGCTTCTCTCTGTCTTCCATAAAGTAGAGAATAGGCTTCTTATCAGTTAGAGATAAAGCCTCCTGATGCTTATAAGGTATCTTCAAAGTAATAGCTCTATTTTTAACCCACTGGAGGTAAGGTTCCGAAGAGACACAATTCGGATTTCCCAAACTTTCCTTTCCTTTTCTATGAATGTTGCACCAAGCTTCCACAATTTCTTTCTTGAGAGCAACCTGAGATTCTTCATCCTTGAAAAAGAGACCGGCCAAATGAATGTTCTTCGGTACCTCTCGCAAAGGATATCCCAACTGACGACGAGCCAACACCGGATTGTAACTGATTCCTCCCTTTGTACCAAGAAGAGGCACGTTGGGAAAATCACCACAACTATCAATAATCATCGCTCCAGAAGGAACACGGCTACACCAATCAATATCAGAATGAGTGAGAGACATGATCTTCCGCGACCAATATAAACCATCCTTGAGATTCCAGAAAGCTGCAGACTTCGGCAAGTGAGAAATAAACCACTTGTAAAGCAAAGGTGCACAGTAGATAATCATCCCTTCACCATGGAAATTCCTAAGGTGAATAGAATGATAAGCATCGGCAAGCAAAGTGGGAATTGGATTCCCAATCAAGAAGATCTGAATAGCATTGATGTTGACAAAATTCTCAACATTCGGGAAGAGGAACAATCCATAAATAAGCAAGGCAAGAATAGCCTCAAAAGCAACTGTGTTCTTCACACTAGCAAAGTGATGAGCTCTATTCATCAAGAACTTAGCGGTTAACCCAAGAATATTTCCTTTGGTATCCACGCGAGCCTTAATCTCAGAAACCTTCAAGTGAGTAGCCTTCGCAATAACATCATGCTCGAGAGTGGAGTCCAAACCAGAGAAAATCCGACCATAAACAGGCAAACCAAGTAGGAGAGAATACTCCTCTAGCGTAGGTAGGTACCAACTGATAATCAGGAAAGGTGAAACAATGTAGCAAAGGGTCATAGAACTGAACCAAAGTAGCAAGCAATCCTTCAGCCATATCAACCTTCAAGAGAGATAAAAACCTTCTATAACTGGACTCAAACTTCTTGGTATCAACAACCAAAGATACTAGCTCTCTAAAACCCTCAAACTTAGGACTCTTGAAAGTGTACTTCTTGGTACTTCTCCTTCCAAAATCCATAACAAACGTATCTGCAATGTTTACAATAACACCTTTAAGTTCCTTGAAACCTTCCAAAAGAATGCTCATGAATGCATGAGTGCATGTATGCAACAACCACAAACAAGATCACACAAAGCACACGGGTCAAGGTTCAAGTCAAGAGCATGAAGCCAAGGGTAAGAACCAATCCCGCAAAGGTATGTACTAAGGTTTTGTCCTCATTGTACCTGCAGAAAACAACGGTTCTAACAAAGTTCCCAGGGTCCACAATCCACTATCAGACACACCAACACACCGATTTGCTCGAAGGTTGGTAGTTATCCTCAAGAGAATCTAACCTGAGTGTAGCATCGCGTGATAGCTAAGTCAGATTTGCATCTTCATAGCTTCCGTGCTACAATCCTAAAAAGGCTAGGATAGGTTAAGGGTTACTAAGGTCCTAAGTGTTATAGGCTTCTATGGAAAAAGTAATGCCTTCTCGATCGCTCGATCGACATCAGTAATTCCAAAGAGGCAACCACCGATCGGATAGATTCTCAAGTTCTTCTTTTTCAGGATTCGACTCCTTCAAAGTTCCCTTGACTATACTATCCTCCTATCTTAAAGTACACTCTGGTCCGGGTATAGGACCCATCTCACACACAGAGGAACTCCCAAACAGAACAAACAAGTAACAAGCAAATCAAACAAAAAGCAGTAAATAAAATCAAAGTAGGCTAAACCCCTCAAGGGAGAAGACAAATCCCTAGCAGAGTCACCACTTTTCTGTAGAGGGGAAATTTGTGAGTGTAAGCTATTAATTAACTTAACTAAAAAATAAGCAAGAGTCACCACCGCACTTTTATTTTTATCCACAAAGGGAAAGGAAAAAGAGCAAACAAAACCCACGATGTGCAATGTAGGATCAAAACCCCGTAGTTCGTGGTACAATGAACAAAAGTTTGTTTGTTATGATTGATTTTTAATGTAAAGACAAGTCGTCATTTCTAAGCGAATAATTCCGCTTAAAGAAATGAATCATGTCTAAACTTATGAAAAAAAGTTTAAAAGAAAAAAGGTGCATAAAAGCACAAAAGATTTGAATGAGTTATATATTTTTTATGTTTTCATGAAATGGTCAAAGTATGGTTAAGATAGATTGACATTTATTAAAGAAAACAAAGCTTTAAAAAGTCACTTGACAAAAGTCAAGGATTTATTATGAAAGCGGTTTTAAGTTGAAAACAAGAAGGTTTTGAAAAAAAAGAGAGGAGATTTTGAAAATTTAAGAATGGGGAGGAGAAGAAGTGACTATCCTAGTGCATAAAGTAAAAGCTAGGGAAAAGAAGGATCTAACCAAAATGGAGCCACTTCAAAGCAATATTAAAATAATTTCATCCTTAAGAAAATTGGCCAATAAAGGCAAGTCTTCAATCAATACTCCAAGCAAAGGGATAAGAAGTCCTAATTCTAGGTCCATATATCCAATATTACTTTAAAAGAGGTCCATAAAGAGATCACTCCAAAGCATAGGATAGTAACCAATAGTCCAAGATGAGGAGAATTAAGTTTTTTCTGGTTTAAGCCTTTATTAATGTTTTAAGTCCAAATGGACAAAGAAAAAAGGCATAAGCATAAACATATGTCCAACGGACAAAGAAAAAATTGCGGAATCATAAACATGTGTCCAACGGACAAAGGAAAAATTGCGGAAACATAAACATGATATGTAATGAAGCATAAAAATAATAAAAGAGATAGGGAGCGAGAAGGAAACATAAACAAAATTAATACAAAATATTGTTAGTAAGTTAGTGATTAGTTGTTAGTATTAGTGATCAATAACAATTGAATAATTGCACTTAGGTCAAGGTTGATGAAACTCATTAGAGGATTGATAAGACCAAAGCCTCCTAACAACAAGTTTCATGAGTTTTGAACCATAAGACAAATAATCAACTATTCTTGATAGTTTTTCGATACGGGACAAATATTGCGCTACGTTAAGCAATCGCCGAGTAATTTACGGAGTAATTACCCTACAATGAGGCCGGTCAATAGCTCTTTGTGCTAATGTATGCTAGATGAACGATATATAGATCATCATCCGAAAGCAATACCGCGCGAAAAGAAAAGTGGTAGCGATCTCGTCTCGATCGAAATTCAACAAAAGAATTCCAAGATCTTTAGACTTTCATCGATCAAAAAGAAAAAGAAATAGATGAAGAGAGAGCCAAATTAAACCACACAAATATGTGATCTAAGGCTAAGAACAAAGGAAAGGGGAAGAAAATGGAAAAGGAACCAAAACAGCCCCAAAAACAAGCAATTTTCACATTCTGGAGGCTGGTTAATCGATTAACCAACTCACAGTGCAATTAGGTTAATCGATTAACCAGTGCAAACTTCCAGTTTTTTGCGCAAAAATAAGTTGTTAATCGATTAACCTAAATGTACATGTTTTGGTTAATCGATTAACACTGTGAAAACAGCAGAAAATCAGTTTGAAAATTGCCAAATCCTTGATCACTCATTTCTTCAAACATCTTAGGATCAAGGATTCAATTGTGCAAGAATTTTGGAGTAAAACAGCAGCAAAAACTAGCAATCAACACAAATTGCAAGATCCAAAGATCAAGCAAACAAGATCAGCAAAAGATCTACATTATGGAAGATGAAGATGAAGCTTCAACAATGGTGAAAAGTGAATTACCAATCCAAATCAGAAAATCCTTCCAAATTGCAGCAAGATCTACACTCCAAAACCTTGATCTATGAACAAAAATAAGAAATGATGAAGGTTTAGCTCTAAATTAGTAAGAATCAATGTGAATTCTTACTAACTTATGAAAGAAGAAATTGAGCTTTTGGTGAATTTGTGGTATGGGGAGAGAAATTGCAAGGGATTTGTTGGCTATCAAAAGCTTGAAGAATGAATGGAATGAAGCCTCTATTTATAGAGTTTAGGCTTAGAAATTTGGTGGTTTGGAATTAGGCTTGGATGATCACAATTAGGATTGAATTCAAATTTGGAGGGAAATCAGAAAAGAGTGGTGATTAGTGATGGTACATGGTGGGAAATGATCAAAGTGATGTAGGGAATTAAAATGAGATGGTCTAGAATATTCCAAATGTGATCAAGGGCTGAGATTGGTGCCAATTGCTGCAGAATTTGAATTTGGGACTTTTTTTCAAGAATTGCACATGTTAATCGATTAACCACTTCACAGTGCAATTAGGTTAATCGATTAACATAGTGAAAAATGGGGAAAATGGCTTTTTGATGTGCTGTCTTGGCTCTGGCTCGATTTTCCTGCTTGTTAAAGAAGACATGGAAATAAACACATGAACCTTGGAGTCCCTTGAATGATAATCAATTAAATCTTGGAAACTCTTGATCAGATAATTTTTGAATTAATTGTAGATCAACTTTGACTTTTCTCAGATAAAATTCATTCGAGCTGTGGGACTGTTATTTTGCCATTTTTAACCTGTTCTTCCCCTGAAAATGTTAGTGAAAGAAAACAAAATATTTTTGGCTTTTAATTAATGGTTAGTAAACATAAACATATTAAATAAATCAAACACACACAAACTCAAAGATCCTTGCAAGGCACCATCCTATCAAAGAGGGAACCAATATGTGATCTTGTTTGCGGTATGCAAAAATGCAAATGACATGTGGGATCTTATGGGTAAAAATTAGGGTATTACAGCTGCCCCAATTTAAGTTTCTTCTATCCGGAGATACGAAGATGGGCATCTTTGTCTCGACGAGATAGAAGAGACTTAAATATAACAATTAACCCGAATTTTTGGCCCTAAGAGACCACAAAATGATATGATTATGCAAATGATATGCAGACACAAGACCACTATGGGGAAAATATGCCACAGGAGATAAACAAAAAGTAGAAATGGGAGAAAGAAAACTCCACTGGGGAAACACATCACAGGAGACCACCAACTAGTCGAGGAACACACCGCATAACTACTGGGACTCAGCTGAGGAAAAGATTCAAACTGGGGATAACTGTATATGGAAATAAACCATAACACAACAAGGATATAACTCAATAGGGAAGACTTAGCACAACAAGGCTCCACTGGGGAAAATCAATACCTCAAAAATGAACTATCTCTAGCATATCGAAGAGACTAAGCATCCATTGGAGTAGAAAACCTCAACAAAAAACTGTCCCATCAAACCGAAGAGACTTACCATTCATTGGAGTCACAAAATCTCAACGACGAACTGTCCCATCAAACTGAAGAGACTTACCATTCATCGGAGTCACAAAATCTCAACAACGAACTGTCCCATCAAACCGAAGAGACTTACCATTCATTGGAGTCACAAAATCTCAACGACGAACTGTCCCATCAAACCGAAGAGACTTACCATTCATCGGAGTCACAAAATCTCAACAACGAACTGTCCCATCAAACCGAAGAAACTTACCATTCAATGGAGTCACAAAATCTCAACAACAATCTGTCCTATCAAACCGAAGAGACTTACCATTCATCGGAGTAAACAAAATCTCATCAACGAACTGTCTCATTAAACCGAAGAGACTTACCATTCATTGGAGTCACAAAACCTCAACAACGAACAATCCCATCAAATCGAAGAGACTTATTATTCATCGGAGTCACAAAAGGTACTAACTGCATCGCCTCAGGCTTCTCAAATAAAGAAATGCCACGAAACAATATTGAACCTTCCAAAAGGGGAATCATACGTAGATTTCACCTGAAGGGCACATAATCTTCAAAGGTGCAAAATAAATGCACTCTCAATCTAGGTTTCACAGCCTAAAGATCCAAACAAATATTGCAGGGGACCAAAGTTCAATCCAAGAACAAGCTGGAGAGAAACAGTCAAATAAGACTCATCCCGAGGAGGAAATATCTCAACTGAGAACTAATTCCATCCAGATAATGAACTGGAGAGGAAACTGAATCATAAACTTCCACGAGATATAAACTCCGTGGGGAATTAACAAAGATAGGCATTTTTCTGCTTACGGGTCGACACTCTAAATGGAGGGAGGACACACACACTCTGCGGGGATAACAACACCAGAGAATAAAGAAGCACCAACACAAATGCAAAAAATACAAAATGCAACAACAAAATGCTATGCACAACAAATGAATGCGCATGCGATGCTTATGAGTATGAATATGCTGACAAAACAGACATAAAGAAAAAACAGAGGGTGGAATAAACATCACAACACCACTGAATACTCAGCTAATCTCAACAAGATGGAGATGTCATTAGCAACTCTGCTAGGCATTTAGCTGAAGAAAACCTGCAAGAGATAAACAAAAGCCATCAAAGGAAAATAAATCCTACTACAAGGCTCAAATCTTGCTGGAGAGGAAGATACTCCTTGGGGAAAAACCCAAATATCAATCTTCTAAAATAGATGATCCATAAAGAGGATAACAACATAAACTCTGCTTCAAAAATGGCAGGAAAGCCGTCGGGGAATCATACAACCCAAATCTTTCTGAATCTTCCTGGGGATCATAAAAATTCATAGGAACTTCCATTTCAAAAGGGGTGAAGAGATCTGCCGCGGAGAAATAAAGAATGAATCCGCTGGGGATTGTAGTCATATAAACATCTATGCAAAAATCCACTGGGAAAAAAATGCAGATCTCCTGGAGATATGAGAACAGTCTCAGAGGATTAACCAATTCTGAGCAAAGCATCCTGGACTTGCTGGGAAAACAGCAAAAGGTCAAACTGTGGGGGATTTTAGATCAATACTCATCATAAATGAGAGAAAACCCAACAGGTAACTAAAAGAGATATCATCAGCGACTTCACTGGGGAATAGCCACAATAGTGATGCATAATCTTCACTAGGAGGATAAATATCTAAAAAAAAACAATCCGGAGAGAAGTACATCTTGGACTTGTCGGGGGGAAATGAGAGATTAACATCACTGCTCAAACTCTTGGGAAACATTCGAAGCAATAATGCACTGCATCCATTGAGGAATCATCAAGGATAAATCCCTGGGTAGAACAACCTGGAGTGAAAAACATCCACAATACAAGATGAAACACGACTAGCGATCACCATGTCAATGCTTCTTAGAAGGAAATAACATCGCTCTCTGTTTGGGGGCATCCAAAGTAACAACAACACATCTAGAGGGTAAAAATATGAGTGAAGATTCCTCATATGATTTCGGTCGGGGACAGCAAAAATGAATCTTTGTGTGGGGACCACCATTAAGGAGACGTGGACCTAAAAAATACTCAACTTCCTGACCATAACATAATCAGCTGGAGAGGATTCAGATCAAGACCTAGCTGGGGAGAAACCAAACAGCACTAGACCTTATGAATTCAACACATCATAACAAACCCATCATCTTGTCAACAACTAATCACATTCATAGGAACAAACTCTGCTGAGGAAATATCAACAAACTCTACTGGGGATCTGTTAATAAATTCCACCAAAAGGGCGAGAACAAACCCTGTTGAATAAAACATTGATTCTACCATTCTTGGAATAACCGTTGACATTCCTTTTTTATATTCATAAATCAAAGGAAAATGTTTTTATAATTTTCAAGCATTTAAATCATTTATTCACATTTTGTTTCAAAAATCATCATAAAAAATAAATGAAATTTTGCAAACAGAAACAAAATAAGAATTGCAAACAAAGGAACAAAGGCCCAAATTTTATTAATAGAATGGAAGTCCACATTTGGCGTAATTCCATGGATCATTACAAAGTTTGAAAAATGGTAAATACATGGAAAGGGTTACATTGAAATACAATGACCACTATTCTCCCTAACAACTTTGAATTCCGTTGTGCTCAAAACTTCAGCCGAGGATGATTGAAGCAGAATCCTTGATAGACAATGTTGCTTTCAAATGATCAAGACTGGCCAGATGCAGTTACTTGCCAGAATCCCTAACTTTTACCTAGATTGCCCTTTCGGGTTTTCAATCTACCGGGATGATTATTTCTGTTTTTGTCTCTAATTTTTGCCAGGACCGCCCTTTCGGGTTTTCAGCCCACCGAGACGCTCATTTTTGCTTAAGCCGTCCTTTCGGGTTTTCAACTTAACGAGCTGTTCTTTTTATTTTCTAGGCGAAGTATTTCTTGACTGCATCGGCATTCACAGGATGAGTGAACTCTTCACCATCCATAGTTGCAAGAAGTAATGCACCGCCAGAGAAGGCTCTCTTAACAACATATGGGCCTTCATAATTAGGAGTTCACTTGCCCCTAGAATCATTGGTAGAAGTCGAGATCCTTTTGAGCACGAGGTCTCCTTCTCTGAACACACGAGGTCGAACCTTCTTATCAAAAGCTTTCTTCATTCTCTGTTGATACAATTGGCCATGACACAAGGTCGTCATTCTTTTCTCTTCAATCAAATTCAACTGGTCATATCTGCTTTGGCACCATTCAGCCTCAGACAATTCAGCTTCCATCAAAACTCTCATAGAAGGGAATTCAACCTCTACCGGGAGCATTGCTTCCATACCATAAACAAGAGAGAAAAGGGTTGCCCTGTTGAAGTGCGGACGGATGTACGATACCCATGCAAAGCAAAAGGGAGCATCTCATGCCAATCCTTGTAAGTAACAACCATCTTCTGAACAATATTCTTAATATTCGTATTGGTAGCTTCAACAGCCCCATTCATCTTAGGTCTGTAAGGAGAAGAATTATGATGCTCAATCTTAAACTCACCACATAATTCCTTCATCATTTTGTTATTCAAATTCGACCCATTATCAGTGATAATCTTGCTCGGAACACCATACCGACAAATGATTTGGTTCTTGATAAACCGGACCACTACTTGCTTGGTCACATTGGCATATGATGCCGCTTCAACCCACTTGGTAAAATAGTCAATAGCCACCAATATGAAATGGTGTCCATTCGACGCTTTAGGCTCAATCATTCCAATCATATCAATGCCCCACATGGAGAAAGGCCGTGGAGAGGAGATAACATTGAGAGGAGTTGGTGGTACATGAATTTTGTTAGCATAAACCTGGCACTTATGGAACTTCTTCACGAATTTACAACAGTCAGATTCCATTATCAGCCAATAGTAACCTGCTCTCAACATCTTCTTAGCCATTGCATGCCCATTGGCATGGGTACCAAAAGATCCTTCATGAATTTCTTTCATCAACATGTTTGCTTCGTGTCTATCCACGCATCTGAGAAAGACCATGTCATAATTTCTTTTATACAGCACATCATCGTTCAAGAAGAAACTACCAACCAACCTTCTCAAAGTCTTCTTATCTTTCTTGAATGCCCCAAGCGGGTACTCTTGATTTTGAAGAAAGCATTTAATATCATAATACCATGGTTTATCATCAACAACCTCTTCAACCGCAAATACATGAGTTGGCCTATCAAGCCACATAACATCGATTTTGGGCACATCATTTCACCGATTCACCACAATCATGGAGGATATAGTGGCTAAAGCATCCACCATTCGATTTACTGCTCTGGGTACATGGTGAAACTCAACCTTGTTGAAGAAAGCTAACAACTTTCTTGCATAATCTCGATAAGGAATCAAATAAGGTTGACGTTTCTCCCATTCTCGTTTAATCTGATTAATCACCAGGGCTGAATCTTCGTATACATCAAGAATCTTGATTTTTAAATCAATGGCTTCTTCCAAGCCCATAATATACGCTTCAGACTCAACCGCATTATTTGTGCAAGTGAACATTAACCTTGTAGTGAAAGGATTGTGAGAACCATGAGGAGTAACAATTATTGCTCCAATACCATTTCCATATTCATTAACAGCTCCATCAAAAATCAAACTCCAACGGGATCCAGGCTCAGGCCCTTCATCAGGTAATGGTTCTTCACAATCTTTAACCTTTAGATACATCACATCTTCATCAGGAAAATCAAACCTGATAGGTTGATAATCATCAATTGGATGGTGTGCCAAATGGTCAGCCAAAACACTTCCTTTTATCGCTTTTTGAGTTCGGTACTCGATATCATATTCTGACAAAAAACATTTGCCAACGAGCGATCCTCCCAGTTAAAGCAGGCTTTTCAAAGATATACTTGATTGGATCCATTTTGGATATCAACCAAGTCGTATGATTCAACATATACTGGCGGAGGCGCTTGGCAGCCCAAGCTAAAGCACAACATGTATTTTCAAGCATTGAGTACCGAGACTCACAATCGGTGAACTTCTTGCTTAAATAATAAATGGCAAATTCTTTTCGACCATATTCATCTTGTTGACCCAAAATACAACCCATAGATACTTCTAGCTCAATCAAATACATGATCAAAGGTCTTCCTTCCACGAGAGGAGACAAAATCAGAGGTTCAAACAGATACTCTTTAATTCTTTCAAAAGCTTTCTGACAATCCTCTGTCCTGACACAACCCTGATCTTTGCGAAGAAGCTTGAAGATCGGCGCACAAGTGGCAGTCATATTGGATATAAATCGGGAGATATAATTCAAACGTCCCAAGAATCCTCTTACTTGTTTTTCTGTTTTGGGCGCAGGAATTTCCTGAATAGCTTTAACTTTACCAGGATCAACTTCAATGCCTTTTTGGCTGACAATAAAGCCCAACAACTTTCCAGAACGGACACCAAAAGTACACTTATTTGGATTCAAACGGAGCTTAAACTTTCTCAAACGCTGAAACAGCTTCAATAAGTACACAATATGATCTTCTTCAGTCTTTGACTTACAAATCATATCATCCACATAGACCTCAATTTCTTTATGCATCATATCATGGAACAAAGTGGTCATAGCTCTCTGGTACGTTGCACCAGCCTTTTTCAAACCGAAGGGGATCACTCTGTAACAGAATGTTCACTAGGGTGTAATGAATGTTGTCTTTTCCATATCCTCGGGTGCCATCTTTATTTGATTATAACCGGAAAATCCATCCATAACAGAAAAGATACTGAATTTAGCAGTATTATCTACCAAAATATCAATGTGTGGCAATGGAAAATCATCTTTTGGACTTGCTTTATTCAAATCTCTAAAGTCGACGCACATTCGGACTTTTCCGTCTTTCTTTGGAATAGGCACAATATTGGCCACCCATTGAGGATAGTCAGAAGTCACAAGAAAAACAGCATCAATCTTCTTTTGAACCTCCTATTTGATCTTCACAGCCATGCCGGGATGAGTTCTTCTCAATTTCTGCTTCACCGATGGACATTCAGGCTTCAACGATAATCTATGCTCCACAATATCAGTATCAAGACCAGGCATGTCTTGATAAGACCAAGCAAACACATCAACATATTCTCTAAGAAGCTCCACAATCCTCTTCTTGACATCTGACCGAAGCAGTGCCCCAATCTTGACTTCTTTTATATCATCATCTGAACCCAAATTAACCAATTCCAACGGCTCTTCATGAGGCTGAATGGCTTTTTCCTCGTGCTCAAGCAACCGAGAAATTTCATATGGAATCCCCTCAATATCCTCCTCTTCAGCTTCAAACACATGGAACTCAAAGTTGGGAGGGAGGATAGTGTCATTGTTTTCAATGGGTTTAACAATCAATCTGCACAATGATTTATGTTAGATTTTTAGAATATGAACAAAAAGTGCAAGTATCATGCAGATAAAAGTGATCATCACATTATTATTATTATTTGGTTTTTTATGTTACCATTTTTTAGAAAAAAGAAAAAAGGGAAAACATAATATGGATAAACAAAATAACATTTTATTGATGATGATAAAATTTGAAACAAAGCCCTCACAAATTCACTTTCACCTTGGGCAGAGTGAAAGGATTTTTTGAAAGAAACAAAAACAAATTACTTTGAAATATGAACAATAGTGGGAACATCAACAGCTATCCAATTCTGGCAGACTCATCCATGTGTCACGAAATTAGGAAATTTTTCCTCTTCATCATCTTCAATGATGGCAGTGACTTCATATTCAGGTTCCTTAAACTTCTTCCGAGGGGAATAAAAAGGCACATATGCATCCTCCGGGGACATATACCCGGGGTCTTCCAAATAAGGCTCCCAGTCTTCAGCAGGAATGACATCCTCTTCAGAACCAAATGGGATGTAACCTACAGAGTCATCTTCAAGAATTGCAGCCGTAGAAAGATCTTCACTAGGGCAATCTTGAACCATATTGACAGACACCTTGCCATGATTAGGCAACGGATTCGATTGGACATTGGGGTTGGAATCTTCAAAAGACAAAATACCACTCCTAGCCAATCTCTGAACTTCCATCTTCAATGGATAACAGTTCTCAGTATCATGCCCAGCTCCTCCTTGATGGAAAGCACAATGAGCTTCAGGCTTATACCACCATGGTGAATCTTTTGGAACAGCAGGCGGTGGACGGGTCTGAACAAGATTCTTCTTAATTAGACAAGGAAGCAATTATGTGTATGTCATCATAATCGGATCAAAATCTTTCTAAAAACGGCCCCGTTGATTGTTTGGCTGAGTAGAACGTTGTTGCTGAGCAGGAGCTGCCTGAACAATAGGAGCTGAACTGATAACAGGAGTGACAGATGCAACATGTTGCTGACACTGATTGTTCCTATCATGAGGTCTTCTATACATTTCTCGGGAAACGGCATTGGTCTCTCCTTCTTTCTTTTTGGCAAATCCTCCACTATATTTCTTGGAATTTCTAACAGAATTGCCATCTTTCGACAAACGTCCCTCACGGACACCCTCTTCTAATCACATCCCCATATTAACCATCTCAGTGAAATCACTCGGGGCACTAGCAATCATACGGTCATAATAAAAAGGACTCAGAGTTTTCAGAAAAATTTTGGTCATCTCCTTTTCTTCCAAAGGAGGTTTGATTTGAGCAGCAATCTTGCGCCACCTTTGCGCGTATTCTTTGAATGTCTCCTTATCTTTTTGAGCCATTTCCCAAAACTGGTCACGACCAGGAGCCATATCCACATTATACTTATACTGTTTCACAAACGCCTCACCCAAATCTTCGAAAGTGCGAACTCGAGTACTGTCGAGTCCCATATACCATTTCAAAGCTGCACTAGACAAGCTATCTTGAAAGTAGTGAATGAGCAATTGATCATTATCCTTATGAGCCGACATCTTACGAGCATACATAGTCAAGTGACTCAACGGACAAGAGTTACCTTTATACTTTTCAAAGTCGGAGGCCTTGAACTTATACGGGATCTTTACATTTGGAAACAAGCATAATTCAGGAGCATTCTTTCCAAACAACTCTTTACCTCTCAGAGCTTTGATCTCTTTCTGCATTTCAGCAAACTGGTCTTGAATCTCTTCCATTCTATCATACGCACTGGCATTCTCACTTGGAGCAGTATGGAAAATTTTCTCTTCACCAAAAGGAACAGTGTGAACCACAGGCGGTGGCACAGTCATCATAGGTTGAACGGTAGGAACAACTGGAATCTTAGGAGGTGGTGGTGGTGGTTGATAACCTTCAGGAATAAAGTTTTGAGGCATGCCCCAGGGGAAACTAGGAGGCATGGAGTATTGAGGAACACTAGCAGGCGCCACAGAGATGGGCGTAGAGACAATCTCAGAAATGAATGTCCTTTGCACAGGAGTTAAAAGCGGAGGAGGAGGAGGTGGTGGCTGATTCTGAGCAGCCACCAGAGCTTCCATCATAGCAATGAGTCTTTCTAAACCATCCTTCAGAGTTGATACTTCTTCACGAAGCTCACGGTTTTCTTGTTGCAATTGATCCATCTTTGTCTTCAGATTAGCTCGAGTATTATACTGGTGCGACAACTTGACTGAATGAAGACCAAAGGGAAACAATAAGACACCTGGAAAAGGTAAGAAACAAATTCAAAAGATGATGCTTGATATGCAAGATGCAAATGCAAAGTTTCAAGAAAATATAAGGCATATTGCAAACATTGTTATCTGAAATACCAAAATCTCATTCATTAATGATGGAAAAGATTACATCTCAGAAGTACAAATCCAAGAATCCTAAAACAAATAGAGAATGAAGAAAACTAGATCCCTAGAGAATCCTATGAGAAGAAGTCCCAGCTCTATCTTCCAGCTTCTTGATGTGGGCCTGCATTTGAGTATTCTCAATCAACAACTTATCGACTATCAACTTCCAAGGAGATTATGAACTCTTTGGATAATCAGAAACTGGCTGAATGCGAGAGGAAAATAAATCCTCTTACGCCTTTCTCTTCTTGTTGGCAACTTCATCTTCATTCTTCTTCTTGAAGTGCGCTTGAAGCCTTGCATTTTCTAACTCAATAATCTGATACTTGTTCTTCCAAGCATCTCTCTCTTGTTGCATCTCGGCCAAAGCGATCTGAAGCTTCTCTTTGTCTTCCATAAAGTAGAGAATAGGCTTCTTATTGTCGCTCCCCGGGATTTTCATCCAGGTACAAACGCGAAAGTGGCGTGGAAACAGATTCGCCAGCAATGTGTATTTATCCCATGAGAGGGAAAGGAAACACTGCATAAACCTGGGGGGAAGGAAAGAGCATGGTCTTGCGACCAAGAGAAATGGGTAAGGGAGTCGGTAACGCGAAGGGAAGGTGTTAGCACCCAACACGTCCATCGTACTCAATGGGATCCACGTTTGCTGTCTCGATCAAAGGGTGATAGAAAAGATGCTGGAAAAGGAAATGAAAGAGAACGAGAAACAAATGTAGGGAAAATCAAAGAAGTGCTCGCATGGGCCCTACCCCACTGCCTACGTATCTCATCGGGAACATGAGAATCAGAGCGACGTAGTTCCCCTCAACAAGGGTTGCTTTGTTTGTGTTTTTTAACGGACGTGACGAATCCTTTTAGAAAGGAGTGGAGAAATGAGAAAAGAATTGTTTATTTGTTTTTATCTTTTAAGAAAGAAGTGTTTTGATTATTTTTTGTGTTAGTAACACGTATTGCATTCAAGTCTATGATATAGGATCGAATGCGTCGCATGGTCGTCCTAACAGGACGTATGCTAAACACTCTAGAAAGGCAGAGGGAAACCCTCCTCCTTCCATTTCCCATGTTCTAGGCTCACCTGCAATATGCGTTAACCTTTATTAAGTGTTTTTTGCTTTTTATTTTGAGATGAGAAGAAGAGAGACTCAAAGGTTAAGAAAGATAAAATCTACGGGGAAGACTAAGACTCAAACCCTAAAGTTATCATACATGGATGGTCCTAAAGGTTAAGTGTGGTATGAGAAACCTAAGTCTAAAGAAAAGCGGGATAACATTACCTAATGCTTATCCTACCTCACTTTAATCAAAGATTAAAGTTGGGCTAGGATCCCAAAGGGATGTGAGAAAATTCTACACATAGCATTATATCGTGCTATTCATAAAAGCGAAATCAGAAATTAATCAACAATGAGCAATTGAGATTATGGTCAACAATAACCAAGTTATAGTTAAAACGCTAAGTAAGAATCAAGATTAAATTCTAACAAGAAAAGTTAATTTGTCTAATTCTAAAATTAATCCTAAAATTAGTTCAAGGCAATTCTAAACTAAATCTAAAAAACATTAATCCTAAAGTTAAATCTAGAATTAAAACTAATATTAATCCTAAAAGTGATTCCAATTAATTTCTAAAAAAAGTAGTTCTAAGTCAAGATTAAATTCTAATTAATCAACATTAAAATCTAAACTAAAAATTATTATCTAAATTTTAATTAAAAACAAAATAACCAAAGTTCATTAAAAAAGAAACAAGATTAATCCTAATTGAGTTCTAAAATTAATCTAATTAGAAAGTTAGAACAAAAAATAAATGAGATTAAAAGGAGGGTGCAGAATCAGCCCAGGGTGGTGTGAATAGAAAGTTTGGGCGTGTGGGCTTAAGGTCGAGGCCCAAAAGAAATATTCCCAGCCAAGGGGGTGCATTGGTGTTTCAGGGAGTGTGGTCAGGAATTCTAGCGTTGGGCTTGGCAGATTAGGCCCAATGTCTTTCTTATTTAGAAAAAGAAAAAAATGAAGCCAAGGGGAGGTGTGTTAGCGATTGGGGAGTGTGATCAGGAAAACCATGTGTGGGCTGATGGCGCAGGCCCAACAACCTTATTGTGAATCCGGGGGTGTAGTGAGTATTTGGGGTGTGTGAATGGAAGAGAAATCTAGGCGTGTGGGTTTCCCATGCCAGGCCCAAGACCTTTTCACTATGCAGCCAGGGGATGTACGAATGGATGGAGGTGCGAACAGAAGATAAACGCAGGCCTAAGGCCCATGACCCGGTTCGGTTTTAACATTGTTGGAAGATAAAACCTAAAAACTAAAGCTCCAACCTCACAGTGATCTTCTCCTTCCACTTTCATCATGCCGCCACCGGGAACATCCTCTCCGTTCAACCCTCTCCTTCCGCCCACTTCGTTTCGACTCAACAAATCCTCGCTGGAACTCTTCTCCAATCGCTCAACCTACCTCTTCTTCTCCGTCCAACTCGCCTCCGATGACGCCATCTCACCTCCGTCTTTGTTTTCGCCGGACAACAACCCCACTCATCTTTCAACACATCAGTAAAACTTTGTTCTCGCTCAACTTCTTTCATTTGCGCCGTCCGCCATTCATCCTCAATGCTCACAACTCCTTCTTCATCATCACCAAATCGCTGGAAACAACTCCTTGCCATACTCAAACTCTCCTATCCGTCTCACTCTCCTCTCACGATATGTTAACGTTCTCACACTCAACACATCGCCAGCAAAACAACACTGCGCCGCCGCGGACAACTCGTTCCGTCCATTAGCATCACCTTCGTCCAAAAACAACTTCTCTCCGCGTCTTCTGTCACTCAAAATCTCCGCCGTAACCACAAAGTGAACTACGATGCTCTCTTTCAAGGTGCGATAAATTGGGCCGCGAAATCAAATAAGCCAACGCAAATCAAACGATGTAGATGCGCGAAGCAGAATGAACGCAAATCAAAGAACGATTACATCATAATATTGAAGTTTGGATAGAGATCGACGTACCTATCGGAGTCGCTCCAATGGCGCTTCGAAGACGAAACGAATAGAAAACCATATATAATTGGCTCAGGTACGTGCGTCGCTTCCTCTACTTCATCTCCTTCTTGCTTCTGAGATTTACTGCGAACCGTAATCTGGTTGTTGTTGCATATGTGAGTGCGTTGGATTTGAGGAATTGTGAAGATGTTGAATCATTGTGTTGGAAACTGGTTGCAGGTCTGTGAATTTTGGATAAGCTTATCGATGCTGCGTGAGTTGAATCGTGGTGCTCTTGATTCGTAGGTTATGAATTCATTGATGATGAAGAGTGTTTATGCCGTGCAAGTTGTAACTTGTGTTGAAGACTGGATAAGAATTACAGTTGAAGCTTGCTTGAGAATGATGATGGTGATGAAGGTTAACGGAGGAGAATGAAGAAGAGAATATGGAGGAAGTTGCAGAATGGTGGTTCGGAGAATTGCCGATGGAAATGCAGAAAATGGTTGAAGAAGATGAAGATTGGTGCGGATCCTCTTATATACAAGAATTGGGTGAGGGTAGATTAGGTTTTTCCAACTCAAATTCTGTTAGAGTTTGTTGGAGTTGTGAAATTCAGTTATTGATGAAATCTAGCTTTGCACTTTTCCTTTGCCCGCACTGCAAAATGAAATTCTCTTTTGTGATTAACGCCTTCAAGATTTTCAATTAAATGAGGCTTAATAAAACCTTTATAATTTATGAGCTCAAATTGAGTGGAAAAAATCAAATGTGCACATCAACCAACATCCATAGCATTCACGCATGTCACATACTTCCCTACCAACTAAGTTGATGCTAACGCATGGCCTTATCAAAATGAGATTGCATCAATTGGACATACAGACCATTCTTTGCCACCAACGAATCATGACTTGATAAACAATTGAAATGGAGTTTTATGAATTGGACTTAAGTGATGATTTGGATAATTGGGATAAAAATGAAATGGAATTGGATAATGAAAAAAAATGGAAATATGGATAGGAATTAATTGGATATTGGATTGGTTTTGGAAGTGGATATATAAAAAAGGAAGTGGATATGGGTTAAAGAAAAATGAATTTTGAATAAAAATGGATATGAATATTTGTAATGGGAAGTGAAATTGGATAAAAATGGATAAAGAAAACATGGAAATGAATAATGGGTTTATGGTAGAAATTTGAATTCCAAGTAGCCCACACGACTAATCTCTAATTCCCATCACACTCTCAATCCACACCAAACTCACATCTTCATTGAATCCCAACAATTCAATCAGTAAGCTCAATTGACCATGACCTAATGCCTTTCAAGTCGGTCCACAACTATTTCATCCTGATAACCATTGATTTCCTCAACCTTAAACCCTAATCTCATGATCTTAAATTGATGATTGTCCACACACCCAACCTTGAAAGAGAAACCCTGATCTTCCTTGAATGCACTGATAAATCTTGAATAAGATGACTTGAACTGAGAAGAAATTAAACCCTGATTCACACCAATGAACCCCTGACCCAAAGCCTTTGATGGATCCTCTGAATAGAAAATTACAAGGACCAGACTTCAAATTCTTGCAAATAGAAAACCCTTATTTAGAGAAAACCTCTGATCTCATGTCTTAGAAGACCAATGCAATGATATGATTATGAGTTATAACCTAATGAAAAATGTTGAAGGAATGCGGGGCGAAAGCCAGAAAAAGGTAGGGCAAATTTTGGGGTGCTACAACTGCCCCTATTCAATCAACTTGGACCTGAATGGATGATTGCAATGGCTTTCAGACATTCAAGGTAGAAGGTGATTGAATACAAAAAGAACCGTAAAATTTGCTAACTGCAAGGAGAGAAAATGTAAACTGGAGCCCAATCACACTTCGTCAAAGGAGAGTGACGGAAAGATAACATGCCCAGAGAACCACATCGTCAAAGGGGTTTGACGGGAAGAAAAATGGAACCCGACTGAAAGGACACATCGTCAAAGTAATTTGACGGCAAAAAGACTCAACGGAAGGAACCCATTGTCATGGGGATGACAGGAAGGAGACTCGACCAAGGGAAACACATTGTCATAGGGATGACAGGAAGCAGACTCGACCGAGAGTAACACATTGTCAAAGGGTTGACAGAAAGAAAATCGGAACAGAGAGAACACATTGTCATAGGGATGACAGAAAGACGATGAACCCCAAGAAACACCTCGTCAAAGGGTTGACGGGGAGAAAAGATAACCAATGGACCACATCGTTAAAGAATTGACGGAAAGACAGCCCGAACACCCGACCGAAGGGACACATTGTCATAGGGATGACAGAGAGAAGATGAAACCCAAGAAACACCTCGTCAAAGGGTTGACGGGAAGAAAAGATACCTCACGGACCACATCGTCAAAGAGTTGACGGAAAGACAGCCCGAACATCCGACCGAAGGGATACATCGTCATCGGGATGACAGAAAGAAACACATATCCAAAGAAACACAACATCAAAGAGTTGACGAAAAGAAAACTTGACCGAAGGAAGCACGTCGTCAAAGGGGTGACAGAAAGAAGATGAAACCCAAGAAACACCTCGTCAAAGGGTTGATGGGAAGAAAAGATACCTCACGGACCACATCGTCAAAGAATTGACGGAAAGACAGCCCGAACATCCGACCGAAGGGACACATCGTCATAGGGATGATAGAAAGAAACACATATCCGAAGAAACACATCGTCAAAGGGTTGACGGAAAGAAAACTTAACCGAAGGAAGCACGTCGTCAAAGGGGTTTGACAGAAAGAGAACTTGACCGAAATGTCGTCATCAAGGGGTTGATGGACAATGAACGGTCGAGGGTAAGATCGACGCATGACCTATGACCCTGAAGAAAGGTAAGTAGAGGGGTTAATTATAGTGTCTGCTGGGGATATGTCACCGTCTTGACTGGGAGCTGATTCGGCTTTCGCGCAAGATACCAAATCTGGCTTATGCTTCGCATGCATATGTTTGAATTTTCTTTCTATGGCGTAATGCTCCATACGAAATGGAAATGCTACGCGATTTGAGGATGCTATGATTACTATATGCAAAATGCTGACGCATGCTCGGGCTACCGGGGAAAGAAGAATGTGCCAAGTACGATTGGACTTTGCTGGCTATGACAAGTGAAACCTGATGGTGATTGGTTTTTCGAAGGCGAAATCTTTTTGGGTACCAATGGGAATTGGATTTTAAATGAAGTACCAATAGGGATTAGACTTTGCTTTAAAGGGGACGCCGATAGGGATAGGGCTTCAGGTTTTTGAAAGATGCCAGCAAAGTGGGCTATGGAAGGATGTCGAGCAAGGTTGGGCTTTAGATTTTCTGTTTGGTTTTACAAGGCTTCATGCAATGCTATGCGAATGATATACGTGGTAATGATTATACCATGATGTTTATGATATGCAACATGACTACTCCAGCAAAATAAATGCTAAAGAGACGAGGCTAACTCCGCTGGGGATAACAAACTGAACCGCCTTCAGTGTCATAACTGCTCGAGATCCCGACTAAACCTCCATTCTGCAGGAAAACATGAATAACAACCGTCTGCTGGAGAAACATCTCAGGAATCTGCTGGAGAAAAGTGCCAATGATAGTTGACCTTTGACCTAATGGGGAAAGCTAACCACCACCCAAAAATATGCTTGGGGATAATGGTTGATGATGTCAGCCCTACTAGGGGACCAGATCAGACTTACTCCTTTGTTTGATGCTTGCCTCTTACCCTTACTCTGTTGGGGAGATGAGAACAACTTTATCGCAACCTAGGGAAGCATAACCCAAAACTCTTATCTTATACTCTTGCTGAGAAGCAGTAAACTTCGTCAAACTGGCTAGGGGAGAGCGAACTCATGAAGTCTTGCTGGGGAGAACAATCACAGTCTTCATAATGCTCTACTGAATGTGACAAAAACTTCAGCTATCTCTGCCGAGGAGAGAAACTCTACTGGGGACGTCACGCGTCAGCTATCAACATGGGCCTTGCAGCTATGATATGGCAAAAAGAGGTGTCCAGATGAAGCAGAAACCCATAAAGGAAACTGTGAATGGACATGTCTTCAGGATGTCTCGTGAAGATTCGACATATATTGCCCCATGGCTTTTGATTAACCGTCCTCCGGAGAGAATACCTTCTTGCTTTTGGGGTGGCCTGCCCCTGCCTTGAAATGATTTGTGCCTGGATGACTAATCTGCGAGATATTTTCTAAATCTCGACTTGATTGCCCCAGATTCTCAACATAACTGCCCCAGATTAACCCAACGGCAGAGATATTTCACAATATAACTGCCCCAGATTGACGACCTCTTAACATGAATTGCCGTGAAAGCACGCACCTAACATAATCACTTGATAACACATCCCCTGTCACACTCATCCCCGGAGTTTTCAAGCATCTCACTTTGGCGGGATCAAAATTCTCGACTGATGTTCACTATATAAGCCTTACTGGTGTCAAGTACATGTAAGCAAGCATAAAATATCTACTCCAAGAATGAACATTATAATGCAACACATATATTAATCTCGAAGTTTTTTCTTTTTTTTTAAAAGACATCGCCAACACCTGTGAATGAGTCACGGGTTAAGGTGCAACACAGATTTTTTTAATGGAAAATAGCATACACATGCAATACCAACAAAAGTATTTTAGCACAACTCATGCGAGGCAGGAACGCTATCTTATTGAAATACGCCTTCAGAATAAACCCTGTTTCAAATAGGACTTTTGAGGGTTGTAACGTGGCCTGGTTCGCGGTTTAAGAAAAAAGGATTTATGGCTCAAAATTTTGTTTGTACCCACCCATTCTCCTTGATGTTCTCCAGTCCTACGTTCAGCTAACTCGACACAAGCGCTCGCATTTCAAAAGGTTATGAACGGTATGAAGATGGTTAAGGAACCCACACAGTTTACAGAGTGACATTCACCCCTTTTGTCCTTGGTGTCTGTATTCACACGATTTATTCTTTATTCGAGGATTTTTCTTTTGAAATCCTTTTCTATTTTCGTTCTTTTGTTTTCCCCTGATTTTGCCTGGAGTTATTCTTTTTGAATTTTTCGATTTTGAAGTCCAGCGGGATGCCCTAACTTTTGCCTAAGTCACTTGTTTTCAAGTTTCGACTTAGCGGGCTTTTTCCTTTTTTCTTTTTTTTTGAACAAATCGTGTGACACTGGATTATCTTGACTTGTAAAGGGTTGCGACCACCTCACTCTTCGGTTGGTGAGGGATAACCGTAGGTGTAATTGATCCTTAGATGCACCTTTCTTTTGAAATTTGAACGCTCAGTCAAATTAACTGACACCTACCCTGCCCCAGGTTAAGATTGAGGGTTTTTTCATTTTCAGAAAGAAACTTCTACTTCTAGGCTCAACAGGGTTTGACAAAGGTTTCACTCCCTTATATCTCTGGTGTTTAGCAATTTGAAACAATGCCTGTACATCCTCAACAGGGTTTTATCCAAAAGCATACAACCAAAGATTGTGCATTTTCATCTCATCATCCTCCCTCCAAGAGTTTAAACAAGAAGGTTAGCATTGCAGTGCATACAAACATTAAATGAGTGAATACGAATGAACTTTTTCGAGAAAAACATATTTATTGCATGAAAATCATCATTCAAGAACAAACAAGTTTGTTACATGCAAACATTAACCAGTAATGCAAATTACAAATGAAAATCCAGTAAAGAAAATTGATATTCGCCATTGCTGAGGAGGCTTGGCTCCGACTGGACTGATTACTTCAGGATACGTCTTCGTGGTCCCAATTGCTCACTTGGGAAGCTTCAGTTAACGTACAGACCATCTTCGGTGAAATTGATAAACCCAACGTCAATGAGATCTTGCACCTTGTTCCTGAACACCTTGCAATCTTCAATGGTATGCCCCTGTGTCCCCGAGTGGTACTCGTATCTAACACTCTTGTCATAATTTGGGGGAAGCGGATATGGAACAGGAGAAGCTTCCTTTAGCTCGATCAAAAGAGTCTTAAAGTAAACGGGCAAGCAGATAACTGTAAGGAACAGTAATGGGATCAAACTTTCTCTCCTGCCTTCTGGACTTTTGTTGACTCTTCATATGATAGCTCTGTTGCCGATACCTACCTGTACCTTCCTCTCGTTTGGGCGCTTTCATCCTCAAACTTGGCTTAGGAACAGGCAACAGTTGAGGACGAGAAGATTCCAAGCCCACAGGCTGCAAGAAATGCCCCTGACTTGGTGCAACTTCAAGAGGGGAAACCGGGATATTCACTTCTTTTTCTGAAGTAGGAATGAAACCACCATGAAAGCTTACGCCGCCCGGCGTGAATTCAATTTCCCTTGAATTGACCAGATCCTGTACGGCATGCTGAAAGGCCTTATAATTTTCCACATTATGCCTTGGCGCACCAGAGTGGAAATCACAGTGAGCTCTTGCATCATAACCCGGTGGGGGAGTACCAGAGAGAGGAGCCAAAGTCCTTTTCTGTACCAGTTGTAACTGAAGGAGATGCTGGAATAGCTGAGAATATGGCAATGGTGGAGTATCAAAATGTCGGTTCTGTTTAGGCCTAAATTGCTGCTGGCGTGGAGCACGATTATGTTGTTGTTGAGATACAGCCGGGACGGTCACAGTGGCAATCTGCTCACTTTTGGGGAGGGATCCCTTAAACAGTGGAGGAGAGACAATTCCAGCCGCAACTTCAGGCATGGGAGTATTATCTTTGCTTAACACACCTCTCACAACTTCCATAACCAGACTCATCTGAGTCTTCAGTTGGTGGACCTCCTCCTTCAACATTTTCTGGTCTTGAATCAAAGCTTCCATGTCCCACATAAACTGCCCCATTTGGCTTCGCATTTCCCTCAACTCTGCTTGAACCAGATCCATGGTCAACATCCGAATGACTTGAGCAGTTAAATCTGAAACTTGAAGAAAACCAGACCAGGATAAGAATAACCAAGCCTCAAACACCTGTTATGCAAATGATTATGGAAATGCAATGTTATGAATGCAATAAGACATGGGATCAAAGCTTCCACATAGTCCGAATAATCACAGTGTTGTGCTGATGGGTGAATAAGTTCATGAGTCTGTTCTGAAGAGAATATCGGAATGCCAGAATACCGGATGATCAAGAATATTAGGCTGATAAGTCCAAACTGATAGGAAATCCAGAATACTGGGTATGTTGAAGGTCAAGGTTACCTGCAAACCTGTAAACAATCCGCCCCTCTCACATGTGGGTACTAGAAAGGCGAGGATCCTCAATATCCCAGGCTCTCAGGTCGAGAAATGATGATACGTTCACCACTTCTGGTTTGGCATCATCATCAATCGAGGAGGCCTCAACTGATTCTTCAAAACGAAAGGTCCTCAGCTTCTGGCACTGAGGTCGAGAAGCAATTGTACATTCATCCCTCGGGGTACAGTACTATCGCCAATCGAGGAGTGCCTCCACTGATTCTCTTTCAAAAAAGGATATCCTATAGCAAGTTCCCAGAATTGGGTCCTTAGATCGAGAATGTGTAATGAGTTTGCCATTTCTGGTCTGCCATTATGACATCTCGGGAGAAGTGCCACAACTGAGTCCTCGGGAATGGTCACCAGAGTCTACAGCTCCTCAAGAGAATAACTACTGGCCTGTATAAACATACAGTAGCAGATAGCTCCTGATAGAACCTCGTCTGGTTGTGGGTCTCATGAACAACAATACGTGGTCACCACCACGCAAGCGTCATGACTATCCACTCTAACACCTATGTGTACGCTCAAGCCTGGGTAGTGGGCTTATCTCTCAGAACACCCTGCCCACCAAATAGAAAAAATCCAGCACAGCACAACATAATAATGATATGAAAATGAAATAAATGCAGAAAATACAGTAAATACAGTAAAGCAGTAATACAGTAAAACAGTAGAACAGCAAAATGCAGACCACAGTAAACACCCAATGAAAGAAAAACAGACAAGCGCTAGGATCAACTCACGAAAGAGGATGGACCAGTAAAAGGTCAACCTGATCCCCAGCAGAGTCGCCAATTGTCGCTCCCGAGATTTTCATCCAAGTATAAACGCGAAAGTGGCACGGAAACAGAGTCGCCAGCAATGTGTATTTATCCCATGAGAGGGAAAGGAAACACTGCATAAACCTGGGGGGAAGGAAAGAGCATGGTCTTGCGACCAAGAGAAATGGGTAAGGGAGTCGGTTACGCGAAGGGAAGGTGTTAGCACCCAACACGTCCATCGTACTCGATGGGATCCACGCTTGCTGTCTCGATCAAAGGGTGATAGAAAAGATGCTAAAAAAGGAAAGGAAAGAGAACGAGAAACAAATGTAGGGAAAATAAAAGAAGTGCTCCCATGGGCCCTACCCCACTGCCTACGTATCTCATCGGGAACATTAGAATCAGAGCGACGTAGTTCCCCTCAACAAGGGTTGCTTTGTTTGTGTTTTTTAACGGAAACGTCAGAGTGCGCGTCCCAACAGTTAGGTGTTGCAGCTTGCTGTATGGAGACTTAGGTGTTACCTGTTTGCGGTAGAACGGACGTCACAAATCCTTTTAGAAAGGAGTGAAGAAATGAGAAAAGAATTGTTTGTTTGTTTTTGTCTTTTAAGAAATAAGTGTTTTGATTATTTTTTGTGTTAGTAACACGTATTGCATTCATGTCTATGATATAGGATCGAATGCGTCGCATGGTCGTCCTAACAGGACGTATGCTAAACAATCTAGAAAGGCAGAGGGAAACCCTCCTCCTTCCATTTCCCATGTTCTAGGCTCACCTGCAATATGCGTTAACCTTTATTAAGTGTTTTTTGCTTTTTATTTTGAGATTAGAAGAAGAGAGACTCAAAGGTTAAGAAAGGTAAAATCTATGGGGAAGACTAAGACTCAAACCCTAAAGTTATCATACATGGATGGTCCTAAAGGTTAAGTGTGGTATGAGAAACCTAAGTCTAAATAAAAGCGGGATAGCATTACCTAATGCTTATCCTACCTCACTTTAATCAAAGATTAAAGTTGAGCTAGGATCCCAAAGGGATGTGAGAAAATTCTACACATAGCATTATATCGTGTTATTCATAAAAGAGAAATCAGAAATTAATCAACAATGAGCAATTGAAATTATGTTCAACAATAACCAAGTTATAGTTAAAATGCTAAGTAAGAATCAAGATTAAATTCTAACAAGAAAAGTTAATTTGTCTAATTCTAAAATTAATCCTAAAATTAGTTCAAGGCAATTCTAAACTAAATCTAAAAAACATTAATCCTAAAGTTAAATCCAGAATTAAAACTAATATTAATCCTAAAAGTGATTCCAATTAATTTCTAAAAAAAGTAGTTCTAAGTCAAGATTAAATTCTAATTAATCAACATTAAAATCTAAACTAAAAATTATTATCTGAATTTTAATTAAGAACAAAATAACCAAAGTTCATTAAAAAAAGAAACAAGATTAATCCTAATTGAGTTCTAAAATTAATCTAATTAGAAAGTTAGAACAAAAAGTAAATGAGATTGAAAGGAGGGAGCAGAATCAACCCAGGGTGGTGTGAATAGAAAGTCTGGGCGTGTGGGCTTAAGGTCGAGGCCCAAAAGAAATGTTCCCAGCCAAGGGGGTGCGTTGGTGTTTTAGGGAGTGTGGTCAGCAATTCTAGCATTGGGCTTGGCAGATTAGGCCCAATGTCTTTCTTATTTAGAAAAAGAAAAAAATGAAGCCAAGGGGAGGTGTGTTAGCGATTGGGGAGTGTGATCAGGAAAATCGTGTGTGGGCTGATGGCGCAGGCCCAACAACCTTATTGTGAATCCGGAGGTGCAGTGAGTATTTGGGGTGTGTGAAAGGAAGAAAAATCTAGGCGTGTGGGTTTCCCATGCCAGGCCCAAGACCTTTTCACTATGCAGCCAGGGGGTGTACGAATGGATGGAGGTGCGAACAGAAGACAAACGCAGGCCTAAGGCCCATGACCCGGTTCGGTTTTAACATTACTGGAAGATAAAACCTAAAAACTAAAGCTCCAACCTCACAGTTATCTTCTCCTTCCACTTTCATCATGCTGCCACCAGGAACATCCTCTCCGTTCAACCCTCTCCTTCCGCCCACTTCGTTTCGACTCAACAAATCCTCGCCGAAACTCTTCTCCAATCACTCAACCTACCTCTTCTTCTCCGTCCAACTCGTCTTCGATGACGGCATCTCACCTCCGTCTTCGTTTTTGCGGGACAACAACCTCACTCATCTCTCAATGCATCAGTAAAACTTTGTTCTCGCTCAACTTCTTTCACTTGCACCGTCCGCCATTCATCCGCAATGCTCACAACTCCTTCATCCTCACCAAATCGCTGGAAACAACTCCTTGCCACACTCAAACTCTCCTCTCCGTCTCACTCTCCTCTCACAATATGTTAACGTTCTCACACTCAACACATCTCCAGCAAAACAACATTGCGCCGCTGCGGACAACTCGTTCCGTCCATTAGCATCACCTTCATCCAAAAACAACTTCTCTCCGCTTCTTTTGTCACTCAAAATCTCCGCCGTAACCACAAAGCGAACTACGATGCTCTCTTTCACGGTGCGATAAATTCGGCCGCAAAATCAAACTAGTCAAAGCAAATCAAACGGTGCAAATGCGCGAAGCAGAATGAACACAAATCAAAGAACGATTACATCATAATATTGAAGTTTGGATAGAGATCGACGTACTTATCAGAGTCGCTCCGATGGCGCTTCGAAGACGAAACGAATAGAAAACCAGAGATAATTGGCCCAGGTACGTGCGTTGCTTCCTCTACTCCATCTCCTTCTTGCTTCAGAGATTTACTGCGAACCATAATCTGGTTGTTGTTGCGTACGTGAGTGCGTTGGATTTGAGGATTTGTGAAGATGTTGAATTATTGTGTTGGAAACTGGTTGCAGGTCTGTGAATTTTGGATAAGCTTATCGATGATGCGTGAGTTGAATCATGGTGCTCTTGATTCGTAGGTTATGAATTCATTGCTAATGAAGAGTGTTTATGCCGTGCAGGTTGTAACTTGTGTTAAAGACGGGATGAGAATTGCAGTTGAAGCTTGCTTGAGAATGATGATGGTGATGAAGGTTAACGGAGGAGAATGAAGAAGAGAATATGGAGGAAGTTGCAGAATGGTGGTTCGGAGAATTGCCGATGGAAATGCAGAAAATGGTTGAAGAAGATGAAGATTGGTGCGGATCCTCTTATATACAAGAATTAGGTGAGGGTAGATTAGGTTTTTCCAACTCAAATTCTGTTAGAGTTTGTTGGAGTTGTGAAATTCAGTTACTGATGAAATTTAGCTTTGCACTTTTCCTTTTCCCGCACTGCAAAATGAAATTCTCTTTTGTGATTTTTTCTCTGTTATGTAATTAACGCCTTCAATATTTTCAATTAAATGAGGCTTAATAAAACCTTTATAATTTATGAGCTCATATTGAGTGGAAAAAATCAAATGTGCACATCAACCAACATCCATAGCATTCACGCATGTCACATACTTCCCTACCGACTAAGTTGATGCTAACGCATGGCCTTATCAAAATGAGATTGCATCAATTAGACATACAGACCATTCTTTGCCACCAACGAATCATGACTTGATAAACAATTAAAATGGAGTTTTATGAATTGGACTTAAGTGATGATTTGGATAATTGGAATAAAAATGAAATGGAATTGGATAATGAAAAAAAAATGGAAATATGGATATGAATAAATTGGATATTTGATTGGTTTTGGAAGTGGATATATAAAAAGGAAGTGGATATGGGTTAAAGAAAAATGAATTTTGAATAAAAATGGATATGAATATTTGTAATGGGAAGTGAAATTGGATAAAAATGGATAAAGAAAAAATGGAAATGAATAATGGGTTTATGGTAGAAATTTGAATTCCAAATAGCCCACACGACTAATCTCTAATTCCCATCACACTCTCAATCCACACCAAACTCACATCTTCATTGAATCCCAACAATTCAATCAGTAAGCTCAACTGACCATGACCTAATGCCTTTCAAGTCGGTCCACAACCGTTTCGTCCTGATAGCCATTGATTTCCTCAACCTGAAACCCTAATCTCATGATCTTAAATTGATGATTGTCCACACACCCAACCTTGAAAGAAAAACCCTGATCTTCCTTGAATGCACTGATAAATCTTGTAGAAGATGACTTGAACTGAGAAGAAATTAAACCCTGATTCACACCAATGAACCCCTGACCCAAAGCCTTTGATGGATCCTCTGAATAGAAAATTACAAGGACCAAACTTCAAATTCTTGCAAATAGAAAACCCTTATTTAGAGAAATGCTCTGATCTCATGTCTTAGAAGACCAATGCAATGATATGATTATGAGTTATGACCTAATGAAAAATGCAGAAGGAATGCGGGGCGAAAGCCAGAAAAAGGTAGGGAAAATTTTGGGTTGCTACACTTATCAGTTAGAGATAAAGGCTCCTGATGCTTATAAGGCATCTTCAAAGTAATAGTTCTATATTTAACCCACTGGAGGTAAGGTTCCGAAGAGACACAATTCGGATTTCCCAAACTTTCCTTTCCTTTTCTATGAATGCTGCACCAAGCTTCCACAATTTCTTTCTTAAGAGCAACCTGAGATTCTTCATCTTTGAAAAAGAGACCGGCCAAAAGAATGTTCTTCGTTACCTCTCGCAAAGGACATCCCAACTGACGACGAGCCAACACCGGATTGTAACTGATTCCTCCCTCTGTACCAAGAAGAGGCACGTTGGGAAAATCACCACAACTATCAATAATCATCGCTCCAGAAGGAACACGGCTACACCAATCAATATCAGAATGAGTGAGAGACATGATCTTCCGCGACCAATATAAACCATCCTTGAGATTCCAGAAAGCTGCAGACTTCAGCAAGTGAGAAATAAACCACTTGTAAAGCAAAGGTGCACAGCAGATAATCACCCCTTCACCATGGAAATTCCTGAGGTGAATAGAATGGTAAGCATCGGCAAGCAAAGTGGGAATTGGATTCCCAATCAAGAAGATCTGAATAGTGTTGATGTCGACAAAATTCTCAACATTCGGGAAGAGGAACAGTCTATAAATAAGCAAGGCAAGAATAGCCTCAAAAGCAACTGTGTTCTTCACACTAGCAAAGTGATGAGCTCTATCCATCAAGAACTTAGTGGGTAACCCAAGAATCTTTCCTTTGGTATCCATGCGAGCCTTAATCTCAGAAACCTTCAAGTGAGTAGCCTTCGCAATAACATCATGCTCGGGGGCGGAGTCCAAACCAGAGAAGATTCGACCATAAACAGGCAAACCAAGCAGGAGAGAATACTCCTCTAGCGTAGGTACCAACTGATAATCAGGAAAGGTGAAACAATGTAGCAAAGGGTTATAAAACTGAACCAAAGTAGCAAGCAATCCTTCAGCCATATCAACCTTCAAGAGAGATAAAAGCCTTCCATATCTGGACTCAAACTTCTTGGTATCAGCAACCAAAGATACTAGCTCTCTCAAACCATCTAACTTAGGACTCTTGAAAGTGTACTTCTTGGTACTTCTCCTTCCAAAATCCATAACAAAAGTATCTGCAATGTTTACAATAACACCTTTAAGTTCCTTGAAACCTTCCAAAAGAATGCTCATGAGTGCATGTATGCAATAACCACAAACAAGATCACACAAAGCACGCGGGTCACGGTTCAAGTCACGAGCATGAAGCCAAGGGTAAGAACCAATCCCACAAAGGTATGTACTAAGGTTTTTTCCTCATTGTACCTGCAAAAAGTAGCGGTTCTAACAAAGTGCCCAGGGTCCACAATCCACTATCAAACACACCAGCACACCGATTTTCTCGGAGGTAGGTAGTTATCCTCAAGAGAATCTAACCTGAGTGTAGCATCGCGTGATAGCTAAGTCAAATTTGCATCTTTATAGCTTCCGCGCTACGATCCTAAAAAGGCTAGGATGGGTTAAGGGTTACTACGGTCCTCAGTGTTATAGGCTTCTATGGAAAAAGTAATGCCTTCTTGATCGCTCGATCGACATCAGTAGTTCCAAAGAGGCAACCACCGAGCGGATAGATTCTTAAGTTCTTCTTTTTCAGGATTCAACTCCTTCAAAGTTCCCTTGACTATACTATCCTCCTATCTCAAAGTACACTCTGGTCCATGTATAGGACCTATCTCACACACAGAGGAACTCCCAAACAGAACAAACAAGTAACAAGCAAATCAAACAAAAGGCAGTAAATAAAATCAAAGTAGGCTAAACCCCTCAAGGGAGATGACAAATCCCCAGCAGAGTCGCGACTTTTCTGTAGCGGGGAAATTTGTGAGTGTAAGCTATTAATTAACTTAACTCAAAAATAAGCAAGAGTCGCCATCGCACTTTTATTTTTATACACAAAGGGAAAGGAAAAAGAGCGAACAAAACCTAAAGAGTTCTAAAAAACAAGAACAAACAGAGAATGGGTAAAGGGGGTTGGTTACGCAATGGGAAGGTGTTAGCACCCAAAACGTCTATAGTACTCTATAGAAACCCTTTGAAATATCTACCGCTTTTTGGTTTGAAAAGGTTTGCTTGTAAAGAGATTGAGGAGATGAGAGGAGAATTATTTTTTAATAATTTTGTGTTGGGAGAGACTTATCGCCTCATGCCTACGTACCCACGATGTGCAATGTAGGATCAAAACCCTGTAGTTCGTGGTACAAAGAACAAAAGTTTGTTTGTTATGATTGATTTTTAATGTAAAGACAAGTCGTCATTTCTAAGCGAATAATTCCGCTTAAAGAAATGAATCATGTCTAAACTTATGAAAAGGAGTTTAAAAGAAAAAAGGTGCATAAAAGAACAAAAGATTTGAATGAGTTTTATATTTTTTATGTTTTCATGAAATGGTCAAAGTATGGTTAAGATAGATTGACATTTATTAAAGAAAACAAAGCTTTAAATAGTCACTTAACAAAAGTCAAGGTTTTATTATGAAAGCGGTTTTAAGTTGAAAACAAGAAGGTTTTGAAAAAAGAGAGAGGAGATTTTGAAAATTTAAGAATGGGGAGAAGAAGAAGTGACTATCCTAGTGCATAAAGTAAAAGCTAGGGAAAAGAAGGATCTAACCAAAATGGAGCCACTTCAAAGCAATATTAAAAGAATTCCATCCTTAAGAAAATTGGCCAATGAAGGCAAGTCTTCAATCAATACTCCAAGCAAAGGGATAAGAAGTCCTAATTCTAGGTCCATAAGTCCAATATTACTTCAAAAGAGGTCCATAAAGAGATCACTCCAAAGCATAGGATAGTAACCAATAGTCCAAGATGAGGAGAATTAAGTTTTTTATGGTTTAAGCCTTTATTAATGTTTTAAGTCCAAATGGACCAAGAAAAAAGGCATAAGCATAAACATGTGTCCAACGAACAAAGGAAAAATTGCAGAAGCATAAACATGTGTCCAACGGACAAAGGAAAAATTGCGGAAACATAAATATGATATGTGATGAAGCATAAAAATAATAAAAGAGATAGGGAGCGAGAAGGAAACATAAACAAAATTAATACAAAATATTGATAGTAAGTTAGTGATTAGTTGTTAGTATTAGTGATCAATAACAATTGAATAATTGCACTTAGGTTAAGGTTGATGAAACTCATTAGAGGATTGTGTCGCGGTGAGAATTCGATACCATAGTTATTGGTTAACTAGGATCACATTTCTTTAAATATTCACCACCATCTTTGATTTATCCAAAGGAAAGGCTCAAAAGCCAAAAAAACCCAAGAGATCTAAGGTTCGGGGGTTGGTTACGCCTAGGGAAGGTATTAGCATCCTAAACGTCCGTAGTACTCTACGGGAACCTCTTGTTAGTACTTATGTTATCTCTTACTCGCTTGCTAAGGGTGTTATGCTAAAGGTTGCTATTCTAAGGGAGAGACCCTAGGGGTTAGTATCTAAGTATACTCGACAAGGCATCGCACCCTGCGCCTACGTATCCCAAGGGGAACAGAATCAGAGTATGCGTAGTTCTGAATAGAGGAACTTCTTGACGGGGTCAAGGTTCCAAGGGGAGGTAAAGTCTAGGACAAGACCTTACATAGAGTGCGGTGACTCTAGACTTGTAAGTTGGTTTAAGAGGGGCAGGCTTGCAAATGTTCATGGAGAAACATTTACTTGGAGTACGGAATACTCCAATCCTAAGGCTAAGATTCTAAGTGTCTATAGAGAGACGTGGAGTACGAAGACTCCAAATCCTAAGGCCAAGGGTTCTAAGAGTTAGTCCTATGAAATTTGAGTCAATATTAGGGTACCTTTCCTTTGGAGTGTCGAGGGGGCTAACTTAATGATTATTAGTGCGCACTAGCAAAGTGGGCTAACATAGTGTATGGTGACCGAAAGGTTGAATGCGATGCCAAAAGGCAATCGACTTACATAGGTATAAAATGGGCTCGACGTTGAATCGAGAGTTTTTCAATTTTGAAAAGGTTTGAATAACAATCAAGTGAACATTCAAATAGAGGTAAGACAGGATAAATAAACATACAAGCAAACGATTCACTCAGGTGCACGAGGTTCTAACAGGGAACAGTTTGTTAAGAGAGAGTTGATTTTTTAAAGATTCATTCTTGTGAAAATTTTATTAAGGATTACTTTTAAATTAGAGTTTTCTTAATAATAAAAAAGTTTTAATTGTTTTAAGGGTTTTTCACTATATCGATATAGTTAATAAAAAGAAAAGTTTTCCTAAGAAAAGTTTAAATTATTAAAAAGTTATTGAATAAAAGATTTATTATTATTTATTTTTATTACGTTAAAGGTTACTATTAGTTTTAAAATAAAAGGAATAAAAGTTAAAGGTTTATTAAAAAGCTTTTAATTATAATATTTTAGTAAGAAAAGTTTTATTGTTTTAAAATGATTTTGCTAATTAAAAAAAAAGGTTTCAACAAAGTTTTTAATTCACTTAATTGTATTTTTATCAAAAGGACATTTTAAAATATAAAAGAGAAATTATAATTTTTAGTTAAAAGGTTTCTAATACTTATTATTAGGATTAGTTATGTTAAAAAAATAAATTCTAATTATTAAAGAAAAACGAATATTAAGAATTTAGTTAAAGGTCAAACTGATTAAACAAAACAGATTTACTAATTAATTAAACGGAGGGGTCATTTGCGGCAAATTGGAGAGAGGGTCCATCGCGGACCCTCTAATCTCAACAGTTGATTCACATGCACTGCAAATCAAAGGGGCGAAACGGAGGGTGTATAATCGTATGCTGTGTGCGTGTGTACATAGAATCGTTCGCTTAAAACAAAGAAAAAGAAACAAGAGAGAAAGGCACTCTCTCATTCTTTCTCGTTCATCCCTCTCTCAAAAGGGGGTTAGGGTCTGAACCCTTGCAGCGGCGCCGTCGTCTATCTCACTCTCTCTACCTCTCTCGATCAATCAAACAAAGATCCTTCCCTGAATGGGGAGCCATTCACGATTACATTTACATCATATTGCAAAAATAAAAGACGGAAAACAAAAAAGCCGGTGAAAGTTGTGAGCGCGTCGTGAATGGCTCCCCATTCAGGGAAGATTCTCCATCTCTACCTCTTTGTGTGATTTGTTTGCCTTCGTGTGGTTCTGTTTCTTTCTTATTGTTGCCTTTTGAGATGATGATGAACGAATACCTTTGAATCCCTGTGTTTTTTATTGGGTTATGGAATTGATGGTTTGGTTGATATGGTTGAATTTCTGGTTTGGTGTTATGATTGGAGTTCACTCTCTTTCTCCTTGCCTACTATTTGGGTCTTGGTGTGTGTTTTTTTTCCGGAATAATTTTTGCTCTCCTTGGTGTGAATGGTATGCTCCCTTTTATAATCGACTCTTATGATTTGTAATGATGCGCATTAATTTCCCTTCTATTTTCGTGTGAACACGTCTGAACTTGTTTTGGAAGCGAAAATTAGATTGTTTGAACATGTTCCTCCGTATTTGGAAGGTTTTTGAAATGTTGTCTGAGCTTGGTTTTGGAAAGATTTAACTCGTTGGGATATATTGCTCTTATTTTGGAATTGAGGTTAAAATCAAGTTTTGGTTTTGTAGGAGGATCATTTTGGAAGGTTTTTATGGTGTCCGCTACTGATGTTTTTTTTTGGCAAAACTATATTTGAATTGAATGAGGATTGATCTTGTTTTGAATTGTGTCCAAGTATCATTTCGGTGGATCCTGATTCTTTCCATTTTGGTTGGATTTTGATTTTCCAGATAGCATAGGAGTTGCAGCCACAATTCTTCGATGTTATCTAATCCAACGAGTATCATCCAGAGACATGGAACATAGAACTATTTTCACAGCTTGATGAGGAAAAAGTCTTCGATCCTTGATTGTATTGCTGCAAGAATGGTTCAGGTAATGTTTCTTTCATTTCTTTGTTGTAAGCACTATCCTTGTTTCTCAATGCGAACTTTCAATCTTGTTTGATTGTGTTGGAGGTTAATGATTATTTTTGACTTAGGCCATAAACTCTCTAATTCGATATGCTCCCTTGATATCTCAATATTTGGAATTTAATGGGTGTCGTGAATGTTTCCGAATGTAGCAATTTGCTGCTGTTACTATACTACTTTCAGGGTAGCATAAGTTTCTTGACCATCTATTTTTTCTTTTCATGTGACACTTTTGGAGGGACTTTGAATATAGCGGCAACTGGCACAAGGTGGAGTTTGGAGCGCAAGGTGGGTTATTACACCATGGAGCAATACCAGGTATAGAAACAGATATATGTTGCTACTAGAACTTGTCATTGTTGTGTGAATTTTGGTGTGAATGGATCTCAAGTCATGAACTGCAAACTTTGTGACAGCTGTATTTTCCTTGTTTATTGTTTTGGTTTTGTTTCCATTTCTCTTTCAGGAGTACCTGTGATGTCTGTTTTTGGTTAGTTCACGTTTTAGACTGTTTTGAACAGGCTATGGTAGCAGGTGGTGAAACTTTGCACATCATCACTATAGCAATAATTGTTTTTGGTATCCTGTTGGTGTCTTTTCGTATCCTCAGTAGCTCTTCCTTTATTGCCCATCAATAAACATCTTATCTAATCACTTATCCATCCGAATTTGTCTTTGATAGATTCTCGTTCAACAACGATGTTCATCGAAAATCGTGCGTGGCTATGAATGGTCCACAAGTCAATAACTAACTTGATCTTGGAAGTCAATTCACTCTCAACAGCACCTCTGCTCAATTCAATAGCAGCACGGGTGAGCCCGATGTTGTTAGAAGCTTTTCGAATAGAGTTGGAGGGATAAACGATCTTAAATTTTGGGTTTTTAAGTTAATTTGTTTATCATGTAAACTTTGTACGCTTTGAGTCCTTGGAATGATATAAAAAATTGAAATTTTAGAGTTGTGTTGCATCTTGAACATTTCTGATATGTTTCTGTAGTGAAGTAGAATTTTTCCTTTATTTCTCAATGCAAATATATCCTTTTGCAAGCAAAAAATTTCAATGCCACTTGCGCAACGTCTGGCACGTCATTTAGCACTAGTGGACTCCATGTAGGGACCGTGGGATTAGTGTCAACGTCAGCTAGACTTGTACGAATCCAGAACCAGAAGTTCTGCAAGAGTTTCACTTCCATGAGACACGTGTTGTATGATCAATTTGTAGCTGCAATGGTATAGCAATAGAGATCTGCAGAATTTTTTGTCTTTGGTCAATGCTTATATTTCATCTTGCAAAACAAACTTAAATGTTGTACGTCTCGTCAGATATGCCTTTGTGAGCTTGATGAATATTAGAATCTTGTATATTCCTTGTATAATTTATCTTGGATGAAGATAAATTTTGGGATTTTGGTGTAGGATTCTTAGCAATGATAGTATTGTAAATAAATGGTTGCGGAACATTGTATCGTAGAAACTCACTAGATTTTTGCTCATACATATAGTATGAAATTCTGGTACCAGATGTGTGATGTTAAGTGTGATGTCACAACAACACACTCTGCAATGGACAATGCAATAACAAGCAATAAATCAACACAATGAATTGTTCACCCAGTTCGGTATAACTACCTACGTATGGGGGCTACCAAGCTAGGGATGAAATTCACTACTTGTAGAATTCATTTACAGACTCAACAACCTCGTTGACAATCTCCTAAACTTAATTCCTACAAATGAACTTTCTACCTAAGAGACCACTTAGGTATGAGAACACTACTCAATCCCTAAATCACTTCAGTGATATAATTCAAAGATCACACACTTTGAATAACACTACTTGATTCTGCTTCACAGCTTTGATCAAGAACAACTCAAAACTACAATACCAATTCACACTCGAATGGTTTACAAAACATACACGAAGACACAAACGACACTCAGTCTTTAGCTCTCTTTCTTCGTTCCTTTTCCTTTAAGATTGTTGCACTTTATATAGCTCTTTTGATTGGACTTGGACCTGCTACAATATCTGACCTGATTTGTTATTTAAAACTGAATCTTTTTAAAACAGATTTTCTCTCCAAAATCTTCTTAAATCTTCAGCCTTTAAATCTCCTACAAATCTGCATCAAATCTGTTTGTAACAGAAAATATCTAACCCAAGATATTCGCATCCAATGAGACTACCTGCTCTCCACAATTCCAGCTAAAACGCAAACCTTAACAACATCACTAAACCTGATGTTATTAATTCTGCAGACCTGATGTCACAACATCGCATGTGACATCAGACATCAAACTTAAACACTTAACACAGCCCAGTGTTAAGACTCAATGTTGCAACATCACCACCTTGACATCAACATTGAACAACCTTTGTTTTACCAAAATTCCAACCAATCCAAGAAACTAACAATCTCCCCCTTTGGCTAATTTTGGCTAAAACAATCTCTGCACCTTCAGAGACTTCAGCAGCGGAATAAACTTGAATAATTTTTTAAACTTCAAGCAACAGCATCTTCAATACATAAAGACTTTTCTTCACACAAAACTCTGCTGCAGCACCATCTCCAACAGCTACAATTTTCAACAATCAACAATGGTGCTCCCCCTCAAAACAAGTACCAGCATAACAGCTGTTCAGCAGATCAGCAATTACTCCCCCTCAACATCTGCACCACACCAGATATAGGGTACACTCTACACACCTAGGCTAACTCTCCCCCTTTTTAGCCACAATTTGACAATCACCGAACACAATGTTCTGACATAAAGACATGGTCAAACATCATGCTTCCCAAAAACACAAGTTCCAACACATAGACTGTTCAGTCGATACAAACTATGCTCTTTGTTTTTCATTATAAACACAAGCCTTTCTACTAGCAGCACCACTCAGCAACCAAGAATGAGCCAATCAAACAGCAAAGGTGCAGCAAAGAACTTCAAGCAGAAGAGCACAACTTCAGATCCACCTCAGCAGATAAGCAAAACAATGATTGCAGCTGCAACTACTTCAGGAGCCAAAAGGACAGGTAGAACCTCAGAAATAACCATGAAACCAAGCAAAAAGCTTCCTGTGCAACAACAAGCTGCTGATGATGATTGGGATGAAGACTGGAAAGCTTTTCTAGATGTAGGGGATTGGGATAATCTGTAACTAATGATGTACTTCAAACTTGTATGCTATCAGCAGTTGAATAAAATCAATTTCTAATAAATAATACAACTGCTTAATACACTCTCTAGCACAATTAATCTTCATGTATGCAAATTCCCAATTTACTTCTTAAACTTTCAAATTGGTTTGCATTTAATGCTTTAGTGAAGATATCAACTAACTGTTTTTCTATAGCTACATGCTCCAATGTAACAACTTTGTCCTCAACCAATTCTCTTATAAAATGATGCCTTATATCAATATGCTTAGTTCTGCTGTGTTGAATAGGATTCTTAGAGATATTGATAGCACTCAAATTATCACAGTACAATGTCATGACATCTTGCTTGACATTGTATTATGTTAACATCTGCTTCATCCAAACAAGTTGAGAGCAACTACTTCCTGCGGCTATGTACTCAACTTCAGCAGTAGAAAGAGACACACAGTTCTGCTTTTTACTAAACCATGATATCAGATTGTTCCCTAGGAAGAAACATCCTCCTGAAGTGATTTTCCTATCATCTGCACTCCCAGCCCAGTCAGCATCACAATATCCCCGTAACTCAGTCCCAGATCCATGATTGTACAACATCCCATAGTCGCTAGTGCCATTAAGATATTTCAAGATCCTTTTCACTTGATTCAAGTGACTAGCCTTAGGTTCAGATTGATATCTGGCACAAACTCCAACAGCAAAAGCAATGTCAGGTCTGCTAGCTGTGAGATACAATAGACTCCCAATCATGCTTCTATATAAACTTTGATCCACACTGACACCATGTTCATCCTTGGATAATTTTAGATGAGTAGGAGTAGGAGTCCTCTTGTGATTGGCATTTTCTAAACCAAACTTCTTCACTATGTTCTTTGCATACTTGCTCTGAGAAATGAATATGGAGTCTTCCATTTGTCTAACTTGTAGACCAAGAAAATAGTTTAGCTCACTAACAAGACTCATTTCAAACTCAGACTGCATCTGTTCCACAAAATGTTTCACCATCGCATCCGACATCCCTCCAAATAATATGTCATCAACATAGATTTGAGCTATCATCAGTTTTCCTCCTTCCTCTTTAACAAACAAGGTCTTGTCAATCCCTCCTTTTCTGTAGCCATTCACAACCAGGAATTCAGTAAGTCTTTCATACCAAGCTCTTGGTGCTTACTTCAAACCATATAGAGCTTTCCTTAGTTTGTACACATGGTCAGGAAATGTTGGATCAATAAATCCTTTGGGTTGATCAACATACACCTCTTCATTTAAGTAACCATTCAAGAAGGCACTTTTAACATCCATCTGAAAGAGCTTGAATTTGAAATTACAAGCCACACCTAAGAGCAATCTGATAGATTCCAGTCTTGCCACAGGAGCAAAGGTTTCATCATAATCAATTCCTTCAACCTGAGTGTATCCCTGAGCAACTAATCTGGCCTTGTTTCGGGTGACCACTCCTTGTTCATCAGATTTATTCTTGTAGATCCACTTGGTGCCAATAACATTAACTGCATCAGGACTAGGTACAAGCTCCCATACTTCATTCCTCTTGAATTGCTCTAGCTCTTCATGCATTGCATTTATCCAAAACTCATCAGTCAATGCTTCCTTGACATTCTTTGGCTCAATTCTGGAGACAAAGCATGAACTTGCTATAACATCTCTTGACCTAGTCCTCACTCCAGAGTTTGTATCACCTATAATGAGCTCCTTTGGGTGGTCCTTCTGCACTCTGATGGAGGGATCCTTATGAGGTTGCTCAGTTTCAGGCTCAGCAGCAGCAACACTAGGAGTTGGAATACTGTCTTCAGCTTTTGGTGCAACTTCACCAACTGATGTTCCAACATCATCTAGGACATCATCATCTCCTTGCTTGTCATTGTCATCAATCACCACATTGATTGACTCCATCATCACCTTGGTTCTAGAGTTGAAAACCCTATATGCTCTGCTGTTAGTAGAGTATCCCAAGAATATTCCTTCATCACTTTTGGAATCCAATTTTCTTCTTTGTTCTCTATCAGCCAGAATATAACATCTACTTCCAAAAACATGAAAGTATTTAACATTAAGTTTTCTTCCCTTCCATAGTTCATACAGAGTGGATGAAGTGCCTCTTCTCAGGGTAACCCTGTTGTGAATGTAGCAGGCAGTATTCATGGCTTCAGCCCAGAAATGATAAGGAAGTTTCTTGGCGTGGATCATCGCTCTAGCAGACTCTTGGATAGTTCTATTCTTCCTCTCAACTACTCCATTTTGCTGAGGAGTAATAGGAGATGAAAACTCATGACTTATACCTTCAGCAGAGCAGAATTCTTCAAACTTTCTATTCTCAAACTCTCTTCCATGGTCACTTATTATTCTGATAATCTTACTCTCCTTTTCTCTTTGGAGTCTTTGACAAAGATCTTTAAAAACATCAAATACCTCTGATTTGTCTTTGATGAAGCTCACCCAGGTGTACCTAGAATAGTCATCCACAACTACATATGCATATTTCTTTCCACCCAGACTTTCCACCTGCATAGGTCCCATCAAGTTCATATGAAGTAGTTCCAATACCTTGGAGGTGGTGTCATGTTGAAGCTTCGGATGAGACATCTTTGTCTGCTTCCCTTTTTGACAGTCTCCACACACTTTTCCTTCCTCAATATTAAGTTTGGGAATTCCTCTGACTGCTTCTGAGGAGATGATTCTCTTCATTCCCTTTAGGTGAAGATGTCCCAACTTCTGATGCCAGATTTTGACATCATCTTCTTTAGCAAAAACACAAGTGGAAGAACTTGAGTCTTGTGGCACCCAGAGATAACAGTTGTCCTTAGACCTGGCTCCTTTCATAATGACTTCTCCTTTATCATCTTTGACAATGCATTCAGACTTTGTAAAGTCTCCTTTGAATCCTTGATCGCAAATTTGACTAATGCTAATCAAATTAGTTGTCAGTCCTTTAACAAGAAGAACATCCTCCAGTTTGGGAGTCCCAGTACAGTTCAGTTTACCACTCCCCTTGATCTCTCCTTTGACCCTATCACCAAATGTAACATAGCCTGAAGAATGAAGCTTCACATCTACCAACAAATTCTTTACTCCAGTCATGTGCCTTGAACACCCACTGTCAAAGTACCAATCTTCTTTGGTAGAAACCCTTAAAGAAGTGTGAGCTATCAAGCTGGTAACCTTAACTTTAGGGACCCATTGCTTCTTAGGCTTGGGAACCTGCCTTCCTTTATAACAGTTCTGTTTGGGAACAACCTGATGAGCCTTCTGTGGATACCCATGTAGCTTATAACAATAAGCCTTAATGTGTCCAAAACATCCATAATGGTGACACCTCCAGCGTCTGTATTTCTTCTTAGATGGAGTTCTGTCATGATGTTTTAACATCACTGGTTTTGGGGTGATAGAACCTGCATCACTGGTGAATCCCAAACCACATTTGTCTCCAGCCATCTTCCCAATACTAAGAATGTTGTCTAATGCATTAGTACCATTATTCAACATTCTGATAGTTTTGGTCATAGAGTCAGCTTATAGTTAAGCATACTGACTTCAGCTTCAAGGTCAGTCTTTTCAGCTTTTAACTGTACTATGGTTTTCTTCAGCTCTTCTCCTTCCAGACACACTTGTTCACTTCTCATGAAAAGATCTTTATAAGTGACAGTAAGTTCATCATAAGTAATTTCATCATTCCAAGACTCATCATATGACTCATAAACTCCAACCATAGCTCTAACAAGTTTAGCTGAGTTTTCTTCAGATTCACTCTCACTGTCAGACCAAGAAGCTGATAACCCTTTCTGCTTCTTTAGAAAAGTGGGACATTCCTTCTTGACATGTCCATACCCTTCACTCTCAAAGCACTGTATCCCTTTGTCATTACTGGATTTTTCTTCATCTTTAGACTTCTTCCCTTGTTCTCCTGATCTGTTGATGTCAAGGTAATGTTCTTGACATTGGGATTATAACTCCTATTTATCCTCTTCATAACTTTGTTGAACTGTTTACCCAGCAAAGCAATAGCCTGAGACAGCTCCTCCTGAGAGTCATCTATTTTCTCTTTCTTGGCTTCTTCAGAACTGGAAACTAAAGTTATACTCTTGGACTTCTTCTCAGGTTCTTCCTCATTCAACCCAAGCTCAAAAGTTTGAAGAGATCCAATGAGCTCATCAACCCTCATCTTGCTGATGTCTTGAGCTTCTTCAATTGCAGTCACCTTCATCTTGTACCTCTTAGGAAGGGACCTAAGGATTTTCCTTACAAGCTTTTCTTCTGACATCTTTTCTCCAAGAGCACTGGATGCATTGGACAGCTCAAGAATACTCATGTGGAAGTCATGGATAGTCTCATCTTCCTTCATCTTCAGACATTCAAACTTCGATGTTAGAAGTTGAAGTCTTGACATCTTAACTCTAGATGTTCCTTCATGTGTAGCCTTCAAAATATCCCACGCTTCCTTAGCAACTTCACAGGTATTGATCAACCTGAATATATTCTTATCCACTCCATTGAAAATTGCATTTAGAGCTTTGGAATTACCAAGGGCAAGCTCATCTTCTTCCTTGGTCCATTCTTCTTCAGGCTTCAGCTTTGAGGTGCCCTCTTTATCTTTCCCAGCATCATCTTTTTCAAACACAACAGGTGCTTTCCATTCTTTAATTATAGCCTTCCAAGCCCTGCTATCCAAGGATTTCAAAAAAGTGATCATCCTTGGCTTCCAATAATCATAATTCGAGCCATCCAAAATAGGGGGTCTGTTGACAAATCCTCCAACTTCTTTGTCCATCTTTACACCAGAAAGTAACTTCCCTATATCTCACCCAGAGACAGACAGGATGCCTGCTCTGATACAAATTGAAATTCTGGTACCAGATGTGTGATGTTAAGTGCGATGTCACAACAACACACTCTGTAATGGACAATGCAATAACAAGCAATAAATCAACACAATGAATTGTTCACCCAGTTCGGTCTAACTACCTACGTATGGGGGCTACCAAGCCAGGGATGAAATTCACTACTTGTAGAATTAATTTACAGACTCAACAACCTCGTTGACAATCTCCTAAACTTAATTCCGACTAATGAACTTTCTACCTAAGAGACCACTTAGGTATGAGTACACTACTCAATCACTAAATCACTTCAGTGATATAATTCAAAGATCACACACTTTGAATAACACTACTTGATTCTGCTTCACAACTTTGATCAAGAACAACTCAAAACTACAATACCAATTCACACTTGAATGGTTTACAAAACATACACGAAGACATAAACGACACTCAGTCTTTAGCTCTCTTTCTTCGCTCCTTTTCCTTTAGGATTGTTGCGCTTTATATAGCTCTTTTGATTGGACTTGGACCTGCTACAATATCTGACCTGATTTGTTATTTAAAACTGAATCTTTTTAAAACAGATTTTCTCTCCAAAATCTTCTTAAATCTTTAGCCTTTAAATCTCCTACAAATCTGCATCAAATCTGTTTGTAACAGAAAATATCTAACCCAAGATATTCGCATCCAATGGGACTACCTGCTCTCCACAATTCCAGCTAAAACACAAACCCTACCAACATCACTAAACCTGATGTTATTAATTCTGCAGACCTGATGTCACAACATCGCATGTGACATCAGACATCCAACTTAAACACTTAACACAGCCCAGTGTTAAGACTCAATGTTGCAACATCACCACCTTGACATCAACATTGAACAACCTTTGTTTTACCAAAATTCCAGCCAATCCAAGAAACTAACATAGTACTAATACGAATTTGCAGAATTATTTCCTTACCTCCATTTCATTCCAAAGACCCAAACAACAATTCAATCAACTAACAGAGTGAAGTGACAACATTCCTAGAAGAAAACGTCCTCTTATGCACACCTAGTGCAAATACCATGTCACGTACCTCATAAAATGATTAACAGGTTTTGGCTGGATCATGTTGAAGATTGTAAGTCCAAGATGAATAAGGAAGGTCCAACCTTAGATAATGAACTTTGTAACCACGTCGTATGAATTTGTGAGGATTTCAAACTTCTACCAACGGTCAAAGTATCTTGAACATCTTTGAATTCTAAATGATCTTAAAACTTGCTTGAAGAATACCTTGATAGCATCAAGAAACACAAATATTCTTCTTGAAACAAAGGGTGTGTGCTTCGTACTTGAACCAAATGTAAGTGATGTAGGACTTTGAGCTCGATCTTATAAATTTATAATGAATCAATGTGCTTGAATTTGCATCTTGGAAATCAACCTTCTACTTCCTCCTAAATTGAATTTTCCTTGAGGAACCATCATTTAAGAACATGGAGCAGCACAATATCTCAAACTTGAGGAGCTGGAAGAGGGGAAAGATACCAAATGGTAACACGACCTGCTACATAATCAGCGACCAGTCTTGAGGGACCATCCAAAATCAATGAGTATAGAGACCAATATAACTGTGGGGAGCCTTCTGGGAAATCCAATGAGGGAAAGAGGACTTCGTAGTGGTTTAGGGGTCAACAGAAAGAGGTCACAATCACACAGGAATCCAACGCAAACTTGCAAAGACCAGAGAACCTCCACAAACACACACACATCACAACCTTTAAGACCTTGAGCCTCCTGCGGCAGCACCTGTGTTCATAAATGAAACAAATAGACAACAACTAGGTAAAGCAGTTAGTTATGCACAAATGATTGACCTAATATGCCATGCAACGACCAAGGCGGGGATCTTAGGGTCAAAAATTAGGGTGCGACAGATACCCCTATTTAAGTTTGTTCCATCCGGAAATACGGAGATTGAAATCTTCGTCTCAACGAGATAGGAGGGACTTAAATACAAACATGCACAATTTTTTGGGCCTAAGATGCCACCGAATGCACATGCTATGGTATGAAATGCACAACAAAGATCCTGTGAGGAATAATGTCACAGGGGATAACTGGAGTTGAAACACAAAGAAAGAAAGACCCGACGAGGACGACGTAGCAAATCAAGACTCTACGGGGAAAGAGACAACTCCACTGGGTGGGGGGAAGAGATAACTCCACTGGGGGGAAAGAGATTACCAATCTAACAATCACAAGGTATCTTAAGCATAAGGTGATAAGCTTGCGATGAAATCTTCTAACAAAATCTACTTGAGGATCCTACTATAGTGGTCTTCGAGGGATATCAACTGGAGGAGTCTATTGTTGAGATTTAAAACCTCTTCTGAGAATACCTTCTTCGAAGGTTTTATTAAAAAATGGTGTCCACTGTCAAAGATGTTGGGGAATCTACTGAGAAAAGAAATGACTGTCTGTCAAAGTTTAGAATTAACCAGGGAATCTACTGCCGGGATCCTGGAAAGAAACGACTGTCTGTCGAAGTTTGAAATAACCAGGGAATCTACTGCCGAGATCTTGGAAAGAAACGACTATCTGTCGAAGTTTGAAATTAACCAGGGAGTCTATTGCCGAGATCCTGGAAAGAAACGAATGTTTGTCGAAGTCTGCTGGAGATCTACTGCCGAGAATAACCAGAGAATTTAATATGAAATACCTACTGCCGAGGTCTTCTGTAAATCTACTGCCGAGAATAACCAGGGAAATACCTACTGCCGAGGTCTGCTGGAAATCTACTGCTGAGAATAACCAGGGAAATACCTACTGCCAAGGTCTTCTGGAAATCTACTGCCGAGAATAACCCGGGAAATACCTATTGCCGAGGTCTTCTGGAAATCTACTGCCGAGAATAACCAGGGAAATACCTACTGCCGAGGTCTTCTAGAAATCTACTGCCGAGAATAACCAGGGAAATACCTACTGCCGAGGTCTTCGATCAAGTACTCCACTTGAAAAGGTAGAAAATAAATCATTGCTGCGAGGTGGTCTGCCTCAAACACGAATCTTGAAATAAACTGCTACGAGGTTGTCTTCCTCGCGTACATCTTGAAATAAACTGCTACGAAGTTGTCTTCCTCGAGCAAAGTCTTGAACTCCTCCTTGAAAGGTGAATACTTGTTGGAAAGTAACTTCACAGGGATGGAACTTCCTTGGAGATCTACGACTTCATATGGAATACATAACTTATTAGAGATTTGGAAGTTTCAACCGGGGATCTTCAAAAGAGATGCGGGTCGACTGACTTGTAGAATATGCCATCTCAAATAAAGAGAAAGATCATCTGAATCTTCACCAAACTTCTCGAAGAGATGCCATTTGATGGAAGCAAATTTAATTGTGGACTCACTGGGGAGAATACCACTGAGAAATATTATTGCTGTAGCTGAAAACTGTGTTGAAGCAAGTAAAATTCTTGTAATAGAGATTCTCAAATAAAGAGAATACTTGGAAAGTCTTCAATGAACCTTTCTGACGGATTTCCGGCGAGATAACATCTGATGGAGAATGGTTGATAACCTCGATAACTTCATTGAGAATAGACAAACTGTCTTGAGGAGACTGTCGTTTATCATCCGGATAGAAAACAGAGCTTAAATAAAGAGCTACGACTTGTTGTCTGGGTTTAACTACCATGAAATGCTGGAGAAATAACTTTTGTCTTCCATAGAGATCTTCAAATAAACTCTTCTTGGGGAGACAAAGTGCAAAATAAATGCACGCTCAGTCCCGGTTCAAAACCTCAGAGACATCTGAAATTTGTGATTGTCAGGGACCAAAGTTCAATCCAGGAAATAACTAGAAAGAAACGGTCAAACAAGACTCTATCCATTGAGGTCTGAACTCAACGGGTTTATCTTTATCCAAAATGGAAAAGAAAACTAAAGCAACCATCTTCCACGAGGATCGAACTCAATGGGGAATTAGAAAGGACGTACTTTTCCTGCCTAGGTCTGACGATTCTACTTGGAGGGAGCAGACAAAACCCAGCCACTTGGGGATAAACACGACCAAAGTGCCATAACAAAACAAACAACACAAAACGCAAGATGCAAAATGCGCACATGCCATGAATCTACATGAAAGAATGCCATGCTATGCTTATGCTTATGCTGACAAAACAACAACAAGATGCGAACTGGAGATGAACAACAAGCATCTCAATACAGATACTCGTCCAATATTTGCAATATAAGAAGCATCACTGGGGATAAATGGAAAGCCATATATAGAAACATGTCCCACTTCAAGGCTTCAAACTTCTCTGGGGAAAAGAGAGCACTCCACTTGGGGATGAAAATCGTGACTCCACTCAGGAATAGTGATAGGCTGCAGTAGAACGGAGATGATAGCTTCCCAATTTGGTTTTGAACCTTTCTTCATTTGTCAGCAAGGTCTCCAGTCCCCTTAGATCGTCCAGGTTATGACTCTTGTAAGTGTACTTCAATGTTTTCTTTCTTTTAGAGTCCATGATATCCCTACGATGTTTACAAACAGGACTAAGTTCCATGAATCGATATGATATGGTGCTAATGAATGTAGGGATGCAAACACACAAAGCACAAAGCACACACAAGCAATCAAACAGACAAAGAGTCCTAGGTTTGAAAGGTCGAGCGTGGAGCCAAGGTCTAACCATCCCAATAGGTGTGTACTATGGTTTTAAATGTACCTGTCGAACGGGTTCTACAAAGTTCCCAGAGTCTACAATCCATCTTTCGGATATTATCGATTTTCCAAATCACTTGGTGGTCAATAATATTCTCAAGAGAATCTCGTCTGAGTGTAGTATCGCGTAGCGACTATTGCAGAAATAGACTCCCGCATAGTCCGTGCACTACATCCTAATAGGCCAAGTTGGGTTAAAGGTAACTACGGTCCCTAGTCTCGATGGCCTTTAGTTCGAAATAATATCGTCTTCACGAATGGACTCGTTGAACAATATTAAATTTGAGAGGGCCTAGACTGAGTGGTGAAGTCTCAATTCAACTTCTTCAGGAATCGACTCCCTCAAAGTATCCTTGAATTCTCACTGTTCCTATCATAATTTTCACTCTAGTCCGGGTGTAGGACTTTGTCTCACCACACAAGTAATAACGCAGAAAACCAGCACAAATAATAAGCAAATAAAGCAAGTAAATAAAGAGAGATAACATAAGTAAAAACAAGATAGGGAAAATCCTCGACAATTCCCCAGCAGAGTCGCCATTTCTATCGCGGTGAGAATTCGATACCATAGTTATTGGTTAACTAGGATCACATTTCTTTAAATGTTCACCACCGTCTTTGATTTATCCAAAGGAAAGGCTCAAAAGCAAAAAAAAACCTAAGAGATCTAAGGTTCGGGGGTTGGATACGCCAAGGTATTAGCATCCTAAACGTCCGTAGTACTCTACGGGAACCTCTTGTTAGCACTTATGTTATCTCTTACTCGCTTGCTAAGGGTGCTATGCTAAAAGTTTCTATTCTAAGGGAGAGACCCTAGGGGTTAGTATCTAAGTATACTCGACAAGGCATCGCACCCTGCGCCTACGTATCCCAAGGGGAACGGAATCAGAGTATGCGTAGTTCTGAATAGAGGAACTTCTTGACGGGGTCAAGGTTCCAAGGGGAGGTAAAGTCTAGGACAAGACCTTACATAGAGTAAGGTGACTCTAAAGTTGTTAGTTGGTTTAAGAGGGGTAGGCTTGCAAATGTTCATGGAGAAACATTTACTTGGAGTACGGAATACTCCAATCCTAAGGCTAAGATTCTAAGTGTCTATAGAGAGACATGGAGTACGAAGACTCCAAATCCTAAGGCCAAGGGTTCTAAGAGTTAGTCCTATGACATTTGAGTCAATATTAGGGTACCTTTCCTTTGGAGTGTCGAGGGGGCTAACTTAATGATTATTAGTGCACACTAGGAAAGTGGGCTAGCATAGTGTATGGTGACCGAAAGGTTGAATGCGACGCCAAAGGGCAATCGACTTACATAGGTATAAAAGGGGATCGATGTTGGATCGAGAGTTTTTCAATTTTGAAAAGGTTTGAATAACAATCAAGTGAACATTCAAATAGAGGTAAGAAATGATAAATAAACATACAAGCAAACAATTCACTCAGGCACGCGAGGTTCTAACAGGGAACAATTTGTTAAGAGAGAGTTGATTATTTTAAGATTTATTCTTGTGAAAATTTTATTAAGGATTACTTTTAAATTAGAGTTTTCTTAATAATAAAAAAGTTTTAATTGTTTTAAGGGTTTTTCACTATATCGATATAGTTAATAATAAGAAAAGTTTTCCTAAGAAAAGTTTAAATTATTAAAAAGTTATTGAATAAAAGATTTATTATTATTTATTTTTATTACGTTAAAGGTTACTATTAGTTTTAAAATAAAAGGAATAAAAGTTAAAGGTTTATTAAAAAGCTTTTAATTATAATATTTTAGTAAGAAAATTTTTATTGTTTTAAAAAGATTTTGCTAATTTAAAAAAAAGGTTTCAACAAAGTTTTTAATTCACTTAATTGTATTTTTATCAAAAGGACATTTCAAAATATAAAAGAGAATTTATAATTTTTAGTTAAAAGGTTTCTAATACTTATTATTAGGATTAGTTATGTTAAAAAAATAAATTTTAATTATTAAAGAAAAACGAATATTAAGAATTTAGTTAAAGGTCAAACTGATTAAACAAAACAGATTTACTAATTAATTAAACGGAGGGATCGTATGCGGCAAATGGGAGAGAGGGTTCATCGCGGACCCTCAAATCTCAACAGTTGATTCACATGCACTGCAAATCAAATGGGCGAAACGGAGGGTGTATAATCGTATGGTGTGTGCGTGTGTACATAGAATCGTTAGCTTAAAACAAAGAAAAAGAAATAAGAGAGAAAGGCACTCTCTCATTCTTTCTCGTTCATCCCTCTCTCAAAAGGGGATTAGGTTCTGAACCCTAGCGGCGGCACCGTCGTCTCACTCACTCTCTCTACCTCTCTCAATCAATCAAACAAAGATCCTAACTACCCTAAATCTCGCACAGTCCCAATACCTTAATTTTACTATGATTTCACGATTACATTTACATCATATTGCAAAAATAAAAGACGGAAAATAAAAAAGCTGGTGAAAGTTGCGAGCGCGTCGTGAATGGCTCCTCATTCAGCGAAGATTCTCCATCTCTACCTCTTTGTGTGATTTGTTTGCCTTCGTGTGGTTCTGCTTCTTTCTTATTGTTTCCTTCTGAGATGATGATGAACGAATACCTTTGAATCCCTGTGTTTTTTATTGGGTTATGGAATTGATGGTTTGGTTGATATGGTTGAATTTCTGGTTTGGTGTTATGATTGGAGTTCGCTCTCTTTCTCCTTGCCTAGTATTTGGGTCTTGGTGTGTGTTTTTTTTCCGGAATAATTTTTGCTCTCCTTGGTGTGAATGGTATGCTCCCTTTTATAAACGACTCTTATGATTTGTAATGATGCACATTAATTTCCCTTCAATTTTCGTGTGAACACGTCTGAACTTGTTTTGGAAGTGAAAATTAGATTGTTTGAACATGTTTCTCCGTATTTGGAAGGTTTTTGAAATGTTGTCTGAGCTTGGTTTCGGAAAGATTTAACTCGTTGGGATATATTGCTCTTATTTTGGAATTGAGGTTAAAATCAATTTTTGGTTTTGTAGGAGGATCATTTTGGAAGGTTTTTATGCTGTCCGCTACTGATGTTTTTTGTGGGCAAAAATATATTTGAATTGAATGAGGATTGATCTTGTTTTGAATTGTGTCCAAGTATCATTTGGGTGGATCCTGATTCTTTCCATTTTGGTTGGATTTTGATTTGCCAGATAGCATAGGAGTTGCAGCCACAATTCTTCGATGTTATCTAATCCAACGAGTATCATCTAGAGACATGGAACATATAACTATTTTCACAGCTTGATGAGGAAAAAGTCTTCGATCCTTGATTGTATTGCTGCAAGAATGGTTTAGGTAATGTTTCTTTCATTTCTTTGTTGTACGCATTGTCCTTGTTTCTCAATGCGAACTTTCAATCTTGTTTGATTGTGTTGGAGGTTAATGACTATTTTTGACTTAGGCCATAAACTCTCTAATTCGATCTGCTCCCTTGATATCTCAATGTTTGGAATTTAATGGGTGTCGTGAATGTTTCCGAATGTAGCAATTCGCTGCTGTTACTATACTACTTTCAGGGTAGCATAAGTTTCTTGACCATCTATTTTTTCTTTTCATGTGACACTTTTGGAGGGACTTTGAATATGGTGGCAACTGGAACAAGGTGGAGTTTGGAGCGCAAGGTGGGGTATTACACCATGGAGCAATACCAGGTATAGAAACAGATATATGTTGCTACTAGAACTTGTCATTGTTGTGTGAATTTTGGTGTGAATGGATCTCAAGTCATGAGCTGCAAACTTTGTGGCTACTGTATTTTCCTTGTTTATTGTTTTGGCTTTGTTTCCATTTCTCTTTCATGAGTACCTGTGATGTCCGTTTTCGGTTAGTTCACGTTTTAGACTGTTTTGAACAGGCTATGGTAGTAGGTTGTGAAACTTTGCACATCATCTCTATAGCGGTAATTGTTTACGGTATCCTGTTGGTGACTTTTTGTATCCTCAGTAGCTCTTCCTTTATTGACCATCAATAAACATCTTATCTAATCACTTATCCATCCGACTTTGTCTTTGATAGATTCTCGTTCAACAACGATGTTCGTCGAAAACTGTTCGTGGCTATGAATGGTCCACAAGTCAATAACTAACTTGATCTTGGAAGTTAATTCACTCTCAACAGCACCTCTGCTCAATTCAATAGCAGCACGGGTGAGGCCGGTGTTGTTAGAAGCTTTTCGAATAGAGTTGGAGGGAGCAACGATCTTAAATTTTGGGTTTTTGAGTTAATTTGTTTATCATGTAAACTTTGTACGCTTTGAGTCCTTGGAATGAAATAAAAAATTGAAATTTTAGACTTGTGTTGCATCTTGAACATTTCTGATATGTTTCTGTAGTGAAGTAGAATTTTTCCTTTATTTCTCAATGCAAATATATCCTTTTGCAAGCAAAAAATTTCAATGCCACTTGCGCAGCGTCTGGCACGTCATTTAGCACTAGTGGACTCCATGTAGGGACCATGGGATTAGTGTCAACGTCAGCTAGACGTGTACGAATCCAGAACCAGAAGTTCTGCAAGAGTTTCACTTCCATGAGACACGTGTTGTATGATCAATTTCTAGCTGCAATGGTATAGCAATAGAGATCTGCAGCATTTTTTTTGTCTTTGGTCAATGCTTATTTTTCATCTTGCAAAACAAACTTAAATGTTGTACGTCTCATCCGATATGCCTTTGTGAGCTTGATGAATATTAGAATCTTGTATATTCCTTGTATAATTTATCTTGGATGAAGATAAATTTTGGGATTTTGGTGTAGGATTCTTAGCAATGATAGTATTGTAAATAAATGGTTGCGGAACATTGTCTCTTAGAAACTCACTAGCTTTTTGCTCATACATATAGTACTAATACGAATTTGCAGAATTATTTCCTTACCTCCATTTCATTCCAAAGACCCAAACAACAATTCAATCAACTAACAGAGTGAAGTGACAACATTCCTAGAAGAAAACGTCCTCTTATGCACACCTAGTGCAAATACCATGTCACGTACCTCATAAAATGATTAACAGGTTTTGGCTGGATCATGTTGAAGATTGTAAGTCCAAGATGAATAAGGAAGGTCCAACCTTAGATAATGAACTTTATAACCACGTCGTATGAATTTGTGAGGATTTCAAACTTCTACCAACGGTCAAAGTATCTTGAACATCTTTGAATTCTAAATGATCTTAAAACTTGATGGAAGAATACCTTGATAGCATCAAGAAACACAAATATTCTTCTTGAAACAAAGGGTGTGTGCTTCGTACTTGAACCAAATGTAAGTGATGTAGGACTTTGAGCTCGATCTTATAAATTTAAAATGAATCAAAGGGCTTGAATTTGCATCTTGGAAATCAACCTTCTACTTCCTCCTAAATTGAACTTTCCTTGATGAACCATCATTTAAGAACATGGAGCAGCACAATATCTCAAACTTGAGAAGCTGACAGAGGGGAAAGATACCAACTGGTAACACGACCTGCTACACAATCAGCGACCAGTCTTGAGGGACCATCCAAAATCAATGAGTATAAAGACCTATATAACTGTGGGGAGCCTTCTGGGAAATCCAATGAGGGAAAGAGGACTTCGTAGTGGTTTAGGGGTCAACAGAAGGAGGTCACAATCACACAGGAATCCAACGCAAACTTACAGAGACCAGAGAACCTCCACAAACACACACACATCACAGCCTTCAAGACCTTGAGCCTCCTGCGGCAGCACCTGTGTTCATAAATGAAACAAACAGACAACAACTAGGTAAAGCAGTTAGTTATGCACAAATGATTGACCTAATATGCCATGCAACGACCAAGGCGGGGATCTTAGGGTCAAAAATTAGGGTGCGACAGATTGATAAGACCAAAGCCTCCTAACAACAAGTTTCATGAGTTTTGAACCATAAGACAAATAATCAACTATTCTTGATAGCTTTCCGATACGGGACAAATATTACGCTATGTTAAGCAATCGCCGAGTAATTTATGGAGTAATTACCCTACAATGAGACCGGTCAATAGCTCTTTGTGCTAATGTATGCTAGATGAACGATATATAGATCATCATCCGAAAGCAATACTGCACGAAAAGAAAAGTGGTAGCGATCTCGTCTCAATCAAAATTCAACAAAAGAATTCCAAGATCTTTAGACTTTCATCGATCAAAAAGAAAAAGAAATAGATGAAGAGAAAGCCAAATTAAACCACACAAATATGTGATCTAAGGCTAAGAACAAAGGAAAGGGGAAGAAAATGGAAAAGGAACCAAAACAGCCCCAAAAACAAGCAATTTTCACATTCTGGAGGCTGGTTAATCGATTAACCAACTCACAGTGCAATTAGGTTAATCGATTAACTAGTGAAAACTTCTAGTTTTTTGCGCAAAACCAAGTTGTTAATAGATTAACCTAAATGTACATGTTTTGGTTAATCGATTAACACTGTGAAAACAACAAAAAATCAGTTTGAAAATTGCCAAATCCTTGATCACTCATTTCTTCAAACATCTTAGGATCAAGGATTCAATTGTGCATGAATTTTGGAGTAAAATAGCAGTAAAAACCAGCAATCAACACAAATTGCAAGATCCAAAGATCAAGCAAACAAGATCAACAAAAGATCTACATTATGGAAGATGAAGATGAAGCTTCAACAATGGTGAAAAGTGAATTACCAATCCAAATTAGAAAATCCTTCCAAATTACAGCAAGATCTACACTCCAAAACCTTGATCTATGAACAAAAGCAAGAAATGATGAAGGTTTGGCTCTAAATTAGTAAGAATCAATGTGAATTCTTACTAACTTATGAAAGAAGTAATTGAGCTTTTAGTGAATTTGTGGTTTGGGGAGAGAAATTGCAAGGGATTTGTTGGCTATCAAAAGCTTGAAGAATGAATGGAATGAAGCCTCTATTTATAGAGTTTAGGCTTGGAAATTTGGTGGTTTGGAATTAGGCTTGGATGATCAAAATTAGGATTGGAATTCAAATTTGGAGGGAAATCACAAAAGAGTGGTGATTAGTGATGGTACATGGTGGGAAATGATCAAAGTGATGTAGGGAATTAAAATGAGATGGTCTAAAATATTCCAAATGTGATCAAGGGCTGAGATTGGTGCCAATTGCTGCAGAATTTGAATTTGGCACATTTTTTCAAGAATTGCACGTGTTAATCGATTAACCATTTCACAGTACAATTAGGTTAATCGATTAACACAGTGAAAAATGGGAAAAATGGCTTTTTGATGTGCTGTCTTGGCTCTGGCTCGATTTTCCTGCTTGTCAAAGAAGGCGTGGAAATAAACACATAAACCTTGGAGTCCCTTGAATGACAATCAATTAAATCTTGGAAACTCTTGATCAGATAATTTTTGAATTAACTGCAGATCAACTTTGACTTTTCTCAGATAAAATTTATTCGAGTTGTGGGACTGTTATTTTGGCATTTTTAACCTGTTCTTCCCCTGAAAATGTTAGTGAAAGAAAACAAAATATTTTTGGCTTTTAATTAATGGTTAGTAAACATAAACAAATTAAACAAATCAAACGCACACAAACTCAAAGATCCCTGCAAGGCACAATGCTATCAAAGAGGGAACCAATATGTGATCTTGTTTGTGGTATGCAAAAATGCAAATGACATGTGGGATCTTAGGGGTAAAAATTAGGGTATTACACCTATGATATTTTTATGATCCCCAGGATGATTCAGAAATTTTGGGTTGTTGTGATTCCCCAACAGCTTCTTGCCATCCTCAAAGCAGAGTTTATGTTGTTATCCTCTTTGTGGATCATTGATGTTAGAAGATTGATATTTGGGTTTCTCCCCAAGGAGTATCTTCCTTTTTCCAGCAAGATTTGAGCCTTGTAGTAGGATTTATTTTCCTTTGATGGCTTTTGTTTATCTCTTGCAGGATTCTTTCAGATGAATCCCTAGCAGAGTTGCTAATGATATCCCCATCTTGTTGAGATTAGCCGAGTATTTAGTGGTGTTGTGATGTTTATTCCACCCTCTGTTTACCCTTTATGTCTGTTTTGTCATCATATACACACTCATAAGCATTGCATGCGCATTCATTTGTTGTGCATAGCATGTTGTTGTTGCATTTTGCATTTTGCATTTGTGACGGTGCTTCTTTGATCTCTGGTGTTGTTATCCCCGTAGAGCGTGTGCGTCCTCTCTCCATTTAGAGTGTCGACCCGTAAGCAGAAAAATGCCTATCTTTGGTAATTCTCCACTGAGTTTATTTCTCGTGGAAGATTTTTGATTCAGTTTCCTTCCCAGCGCATTATCTAGATGGAATTAGTCCCCAGTTGAGATATTTCCTCCTCGGGATGAGTCTTGTTTGACCGTTTCTCTCCAGCTTGCTTCTGGATTGAACTTTGGTCCCCTGCAATATTTGTTTGGATCTCTAGGCAGTGAAACCTAGATTGAGAGTGCATTTATTTTGCACCTTTGAGGATTCTGCACTCTTCATCTGAAATCTGCGTATGATTCCCCTTTTGGAAGGTTAAATACTGTTTCGTGGCATTCCTTTATTTGAGAAGCCTGAGGTGATGCAGTTAATACCTTTTATGACTCCAATGAATGTAAAGTCTCTTCGGTTAGACGGGACAGTTCGTTGTTGAGATTTTGTGACTCCGATTAATGGTAAGTCTCTTCGGTTAGACGGGACAGTTCGTTGTTGATATTTTGTGACTCCGATGAATGGTAAGTCTCTTTGGTTTGACGGGACAGTTCGTTGTTGAGATTTTGTGACTCCAATTAATGGTAAGTCTCTTCGGTTTGACGGGACAGTTCGTTGTTGAGATTTTCTGACTCCAATGAATGGTAAGTCTCTTCGGTTTGACGGCACAGTTCTTTGTGGAGATTTTGTGACTCCAATGAATGGTAAGTCTCTTCGGTTTGACGGGACAATTCGTTGTTGAGATTTTGTGACTCCAATGAATGATAAGTCTCTTCGGTTTTACGGGACAGTTCGTTGTTGAGATTTTGTGACTCCAATGAATGGTAAGTCTCTTCGGTTTGACAAGACAGTTCTTTGTTGAGATTTTGTGACTCCAATGAATGGAAAGTCTCTTTAGTTTGACGGGACAGTTCATTGTTGAGATTTTGTGACTCCAATGAATGGTAAGTTTCTTTGGTTAGACGGGACAGTTCATTGTTGAGATTTTGTGACTCTGATGAATGGTAAGTCTCTCCGGTTTGATGGGACAGTTCGTTGTTGAGATTTTGTGACTCCAATGAATGGTAAGTCTCTTCGGTTTGATGGGGCAGTTTGTTGTTGAGATTTTTGTTACTCCAATGAATGGTAAGTCTCTTCGGTTTGACGAGCCAGTTCGTTGTTCAGATTTTGTGACTCCAATGAATGGTAAGTCTCTTCGGTTTGACGAGACAGTTCGCTGTTGAGATTTTGTAACTACAATGAATGGTAAGTCTCTTCGGTTAGATGGGACAGTTCGTTGTTGAGTTTTGTTACTCCAATGAATGGTAAGTCTCTTCGGTTTGACGGGACAGTTCGTTGTTGAGATTTTGTGAATACAATGAATGGTAAGTCTCTTCGACTAGACGAGACAGTTCGTTGTTGAGGTTTTCTACTCCGATGGATGGTTAGCCTCTTCGTTATGCTAGAGATAGTTCATTGTTGAGGTATTGATTTTCCCCACTGGAGCCTTGTTGTGTTAAGCCCTCCCTGTTGAGTCATATCCTTGTTGTATTGTGGTTTATTTCCATATACAATTATCTTTAGTTTGAATCTTTTCCTCAACTGAGTCCCAGTAGTTGTGCGATTTGTTCCCCGGCTAGTTGGTGGTTTCCTGTGATGTGTTTCCCCGGTGGAGTTTTGTTCTCCCGTTCTTCTTTTTGTTTATCTCCTGTGGCATATTCTCCCCACAGTGGTCTTGTGTCTGCATATCATTTGCATAATCATATCATTCTTGTGGTCTCTTAGGGCCAAAATTTGGGTTGTTGTTATATTTAAGTCTCTTCTATCTCGTCGAGACAAAGATGTCAATCTTCTTATCTCCGTATAGAAGAAACTTAAATAGGGGCAGCTGTAATACCCTAACTTTTACCCCTAAGATCCCACAGGTCTTTTTCAGTTCATACCATAAACAAGATCACACATTGGTTCCCTCTTTTGTTGGATTGTGCCTTGCAGGGGATCTTTGAGTTTGTGTGTGTTTGTCAGTAGTTTCATTGCTTAATTTGTTTATGTTCACTAACCATTAATTAAAATCCAAAAATATTTTATTTTCTTTCACTAACATTTTTCAGGGGAAGAACAGGTTAAAAATACCAAAACATCAGTCCCTCCGCTCGAATGGATTTCATCTGAATAAAGTCAAAGTTGATATGCGTTAATTCAAAAATTATATGATAAAGAGTTTCCAAGATTTAATTGATTATCATTCAAGGGATTCCTATGTTCATGTGTTTATTTCCATGCCTTCTTTGACAAGCAAGAAAATCGAGTCAGAGCCAAGACAGCACATCAAAAAGCCATTTTTTTCATTTTTTGCACTGGTTAATCGATTAACCTAATCGCACTGTGAAATGGTTAATCGATTAACACGTGAAATTTTTGAAAAAATGTGCCAAATTCAAATTCTGCAGCAATTGGCACCAATTTTCACCATTTTGATCACATATGGAATATTCTAGATCATCTCATTTTAATTCCCTACATCATCATAATTAATTCCCACCATGTACCATCACTAATCACCACTCTTTTGTGATTTCCCTCCAAATTTGAATTCCAATCCTAATTTTGATCTTCCAATCCTAATTCCAAACCACCAATTTTCCCAAGCCTAAACTCTATAAATAGAGGCTTCATTTCATTCATTCTTGAAGCTTTTGATAGCCAACAAACCTCTTGCAAATTCTCTTCCCAACCACAAAATTCACCAAAGCTCACTTTTCTTCCTTTGAAAGTTAACAAGAAATCACATTGAGTCTTGTTTAACTTTGAGCTAAACCTTCATCCATTCTTGTTTTTGTTCATCAATTGTAGTAGATCAAGGCTTTGAAGTGTAGATCTTGAAGCAATTTGAAGGAATTTTCATATTTGAAGTGGTAATTCTTCTCTCACCATTGTTGAAGCTTCATCTTCATCTTCCATAATGTAGATCCTTGGTGAATTCTTGTTACTTGATCCTTTGGATCTTGTAATTGTGTTTGATTGCTAGTTTTTGCTGCTGTTTTACTCCAAAATTCAATCACAGTTGAATCCTTGATCCTAAGATGTTTGAAGAAATGAGTGATCAAGGATTTGGCAATTTTCAAACTGATTTTCTGCTATTTTTATAGTGTTAATCGATTAACCAAAACCAGTACATTTAGGTTTATTGATTAATAACTTGTTTCTGCGCAAAAAATTAGAAGTTTGCACTGGTTAATCGATTAACATAATTACACTGTGAGATGGTTAATCGATTAACCAGCTTCCAGAATGTGTTTTTTACTTGTTTTTGGGGCTGTTTTGGTTTTTCTCCCTCCTTCTTCCCCTTTCTTCTTATTTTAGCCTTGAAACACATTGTTGAGATTAATTTCTCTTCAATTTCAATGGACTTAGAATATGGTTAGAGTAATTAAACATTCATTAGTTCAAATCTATGTTTAAATGAATTGTTGAATTCATTTGAGGTGCTTTGAATTAGTCATATGTTTTCACACTTAAATCTATCAATTAAAGGTGATTGAACTTGAAGATGAAAGGTTCTTGACTTTGTAGTTCAATTTGGCTTTCTCTTCATCTATTTCTTTTTTTATTTTGATCGATGAAAGTCTTATGGATCTTAGAATTTCTTTGTTGAATTCTTGATCAAGACTAGATCGTTACCTATTTTCTTTTCGTGCGGTATTGCTTTCAGATGACGATCTACATATCGTTCATCTAGCATGCATTAGTACAAAGAGCTATTGACCGGCCTCATTGTAGGGTAATTACTCCGTAAATTACTCGGCGATTGCTTAACATAGCCCAACATTTGTCCCTCTTTATCCAATTCGGAATTTGAACTTTCGTGGTCCGGACCTTGATTGGTCGCGTCAACCCAATGGTGATTGATCTTTTGCATTAGGTCCATAATATTTGAAACTTGGCATTGTAGAGGCTTTGGTTCTATCAATCTTCTGTCAAGTTCATTAACTTTGGCCTAAGTGCATTGTTTAATCGCCATAGTTCATAACGCGAAAGGGAATTATCGGTGAAGGCTTATGGCACTAGAGCCTTGTGCTACTAACCACTAACTTCTAACTTCTTTACTTTTCCTTCTCGCTCCCTATCTCTCGTTATTTTTTATGCTTTATGCCATTTATCATATCATGTTTATGTTTATGTTTATGTCATTTTTCTTTTGTCCACTTGGACCATATTATCTTGTGCCTTGTTTTTCTTTTGTCCATTTTGGACTCAAAATATTAATAAAGGATTAAACCACTAAAAGACTTGTGCTCTTAATTGTTGGACTATGGCCACTATCCCTTGCTTTGGAGGACCTATACTCTTGATTATGGACTTATGGACTTAGAGTTAGGATCTTAACCTATGCTTGGGAGATTGTGATGGAAAACCTTGGATTTTGGATACTTGGAGTCTTCTTTTGAAGACTTATTTTGAATCAAGACCAAATCAAAAAGGGAAAAATGCTTATGCTATGGAGCTTGTCCACGTGGTTAGATCTTTCTTATCCTTAGCTTTTATTTTCATGCACTAGGATAGTCACTTCTTCTCCACCCCTTCTTCAATTTTCAAAATCTCCTCTCTTTTTCAAAACCTTCTTGTTTTCAAACATAAAACCGCTTTCATAATAAAACCTTGACTTTGGTCAAGTGATTTTTTTTAACTTTGTTTTCTTTAATAAATGTCAATCCATGTTAATCATATCTTGACCATTTCAAAAAGACATAAAAAACACAAAACTCATTAAACTCTTTTTTTGTGCTTTGGGCATTTTTTTCCCTTTAAAACTTTTTCATAAGTTTAGACATGATTCATTTCTTTAAGCAGAATTATTCGCTTGGATATGATGACTTGTCTTTACATTTAAAATCAATCATAACAAACAATTTTTTTTTGTTATTTGTACCACGAACTACGAGGCTTTGATCCTACATTGCACATCGTGGGTACGTAGGCATGAGGCGACAAGTCTCTCCAAACACAAAAATCTTAAAAAAATATTTCTCTTCTCATCTCCTCAATCTCTTTACAAGGAAACCATTTTCAGACCAAAAGCATGAATACATCAAAGGGTTCCTATAGAGTACTATGGATGTATTGGGTGCGTAAAACCTCCCCTTTACATAACCAACCCCCTTACCCTTTATCTCTTTGTTCTTTTAGAACTCTTTAGGTTTTATTTGCTCTTTTTTCCTTTCCTTTTTGGATAAAAATAAAAGTGCGGTGGCGACTCTTGTTTATTTTTTAGTTAAGTTAATCAATAGCTTACACTCACAAATTTCCTCGCTACATAGAGCAACTGGTGTTTCTATTAGAGTAACCTCTAAAGCAATTGCAAATGTGATCAATTATGAGGAGATTGGCGAAATCCCAGGAACTCTTGTTTGGGAACACTATCTTCCTACTTGGCATATCTTTGTAGATCCGTCTAATACATCAGAGGTCTCAAATCTTCTTCTTGATGTTGTTGTTTCAAATCAGATTCTGAATTAAAACTTACTTCCTAAGGATAAGGATTTAGACCAAGTGGACCCTATTGAAAAAGATGTGCTTCTACTTCTTAATTCAGATTTTAAGATTGATCTTCCTCAAGTTATGTTTGACCATCTAAAGATGTCCCTTTCTTCTTTTCAAAAGGGAAATACCTTCTTCATTCCTTATGGATGAGTTATTTCTGAAACACTTGTTCAACAGAGGGTTAACATAAGTTCTGAGGCCAATTCTTCCAAGATTTGGATAGACAAGTTTGAAGTTATCTATGAAAGATTCTGATGTTAGATTTCTGAATAGTTATGCTTTGTATTGTGTTGAAATATTTGTATTAAGCTTCTTATTAATAAATTCAAATGTTTTTCATGTTTGTGTTCAATTTTAAACTATTGAATACTTATTCTATGTTGTTCATGAGAATCTAAAATAAATAGGTAAAATTACTCAATATTTGCAACTTATTTCATTAATGGAAAGGAAGCTATTACAAGACAATTGGATTTCCTAGTCTGTTGGGTTGGCCCTAAGAAATTCCCTAGGATCATCTGACATGTCCAGATTATCTAAGAAATCTTGCCATTCTTCCTTAGTAAACTCCAAAGCCTTCTTTTTCAGTTGGGCTCTGCTTCTGGATCCAGGAAGATCTTCTTCTTCTATGTGCCTTCATAAAGGATGCTGAAAAGGAGAGCACTTCTGAAGCTGTATGCTTGCTTGCAGATCCTTCGGCTGATGTTTTGCCTTGGTTTGCTTGAGTTGCTGGATTCAGTAATTTTGCCTTCCTGAATTCTCTCTTTGGAACCCAAATTTGCTTTTGCTTGTACATCTTGGTGTTTTAAGGTTTAAGTGATGATGGAATAAAGCTAACTTAAGTCCTTTTTATTGACGTGTTACATACATTGTCATGAGTTTAATATTATTTAAGTATTGATTAAATATTATCGGTACTCTAATAATAACTATTGGAAATGTTATCTAGCAGTCTAATCTATTTAAGATTCTCTGAACATCTATGAGTTAATGTTTTATTTGTTTTTACTGATATTTCTGTGTTAGTTTCACTTTATTAATGTACCTTCAGAAAATCTAAAGAAAAATTACTGGAATGTACTTGCATGCTGAAGAAATATTGGTCAAAAAACCTACTTCATTAATATTAAGCATCTTGATTACAAAAATATTTTAAATAAAAGGGACAAGAAGTTTCTTAAGGTAAAGATGCCCAGCTAGAGCATATCCGGTCCAACGGTGTCCACTGTTGCCATAATCCACCTCTTCGTCTTCAGAGTCAATTTCTTCTTCCTCTTTTATGACTAGGAGTGATCAGTAAAACTGCTTGTTGAGCCTTCTTTTCTCCTTTGACCTCTTCATTCTTCTTCTCATTGGCTTCAGAGCAGCTACTGACGAAGCTCCTTCTGAAGGTTGCTCAGAAGCTGCTGAAGTTGCCTCTTCAGAAGTAATGATGCTGAGGGCAAAGACTCAGTCGTAGAAGATTCAGAAGCAGCTCGCCTTTGAGGAGACTAGACTTCTAAACTTGTAGAGCTCTATGATAAATCGATTATGACGGGTGTATTATGACTCTCAATTAATGACTTAGAAGTTGGGTGCTTTTATAATGGCTTCTGGGAATACCAAGATTCTAAAATTAATCATTACTTAATTCTTGGAATAGTAATGACTACTAAAGACTTTAAAGCGTGCACTTTACAAACATTAATGATTTTTATTACTTGATTACTTTTCTTTCTTGGAAACTGATCAAGTAATGATGATCTGAATTGCTTTAATTAGTAAAAATTATTTTTCTTTCCTTCTTTTCTTCTTTTTTTTTCCTTCTTTTATTCTTTTTGATGTGACAAAAGGGCGAGAAATAATAGTAAGTATTTAAGTGGAAACTGAACCCATTGAGTACCTATTCAGTTGTACATATTGGTCATTTATTTTCTTTTTTTATGGTTACCTTGTCTAGGGCGTATTTTAACTTTCTTGTACATAGGTCTAAGGAAAAGCTTACAAACCTCAGACTTAGCCTATCAGACCCAGAAAGAGGTTGCAAACCTCGTATCCAGGTGTTTCCAAAGAAAGTTAAAAGGGCAACATATATTTAACTCTCTTGTACATAGTGTTATGTAAGAGCTTATAACCCTCTGACTTAACCTATTAGACTAAAAAGGAGCTTACAAACCTCGTATTTTATTGTTGCCAAAGGAAGTTAAAATGTTGTTATTTTGGTTTTATTAAATATGGAACTAAGGGGGAGCTTACAAACCTCAACCTTGGAACTGTTTGACTCAGGGGGAGCTTGCAAATCTCAACCCCTGATGCTATAAGATGACTGATTTAATTTTTCTTGAAAAATAGTTCTTGGTGTTAGAGTCAATAGAACTCAGCTGTGGACTATCAGACTCCGGGGGAGCTTACAAACCTCATACCTTGTTGTTGCATAGAAAATTAAATGCCAAACATTGTCCTTTAAATACTTGTGTTTGTCATCATCAAAAAGGGGGAGATTGTTAGAACAAGATTTGTTCATGACATATTCTCTTTTAGTTTTGATGATAACAAAAGTATTAAAAGAACAATGGTTTATTTGATGTGTGTTTTATTTATGCAAGTTCTTGTTCTTGTACATAAATAATCACAATCTGTTTTACTTAGACACACTTGAGAGTTGCTTCATTGCTAGCTTCTGGTGGCAGAGTCTGAAGAACAATTGCAAGTGTGGCTTGGCGCAGACTCTGAGCTGAAGGCCTCAACATTCAGACGAGTTACTACACTTGTAAACTATATATCAACATCTAATACCATTCAGAGTTTGTGATAAAGTTGTGGTTGTCCGTACAACAAAAATAAAGTTGTATTGTCTTAACAGCTTGTTTGCTAGAGTCTACAAGATTTCAAGGCTCAAGAAAGGTTGGCATTGTAACACACTTTTTCTACCCACAAACATCGCGAATAAAATTGGCAATTTAATCAGATTATAGTCCCAAAAAGGGCATCACATAACATCACAAAACATCAAATAACCACCTGTCCCATAACACGGGTTTACCATCATAATTTATTTAAATACCACGCAGCGGAAATCAAGTTAAAAAGATTACTTTTGTAATCCAAACTTCTTAAAATAATACTCATGAAAATATAATGCAAACAAAACCAACAAAACAAAAGAACGTAAATCGTTCGACTCAAACGTCTTGACCCGATGTTACATATCAGAGCAAGACCCTCTAATCGACGGAGAAATCAAAATACTTCAAAAGCTAAATCTTCATGCGCCAAGGAAGCTAAGCCTGATCACCTGCACGTTACCCACGTGGAGGCAACATTCAAACAGGCAGGGTGAGTAATCACGAATCAATTTATAAGATATAAGCAAAAGGATAAAGCACAAGCACAACATCATCACGTACATCTATCACGTCAATATAATGCAATGCCACACAATATGCAATGCAACATCATAGACTCATGCATGTGGTACCAACTCGTCATAATTGATGGACACTGGGTCATCACCCTCCAAAGATCCCCACCAATAGGATCGATTCTACACAAGACCCGGAGCACGTCATAAAACACTTCAATCCACACAATGGGATTGAAGCCACCAAATGGACCAAAGTCCTAAGTATGCCATGAATGCATGATGCAAATCGTCATAATAATCAACATCATAAAATTGTCATAATTGCATCATCATTCATGAATCATCAAACAGACATCATTATATAACACAAAGTCGCACTCGTCAAAATTCGTCATTATACCTCACAATTCATCATATTATGTTCATTACATAAAAATCCCTGATTTTATCCCGTTTATCTTGATTGCTAGTTTAATGGTGTCTTATTACCTCATCATAGCCCTAGGTCTCAAAGAAACCGTATCACAAGCGAAATTGGGACAGAAATTGCAAAAACGGGAAAATCTACCCAATGCCCTGCCCATACGTGTAATACCCATCCTATTACGCGTATGGCTCACTTTCACGCCCCTGGCCTACGTATCATACGCGTAGGGCCCCTTGCCCAGGCCTCCCATATGCGTAAGTCCACACTTGTTACGCGTATCAACAGAGAGGGTTTCCCTCTCAAATTCTTCTTCAGAATCCCCTTACGCGTAATGGCTAGCCCATACGCGTAAGGCACCTTTCCCCAGAACCCATACGCGTAATGTCATTTCATACGTGTATGCCTCTTCCTTCCCAGTTCCCATACGCGTATTGCCCTCCTCTACGCGTATTGCCTACATTCCCATATGTGTATGCTACGTATTCTGGCAGAGGGTCGTGCTGGCCCTGGGGACTGGTGCGTATGCTACGCGTACCATCCTGGGAGAGTCCCCTATTACGCGTAACACCTCCCCTGTTATGTGTATAGCCTGAGAGTACTCCAAAACTCAGATTTTGCATCTGAACGAAAATTTCCCCATTCCATCACCTTCGATCCACCAAAATCAGACTCAAACCAGCTTCGATTCATCACAGATCTACGTTTTTATCCTACTTCATTGTCTACATCAATTTCTTCCTAATTATTAAGTCTTAATTCGTTACACTCATTTGATTTCAGATCTGGTTTATCCACATGCTCATCACAGCATCAATAATCATTTACACGAAATCAACATCAATTACAGCAACACATATCAGATTCATAACAGAAATCGTACACATACAGAGTTACGAAAATTCACCACAGATTCGTCACAGATTTCAGCACAAATTCGTCAGAAAATGTAAACACACAAAATACTTCTACCTTAAACCCATATCAAACATATGAACCAGGATTACCCCCCATACCTCGAATTTTCCAGCAAAAAGAATCTTCGTTTTGGGTTCTACGGCCGATTCCTCGTTCTAGCCTCCTTTCCTCAACTTTCTCTTCACTTCTTAGGGTTGCACAGACTAATTCTCATAATTCCCTATTTTCTTTTGTTAAACCTATCTTTTGGGCCTTAATCATGGTTTACTTGTATTATCCTCAATTAATCCTCTCATTATTATCGTCTTACCCTTAATGGTCCTGCTAATTGTTTTAAATAATAATAATAATAATGATAATAATAATAATAAATAATAATCTAATTTTTAAAATTATCTTAGTATTATTTACTAATAAAATAATCGAATAACTTTCTACATCTAAGACACCTCAATGTTCCCTTAACCCAAGGCTACCCCACGGCACCACACAAAGTCATCAACGTCACAAAATCCATCTAAAGATTGGATATTATAATTATATTAGGGTGTTACAACTCTCCCCCACTTAAAGAATTTCCGCCTTCGAAAATTACATGAAGGGAACAGAGTCGGATACGACTCCTTCATCTGATCTTCAACCTCCCAAGTCCAACTTTCTCCAGCTGGTCCACCCCACAACACCTTCAGCAAAGCTATGTCTTTACCCCGCATTTGCTTTGTCTCTCGACCATCAATCCGTACAGGTAATGCTTCTACTGTCAGACTATCCCTCACTTGTACATCATCCATCTGAATCACATGCGACGGATCTAGAATTTACTTCCTTAACTGAGACACATGGAACACGTCGTGCAAATTCGCAAGTGACGGCGGTAAAGCAATCCAATAGGCTACTTCTCCTATCCTCTACAAGATTTGATATGGACCAACAAAACGTGGAGTGAGCTTCCTAGACTTCAAATCTCGACCCACACCAGTCAATGGCGTCACCCTCAAAAACACGTGATCTCCCTCTTGGAATTCAAGTGCTTTCCTCCTCTTATCATGGTAACTCTTCTGATGACTCTGTGAAGCTTTCATCCTCTCTCGGATCCTCTTAATCTTCTCAGTCGTCCCTTGCATAATTTTAGGTCCGAGTACAACACTCTCTCCTGACTCATACCAACACAAAGGAGTTCTACATCTTCTCCCATACAAAGCTTCATACGGCGCCATCCCAATACTAGCATAAAAACTATTATTGTACGTGAACTTAATCAACGACAAATGGCTATCCCAAGATCCTCCGTGATCCAACACACAAGCCCTTAGCAAATCCTCTAAAGATTGGATAGTACTTTCCGTCTGACCGTCCGTCTGCGGATGATATGCAGAACTCATCCTCAACTTAGTACCCAAAGCATCTTGCAAACTCTTCCAGAACCTCGACGTAAATCTCGGGTCTCTATCCGACACAATACTCAAAGGTATCCCACACAGCTTCACAATCTCCTCAATGTACATCTCGGCCAACTTCTGCATAGAATGATTAATCTTCATCGACAAGAAATGAGCCGATTTAGTTAATCTATCCACAATCACCCAAATTGAATCATTTCCCTTAGCGGTTCTCGGCAACCCCGACACAAAATCCATGGAATTACTATCCCATTTCCATTCTGGAATATTCAACGGCTGCATCATACCTAAAGGCTTCTAATGCTCAATCTTCGACTTCTGACAAGTCAAGCACGCATAAACAAACTCTAAAATATCCTTCTTCATACCCGGCCACCAAAACAACTTTTTCAAATCCAGGTACATCTTCGTAGCACCGGTATGAATATTAAATCTACTACGATGTCCTTCTTCAAGAATGTTCTTCTTAATTTCTGGAACATCTGGTACGCACACCCTGTCTCTGAACATCATCACCCCATTCTCGCCAATCTGGAATTCACCTCCGTTACCCTGGTTGATCAGGGTCATTTAGTCAACCAACTCCAAGTCAGATTGTTGTCCCACTCTGATCTCTTCCAGAATACCAATAGTGAACTTCAACATTCCCAACTTCACACTGTCAGGAGTCTCTTCACATACTAAACTCAAATCTCGGAATTGCTCAATTAATTCCAACTCTTTCACCATAAGCATTGACATATGCAATGACTTCCTACTCAATGCGTCAGCCACTACATTTGCTTTACCGGGATGGTAATTCAAATCAAAGTCATAATCCTTCAACAATTCCAACCACCTCCTCTGCCTCATATTCAACTCTTTCTGATCAAACAAGTATTTCAAGCTCTTATGATCGCTGAACACTTCGAACTTAGAGCCAAACAGATAATGTCTCAAAATTTTCAACACAAATACCACGGCTGCCAACTCTAAGTCATGGGTTGGATAATTCACTTCATGAACCCTCAACTGCCTGGAAGCATAAGCAACAACTTGACCATAATTCATCAATACTCCCCCAAGACCCATCTTCGATGCATCACAGTACACTACAAAATATTCATTCCGATTAGGCAAAATCAACACTGGAGCGGCCGTCAACCTCTTCTTCAATTCCACAAAACTCTCTTCACAAGCTACATCCCACACAAAAGCTTGACCCTTTCGAGTCAACTGAGTCAAAGGTAATGCCAACTTAGAAAAGCCTTCGATAAACTTGCGGTAACAACCCGCTAATCCCAGAAAACTTTGTATCTCAGTAGCAGACTTCAGAGTCTCCCACTGTAACACAGCATCAATCTTAGAAGGATCAACAGTAATTCCACAACTTGAAATCACATGGCCAAGAAAACTCACTTCCTTCAACCAAAACTCACACTTTGACAACTTTGCATACAACTTCTTCTCCTTCAATACTTGCAACTCAGTTCTCAAATGCTCAGCACGCTCTTCTTCCGATTTAGAATATATCAGAATATCATCAATGAAAATCACCACAAACTGATCCAAATACTCATGAAAAATCCGATTCATATATTCCATGAACACACCGGGTGTGTTGGACACTCCAAAAGACATCACAGTGTATTCATAGTGACCATACCTCATCCTGAAATATGTCTTCGAAATATCGTCAGGCTTAACACGAATCTGACGATAACCCGACCTCAAATCAATCTTGCTAAACACACAGGCGCCCACTAACTGATCCATCAAATTGTCGATTCTCGGAAGTGGGTATTTATTCTTGATAGTAACTTTATTCAACTGTCGATAATCAACACACAACCTCATACTTTCGTCCTTCTTCTTCACTAACAGCACCGGATCACCCCACGGAGAAACACTCGGTCGAACAAACCTCTTCTCGAGCAATTCTTCCAGCTGTTTCTTAAATTCACTTAACTCAGAAGCAGACATCCGGTAAGGAGCCATTGACACTGGACTCGTACCTGGTATTAAGTCCACTGCAAACTCTACTTCTCGTTCTGGAGGCAAATCACTTATGTTGTCTGGAAACACATCTGGAAATTCACAGACAACAGGCAATTCAACACTCGCAGCTTCATGATCAACCTGCAATGATGCAAACATGGCAAACACCAAGGCTTCGCCTTCCAGTAGTTCATCTACTTGCTTAGCAGACAAGAACATCAACTCCCCACCATCACCAAACTCAGGAAACTCGACAGTCTTGTTATAACAATTGATATGAACACGGTTGAACTCCAACCAGTTCATTCCAAAGATTACATCGATTTGGTGCAAGGGTAAGCACACCAAATCCATCACAAAACTCTTCCCAAAAATCATCAAAGGACATCTCAAACACACAAAAGTAGTAGTAACAGAACCATTAGCTGGAGTTTCTATTACCATATTACCATTCATATCAGATAATTTCAAACCCAATATATTAACACATTCAAGCGAGATAAACAAATGAGTAGCACCAGTATCAATAATAGCGACCAACTCAACATTATTAATAAAACAAGTACCTCGAATCAGGTTGTCCTTCTCTGGCACTTCTGCACCACCCAAAGCAAAAACTCTGCCATTGGTCTGAGCAGCACTAGCAGTCTTCTTCAGTTTCTGACACTAGGTACTGATGTGACCCTTCTCACCATAATTGAAATAGGTTGGACCATTATCTTTACAATCAGTAGCTCTATAACCCTTTTTACCACATCTGTAGCACCTCAACACACTGTTGGTGTAAACATCGGCGCGGTGGCCTTGCTCGCCACACCTGTAACACTTCCCAAAAGCAGGAGCTGCTCCCCCACTTGTATTTTTCCCATCCGAAGCCTTCTGCTTCCCTTTGTCAGCTGAAGTCATATAAGGCTTCCCCATATACTGCCCTTTCTTCTCACTTAGCTGCTTGTAGTGAGCAGATCAAGCTCTACTATCCTCATCGTAGATCCAACTCTTATCCACCAGCTCAGCAAACCTGTGAATCTGTTGGTACCCAAAATCCTCCTTGATTTCTGGTCTCAGCCCATTCTCGAACTTGAGACACTTGGACATCTCAGCATCAACACGGTTGTAGTGAGGAAAGAACTTCACCAGCGCTTCGAACTTCGCAGCATACTCTGCGGCCATCATGTCTCCTTGCTTAAGCTCAAGGAATTCCACCTTTCTCTTGCCACGAGCATCCTCTGGAAAATACTTTCCCAGAAATTTTTGCTTAAACACAGCCCAGGTTATCACAATGCCAACATCTTCCAGTCTCTGACGGGTGTTATCCCACCAATCCTCGGCCTCTTCTGACAGCATATGCGTTCCAAACTGAACTTGTTGCGCATCAGTACACCCCATCACCAGGAAGATCTTCTCGATCGCCTTCAGCTACTTGTGTGCACTTGCTGGATCATGAGTATCCACAAAAGTCGACGGGTTGTTCCTCTGAAACTTTCCCGAAGCACGAAACTCATCTGGAACTCCACCATTAGGATTATTATAAGCTATTGCTTATGCAAGCGACTCCAATGCATCAGCGATAACACGATCATTTCTTCCAGCCATCATGCATGCCACCAACAAGGTTAGAAGAAACACAACATCGACAGTGTACAAACACACGTCGACTGACAGGGGACTGACATCAAGTAAAACCTGGCCGGACGGACCGACCTGCTCTGATACCACTAATGTAACACCCTTTTTCTACCCACAAACATCACAAATAAAATTTGCAATTTAATCAGAGTATAGTCCCAAAAAGGGCATCACACATCGTCACAAAACATCAAGTAACCACCTGTCTCGTAACACGGGTTTACCATCATAATTTATTTAAACACCACGCAGCGGAAATCAAGTTTAAAAGATTACTTTTATAATCCAAACTTCTTAAAATAAAACTCATGAAAGCATCATGCCAAAAAAACCAACAAAACAAAAGAACATAAATCGTTCGACTCAAACGTCCTTACCCGATGTTACATATCAGAGCAAGACCCTCTAATCGACGGAGAAATCAAAATACTTCAAAAGCTAATTCTTCATGCACCAAGGAAGCTAAACCTGCTCACCTGCATGTTACCCACGTGGAGGCAACATTCAAACAGGCAGGGTGAGTAATCACGAATCAATATATAAGATATAAGCAAAAGGATAAAGCACAAGCACAACATCATCACGTCACTCACAACGTCAAAATACATAAACCACATCAATATAATGCAATTCCACACAATATGCAATGCAACATCATAGACTCATGCATGTGGTACCAACTCATCATAATTGATAGACACTGGGCCATCACCCTCCAAAGATCCCCACCAATAGGATCGATTCTACACAAGAACCGGAGTACGTCATAAAACACTTCAATCCACACATGGGATTGAAGCCACCAAATGGACCGAAGTCCTAACTATGCCATGAATGCCTGATGAAAATCGTCATAATAATCATCATCATAAAATCATCATAATTGCATCATCATTCATGAATCATTAAACAGACATCATTATATAACACCAAGTCGCACTCCTCAAAATTCGTCATTATACCTCACAATTTGTCACATTATGTTCAACACATAAAAATCCCCGATTTTATCCCGTTCATCTTCATTACTAGTTTACTGGTGTCTTATTACCTCATGATAGCCCTACGTCTCAAAGAAACTGCATCACAAGCGAAATTGGGACAGAAATCGCAAAAACGGGAAAATTTACCCACTGCCCTGCCCATACGCGTAATGCCCATTCTGTTACACGTATGGCTCACTTTCATGCCCCTGGCCTGCATATCATACGTGTAGGGCCCATTGCCCAGGCCTCCCACACGCGTGAGGCCACACTCAATACGCGTATCAAAAGAGAGGGTTTCCCTCTCAAATTCCTCTTCAGAATCCCCTTACGCGTAATGGCTAGCCCATACGCGTAAGGCACCTTTCCCCAGAACCCATACGGGTAATGCCATCTCATACGCGTATGCCTCTTCCTTCCCAGTTCCTATACGCGTATTGCCCTCCTCTACGCGTATTTCCTACATTCCCATATGCATATGCTACGCGTTCTGGCAGAGGGCCGTGCTGGCCCTGGGGACAGGTGCGTATGCTACTCGTGCCACCCTGGGAGGGTCCCCTATTACGCATAACGCCTCCCCTATTACGCGTATAGCCAGAGAGTACTCCAAAACTCAGATTTCGCATATGAACGAAAATCTCCCCATTCCAGCACCTTCGATCCACCAAAATCAGACTCAAACCAGCTTCGATTCATCGCAGATCTACGTTTTTATCCTACTTCATTATCTACATCAATTTCTTCCTAATTATTAAGTCTTAATTCATTACTCCCATTCGATTTCAGATCTGGTTTATCCACATGTTCATCACAACATTAATAATCATTCAAACGAAATCAACATCAATTACAGCGACACATATCAGATTCATAACAGATATCATCCACATACAGAGTTACAAAAATTCACCACAGATTCGTCACAGATTTCAGCACAAATTCGTCGAAAAACGCAAACACACAAAATACCTCTACCTTAAACCCATATCAAACATATGAACCCGGATTACCCCCATACCTCAAATTTTCCAGCAAAAAGGTTCTTCGTTTTGGGTTCTACGGTCGATTCCTCGTTCTAGCCTCCTTTCCTCAGCTTTCTCTTCACTTCTTAGGGTTGCACAGACTAATTCTCATAATTCCCTTTTTTCTTTTGTTAAACCTATCTTTTGGGTCATAATCATGGTTTACCCATATTGTCCTCAATTAACCATCTCATTATTACCGTCTTACCCTTAATGGTCCTCCTAATTATTTTAAATAATAATAATAATAATAAATAATAATCTAATTATTAAAATTATCTTAGTATTATTTATTAATAAAATAATCGAATAAATTTCTACATCTAAGAGACCTCAATGTTCCCTTATCCCAAGGCTACCCCACGACACCACACAAAGTCATCAACATCACCAAATCCATCAAAATTCGCCAAAACACCGAATATTCATAATAATTCAATTAAATGAATATTATTATTATTTTGGGGTGTTACAGGCATGCTCTACAGATATCTGATCTCAACGGCTCTATCAGTACAAAACCTCTTGAAGACTCAAAGGTTAAACGTGTTACACACTGGATTCAGAATCTGTTGTGCATCCATCTTCAACGTCTCTTGTACTATGGGGCAAAGGCAAAGACACTTAATCAAGTAAATTCCTCAACGGATAGTTTCTCCAAGGGCTATAAATATGGCTGAAGATTCAAGTTTGAATCTTAACAATGATTCTCCAGACGAAGGAGTTGCAACATCAAGCAATTATCAACTCTATTGTAATATACAGATTTTATGTTATAGATTGTAATTGTAAAAGCCTTAAGATTTCTTACCATTGAATATCTTAGAAATCTTAAGAACTTTAGGTCTTTGTTTTGGTGATTTCCCGTACCTCTGAAGCTTGCATCATGTACACCTTATTCTCTATTCTGTTGAGCCTTCAATAGTTTAGATCAAGTCTCTTGCTATGTGCTTGAGCAGAAGTCTTGCCTCATTGGGATTCAAGCAACAAATCTTAAGCCAAGATGCTTAAGCCACGTAAGTCTTATTGCTTAAGTGTTTGAGTTGTGAAAGTCTTATTCACCTAGTCTGATTGAGTAAAGGAAAAGTTTCCGTCTGAGGGGAGTGAGCAGGAAGTCTCAAGTGCTGCTTGAACAAGGAAGTCTCAGTCTGGATGGCCAGAATAGCAGGTGGCTTGATCAGAGGGCGTGAGCAAGAAGTCTTAGACATGTGCTCTAAGCAAGGGGAAGTCTCAACCAGAAGACCTTTGGAGCAGCTGGCTCGGTCTGAAGGTGTGAGCAGGGAAAGTCTTAGACATGTGCTCTAAGCAAGGAAGTCTCAGACAGTTGGTCTGAGTAGGTGTAAAAGACTTATGCATAAGCATAAGCGATTGTAATCATAAAGTAGTTATAATGAAAATCTCTTGTGAGGCAAGGGGATTGGAGTACTCTCAGTTATGGGAGGAACCAGGATAAATCTTTTGTGTCTTCTACGGTTATTTATTTACTTCTGTTATATCCGCTGCCAATGAATTAAAACAGAACTTGAACACCAGTTCTGATTCCGAAACTCTTATCAGAAGTTAAACTAAAGAAAACGCGAAACACAACTCAACCCCCATTCTTGTTTACTTTTCACACCTTCATACATATGATATGAAATATGATTTGTTATTACCTTTTTATTTTAATAGTCTTATACAAACTTAATAATTATATGATAAGATATCTATTATATTCATATTACAATTGTGAAAAACTAACATATTTTTTAGATTTAATGTTTAATGTAATTAAAACTATTAAAAATTTAAAAATTATTAAATATATTTAGATAATTTAATTTATTATATATATATATATATATATATATATATATATATATATATATATATATGGCATTCTCATATGATACGTGTGTGTAATTATGGGTTCATATCCTATAAGAATGTTATTTTTAGATAAGAACATGAGAATAAATATGAATCATTAGATTTTAAAATAAATGGTGAAGATTATTTGTGGTTTTTATTTTTCTCTCTCCTCCATTATTAAAATAAATGATGGAGGAGAGAGAAAAAAACTGACACATAATCTCTACCATTAATTTTAAAATCTAATGGTTCAGATTCATTCTCATGTTCTCATATAAAAATAGCATTCTCATATGATACGTGTGTGTTATTATTGAATATGTTAAATAAACTGATTACATTTATGATGATTCATATTATGTATAAATGGCAAGTCTATCATTGCAATATAATTCTATTTCATTTATAATAAAATTTTCATATTTGTATTCTTACAAAATAATAATTTTTTCTTTATATAATCTAATTTCATTAAAATAATTATTAGTTTTTTATTGAATTTCAAATTCCTTATATTATTTATATTATAATGAATTTTCATTAACAATAACTATTTATCCAAATAATAAAAATTTGATATGAAACTTGAAACTAGATTATTTTTTCTAATTTATCCAATAACAGCACTTTCATTTAAATTTAATTATAAACTTTTATAGAATTATTATTGGTGTTTCTGTCTCATCTCAATTTGTGTCTATCTATTATATGTCAGTGTTGGATAGAGAAGCATAACGACCTTAACATCATAGTCAAGTAATAACAATTTAAACCTTAACATCATAGTCAAGTAATAACAATTTAAATGTAATCATGCAATATAAATGACCTTCTACCAACTAGTCTCTTTATCAAGTAGTATTTCATTCTCAAAGTATTAGAGTTCCACACGTACAAGCAACAAAATGTCACCGAACAATTTACTTAGGGAGAGAAAATTGATAAAAGGAATAATTTAATGTTTTAGTAACCATAAATGAATAATCAAATGCTTCCAAATTATAAAACTGTAAACCATACAAGATACATAGCAACCAAAATAAACAATACTAAATGATCATATACATGTGTAAGTTTCAATATAGGTAAAAAGAATATTAGCTCATTTAGTGAAATCACCAAGGTTTGCAAAATGTCACGGTTGAAGAAATTAGAACAATATTTCTTTATTGTATGGAAGAAATTAGACTCATGAGAGTGAGACTTGAGATACTTTTAATATATACATCTTCTCAGGTCTAACACTTTTTTTTAGTTTGATGCTTGGATATAAACAGTTGAGTGGTTCATGGTCTGATCAATATCGTCAGATACCATATTAAAAGTTTGTCTAACTCGTCCCTACAAATTCAACTTATAATGTAAGAGATGTCATTTTATATAAATTCTTTTCAAATTCTATATCTAATAAATGTGGGACTTGAGATCTTTCTAATATGAATAATGAATCAATGTAGTTGAAATATCTTATGAATTTCAAATTAGTCCACCCCATATCAAACATAGCCCTTTCGGGATGTTGATCTTATTTTTATTATTGTACAGAGTCAAAAGTACAAGTGTGCATGTTACTCCAGCAATGGCAGGGGTACTCAGAGGTCTTAGTAGGTTTATAACAATTTGTGGTGGTTAGAGCTTACCCACGGCGGCTAAAAGCCCTATACAGTGGTTTTATGGTGTTTTTAGAGGACATGCTCATGTAAGATGAAAGACTCTGTATCTATGCTTGGTGCTTAGGTATAAACATATGAATTAGGATTTGTATAAGTTAATATTTGTCCCCTCACTTGCTAAGCATGAGGTATTTATAAAGGTATTTTTGGCCCAGGTTTTGAAAAACCTTAGGGGAAGCAACCATCTTTCTGGAAGATATATCGGCCTAGGATAACAGTAGGAAAAATGGAAACCTGTTCTTTTTCTTAAGGTAAAAACATTTTCATTCCTTTTTTTCGTCGCAAGATAACAATGGGTTAGAAAACCAAACTCATTCACGCTCGAGACATTGTGTCTTTGTACTTCAATGCTGACATGATCAGCAGATTCTGCAATGGTATTGGGTTTTCAAACAAAGGGTGTGAGGAGGATGTGATGTTGCAGTTTTGTTCGAGAAACGAGAGGGCCAACATGCATACCTCAGGAGATCCATGTGCTCCTTATTTTTACCTCCGCCTAGTTGTCATTCACAAGATGAGGGTTTTAGTTCCTTTTACTTCTTTTGAGGTAGATTTCTTAGCTATTGTTAACTTCTCCTCATCTCAAATTACCCCCAACGTATAGAGTATGCCTAGGCCTTTTCAGATAGTCTATTGTAGCCTGGACGTGCCCCCCACTTTGAGGGTGTTTCTCTCCTTCTTTAGTACTAAAGTTATTCTTAAAGAAGGTTGGGTAACGTTGCGTTCTTTGATAGGTAAATGTTTGTTGACGCCCATTGCAAAACCTTACGAGGATCGTAAGGATAAATTAATGCGAATGAAAAGGCGAGGCGGTGCCTCTCCAGTTTGCTATAGAGGATAGGGGTGACCCTTTTTTCCCTCTATCATGGACGTCGGATCCTCAGATTATCAAAGGGGTGCACTCATGTGATCTTTCCCAATTGACAACGAAGTGATCCAGGTTTTGAAATTCGTTCATTCTCTATATACTCCCACCCTCATTACTCAGAACCGTGTATACAACAAAGAGATATAGGAGTATTTAGGTATGAAAAAGTACATTTCGATCTTATCTCAGGCTTATTTCTTTATATGTGCTAACAATATTCTTTTATTTGTAGAGGACATGGCGATAACACTAAAAACCCTAATAACTTCCCGAATCTGATACCAAAAGGACATTTAGCAAGGTTCTTCCATAACCTGAATTTCCTTAGGCACATAAATAACTTCTGCAAATTAATAATGTGATTTAATTTCCTCGACTTTGAACTCCGCGATCATGTCATCCACATATACATCTATCTCTTTATGCATCATATCATGAAAGAGAGCCATCATTGCTCTTTGATATGTTGCCCCCATCGTTTTCACCCAAATGGCATTAATTTGTAGCAAAAGGTTCCCCATGGGATGATAAACATAGTCTTCTCCATGTCTTCAAGAGAAACCATCTTGATTTGGTTGTAACCGGAGAAGCCATCTATAAAGGAAAAAATTGAATATCAATATGTGTTATCTACCTACACATCAATATGAGATAAAAGGAAATCATATTTAGTACTAGCTTTGTTTATATCTTGATAGTAAACACACATTCTTACCTTTCCATCTTTCTTTGTGAAGCTTCAACAAGTGCACGGAAATATCGAAGTAATATACAAGATTGTCGAACCCACAGGGACCAAATTGTCAATCTATCGTTCTCTCTTGTTACGATGTTTAATCTAAGGCGATATATAAGGAATGTTTTAGATGGAATAAAATAAGGAATTAAAACAATTCAAGATAAAATACTGAAATGTGAATCTCATTGAACGCCAATACTCTTATCGTCTCTAAATAGAACTACCTATGGGGCAATGTTTTCTTCCTTAAAAAATAATTAATTAAAAAGGAACCGTCGCGTTAGCATAAATGGAACCAGACTTAATCTTTAATCTATACCAGCCGCTCACGCTACACCGGTCGCGTATTGCGTTAAAGTAGAAAATCCTTTTTTAGTAATCACAGTTGAAAAGTAATCTTGATTGAAAAATTTAAATTCTAGAAATATTAAACTCTCCTAATAAATTAACAAAGTGCTTTCGTTGTTTTTATTAAGCAAGAAATAATCAATTTTAATCTTAAGTGTCGGATGACTTTCGATCTTACCCGACATGATCACGGTCCTACTTTTGTAGTAACCGATAGAGTTAAACACGAAAAAATTGTATTAAAACCAAAACAACCCTAATAGCAATCCTAAAGAAACAACATATGAAGTATCGTCGAATTGAAGGCCCTCACATTCCATCACAAATGATTTAGTTGGACATGGTTACGGTAAACATTTTGATTTTTGTAAAAAGGAATTAAACATAATAAGTGGTTTTAAAATAAAATGGTTGCAATGAAAGTAAATAATGTAAGGCAAGGCGATAAAGTAAACAGTGCAATGAAAGTAAACAAAATAAAGCAGTGTGATGGAAATAAATAAAGTAAGGCAGGGCAATGAAATAAATAAAGTAAAGCGGTGCAAGAAAATTAATAAAGTAAGGTAATGTGTTGAAATAAAGTAAACAATGCGAAATATATTAAGAACCTGCTCCAATAGGAGATTTGAATCTGATACAGGAAATAAACTTCGACAGAAAGTAAATGGCGGCAGGATTAAAAGCTATAAAATAAACTGATCCAAACTCAATACACGAACAATGCGATAACTCCCTGATGTGAAGAGTTAATGGTTTCGGAGTGTAAATTTATGACCTAAGTTGTACTAAGCTTGGATGCCTAAAACTAAAGATCTAAGTCCTATTTATAGTGTAGCAATGCCTTGGAAATCCCGTAGCACCTTCAGAGTTCGTGTGGAGGAAATATCTCTGGTCTTGGACAACTTCTCCAACTGTCCTTGACTGGTCCACATTTTGCGAAGATGGTGCCCGCCATCTAGACATGGCATCCGCCATGTGTACAAGAGGTGGTAGACGCGGTCTTGTGACCATTGGAACGTGGGAGAAACCCTACACTTCATGGCTACCCCATGGCCAACGCCATGTGGAACGCCATGTGTGTAATTGGCACCAAAAGCTCTGTTTTTTGCTCTTTTAGCTCCATTTCTTCGTGAAAGGATCTTATTAGGCAATGCACATGAAAACAAACATAATACGACATAATACTACGAAAAAATAATAAAAAGACACTAAACAGCATGTGAATCGGGTCAGAATATACGATATATTTCGTGTTATCACTTTGGGACTGGAACAATGTTAGCAAACCATCATCGATACTTTTCCACGACTAAGAAACATGTATCAAATTGCCTCATAACCTTTTCTCTTATCTCGAGTGACTTATCATGCCTAGTCCTTCTCAGCCTTTATTTAACTAGAGCATATTCTGGCTTTAGTGGTAACTTATACTCAACTATGTTTGTATCTAATCCTTGCATATCTTGATATGACCATGCAAATACATCCAAATTATCCCTAATGAAGTTTGACCAACCTCTCTCGTTCATTTTCCATCATTAAAACACCAATTTGGTCTACTTTTTGTTATATTGAATCCTAAAATTAATCAAATTGAATGCATATTGATGTGGTTGGGTTATCTTATATTCATGTTCTAGCAACCCTATGAAATCACTGGGGAGCGCACAATATTCCTCACAATCCTTGTCGGTGTGGCTATTTGAAAATTGATAATTACATGAGATTATAGCATTGTTATTTTCAATGGATTCATTTTTTGATCTGCATGAGTTAATTTTTTAAAAGGAAGAAAAAATTAGAAAAAAATGTTTTAATAAGTATTACCATTTTAAAATAGTAAGGAAGTAAAAGACAAATATGATTTAGACAAACATAAGGCATTTAATGATAATAGGTAGTTAATTGAAATAATTGGTGCCCTAACAAGCTATCCCAAAGCTTTCTGCTGAGAAAAATGATTTGAAAATACAAAATTAATTTTAATATGAAAAAATCTCAAGAAATTCGATAATCTTTTAGTTTTCGAGTCTTGCATTAGGAGGGAAATGGTACACCTCGCAGAGTGCATTTGTGTTTGTATAGATATCTTAAATGAAAATAACTAGATCATCATAAATAAATCCATCACTTTGGAAAATTTCTCTAATGTTACGGATAAAGCCTTAATGAGAGAAGAGTATGCTTGATTTTGATGTCAGTTACAAAGAAACAGAGAGGTTCTCCCCCACCCCTCCCCTAGAGTTTGGTCGTTGATAGAGGCGAAAGGCAGTGCGAAAGATACTGCGTTGGCGAGGATCGTCCTCCTAAGATTCCACGACGGGAGAAGGGCCCATTTGAGCCTTTAGGAAGTCGCGAGGTAGCAGAAGGAGTGAGAAAGCATGGGGTGAATATGTCCTTCCCAAACCCTCTTTGTGGAACAATCCTTCCTTTAATATGGTGGATTTTTTTATCGCTAATTTTGTTTCTTGGTTAATTTTAATGGTGAGAATCAGTCTCTCCTTGGCATGTCCTCCGTTGATTTACTAGAGGTCAAACTTTTAAAGTTCCTTCTAGTGGATAATGCTCAAAGAAAGAAACATTCTAGCACTATCCGAGAACTACAGTCCAAGGTGAACCATGTGAATACGAGTACTCATGAAGAAGGGGGTATTATGAGGGCACTGAAAGAAAAGTGGGATGTTATGAAGGAACACACTAATGGATTTAATATTTTAATTTCCTTATAAGTAAAAAAGGATCCCACTTAGGTATCCACCATTTTGATCAACTCATAGGGCGACAAGGATCCCACTTAGGGATCCATCACTTTGATCGCTTCATAAGGTGACAAAGATCCCACTTAAGGATCCAATATTTTGATCCCCTCATAGGGCGGCAAGGATCCCACTTAGGGATCCAACATTTTGATCTCCTCATATGGCAGCAAGGATGCCACTTAGGGACCCAACGTTATGATTGCATTATAGGGCGGCCAGGATTCAACTCTGAGATCTCGCGTCTTGATTGCCTCATAGGGCATAAAGGATCCCACTTAGGGATTTAATGTTTAATGGTGTTATATGGCAACAAGGATTCCACATAGGGATCCAGTGCTTTGATCACCTCATAGGAAAGCAAGGATCCTACTTAGGGATCCAGCAATTTGATCTCCTTATAGGGTGGCAAGGATCGCACTTAGGGATCCACGATTTTGATCGCCTCATAGGGCAACAAGGATCCCCCTTAGGGATCCAAAGTCTGATCGCCACATAGGTCATTCCTTCTTGGACTTAAATATTCAATCTCCTCACTATTTGGAGAGGTATCCTCCTTGCCTTTTTAGGTTTCTCATGACAGTTTTATTCTTGAGCTAACTTTCATCTCTTTCATGCCTAGAGTGCAAACCTTTTTCATCCTTAGGCTCTCTACGTAACATTTTTTGCAATCTTCTAATCTACTTGAATAACTCCCACTCGCACATTAGAGAGCGGGTATTTCATGTATAAATACAGAGCAGACAAGACAACACACAACTGGTTAAAAGTTGTCCGCCCTATAATCATTATGTAAGAAGAGGGGGCGTCGATAACAAAATCCCTGACATTTATTTCTTTGTCATTGTCCTACTCTCCAAAAGTGGTATTCAATGTGATGTATCCTTTTACTTGTACCTGCTCTCTAGAGAATCCAATAAACGAACCTTTAAAGGGATTTAATTCATCTGGGTCAAGGAGAAGTCTTTCAAATGCCTCCAATACAAAATGTGTATAGATCTTTCTGGGTATGTGAGTAATCTTTCAAACACCCATTTTCCGCATCTGACGATAATGACCATAGGGTCATTATTTTGAGGGTAGATGTCAACTGCATCTTTCTCATAGAAGAAGATAGTGGCTTCTAGCTTCTTTTTATTTCCACCGATATTAGGGGGATCTTCTATATTAAGCATTTGGCATGCATATCTTCTACATAGGAAGCTAGTCTCCCCGCCTCCGACAAATCCTCATGTTGTAGTATTAAGCATGTGGCGCACAACTTTATTGCCCTTACTTTAGGATGTATCCATTGCTTTGCTGGGCCTCGGGCTTCTTGTGTCATCTCTCCCTCTCTAGTTGGACATGTCTGACCAACGGGAGGAGTCTCCCTTCACATATTTGTTGAGGGATCCCACATGGATTAGCCTATTTATTTCTTTCTTAAGTTGGTAACAATCCTCAGTGCAACGTCCGTTGATTATATGGAACTTGCACCATCCATCAAGATCAGGGCCCAATGTCTGCCTTCGGAGCGAGCGGCGTAGGAATTTTTTATAGGTTAAGAACCTTGCGCCAGATTTGTTCATGAAAAGTGTTTAGGGTCGCGAAGTTCTCTGACGTATTACCTACTCTCTTGAACACGGACTTGTCTTTAATAGGAGAAGTATTATTACTCTTCCTCTGGTGATGTGAATTTGCAGTGTTGGGAACATACACCTTGAAGTCTCCGCCTTTATCTTGACGTTGGTCTCATCACCCTTCTGGACGAGAGACTCGTTGAAATGTCCCTCCTTGAGTCGGGATCACCACTACCGTTGGTACCTTTTGGTGTAAGGGATGAAGGTATCCTATTAACCACTACCAAGGGTGGCTAGCTGTAGTAACTACGGGTAATAGTGAGTAGGGTGATAATAATAAAGAAACTGTGGGCCAGTTTAGTTTTACTAGAACCCACAAATCATCCACATATTAATCCATGAAGTTTAGACATGCAAAAGATCTCAAACAAACAAGAAAATGCACAGAAATACACATTATGTCCCAGAGTAACCGATTAACAAACGGTGAGTAACCGGTTACTTAGTTAAAAATTAGACAATTTACGCAAAAATACAACATGTTAACCGGTTAACAAACGGTGAGTAACTGGTTACTCTGGGGCAGTGGCCAAGAAAAACTGTTTCAAAAGCACTTTTCAGCAGCAAATCACTTCTCCAAACATCGAAATGAACATGCAATCAATTAAGAACGAAATTACATTGAATCACAGCCATCCAACATCAATTGAATCCAACAAACAACATCACCCACAATCAAATTGAAGCAAACGAATCAAAACACATCAAAAGTCATGGATCTACATTGTATAAGTTGCAATTAAGCCAAATCAAGTATGGATCTAAAGAAAACCAACCTACAAAGTTGAGATTTGCTTTGGTAAGTGTTGTAAACGAAAATTGATGGATCCAAACAAGAAAATCAGAGATCTATGAAGCTTTATCAAGAAAACTTGAAGATCCAAGCAAGAACACTCCAAATAAGCAAAAGTTGTTCCAAAAGTGATTCTAACAGCTTAATCCAAGATCCAAACCAGTTGCTACTGCAGAATTGAATTAAGAATGAGGATGTGATGGAGGTTTAGCACAAGAATTCACAAATTCCAATGAAGAATTTGTGAATCTATGGATTTGGAGCTTTGGTGAGAGGTTGAAAATGAAGATGGAGAATGAAAAAGTGAGAGAGAAGTGAGAGCAAATTCTGAAAAATGAGAGTGAAAAATGATCTAGGTCCTGTGTGGTTTGGGATGAATTGATTTAAATAACCCCTAGATTAGGAGTTAAGTTTGGGTTTGGAGTGAGGTTTAGTGGGTGGAAATTGGGGTGAAAAATGTATTAGGAAAGGAAAAGAGGAATTAGAGTGGAAAGTCTTGGAAGGGATTTGAATTTTGGATGGAAAATGATGAAATTGAATCAATTCTAGATCCTTCCCACACATGCACAAGCCAAGCACATGATCACTAATGATGCAAACTTAATTTTTTCAAAATGTGCTCAGAGTAACCGGTTAACAAACGGTGAGTAACCGGTTACTTAGTTCAAATCTGCTAATGGTGCACAGAAAAACAAAGGAGTAACCGGTTAACGTATGGTGAATAACCGGTTACTCAGTTCAAATTTTGAATTTTGGCGCCTTTTGGAGGGAAACTTGGAAAAGTGACTTCTGGCAGTTGTTTGGAACCTGTTAAGCCTCTGAAACTCAAGACTTGATGTTGCTATTGAATAACACCTGGAATGAAACACAAATTCTTGCTGACAGCCCAGAATACCTTGTTGAATTAATAATGTCTGATGCCGGGTTGCTTGATCAGAAAATGGTTGTTGAAGCTTCTGATTGTCAAAACGTCTAATGAGCAAAATAAAAGCTCCAAAAGACCTTGAAAATTATTTGCTTGGCTCTGAATGCTGCTGAAAGTAGTACTGGAACTGATAACGCTGTGAGCTTCTAGAAAATACCTCGATCCCATGCTAAGAACCAATGATATGCAAAGAAGATAATGCAAGAATAAAATGAAACATAAGCCAGTTAGTGCTAAAAGAAAGAGGGCAAATTTCGGGGTGCTACAACGTGATTCTTAATTACTTGTCCCGCCAGAGAAGATATTAAGTCCCTTGGGCAAGAGCATAGTTATCCTAGGGTATTTAAGTCCCTCAAGCTTAGCTATACATAGCCCAAATGAAGAGGCTACAAGTCCCTCAAGTAAGGCGTTCAACCTACTTTGGCGGGACTTCCATCGAGCCCTCAGGCAAGACTTGGGATCAAGTATCTCTGGTTGGATATCTGTTTCGCCTCTCAGGCGTGATTCTTAATTACTTGTCTCGCCCGAGAAGACACTAAGTCCCCAGGCTACAGTATAGTTAACCCTTGGAATTGAAGTCCCTCAGGAAAAAGTTGATATAGCCCAGTTGAAGAGACTACAAGTCCCTTAGGTGAGGCGTTTCACCTACTTATATGTGTCTTACATAATAATGAGTTGACCTCTCGGGAGATACTTCTATCGGACCCTTAGGAAACACTTGTGGTCAAGTATTTTTGGACATGTATTTGTCGCGGCTCTCATGTGTGATTCTTGATTACATGTCCTTCCCGAGAAGATATTAAGTCCCTTAGGCAAGAGTATAGTTATCCTAGGGCATCCAAGTCTCTCAAGCATAACTATACATAGCCCGAATAAAGAGGCTACAAGTCCCTCAAGCAGGGCGTTCGGCCTGCTTTGGCGAGACTTCCATCGATCCCTCAGGTAAGACTTAGGATCATGTCTCTCAAGTTGGATATCTATCGTGCCTCTCAGGCATGATTCTTAATTACTTGTCTTGCCCGAGAAGACACTAAGTCCCTAGGTGAGAGTATAGTTAACCCTTGGAATCTAAATCCCTTAGGAAAAATTATATATAGCCTAGTTGAAGAGACTACAAGTCCCTCAAGGGAGGCGTTCGACCTACTTATACGACTCTTCACCAAGAAATGTTGCCTCAAGGGGAGGAAAGGATCATCACCAAGAATTCCAGTATATAAAATAATTTCTCGAGGGGCGGAAAGGTTCTTCACCATGAAGTTCAGTATAAAATATTGCTACAAGGGGACGCAAGGATCTTTACCATGAAGTCATGCATAAAATATTGCCACAAGGGGCGACAAGGATCTTCATCATGAAGACCAACGTAAAAATAGCCTCGAGGGGAAGCAAGGATCTTCATCATGAAGTCAAACGTAAAATATAGTCAAAAAAAATATTCACGTGGGACATACAATTCTCAAGAATTTATAGATAGATAGACATGATGATCATTTAGAGAATTTAAAATAATTTAACTATAATAATATCTAAGGTGGAGACCATTCCAGGTAGCGAGATTCATTGAAATATTATTGGGATTCATTGAATTACATAAGCTTTCAAACAAATAGAAAAACTTGTCTAGGATTGAAAAGGAACCATATCCTCAACTTTTGGAGTTGCGAAACTTTGATCGAAAGCCCGGCCCGGATAGAAATTATTGGCTGAGAATATGGACACAAAGAGGTCTAGAGGGGGGAGGGGGTTGAATAGATCTTTCCTCAAATAGAAAATTTCAAAAACATTTTAGGTTCAATAAAATGAAATCAAAGATTTTAAAATACGCGGAAGTAAAACATAACACCGAGTGAGCTTGGAAGCTTCTTAATGGATTAATCTAACAAAAGCATTACAAGATATCAATAAAGGCACGATTATTTCTAATGCAAATCAATTACAAGATAAAAAAAAGTCGCTTTAAACAAAGAGATTTAAAAAATTTACATAAAAATTCATTCAAGACATAATTGGATTTACGATGATCTAATAGGTTTGATGCATCGCAGACCTAAGCTTACACGTCAAATCATTATAAACAAATTCTAACCTAAATGAAATAGAAATGATGCAACAATGCTCTATAGTAATAAATGCAGAAAATTAAAGGATATAAGGGAAGAAATAAAAGGTACACAGAGATATATAGTGGTTTGGCATTCATCCTCGCTTTGCCTACTCCACTATTTTCAATGGTGTTAAAAACCCTCAGAAAATAATCACGATCTTTCACTATTTGATAAGTTTGATACAAGCATTTTAATTACAACGAAATATCCCACGATTATGTCCTTTGTTGATGCAGATACTCAAACTGCTAACAAACACAAGATCCTCAATGATCTTGAACGAATAACCTTGCTATCCATAATGACCTTCTCCAAGTCTTCATTTGTTGCAATCCATTTTGATCCCACCAATTTCTATTTTTAGCGATTTCCATTAGCTAAGCGCTCAATTGGACAAATCCCAACTTTGTCTATGAACAATTGACTTCACCAGAGTCTTCAATGGAGTATAGTGAAATTCTCCTCTTGATAGATAACATACATTCTGAACCACATTCAAGAAAAGATCATTGTAACTATTACAAACAACAAACTTCACACAAAAACATTTGATACCCTAATGTACCACTAGTTTCCCTCAAACATTCAATCCCTAGAAATTAAGGTACACAACAATGGATAAAGACTATGGTTGAAAATGATAAACAATACCAAAAGATTTAAACACACAGACACACACGCGCGCGCGTGCGAACGTACAGACACAGACACAGACACACACATACTCACACACACACACACACACACACACAAACACACACACATTAATTCACAAGATATCTACAATGAATTATATGTTGGTGAATGAAGAAAACACACATAGGTTCTCTCAAGTTTCTGGATAAAATGTGTCTTGGATATTGATGGTTATCAAGAGGTGAATCAAAGATGAATCATTACAAGATTTATTAACTCACTTTCTCTGGTTTCACTAAAAACCAATGAATTACACACACAAGGTGTAACTAAAATGAAATGTAATCTGACATGTATTACCACTCAATAAGTTGTTCTTAAAATAAGAGAAAGATACAAAGGTGCAAGAAATAGACACACTAGAGAAGGAAAGGCAAAATAACATTTTGTCTAAAGGTTTCATCTAATATTTCATCATGAAAAAGTTCATAACGAGATATTCTCTCATTGTTGGAATCAAATAAACAAATATTTAAATCTAAGGTGGAAATTTTGAATTTTGAAGCTATGATTCGAATCAAATTAGGAAGAGCCTAATTCTAGCTTTCACGGAGAACTACGATTAGAGTTAAGTTCATTTTATGATTCGAATCAAATCACAATGAGGTAAAATCCAATTTTCACAACTTGCATGATTCGAGTCATATAATGTACATTATTCGAATCAAACAACTTAATGTAACATTCCAATTTTATTAATTGTTTTATTTTGAATTATTGGTGATTTATGATGATTTTTTGTGTTTTCTTTAATTATTAGATGTTGGTGCAATTTAAAATAAATTATTTGAAAATGTATTGTTGGGGTGTGGTAGAAATAGTAGGGTGTGGTGAGATAGTAGAGTAAATTAGAAAATGATTATAATAATTTGAATTTTATTTATTATTATTGATAAAATAAGAAATTCGAGAAAATAGGAGTATGGGCCAATTGTGGGATTTCAGGGGAGTTTGTGGTAAGAAGAGGGAAGCCAGACATAAATTAGGCAAAAGTAATAATTAAGCAAAAGTAAGGAGGTTACTATATATTTTAAAAGTTAGGAGAAAAACTAGGTTTTTGGGAGATTTTGTCAGTACGTTAGATTGGAACAAAAGAGGCAAAGAGGGAGAGCAAAAGCTTGAGGTTGAAGAAGAAGATCAAGGGCTTTTGTTGGAGACCAGGTAAGGGTAGGATCTTTTTCCAATAGTAAAGGGTATGGAAGAATGTTAGAATGGAGGAACCCTTACCCTCCTTAGGGTTGTGTGTTTTGATTTATAATTTTGATTAGTGATGCTATGATGGTATTTATATTATGATTATATGTTGAATTTCGTGTGCCTATTTGTGTACAATTTTTTATTTTGATATATTGATGTTTTCCACCATGTTTGAGGGTTTGGAAGGTTTGGGGGTACATATGAATTGATGAGATCGAATGATTTTGTTGATTCCAATCTATGATATAATGTAAATTTTATGTTTTAATCATTGAATAATTATAGTATGTTGAATTCTTAGATTGTGTGGGGGGGGGGGGGGGGGGGGGGGTTACGGGATCGAAATCGGAAGTTAGGAAGGCCTCCAATGGTGAAAAATGCAAAATTTGCATTCTAAAGATCCATAGAGAACACCGTGAACCCATGGCGGACGCCATGAAGCTCCTGGTGGCGGGCGCCATGCCTGTGACACTTCCACGCCGCGGCCAGGCAGATTTGGTCCAAACACGGTTTCGGTCATAACTTTGGATTCGTAAGTCCACATCGAGTGTCGTTTAAACCGTTGGAAAGCTAACACGAATTACTATCTAACGAAATTGTTTTTAGGGGCAAATATGTTTTGATAATACGATTATTTGATAACATGGGTTGTTGTATTATTATGAAATGTTTACATGATGTTGTTAAATGATTGATTAAGCATGATTATGGTGGTGGTGGTGGTGGTGTGCGAATGATATTGCTTATTTTTATATATATATATATGCATGTTGTTGGTTATGTGGATTATGTTGTTGGTGGCATACACGGTCAGAAGAGGGGCCAATCTATACATGTTGTTATTGCATGCTGAGAGTCCATGCATTCATGTTGTCGGAACTTCGGTTCTTTTTGGTTAGCCTCTATCCTATGGTGATGGATTGTGTGTGAGTACCTAATTCCTATTATGGGGTATTAGTGAAGCGTTACCTATGGTGATGGTAACGAGTTTTGATGAGCCTCGATCCTATTATGATGGATCGGGTGTGAGTAGCTAATCCCTATTATGGGATATTGTGAACCATTACCTATGGTGATGGTAGAGATTTTGTGTGCTCCGGGTCAAAGAGGGAATCAATACTATGGTAGGGATCATGGAATCAGATGAACCTGTGTGTTCATATTTGGTACCACATGCATGTCGAGTCGGCGTTGAATACACTGCATAAGTGTTACATTTGTATTGGTTGTCGTTGATGTGTTGTTGGATGAGATGTTATTGCATATGATGTTAATGATAATTAAGAAGTTGTTACATATGATGTTAATGATAATTGAGATGTGGTCGCGTATGATGTTAATGATAATTGAGATGTTGTCGTGTATGATGTTAATGATCATTTTGGTGTGAGAATGTGATATCTTGTTGTGCATGATTGTGCAGATGTTGTACTCTAATCTTTATTCTATACCGTTCAATATTGAAATGAATTCTCACCCCTTCTATTTGAATGTTGCCTTTACATGGGCATTGTGCAGATACTCAAGAGTATCATTTCTAAAGTAAGTCGAAGGTAGCTCTTGGAGTGGCTTCTAAAAGTTTATCGTTTTCTTTAGTAGGGTCTTGCTTTGACCATGTAAAATTAGCCTGGGAACGTTTGCTTTCACTTCTTATGTCGTGTTTATGTTGAAGTATTATAACTGATGTGGTTTTTGAGCTGATTTATTTAAACTCTTTTATTTGTTATGGAAGTTGAAGTTGATACTAAATAGTATGAATGCAATATGGTTTTCATTGCTTAATTATGATTCAGCTGCGATGATACCGTAAGTGAAGGTTAGCGTGCAATGACAGGTGTTTATGTGAAATTTATAACTCGTGTTATGGAGCGGGATATGTTTGATGTGAGTGACACCCTTTGTGGTTGCAATTTTATTAAAGTATTCATTAAATTTGTATGCGGGGTGTAGGGTGTTACAAATTGGTATCAGAGCAGGTCAGTCCGTCTGGCCATGTTGTTTAATTATGTTTGTTCTCTAGTATGTGACATGTGTGTGAGAACATTGTCAATGCTTGTCTTGTTTTCCGTTTGCAGATTGGAAATGAAACAAGTGGGGGAGAAGACACTGCTTCTCTTGATGTTCCAACTGTAGAGAGCTCGTTCATCATGTTGCTGTCATACCCCAAATTTTGACCACTAAGATTCCCCATCATTGTGCAAATCATCATCACAATATAGGTGGACCATCCTACCTTATTAGTCTCCCCAAAGATGGGTGAGCATCCACTACAATCAAACTTAGGGTTTCAAGCCCTCTCAGAGTTCTTAGACAAAGGATCAATCAAGGAATAACATGATCTTCAACTTGTCTAAACCTCTCAAACATTCACAATGGATCAAGAGGACTCCCACATCAAGAATCAAGCATAAGGTTGCAACATTCTGAGTGGATCAAGCCTCAAGATCGCCAGTGTCACCAAATTAGGGTTTTGGTCGACCAGGGCCTCCAGATGGAAACTTTCCTCTGGGCATTAGCCAATGCTTCAAAGCATAACCTAAGATGCTCCAAGGGACATCATAAACCCAATCATCAAGTCAATTTTACCTCAGGGGATGCATACAATAAAAATCAGGAATAAGGGTTTCTTGACCTAATTCACCCCTGAGTTGACTTTTGGAACAAAACATTAGCCAATACCTCAAGATAGGATTTGAGAGTCTCTAACACACTACATTGATCCATTTGCAACAATAGGTCAATCCAAGAAGCTTGATCAACAAGTTTCAAATTCATCAGAACCACAACTAGGGTTTCACTGGAAAAGTCAGTTGTGCCTTTGACTTTTGACCCAGGAATGCTCCCAAACCTTGGGACATGATTCAATACACCCTATAACACCTATGGAAAATGTACATCAAGTTTGATTTATGTCAAGGACTTGATTTCATAGAGGATCGCACAGTTTGGAATTCATCTGACAAAAAGTCAACTGTGCACAAAAGTCAAACTTTGACTTTTTGAGATTTTTCACAATTATGGTTCCATAACCCTAAAATGATGTTAATGTATGATTGGAATCATCATTCATCAATAAAAATCAAGAAAAGTGGGATAACTTGTAAAAGGGGTAACCATAAAAAACTTAGAAATTTTCTAAGTTATGGAACAAAGTGGCTAGGGTACCAACTTTGGAGGATCATAACTCCTAAACCACAAAGCCATTTTTCCCCATTCAAAGCTGGATTTGTAGCTCTCATGGCCCTCTACAAAAGCTTCAAACACAACTCATTTCAATCACCATGGATTTTAAGACCATGAAAATGTCACTTTTTTCCAACACTTAGTGAAATTTTCACTAAGTCAGAATCTGCCTTCACTTTTTTCCAAATGTAGGGGCATTTTTCACATGGATCCAAATGGTATCAAAACCAAATATGATCAAACAGTTGTTGTACCATATGAGGGCTTTCCAAAATGGTTAAGAACTCCATCAAATTCCACTTGAGCCATGAGATATGATAATGGCAACATGCCTTGCTGAAAACTGCCAAAGCAAGGCAGAATTGTGCATTTTGCTCGATTTGCCAAATTTGTACAAATGACAAACACACTTATCCATCTAAACACCTTAGGGGGAGACCAAGGAGGGACAAACACTGATCCATCAGCCTCCCAAGTCCTTGGAACCAAAAGTAGCATGCCAAACCTAGAAATGCCTAAAAGAGGGACAAGACTCCAATTTTGTTTTGGAGCATTCAATGGATGCACCTAGGTGGCATGGACTGAGCCTCTTCCAACTAAATTCAGTCAAGACTTATCCAAGACCAAGGGAACCAACAGCCTATGCCCTAACCTCTAGTCAATGGCTAGAGGAGACTTGGATTCTCATTGAACAACATTGGCCAAACTTCTGCAGCAGTTGCCATTCACTATTGCTTGCAAAACAAACTTGCTCTACTATAAATAGAGCTCATTTGTGATCTGTTTGAGTACACCAAAGCCATCAAACAGATCCTTTCCTCAAAATCTCTTCTTTCACTCCAAATTTGCCTTCCAAAGCAAGTCACCATCGGGTTTTGAGTTTGAGAGCTATTCCAACCAAACCAATCACACACACACACCTCATAAACATCATATAGAAGTGATCCAAACACTCACATAACATCTGAAACACCAAAATCACAAAATCACCAGCCATCTGCACAAGCCTTTGACAGATTTGCAATTGAGGTGCCAAACCAAGTTCCAGCTCAATTCAATCCACTGCAAGCATCCAGACACACTCCATAGCACCTAGGGAAGCTGTCCATATCCTTGGAACCAAGCTGTAACACCTCTAACACAAAACACGATCACCAACTGCAAGAGGTAAGCATGATCTCTTCTAACTCTATGATCCATGCATTTTTTGCTGCACAATAATTTTGCCATATGTTCATAATCATGCATAAAGTGTTTACCCTCCATCAATTACTTTGTATGAATCGTGTATGGAATTTCTGAACCTTCATGCAAAATTTAGGGTTCTTGAGGTTTCTCTTTGATTTCTTATTCCATGCTTAAAATAAATGAAATTAAAGACCATAGACATGATCGTGAGGTGAAAACGAGTAGATTGATATGTAGATTGCATGATATCATCAAGTATTCAGTGAGATTGGATAGAAAATGCAAATCTGCAGAAACAGAGGGAGGGCGCGTGTTCTTGCCATGTTCTTGGCGCCCTTTTTGAAAATTCAAATATTTGAATTTTGTGATTTTATTTAATTGATTAAAAAATTAATTTCTCTCTGAGTTTTAATGATTTTGAGTTGATTCTTTTTTTAATAATTCACAAAAATGTTAAAATATTTTATTTTGCCAAAAATTCCCAAAAATATTATTTATTTCCTATATTTGATATTCTTGCAAAGAATTAATCTTTTATTTGTTTTTTAACATTTAAAATATTTTTTCCTCCTTGATTTTCCAAACTTAATTGATTTTCAATCATTTTGTGGATATAAACATGATTTTTCAAGCAATAATCCAAGATCACAACTTGTCTTCACACATGTTTGATAGATTTTGATCATTTTAATTAAATTTTCATTTAATTAAAATACATTTTTGAAACTAATTTAGGGTTTTGATCTTAATCACCCTAAGCAAATCATTTTCAAAATTCACTTGGGCCTCTAATAGAGTGTAAGACCCAACCCTTTTGAAAACCAAACCATTTTGGGCCTCAGTCATTGTATAAGACCCACGATGTTTTCAAAATCTCGGCGCGACCGCCAGTTTAAAATAAAAATCATTCAGGCCTACCCTCGAGTAGTAAGACCCATTTCTTTTCTTTAAATTCACTTGGGCCTCTAATAGAGTGTAAGACCCAACCCTTTTTGTAAATAAACATTTTGGGCCTCACATATTGTATAAGTCCCTCTGTATATTTTCAAAACAACGGCGCGATTGTCGCCTTTTCAAAATCATCTGGGCCTACCCTTGTGTTATAAACCCCATTTATTTTCTTAAAAACTCATGGGCCTCTTGAGAGAGTGTAAGACCCATCCTTTTGTACAGAAAACCTTTTTGGGCCTCAGTCACTTGTATAAGTCCCTGTATAAATTCAAAACAACAATGCAATCACTGATAAAACCTTGGGCCTCTCCTTGAGCTGTAAGCCCCAACAATCTTTTCAAAGCATTTTCCCCTTTGATTTTGAATATAATATTATTATCAAAGTTTTCTTTGTTGAACAACTAACAAAACAACGTGGAAGCTCTACAACCGGGTAAGTGTTTATCCGCTTTCATTTACCGCTTTCATATATATATAACTGTATTGTGGGGCTGTTTCACTGTAAGTCTTCTTTCATAAATTTTTATATACTCGTCAAATATCCACTGTGTAATAATAGTATAGTTATTTAGAGTTTTCCCCGGCAACTATGTCTAGCACTAGGTAAAGCCCTGTTGGTCACTCTTAAATACAAACAAAACTAGATCCCCATAGGATTATCGGATATAGTCTTCCCTCCTCTTGGGGTTAAACAATATAGAGACGTGAAAGGCAGCATTCTCGGTGAACCCTTTCTCAGACTGTCACCCTTAGAAATTGTCAAAGAAACTCTAACTCCCCAGAGATGATCTTTTCTCCGTGAATGGCATCTCTTGAGTTTCTTCCAAATTCTCGAACTTTCCTGGCTTGATCTATTCTCGGTGAATGGCATGTCTTGAACTTCTTGGGATTTGGGGACCCACAGGCTTCCTAAAAGCATCCCTGCCTCCTCTTGGGCGTTGTACAAGGACCTGTCAGCTTCTTAGAAGTTCTCATGCCTTCTCTTAGGCTTAGTGCAAGGACGCAGAGACCTCTACAGGTATAGGAATAGAACCTAGTCATCAATTTGCTAGAACTGTCTTTCTGAGTCAAGTTTTCGACCATTTAATGGGTTGACCTTCATCCCTTAACATACCAGCCTTCTCTTGAGCATCATACAAAGAGCATTCATTATTTGAGAATCGATTTCTCAAAACACCAGTAGACTTGGACAGTCTCAATACCCTTGGGATTTCCCATTTCCTTAAAGAACAGGAAATAACCCTGATCCTCCGATCAATACCAAGGCATCAACCTTACCTATAATTTTTCTCTTCATAAGAACTGATTTTCTCTTTTAACCAACACACTGGACCTGTCACTCAACTGAAATAGTCACCAGCACAGTTAGCCTCCTCTTAGGCTTTGTATAATGATCCTTTCTCAACAAAGTTAGCCTCCTCTCGGGCTTTGTACAAATGATTCTCCCAAGTGGAGCTAACCTTTTCAGACTCTCTTGTTGAGTCAAACCCTTAGCCTCTATCTCAGGCTTTGTACGAGATACAAATCACTCTCTTGTTGAGTATAAAAGACTCTCTTGTTGAGTCAGCCCCTTTTAGCCTCCGTCTTGGGCTTCGTACAAGACAAATACAAATCACTTTCTTGTTGAGTATAAAAGACTCTCTTGTTGAGTCAGCCCCTTTTAGCCTCCATCTTGGGCTTCGTACAAGACACATATAAACACTCTCTTGTTGAGTATAAAAGACTCTCTTGCTGAGTCAAACAACCTTCAGACTCTCTTATTGAGTCAATCACCTTCAGACTCTCTTGTTGAGTCAACTTTTTTTTAGCCTCCGTCTTGGGCCTTATACAAGACAGATAAAAGCACTCTCTTGTTGAGTCAGTCACTTGTTAGTACTCTCTTGTTGAGTCAACCCTTCTAGCCTATATCTCGGGCTTTGTACGAGACATGTAAGAAGCACCCTCTTGTTGGGTCAATAGCCTCCTCTTAGGCTTTGTATAAAGAAAACCCCGGTTGAGTCCATCAACCTTTTAGCATCAAAGTTGTGCCTTGCTCACAATATACAAACATCACCAACTCCTCTTTAGAGATGACAAATTCTCTCTAAGTCAAGACCTTTTAGCTTCACATCTTGGGCTTTGAACAAGATACAAATAGACCCTTCAGCTTCACATCTTGGGCTTTGAACAAGATACAAACCACCTTTCGCTTCATGTCTTGGGCTTTGAACAAGACACCAAAATAACCTTTTTCCTCCCATAGAATAGGAGGAACTACGATCGCTCTGATTTCCCTGTTTCGTTAAACGGGAATACGTAGGTATAAGATTGCAAAAATCTTAGCGAGCATACCAATCAAAAAACCCATATATCAACCCCAAAAAGCACCAAATCCTAACATCTTACCAAAACCTAGCAAATGATCCAGACATTCAAATCTTAACAAAGTAAACCGAAGAAAGGCCCCACATCCACAAAGCATCTGTGACCTAACAGACCGCTGTTCAAACTCAGTATGCAAGCAGGGTTAATTGGAGACATCTATTTCCCTTCCTTAATCAGCTCAATAGGATAAAAAATGAATCGAACTGTAGTACCCAAGTGATCGTGACTCAGGACCACAAAAATCGCGCTACAGAAAAATGGCGCCCACAGTGGGGCCAAGTTCTCTTTCTTGCAATCTTCGGTGGAAACCGTAAATTCGACAAGATGTCACAGAAATGGCAACTCTGCTGGGGAGTCATTGTCTGTATAGGATCATAAGACTAGAGGTCTAGGATGATTAAGACAAATATATATACTGCATTTCCTAATTGATATCTGTGTTTATTTTTCTGCTAATGGGAATGCGTGTGATGCCGCATGTGGAAATATTAAGTATACACCTAAGATAAGTGATGGCAATGCGGGTAATCTTACAAGGAGTGAATCCCAGTTAAGATTCCCCGATCAACCATCAAACTCAGTGGAGACTCCCTTTGCAGATGCATTGCCTATACGACTTCGGTTGTTGAAAATAGTGTGGTCAACTGGGTTATCTGAGAAGCTGAGGTTTTTAGTAGGCTTAAACCATATTGTAGTGCGGAAGCTATCAGAAATAGTTGTCACGCGATACTACCCTCATTTGAGATCACTCTAGGATACATCAGCTCGCTGGCGATCCGCTTGCTGTTGTTATCCCAAGAGGGGTCAATGATTTTGCGGACATGTACAAAAAATCACCAGTATAAACCTTTGGTGGGGGCAGAGCCTTGACTTCATGACACCGACCCTTTGACCCCATGTTTTTTCTATGTTTTTGTGTGCTGCATTCATACATTCATTTAAAAAACATTAAAACAAAAAAAATCTTCTCTTCTGGTCTCTCTTTTTCAAACTAAGCTAAGACAATGATTGCAAATGTCAGATAAAGAGATTGCGCAAATGGATTTCGGTAGAAGGAAAACTCACAAGTACACCTTCAAGGTTCCAAAATTAGAGGATTTAAGAGGATTGGCAAGGATGATAACCAACCCTGAGGCTTTCAGAGCCAAGTATGGAGGACTGCTGTCCTTATTAAGGGTCCATGTGATTGAAGGAATCCTGTCTATGCTAATCCAGTTCTACGATCCGGTCTATCACTGTTTAACCTTCCCGGATTATCAGCTTGCACCAACGCTGGAGGAATACTCTCACCTGACTGATTTACATATTACCGATCAAGCTCCATTTTCTGGGCTGGAAGAAATTCCAAAGGATCAAACCATTGCAAGAGCAATTTATTTGGACAAGTCAGAGGTCAGGACTCACATGACCACTAAGGGTGGAATTCCGAGTTTTCCAGCCCAGTTCTTGACAAAGAAAACCCTATACTTTGCTAGTATAGGGAACATGGCCGCTTTCGAGAGCATCTTTGTTTTACTCACCTACGGGTTATTTCTGTTTCCCAACATTGATAACTTCATAGATATCAACGCCATTAAGATTTTCCTGATTGGAAACCCTGTACCGACTTTGCTTGCAGATGCTTATCAATCGGTACACTTAAGGAATTTGTACAGCGGAGGAATAATCACATGTTGTGTACCCCTGCTGTACAAATGGTTCACTTCCCACTTGCTCAAGTCTGCTGCATTTTGGGATCAAAAGAATACTTTACGTTGGTCGCAGAGAATCATGTCTCTTACCAACTCTGACATCAATTGGTGCAATCGAATCTATGATGGGATTAGGATCATTAACCCTTATGGAAATTTCCCAAATGTACCCCTTATAGGAACTAAGGGAGGAATCAATTATCATCCAATTTTAGTTCGTCATCAATTTGGATTCCCGATGAGGCATATCCCGCGTAATGCTCATTTGGAAGGTATATTCTTCAAGGAAGGAGAAAACAACCGAGCACTAAAGACAAAAATAGTGCATGCCTGGAAACACATTCACAGAAAAGGAAGAGAGTCTCTAGGAAAACCAGACTGTGTCTCGGTGGATCCTTATCTCCACTGGATACAAACTAGAGCTCTCAAGCTGAGGATGCCATACCCTCTCCAGGAAGTTCTTCCATTAAGGGGCTCTTCCCTTTATTTTATGTCTGAGACGGAAAAACTTCAGGTTACTCTCAGCAAAGTTCAACAGGAGAAGAGGTCTTGGAGGAACAAGTGTCGTATTCTCAATGTGGAGTGCAAGAAAAAATAGCAACTGTTAAGAGAAAAGGATGCTCTGATTGAGATTTTAGAGCAACATGCTGTAGAGAATCAGGATGACCAAAGGAATTTGCTCGCTTCTTTCAATTGGCAAAGGAATGATAACCCGACAACGGCCGAAGAGCCCCGGTCAAAGAAAAGGAAAGTACCATAACCAGCACCTGAGCTCTCCTCAGAGAGGACTCGGGATCCATTAGCTTAGATTTCCTATTACAGCACTTCGTAATCTACTGTATTTCCATTTTCGGAATCTTTGAATTCAATAAAATGGGGTTTCCCCACTGTTTGATATTTGCAATCTAATTGTCGAAGTTTACTTTGAATAAACAAAAACAATGTATAATTAATATAATCATTGCATATCATTCTTCATTCTCGCGTAACACATTCTTCTTACCTACGAATCTCATATTTGCATCTCGATTCTAGAGTCAAACTGTCTCATTCGTACAATACTCGGGCCAATCGTCAGAAAAAGATGGATGATCTCGAGGAAGAGAACAGAGAGTTGAGGGAAGAGATCGACACTCTGAAAGAGGATCTGAGAAAGCTTCATAATGACATACAAGCTCTAGTAGAAGCTCAGATGCAACAATAAAGGACTGTAATCTCAGAGATCGCATCAACCCCCATAGTGGAGAAGTATGATCCTAGGTACAGGATGCCGAAAGATCGTCCCTGGGGCATGCCACTCAACTATATCCCGGAAGGATATATACCACCGATCACCGAAGATCTGGAAACTTCAGCAGGAGCCACTAGGCCTGAAGGTTACAAACTTCGGGAAAGCGAAGATGCCAGGGGCATGACAGCAACTCCTGAAGGTTACAAACTTCAGGAGACACGGAGAGTCTCGGCCATAATGACTATACCACCGCCCGTGGCACACACTGTCCCGGACGGACAGATTCCCCAAATACCTTCTGGTGGAAATGAAAGTATGTTTGATAGAATGAATGAGTTCCAGGAACAATTCCTGGAAATGCAGAAAGAACTGCAAGCCCTTCGCGGTCAGGATTTATTTGGAAAGGACGCCGCAGACCTTTGTTTGGTCCCCAATGTGAAAGTACTGCATAAGTTCCAGGTACCCGATTTTGAAAAATACAAGGGTAACTCTTGCCCTCAAAGCCATTTGGTAATGTACGCTCGGCGAATGTCAGCTCAGACAAATAACCAGGAGCTACTGATCCACTACTTTCAGGATAGTTTAACCGGTACCGCATTAAAATGGTACATGGGTTTAAGCCGCACCAAGATCACCAATTTCAGAGATCTTGGCGCTGCCTTTGTTCAATAATATAAGTATAACCTGGACATGGCACCGGACAGAGATCAGCTCAGATCAATGTCACAAAAGGACAAGGAAACCTTTAAGGAGTATGCTCAGAGATGGCGTGAAATTGCCGCCAGATTTGTCTACCTCTTGAGGAAAAAGAGATGACAAAGATCTTCTTGAAAACCTTAAGCTCATTTTACTCTGACAGAATGGTCGCCAGTACGCCTCGTGACTTCACCGAGATGGTGGGCATGGAAGTTCGTCTTGAGGAAGTAGTCCGGGAAGGACGTTTAGTAAAAGACGTTGGATCATCAAGTAATACAAAACGATACGGTAGTGCTCTCCCTAAGAAAAAAGAGCAGGATATTGGGAATATCTCTCTCAAAAAGCAAAGGCGACGATATTAACCAGTAGCAGCTGTAACTCCTGTTATCAATCCTGCACCTGTTTCTACGTATCAACCCCAGGTTGCTCAGAGCCAACCTAATCAATAGCAATTTCAGCAAAGGACACAACAGCCTCTTCAGCAGGCTCATCCTCCGTACAACTCCAACCGTACAACGCGACCACCAGGGTTTGACCCTATACCTGTGTTGTACGCCAAACTGTTCCCATTATTACTGGTCAAGGGGCGTGTCCAAACCAGGGCTCCCCTTTCAATACTGGAGAATCCGCCTTTTTGGTTCAAAGCGGATCAGACTTGCCCTTATCATCAAGGAGGACCAGGGCATTACATAGAAAACTGTCTCAGTTTCAAATTCGATGTGCAAAATCTTGTTAGGAGCGGGGTCTTACCATTCAAAGATACGAATCCGAATGTTCTCACGAACCCGCTGCCTCAACACGAGAAAGCTGCAATTAATTTGATAGAGGGAGAGGCTAACAACATCTATCAAATTCATGATGTACTCTAATTAAGGGCCAATTTGGTTAAGATGCATTGTAGACAGAGCGGGTACGGCCATGTGTCACCTCATAATTATCACCAGTGTGATATCTGCTCTAAAAACAATCAGGGATGTTCTGTAGTGCAATCAGCTCTGCAGGAACAATTGGATCTTGAACGGATCCAGGAACACCGGATTCGTGGTGTCAACATGACTTACATAAATCCCAACATCATTCAGAACCACGACATCCGTGCAATAAATGTCAACTTAGTGGAAATGCACTCAAGGCAAAGCCAGTATCATAATCTGCCACAACACGATTACGATTCCTGTCTGACGTGCTCGGTAAACAAACAGGGATGCTCTTTTGTACAAGAGGCCCTCCAGCGTCAGATGGATCTTGGGTGGATCCAGGAATACCATGATAGAAATCCTTATCAAGTGAATATGATTCAGATCTTTGATATTCGCTTGATGAATACCAGCTTAGTGGAGTTACACGCCAGGCAAGTCCAACTCGGTTTTCTCACTTCACATGATTATCTGAGCTATAAAGTATGTCGTGAGAGTAACCAAGGGTGTGCTCTCGTTCAGAGAACTTTACAACACTTGTTGAACCAATGGTGGCTTCCGATCTATATGGATGAAGACACGCAACAAATCAGTGTGATTAACGGAACCCTACTCGGCATCAAAGCCAGGATGTCCGATCTATGGAAACAGATCTAGTAAGGTTACACTGCATTCAAATCAGACATGGCAAGGTGCCACCACATAATTACGAACGCTGTAGGGTCTGCTCGAAAAATAATCAAGGGTGCTACCTCGTGCGAGCAGCTCTTCAAAGTCAGTTGGACCGCCAAGAAATCCAACAATACTCAGTTTTGGGGTCTATCAACTGGACGCCAGACTATTTCGTTGATCAGATTAGGGATTTTGTTGTGATCTCTGATCATGAAAGGGCCAAAGATGTTTGTACCATCATCCCTCTACTTAAGGAATCGAAAGTCCTTAACCGAGAACTGATTGAAGTTAACTACGACAATCAGAAAAATCAGAAGGCTCCTGTAGTTATCTATCTACCAGGATCACTACTGTATGAATCTACTAAGGCGATCCCTTACAAATACGGTGCAACAACAGTTGAGAATGGAAAGGAAATTCCATTACCCTTCGTCGTGAATATTACAGACATCAGTCGAGTAACACGGAGCGGTCGAATCTTCAACAGAGGAGTTGGAGAACCAAACAAAGAAAAGGAACTGAAGACAGAAGTTTTTAATCCGCCAGTCGGTCCATCCAGTGATCCTGACCTTTCAAAGAATGATGATGAAATGCTGAAGCTCATCCAAAGAAGTGAATACAACATTGTTGATCAGCTGTTACAAACTCCTTCAAAGATCTCAGTGCTATCACTTTTACTCAATTTCGAAGCCCACAGAGAGGCTCTACAGAAAGTCTTAGAGCTGGCCGTTATAGAACAGGATGTGTCAATACGACAGTTCGATAGCATCGTCTCAAACACCACTTCCTGCAACAACTTGGGGTTTAGTGATGAGGAATTTCCAGAGGAAGGCAAAAGTCACAACATGGCGCTCAATATCACAGTCAACTGCCAGGACGATGCTTTAGCCAGCGTACTGGTAGATACCGGATCGGCTCTCAACATCATGCCGAAGTCCACTCTGATGCAACTATCATTCATAGGACCTCCGATGAGAAGCAGTGAGGTTGTCGTCAAAGCATTTGACGGATCCAGGAAAACAGTTATCGGCGAAGTCGACCTTCTCATAACTATCGGTCCTCACACTTTCCTAATCACTTTCCAGGTCATGGACATCCGGGCAACATACAGTTGCTTATTAGGAAGACCTTGGATACACCAGGCTGGGGAAGTAACTTTGACACTTCACCAGAGGAGGTAACCGATCATTGTCCACTTGTGTAGAACCCGAGGAGGTTGTTGGAACTCAGTTCCAGGAACTTTCAGTGAGCAATGAGGATCAACTAGAAAAAGGAACATCGATTTCCTCAAACAAAGATGCTCTCAAAGTAATCGAGAGTAATAGCGCAAAAGGATCGGGACAGCTTGTCATTCCTACTAATAACAAAGCAAAGAAAGGTCTTGGCTTTTCTCCAACCTGTACCCAGACTGCTTCTAACAATGAAAGTCTTCATCCCATTCAGGACTTCTTCCACAGTGGAGATTTCCTTCACCCAGTGTCTCAAGAAGTACATACCATCAACGAGGGAGATTCCTCCAACATGGAGAAAGAATGGGAGTCTTATCTTAACGAGGACGGTTATATGTCTCAGGAAGAGGTGCCTACACCATTTTGCTTTCCTGCATAGAGTCTGAGATTTATACCATGGTCAGATGTCAAAATGATATACTGAGATTGTGATCTGGAAGTATGTCGGGCTCCGCCAAATTCATTGGAGGAGAACACTCCGATGAAGTACAACTTTGACCACGACTACTATGGCCCGATGGATGGCCTGCCTATCTGGCAACCGTATCCAGGAGACTTGGGGCAAGAAAGTCAGTTGAGCAATGAAAATCAGCTGAGCATCATTGAAAGGAATACCTGCATCCCCACTATGTCATGGGATCAATACTCATGTCATACAGAAAACGTCCAGCACGACGATGAATTTGTAAAGCTTGCCGGACTAGAATTCATCAACTATGCTTTTCCTGAGGTCAACGTCATCGAGAGAGATGACTCCTCCAGTACCAAAGAGGTGTGGGATACCTTGGGATAACCGAGTGGTAAATACGACTTCATGGCCAAATACACTGCTCTTGAAAGCTCTCGCATCAGGCTCGAGGACATTCAGCCAACTGGATGGGAAGATCCACCTGAGGGCACAAATACTATGCAAAATACAATTGAGGAATCCTCCTATGACAACTCTGCCTGGGAGACAGACTCCAATGATCCAGCTCCGCCAGAAATCAGCGTCATTTCTGAGGACCAGCCAAGAAAGAAGGTACCAGACTTTGTGATTCACCGAGGAGTTCGCTGCCAATGGGTTGCGGTCGATGTTCCGAAGATTGTTCATAAGTCAAAGTTATTGTCGTCTTTATCTTAACCTTTCACCTTGCCCAGGTGAAACGGATGTTTGATAGGGCTCACTTTCTGTAAATATCCCTCTTCGCTTTGCCCAAAGCGACAGAGTTTTGTTTTATAGGGTTGTAGTTTCAAGAATCGACAAAATCATAAATAAATAAGCGTCGTTCTGTAATTTCCGCATTTATTGTTGTTTTCTCTTTTCGCTTTTTCAGAAAATGGTAATCCTAAAAAACAATTCAAATAATAAAAACAAGCAGTAAAAAATAAACACTGCACACACTCTTGCATTTTCTCTATCTCTTCTAAACACAAATCATCACGTCATGTAGATTGCTTGTCTTAAACCCCGTTGAAACACGCGATCCGATGCCTTCTCCCAACTTTGAATTCCCGGTATTTGAGGCTGAAGAAGAAGATGACAAGGAAATTCCATAGGAGATCTCCCGATTACTCAGACAAGAGGAAAGGTCCATTAAACCTCATAAAGATCCGTTGGAAACGGTCAACTTGGGCTCAGAGGAAGAGAGAAAAGAAGTCAAGATTGGGGCACTACTCAGTCCAACTGTCAAAGAAAGTTTGACAAAGCTTCTCAAAGAGTTTCCCGATGTATTTGCTTGGTCCTATCAGGATATGCCAGGGTTGAATACCAGCATCGTGGAACATCATCTACCGTTAAGATCAGAATGTCTGCTAGTAAAACAGAGGTTGAGACGAAATCATCCAGACATGGCCATCAAAATCAAAGAGGAGGTACAGAAACAAATTGACGCGGGTTTCCTCGCCACATCAGAATTTCCTAAATGGTTAGCCAACATAGTACCAGTTCCGAAAAAGGACGGAAAGGTCAGAATATGTGTAGATTATAGAGATCTAAACAAGGCTAGTCCAAAGACGACTTTCCTTTACAACACATTGACATGCTGGTAGACAGTACAACAAAGTTCAAAGTTTTATCCTTCATGGATGGATTCTCGGGCTATAATCAGATAAAAATGGCGCCGAAAGACATGGAGAAAACTTCCTTTATCACCCCATGGGGTACCTTTTGTTACAAGGTAATGTCGTTCGGGTTGAAGAACGCCAGGGCAACCTATCAACGGGCAAAGGCTACTCTGTTTCATGACATGATACACAAGGAAATCGAGGTATATGTCGATGATATGATTGCAAAATCTAAGATGGAAGAGGAACATGTGACCCACCTGTCAAAACTATTCGAGCAGTTAAGAAAGTACAAACTCTGCTTGAATCCCAACAAATGCACCTTCGGTGTCTGTTCAGGGAAACTTTTAGGGTTCATCGTCAACCAGAAAGGAATTGAGGTTAATCCTGACAAGGTCAAGGCCATTCAAGAAATGCCTTCTCCGCAGACTGAAAAACAAGTCAGTGGATTCCTGGGACGTTTGAACTACATTTCCAAATTTATATTCCTCATGACCGCGACATGCACGCCGATTTTCAAATTACTCAAAAAGAATCAAGACTGCGTTTGGACAGAAGACTATCAAATCGCCTTTGACAGTATCAAGGAATATCTGTTAAACCCACCAATTCTATCATCTCCAGTGGAAGAAAGACTACTGATCATCTACTTAACAGTCTTGGAAGACTCCATGGGTTGTGTACTTGGCCAACAAGACGAAATAAGAAGAAAAGAGTCTGCCATCTACTATCTGAGCAAGAAGTTCACAGACTACGAGACGTGGTACACTATGCTCAAGAAAACTTGTTGTGCTCTGGCTTGGGCAGCCAAATGTCTCCGCCAATATATGATTCATCACACTACTTGGTTAATCTCCGAAATGGATCCAATCAAGTACGTCTTTGAAAAACCTGCTCTCACGGGAAGAATCGCCCGTTGGCAGATGTTGTTATCAGAATATGACATAGAATACCACGCTCAGAAAGCCGTTAAAGGAAGTGTTTTAGCCGAGCATTTGGCTCATCAACCGATTGACGATCAAGAATCAGTCGGGTTTGACTTTCTAGACGAAGATGTCATGTACTTGAAAATGAAAGATTGTGATGAACCGCTACCCAGTGAAGGGCCAGAACTAGGTTCCCAATGGGGACTTATCTTTGACGGAGCTGTCAATCATTACAAAAACAGAATTGGCGCAATCATCATAACACCTCAGGGTACCCATATTCCTTTCACCTTCAGACTGACGTTCAAGTGTACAAACAATGAGGCTGAATACGAAGCTTGTATCATGGGTCTCAAAGAAGCGATTGACTTAAGGATCAAGAACTTGGACGTATATGGCGACTCATCCCTGGTTATCAATCAGATCAAAGGAGATTGGAACACATACCAATCAGGAATGATTCCTTACAAAGATTAGGCGAGAAGGTTGTTACCATTCTTCAACAGAGTCGAGTTTCATCATATCCCTCGTGAAGAGAATCACATGGCTGACGCATTAGCCACTCTCTCTTCCATGATTAGTGTAGGTCAATGGAATGACATACCTAAGATTGACATAATGCGCCTTGAACGGCCCGCTTACATCTTCGCGATTGAAGCAGTCATAGACGACAAACCTTGGTATCACGATATCAAATGCTTCCTTCAGAAGTAGGAGTACCCACATGGGGCATCTAGAAAAGACAGAAAGACCCTCAGAAGATTAGCAGGTAGCTTCTTCCTGAGTGGTGATACACTCTATAGGAGGAACTTTGACATGGTCCTGCTCCGATGTGTAGACAGGCCAGAAGCAAACATGCTGATAAAAGAAATTCATGAAGTATCCTTTGGCACTCATGCCAACAGACACACAATGGCAAGAAAAATTCTAAGAGCAGGGTACTATTGGTTGACAATGGTATCCGATTGCTACAAGTACATGAGGAAGTGTCATAAGTGTCAGATATACTCAGAAAAAATCTATGTACAACCAACGCATCTCAAAGTTCTCTCTTCCCCGTGGCCTTTTTCCATATGGGGAATCGACATGATTGACATGATTGAACCTAAGGCTTCGAACGGACATCGGTTCATCCTGGTAGCCATTGACTACTTCACCAAGTGGGTCAAAGCAACGTCATTCGCTAATGTAACCCGACAAGTGGTGGTCCGATTCATCAAAAACAATATCATCTGCCGTTATGGTGTTCCTGGCCAGATCATTACCGATAATGGATCCAACTTGAACAACAAGATGATTAAAGAGTTGTGCGCTGAGTTCAAGATCGAACACCATAACTCATCTCCCTACCGACCCAAGATGAACGGAGCGGTAAAAGCGGCTAACAAGAACATCAAGAGGATCGTTCAAAAGATGGTTGTAACCTACAAAGATTGGCATGAGATGCTACCCTTTTCCCTTCACGGTTATCGCACATCTGTCCACACTTCAACAGGGGCAACCCCTTTCTCTCTAGTATATGGCATGGAGGCAGTGCTCCCCGTAGAAGTAGAGATCCCATCAATCCGGGTATTGATGGAAGCTAAGCTAACAAAAGATGAATGGTGTCAAAGTCGACACGATGAACTGAATCTGATCGAAGAAAAATGAATAACGGCACTATGCCATGGTCAGTTGTATCAACAGGGAATGAAGAGGGCGTTTGACAAAAAGGTCCGACCTCGTGTCTTCAGGAAATGAGACCTCGTGGTCAAAAAGATACAATTATTCCTCACTGATTCCCGGGGCAAATGGACCCCGAATTATGACGGCCCCTATGTGGTCAAGAAAGCTTTCTCAGGCAGTGCCTTGAGACTCGCAACCATGGATGGAGAAGAGTTTGCCTACCCCACAAATGTTGACGTAGTCAAGAAATACTTCGCCTAAATAAAAATAAATAAATAAAAAAACGTCTCGGTGGATTGAAAACCTCAAAGTACAATCCAGGCAAAAGTTTGGGATTAATGGCAAGTAACTACGTCCAACAAAGGGGCAAATCCCTCAGTGGCTGTTACACCATCCGTCAGGAAAACTCCAGTCAAGGTCATTTTCGACAGAAGCTCAGGATGTCCAGAATTCAAAGTTGGTAGAAGAATAGCGGTCGTTATGTTTCAATGTAGCCTTTTTCCCTTAAATTACCATTTTCTAAACTTTGTAAATACTCCGTGGAATCACGCGTTTGGCTGATTTCCATCCTATCAATAAAATTTGAACCCTAATGCTTTTGTTTGCAATTCTCATTTGTTTTAGCTTTACAGAACGACATTTTAATATGGCCAACGATTCTTGAAATAAAACAAAAATGAATTTACTTGTGGTAAACTTTTTCTGCTTTTAAAATTAAGATGGCAATTCTTTTGACTGTTGAACATCGAAAGAACATCGATTGCTAATCTAGAAGTAATCATCCTCAAAGTGCAGAATCAAAGTACTCCTTCTAAACCAGTACGCCTGAATGAAGGATCAGTTGTGTCAGATGCGAATATTCCATTTGATACCCCCGACAGAGTTCTTACCTCCTAAGCCCGACCAACATAGCTCCCAACAGGGACTATCTCTGCTAAGCAAGGCGGAATTGCTACTCTTGGACCAGCAATACCTCTTCGTCCCCTGCAGTGGCCGAGTATCCAGTCATGTCCATCTATTAGTCTGTATGTCGCGTCAGTTTTGTCAGCATAAACATACATACACCATGCATTATTGATTTACATTCATATTCATATTGCATCACTATCACTCTAGTCGGTCTTATCCCCTAGTGGTAAAGTCCTCTCAATCGAGTTGTCAGTTCTTTCCTCGTCAGGAAGTGAATCATCTAAACGATCTCTCCTCCAGTTTATTTCTGGATTAAATTTGGTCCCTTGACCACTTTGATAACTTGAACCTCTGCAAAGCAAGAAGACCTTCGGCAAACATCACTCTTCGCCATTGAAGATGATGTCTTCGCTTTCCCGGATTAAGGAAAATCCCCAGAGAAAGCCTCGTAATCAAAGATTTGGCAATACAGCGATTGTTCTCCAGAAGATCCGCAGATGAAAAGGTCGTCGGTACCTCAAAATTGGGGTACATCATATGGCATTTCTTTGAGAAGATTTCGAGAAAAGTATGATGTAATACCCTTAAACAGGAAGTAGTCTTTCAAGAGACTCGTTTTTCCCCAGTAGAGTCAACAAGTGGCGTCTGTTGTAACCCGAAATTTGACCTCCCTCTTTTGCCTTTTGCATAAGCATAAGCATTCGCATCGCTGGAATACGCATTCGCATTTTTTCCTTTGGTGTTTTGATTGCAGTATGTCCAGGTTTTCCAAGCCTGATTAATCGCATCCTCTCAAGATTATTTCATCACCAAAACAAGCACAAAATGAAGGTTTCCATACCTATTCATCAATACAAGCGGTGGAAAATCAAAGCAGAGACCACAACACCCTTTTTAGGGCAAATTGGGCTTATTTTGGCCTGGTTAATCGATTAACCATTTGCAGTGCAATTGTGTTAATCGATTAACACATGCAAAATAGACACAATTTGCTGCTTTTTCATGACAACACCTTTGCACATATTTTGGTCTTGGATTCTAACAGCATATGGAATATTCTAGACCCCTCTAAACATTTCCAAGCTACTCAATTCATTCCAAGTGCATTTGCTATGATACTTCACTTCAAATCAAGTGCACCATGTTCCTTGTTCTCAAAGTAATGTGGATCTTTGGATGTTGGAATTCACCTTGGGATGGTTACCAAGTTGGTTCTAACTAACCGAGTTAACCGCCTTGACTCGGTGAGTCAAGTCCAACTAACTCCTAACCTAGCTCCAAACCCAAAGCTAATTCCAAACGAAATTCCAAATCATCTCATACTCCAAACCTAAAGCCTATATAAACACACCTTCACTCACTTTTCAATTCCTCAACCATTCTCTACCATTTTTCACCAAGCTTCTCACATTTCACTCTCAATTCTCTCACTTTTTCTCTGATTTCTCTACTCATTCTTCATCTTCATCTCAATTCTTCTCCATCAAACCTCACCAAAAGCTCTTATTCTTGAAGAATAATCACTTTTCACCTTGAAAGTGATTAATTCTTGAGCTTAACCTTCATCATTTGGCATTCTTTGGTTAGATTTCTGGAATTATATCTCCTTCTACTTCAATCCAAGGGTTTCACACCATTTATTTTGGTGCAAGTTCGATTTCGGAGCATTTTCGCGATTTTGATCGATTTCGACACGTTTCTTCTACAATTCAAGGATCCTATGGTTTTCTTTAATATTCTTCACCAAGATCACTTTGCAACATTTACCAAGGCACATCTCAGCCTTGTAGGTTGGTGGATTTCATTCATTTTATCATTTCGATCGTTTTCATATCGTTTGTGATGTAATTTCGATATTCTTGTATGTGAATTGATTACACTTTTGCTTGATCCTTGATCTTGATTGTTAATTGATTCTTTTGTTGATCATTTTCTGTTTCTAAGCTTGTTTTTTCGTGCATAATTGTTTGCCCTAGCATTGGAATGATTGCACAATCAAAAAGTTGGCCAAAAGCACTTTTCAAAACTGATTTTCTGCTCCCTGTACACTGTTAATCGATTAACACATTACAGTGCAATTGTGTTAATCGATTAACCAGTGTTTTTTTGCACTTTTTCAAGTGTTAATCGATTAACACTTTGCAGTGCAATTGTGTTAATCGATTAACACTGAACCAGAAGGCCATTTTCTTGCATTTTCAAGTGTGTTGGCCATGCTTTCTTCATTTTAACTTCCATTGATTGTCATGTTTGATTTTATGGATGTTTTTAATGTCATTTCACTTCTGGTTGAAGCATGTTCATGAACTTTCGATGCACATTTTCGATTATTCATTTGTTTCATGTTCTTAGCATTGTATGAACATAGCAATTCTTGCACTATCTTTGTTCACATGATGCATGATTTTGTGTGGCCTTTTGATGATTATTTGGCACTGTTTTGCACTTTCCATTTCAGTTTGTATTAAGTTTATTCTTCATGGATAAACTTAATCTTGTATAATCAATAATTCACTCCTTTTTGCTTTAATGACTTTTCATCCTCTTTGGAAAGTTGTTAGCATGTTTAACCCTTGATTAATTGATCGAAACTTTGTTTCGATTAATCGATCTTCCCTTTTCCTCTCTTTAGGCTTCCTTTAGAGTTTTCTCTCTCTTCCCCCCCGTGGAGTTGGAGTTTCGCGCTGCGCCTTGCATCGGAGCACTGTACAAATTGACGTCGTTATGCTGTCTGTTTCTCTCAGCAGGAGCACTATACAACATTGGAGCGGTTGCGCTATCCGTTTCACTTTCCACGCTATATTTCGGGTGCTAGAGAAGGAATGAGGATGGAGTCTTTCTGCCCTCATTCTGGCTATTTCTTTGGTAAGGGCGTCTTGTCCTCTCCTCGAGAATAGTCACCTCTATCCTCCAGCTATAGTGTTTCTCATTCCCCTGTCGAGTCGATCCTTGATCACTTTTCTCTCTCCTATCTCTTTCAATCTCTCCTTTTGATCAATCACCATCCTTCTTGGTTGAGATCATTATTCTTGCGCTAGCAATCTCTCTTTTTTCCATCACGCCTTTCTTCTTGTAATCAATCACTGCTTTTTGATTCCCCTGAAGAGTCTCAATTCTCTTTCGTTGGTCTAACACGGTTTTCCTGTCACGACCATTCTTCCCCAGGAGTTCACAATCCTCTCTTGGTTCTTCTCCCGTTGTTGGTTTAACCACTTCTTGTCAGTTAAAACACCAATTTTGCTCTCGTATTCAGTTAATCACAGTCCGTCTATTAATCACTGAGCACCCCTTGGGTTAATCACCTATTCTTGGTTAATCACCCGTCTCTTCAGTTAATCATTGCCCGTCTGTTAATCACTGAGCACCTTTTGGGTTAATCACCTTTTCTTGGTTAATCACCCTTTTCTTCAGTTAACCACAGTCCATCTGTTAAAATAATGAACCCTTTCGAGTTAATCACCTTCTCTTGGTTAATCACTCGCTTTTCCCTTCGGTTGGTCACAGTCCGTCTGTAAACACCGAACCCCCCACAGTTGGCAACCTCCTTTTGGTTCGAATACTTGCACCCTTGGGTTAGTAACCTTTCTTTGGTTAAAATACCTTTTTCTTCGGTTAAGTACTGTTTGTTTAGTCAGTTTACCGAACCCCTTTGGGTCACGACCTTTGATCGGTCCTACACCTGTGTTTCTGGTTAATCACAGTTTCCTCTGTTAAAACCAATGCTTCTCTATTCCCACAGAGTTCAATCCTTTCTTTCCTCAGTTAACCATTATTTACCAATTAATATACCGAGGCCCTTTCAGAGTCAAACACCTTCTCTTGGTTCAGCACTATCTCTCTTGGTTAATCACAGTCTGTCTGTTGACACCAACTTCTTTTCCCCGCCAAGGTCCTACTCTCTTTCCTCGATTAACCACTGCCAGCCAGTTAATATACCGAGTCCTTTTTTTCTCTTGGTTATGACACCATCCCTTTTTTTCAGATCCCCAACGGAGCCCTTTCTATTCCCCTTGCTCTTACTTTCTTGGTTTCGACACCAATTCTCTTTGCTATCCCCAGCGGAGTTTCTTTCATTCTTGGTTTTGACACCATTATTTTCCAATTCTTTTGTGCAAACGCTCTTACTGCGGGGTCTTTCCCAGTAGAGTTTTTCTTTCACTTTTGCTCTTGGTTTCGACACCACCTCTTTCATCCCCTTGTTTCTCCCTTGTTTTGTTTTCTGTTCAGTTCCCCGAACTACGGAAGCTCTGATTCTGCATTCTTCTGAATGTCAGATATGTACGCATGAGATCGTAATGATCTCGGAGAGCACACTTCCACCTTTCTTTCGTCTTCCTCCTTTTTTTCCTTTTCTTCATCCCCTGGTTCCAAGAACTACGGCGCTCTGACTTCCTCATTGCACTATGAGGGTACGTAGGTACGAGGACTTCGTTCCTCTACGAGCACTTTCTTTCCTTTCTTTCCTTTTCCCCCTTTCTCTCTCTCCTCTTTCTTTTAGCTAGAAGCCTTTAGATAGATAACCCATCCAAGCCTAGAAGCAAGCGAAATGGTTCCCGTCGAGTACGACAGATGCGTTAGGTGCTAATACCTTTCTTTCGCATAACCGACCCCCCATTCCCGTTTCTCTTCCCCTTGGGTTTTATCGATATTTTCCCTGTCCTTTGGGACTAAATAAAGTTCGGTGGCGACTCTGTTGTATCTTTGAGTGCGCGATTCACTCAGGTAGAAACCAGCCATCTTCAGATGGCGACTCTGCTGGGGACAGATTGACCTCTTGTTGGTCCATCCCTTAAGGGGTCTCGCCTAGTTTTGTTTGCTTTCTTGCTTGTTTGGGTGTTTATCTTCTGCGCTTTACTAGTTTTATCTTTACGCTTTATTCGCTTTGTGTTTATTTATTGCATTTCTTTACTGCTTTAAATATTCATATGTTGTATATTCTGGACATCTGCTATTTTCTTTGCTGTTGTCGGTTGGGTTGCTACTTGAGAGATAAGCCCAATACACAGGCTTGAGTATACACCTAGGATTAGAGTGGAAAGTAGTGGGACCTACGTGCCATCTTGGTGCGTTTGGTGTTCACGAAATTCACATCCAGACGAGTTTTTCTTGGGAGATGCTCTGACGTGCGTGTCTTGCACATTTCAGGGTGTTGATCTAGAGAGCTGTCGACTCTGGCGACCAGTCCCGAGGACTCAGTTGAGGCACTCCTCCCAAGGAGCGATAATGACAGACTAGAAATAGCAAACCCATTACGCTTTCTTGATCCGAGGACCCAAAGCTGGGAACTTGCCATAGGATGACCTTTTTGGGGGAATCAGTGGACGACCTCTTTGTTTAGCGATAGTATTGTACCCCGAGGGATGAATGTACTATTGCTTCTCAAATCGAGAATCCGAAACTGAGAATCCTACTTTCTAGGAACTACCTGTGAGGGGGATATTGGGTTTTTCTGCAGGAAACCAAGACTCTTCCGACCTTTGTTCTCTCATTGCTTCAGATCTCACACCAACGCATCACTACCTTTGCAGATGTTCAGATTTGACTATTCAGACTATGCTGGCTTGTTGATTCTGATGTTACATATCATCTCATCATGTCAAATGAATTTTTGCATAAGCATTTTAAAACTTTATTTTTGCATGAATTGCATTCACTCATGCCCGCATATGCATGTCCTTCATCCGGGAACCTTTGCTCACTCTGATCCTTTCCGATTTGTAGCAAGACGACGACTCGACATCGGTATTTTACTCGCTCAAACAAATCCAGAATCATGGCTGACTTTGAAGCTGAGAACGTTGCTTACAAGGAAACTCTGGCACAATTCCAACGACAGATGGATCAATTTCAGATGAACATGGATGTCATTATGGAGCTCCTTCGTGCTCAGAGGGATACTGCTGCTGCTGCCACTGTTGTTGCAACCACTACTGATGCAACTATTGTCACTCCTGTTGTGACTGTTCCTCCTGTTGTTACAGGTACTCCTGCTATTGTTGTTCCTTCTCCTGCTAGAGTTGAAGTACCAGTTGAGCCTGTGAATCAGCCTGCTGTTCAGCCTAGTTTGAATCAGATGCCCGCTGGTTTCCCTTGGGGCATGCCTCTGAATTACACTCCTCAAATTGTAAATAATGGTAGTGCCTTCATGCCATATCAGCCTTTTGTTGCACTCATGCCTAATGGGAATGCTACCGCCTATCCATGGGTCATGCCTACTCCAGTTCCGCCTCCAGTGGTGAATAATGATCCTGAGAATCTTCAGGCTCAAACTCATCAAACTGCCGGATTTGTTGACACTGAAACTCCTGATGAAGAAGAGCATGTGTATAGAGGTCCTCCTATTCATGTTCTGGTTTCGTCTCAGACTGCTCAAACTGTTGTTCCGAATATTCATCCTGGGATGTTCTATCCTGGGGCATCTTCCTCGGCTATTGGGGTACCTCCTCGAATTATCTGTATGGTGTTCCGATGGGTCAAAATGCTGGTCAAATGGTTAATCCTGGTTTGGCGTATCCTTCTCAGTTTGCTACTCCACAAGTTCACGCTCTGGCCGCTTCTCAGCTGCCAAATCCTCAGATTCTTGTTAGGCCCACTAATCAGAATAGATCTGTTGACTACAAGTTGTTGGAATACCGCATCAGAGCTGTTGAAGGGTTCTTTGCTTTTGGCATGGAAGCCAAAGATTTGTGTTTGGTTCCGAATGTTGTGTTGCCGCAGAAATTCAAGATACCTGATTTGCTAAAGTATAAAGGCTTGAGCTGCCCGCGTAGTCACATCACTATGTACTGCAGGAAGATGGCATCCCATATTGATAATGATGAATTGCTTGTTCATTGTTTTCAAGATAGTTTGTCTGGTGCTTCATTAGATTGGTACATGGGCTTGGAACGCAGCAAGATTCGTACTTGGAGGGATTTGTCTGAAGCGTTCGTGAGACAATACAAGTATAACCTTGATCTGGCGCCAACTAGATTGCAATTGCAGAATCAGTCACAACGCTCAGCTGAAACATTCAAGGAGTACGCACAAAGATGGCGTCAGATGGCATCTCGTGTACGACCTACTCTCTCTGATAATGAGTTGGTTGACATCTTTATGGGTACTTTGCAAGGGTCCTACTACGAGAAAATGGTGGGTAGTTCTTCATCGAACTTCCTTGATGTTGTGACGATTGGTGAATGGATTGAGAATGTTTTGAAGACTGGAAAGATTCTTGGAGCTGCTTCCCAGCAGCCGACCACACGGAAATCTCACAACAGTCATTCCAAGAAAAAGGAAGGTGAAGCCAACGCTGTGACAGCTCAAGTTTCTCCTCAGTATCAAGCTCCCATGGCTCCCTTGTCGTACTATCTGTATCCGTACATTGCTGCTGCACAGTATCAACAACCTCCATATCAGTATCATCCGCAACAACCAGTTCAGAATGCTCAGAATCAGCAACAGAATCAACAGAACAAAAGTCAGCAGAATCAGAATTATCAGAACAACAATAATCAAGGAAACCGTAAGCGTCCGAATTTTGATAGAATTCCGGTGTCATACACGGAGTTGTTTCCTTACTTGGTTCACCAAAGGGCCATTGTCCCCAAACAGATTGCACCTGCAATCCCTCCATTTGGCCTGAAGCATAACCCAAATGCATCTTGTGCTTATCATGCTAGATACATAGGACATGCACCAAAGGATTGCTTTGTTTTCAAAACCAAAGTTCAGGAACTCATTGATAAGAAGGTTCTGACTTTCGCTGAGGAAGGACCCAACATTCAGAGTAATTCGTTGCCAAATCACGGTGGACCTGCAGTTAACATTATTGAGGATAGTCCAAAGGCCGAATTGATCATGGATGTTGATGAGGTAAAGAATCTGATGTCTGTGGTTTTCAAGAAGTTAAACGAACATGTGCTGTTGAAAGGATTGCATGGTAAGTGTCAGATTTGTGACGATAATCCCAACCAGTCTCGAAGGCTGAAGGGTTGTGTCCAGATTCTAATGAACCGTGGCGAAATGCAATTTGCCAGATCTAAACCTGTTGAGGAAGTTGCTGCTATTGAGCCATTTACCATCGTCTATAGGAAGGTTCTTGTGGAATCCCCTAAACAGAAGACGGTGCAACCCATTGTTGTTTGCCCGCCGAAGCCGTTTCCGTATCAGAATTCCAAGGAGGTACCGTGGAAGTATGGGTCTTTTGTGTTTTTTGGAGGTCAAGAGATAAGGTCCGCCGAGTCCGAGATCGTGAATGTTACAGCTTGTGGAGGTATGACTTGTAGTGGACGAGTGTTCCCCCCCGAAGGTCACTACGAAGCCCGTGCAAATTCCAATTGTTGTTTCTCCCAAGGAGACACCTGCATTCGTAACCCCTGTGGTTCAACAAGGGGCATCTACTGCCGTTCCAGTACCGACTATCCCGTCTGAGGCTGTTTCAAAGAGCAAGGAGACCCTTGATGATTAAGAATTCCTTAAGCTGATCAAGAAAAGTGACTTTAAGATTGTGGATCAGCTGGGTCAGACTCCCTCGAGGATCTCAATTTTGTCCTTACTCATGAGTTCGCTTGCGCATAGATCAGCTTTGTTGAAAGTGTTGAACAGTGCCCATGTTATGCATGATATATCCGTCGTCAAATTCGATGATGTTGTGGCCAACATAACTGCAAGTCGGTATTTGGGTTTTAATGAATCAGAATTACCTCCTGAAGGAACTGCCCACAATAAAGCACTGCACATATCTGTAACCTGCACGGACATCCTGTTATCTCGTGTTCTAGTGGATACTGGTTCTTCTCTCAATTTGATGCCTAAGGGCACATTGAGTCAATTACCAGTGGAAGGAATCGAGATGAGACCAAGTGCCTTAGTTGTCAGAGCCTTTGACGGTTCTCGAAGACAGGTCATTGGAGAAGTGGACTTACCCATCAACATTGGGCCGCATCTGTTTACCATTACTTTCCAAGTGATGGATATCAATCCAGCATACAGTTGCCTACTGGGTCGTCCGTGGATCCACGCTGCAGGGGCAGTTACCTCCACTTTACATTAGAAGTTGAAATTCATGTTTGGCGATCAACTTGTCATTGTCGGTGGTGAAAAGGATCTGATTGTAAGTGAGTTATCATCTTTTCGATACGTCGAGACCAAAGAAGGCATAGCTGAGGTGCCATTGCAGTGTCTCGAGTTTGAAGATGTCAGCTCTGCTTTAACTAGTAGATCACCACAATTGACTTTTGCGTCTGCTAAGAGTGCTAAAGAGACCATCGATAGGGGTGCCTTGTCAGGCTGGGGGCACGTGATTGATTTTGTTGAGAGGCATAATCGTTTTGGAGTGGGTTATCATCCTGGTCGTCAATCTGGTTCCTCTGATCAGAAGCAAAGTAACTTTGTCAAGTTCCACAGCACGGGTTTCCAGCAAGGTGACATCGTGGCAGCTGCTGATGATGCTGGTCCCAGTAATCAGATTTCAAGCTTTGTGCGCAAGTGTCCGCCGGGTTTCAAGCTTAATAATTGGACATCTACCGTGATTCCTGTGGTTTTCCCATATAACATGTAATGCATTTTGCTTTTTCATTCCCTCGTCCTCGCCCGAGACGAGTGGATAGCTTGTAAAGGGCCTCGCGCTTTTGCAATATTATGTGATCAATAAATGAAAGTTTTTTGCATTCAAAAACATGCTCTATTTCCTTTCTTTATTTTACCTTTTCACAAAACAAATGGCAAAAGTTTCTTTTCTTTTTCACTTTTAAAATAGCTCATTCTAAACATATTCATAAACATGCAGAACTAATAAAAGCATTGATAACAACATGGCAAACATCCATTGTAATTCTGGAATTCCAATTAACCAAGCCGAAGAGGATGGTGAGAAAGATTGTGAATTACCGGCTGAACTGGCAAGGCTCCCTAAGCACGAGCGTAGAGAGATTCAGCCACACAAAGATCCAGTGGAAGTTGTCAATCTTGGTACTGATGAGGTCAGAAGAGAAGTCAAGGTCGGCGCATCCCTCGCAGAGCATGTACACTCCAAGTTGGTCAAGTTATTGAAAGAGTATGTTGATATCTTCGCCTGGTCCTATCAACATATGCCTGGGTTGGATACCAACATCGTTGAACATCACTTGCCACTCATGCCCGGATGTCCTCCTGTCAAGCAGAAACTCAGAAGGACTAGACCTGACATGGCACTCAAAATCCGAGAAGAGGTAAAGAAGCAGCTTGACGCTGGGTTCCTAGTCACTTCCGAGTATCCTGAATGCATTGCCAACATCGTCCTGGTTCCTAATAAAGACGGCAAAGTCAGAATGTGTGTGGATTATCGAGATCTTAACAAAGCAAGCCCGAAGGATGATTTTCCTTTGCCTCATATTGATGTCTTGGTAGACAACACTGCGCAGTTCTCTATCTTTTCCTTCATGGACGGTTTTTCAGGATATAATCAGATCAAGATGTCCTCAGCTGATATGGAGAAGACTACTTTCATCACGCCATGGGGTACATATTGCTACAAAGCCATACCATTCGGTCTAAAGAATGCAGGGGCAACATACCAGCGTGCCATGACAACCCTCTTTCACTATACGATTCATAAAGAGATTGAGGTTTACGTGGACGATATGATTGCCAAGTCCAAAACTGAGGATAATCACTTGGTTCATCTGAAGAAACTGTTTGACATACTCCGGAAGTTTAGACTACGGTTGGATCCTGCAAAGTGCACCTTCGGAGTTCGATCTGGTAAACTGTTGGGCTTTATTGTAAGTCAGAAGGGCATTGTAGTTGATCCTGATAAGGTTCGGGCAATTCAGAATATGCCGCCTCCCAGAACAGAAAAAGAAGTCCGTGGCTTTCTGGGCAGACTTAATTACATCTCAAGATTCATTTCTCATTTGACGTCTACTTGTGAACCAATGTTCAAATTACTAAGAAAAAACAATCAGTTGAATGGAATAATGATTGTCAGGAAGCATTTGACAAAATAAAACAATACTTGCAAGAACCACCGATCTTAGTACCACCGGTTCCTGGTAGGCCTTTAATCATGTATCTCACCGTTCTCGACGAATCGATGGGATGTGTATTAGGTCAACATGACGACACTGGCAGAAAAGAACATGCAATATACTATCTGAGCAAGAAGTTCACTGATTGTGAGACCAGATACTCACTCTTGGAGAAAACTTGTTGTGCACTGGTCTGGGTTGCTCGACGCCTATGACAATACATGATTTGCCATACTACTTTGTTGATATCCAAAATGGATCCAATAAAGTACATATTTGAAAAGGCTGCTGTCTCTGGAAGGATTGCTCGGTGGCAGATGCTGTTAACTGAGTATGATATCCAGCATGTTACCCAGAAAGCAATAAAAGGGAGTGTCTTGTCTGACTACCTTGCTCATCAACCTATAGAGGGTTATCAACAAATGAAGTTTGACTTTCCTGATGAGGATGTTCTGTTTATCAGAGATTATGAGACTCCAGACCCTGATATAGGACCCAAACCAGGGGCGCGATGGACGCTCGTGTTCGACGGTGCCTCCAATTCTAAAGGTCGTGGAATCGGGGCTATCCTCATCTCTCCAACAGGTTTTCACCTTCCCTTCACTGCCAGATTATGCTTTGCATGCACCAACAATATGGCTTAATACGAAGCATGTATCTACGGTATTGAAGCGGCAATTGACATGAGGATCAAGATCCTTGAGGTATATGGAGATTCTGCCTTGGTCATTGGTCAAGTCAGAGGGAACTTTGTGACTCGGGATTCCAAGCTAGTTCCGTACCAACAACACATAGCGAAGTTGATTCCTTACTTTGATGAGATCACTTTTCATCATATTTCCAGAGAGGAAAATCAACTAGCTGGTGCTCTTGCCATTCTAGCATCCAAAATCAAGGTCAAGTGGAAGAATGAAGCTCCTCATATCTACATTGATCACTTGAACGAACCAGCACACTGTTTAGCAATCGAGGATGAGTCTGATGACAAGCCTTGGTTCTATGACATCAAAAGATATCTGGAAAAACAGGAATATCCTGAGGGTATCACTATCACTGACAAGAAGGCTCATAGACGGCTTTGCGCCAAATTTTTCTTAAGTGGTGGTGTACTGTACAAGAGGAATTATGATTCCGTGTTGCTCAGATGCATGGATAGACACGAAGCAAACACGATCATAAGGTCCATACATGAGGTCTACAAGGGAGTACATGCTAAAGGTCCTGCTATGGCCAAGAAGATCCTTCGGGCTGGGTATTACTGGACGACAATGGAGGTAGATTGTTATAACTTTGCCAAAAGATGTCACAAATGCCAAATCTACGAAGACAAGATCCATGTGCCTCCAACTCCATTGAATGTATTGATTGCACCTTGGCCATTCTCCATGTGGGGTATAGATATGATGGGAATAATCGAGCCGAAGGCTTCCAACGGTCATCGATTCATTCTAGTTGCTATCGACTACTTTACCAAGTGGGTTGAGGCTGCTTCTTATGCAAATGTTACACGACAAGTGGTTGCTAGATTTATTGGTCGTGACTTTCTGAGTCTAACGGTTACTAACTGCAAGCGCACAGCCTATCGCGTAGTAACAAAGATATCGATCCTACAAGGACTTGATAATCAACCTAGTGCTACGGTTTGCTACTGTGTTTAGCTAAAGCGAAGATGTTTTAGTTTTAAGTTCAAACGGGAAACTAAAGGGAATCTAAAATTTAAAATAAACTAGTTGATATTAGGATATCGGTATGTAACTTAGTGTACCATCGTGGATTCAATAAAACCTAAGCGTATAAAAATAAGTCACATTATATTTCTGTAGAAAATATCAGTTTAAAAGCCCTCACCTCACACTCTCGTGGTTATTGCTTCGGACTATATTCTTAAATCATAATGTCTGCTCTCGCTAGCCCATTTGAGTTTAAAAATACTTTTTGAAAATTAATACAATCTAATTAACTTTAAAGCGCTCTCGCTGTTTTTAAAACCAATGCCCGATTTCAGCTATCCGGTTAAAATCTCACACTCTCGTGGTCTTAATCCTAACCTTTTCTACCTTCTTAATTTCGTAATAAAAGTCCAATTTTAATTAAGAAATCGCAGCCAGAAATTAAGTTGTTTATGGTTTTAGCTTATGTTTATCGAATCCATTCCGGTTAACTAAATTACATACCGATAAATCGGATTTAGCTCGACATATTAATTAAAACAAACATGCATAAATATAAACTACAAAACAATAAATTAGACATGGCAGTGGGAAAACAATAATTCTATTATTAAAGTAATGATAAAAACCTGATAAACAAGCAATAATTTGGTTCTAGCAATTCCTCCACAAGTCGGTAGGCTTTTGCTCGATCGTACCGGAACAACGAATGATGAAGGCAAGATTAAAACTAAATTCTAACTATGGTGCAATAGCTCCTCGATCTGAGAAACTATCACTATTTCAGGTAATGGTGAACAAGGAATGAAAAAGGGAACAAACAAGAACGAAAATAAATTCTGCAGCAATTCGGGGGAAAATTCTCTAGGTTTCCTCTTTTCTTCTGGCTGTTCTATCAATGCTATATTTATAGCCCAAGCCCTGCTTTACGTTGGAGAGAATATAGGAGCATAACTTTCAGTTGTTGAGAAATCCAAGGGAGACTGGCTCATGTGCAATTGAAGTTGAAGTTGAGAGAATTCAGGAGAAAATGTTGAACGTGCGTGACTGCATTGGTCTTCCGTGTCCACGTCTGTGTTTTGAACGTAATAAGCAGTTATGTGCATGTGACGGTCGTGATGGCTCTGTGACGAGCGTGGTAGCCTTTAGAATTGCGTGACAGTCGTGGTGGATGTGTGACGGTAGTCATACACACCACTTTCCATTTTCTGCTTTTTTTCTTAGTCATTTCTTCCTGTTTTCTTCTCATTTTTTCATGTCTTTCTACTTTGCTCCTTTTTAGCTTGGACAATGAAATACCTGCGAAAATATTAGAATACTCGCGGAATAACTGGAACTTAAGCTGAAATAACGTAATTATTAGATGTAAATCAAGGCAAATACATGATACATTTTCGTGTTATCAAACTCCCCTACACTTAAATCTTTGCTTGTCCTCAAGCAAATAGTCAGTAAGAACGAGGACAAGTTTCATCCAACGCACACACATGACATACCATTTGTTTTGAAAATGTTTGTAAGGCACTTTGTTAAGATGACGGATACTCAAGGAAAACACTAAAGATACATTAGTGACACAAGCAACAAGCATAATCATAGACCTCCCCTCTATACAGGCCAGTTCTAATCACTTTATTATAGCTCAACCTAAAGTTTCTCGTATCTATTTCACCCGGTTTCATTCTAGCGCAATCACATTAAGCCCTTTGCCTTTACACGTACGTAGTGGAGTAGCCGGTTAGTGACTTTGATCCTTTCTAGCATGGGGTCTGGTACACAAGTGTGGTAGCCCTTTATATATATATCCTAATCGTAAGTTGTGGGGGATCGAACCGTGGTTCACCCTACCGAGTTCAGAACCAGGTACCTCTGAACCAACCAACAATGGATTCTTTCTTCTCTTTCATAATACTTTTGCAACCGTAGGTTTGGTGCATTTTTCTATTTTTCACAACATCAAAGAATACGGAAGATATTTAATGATTCGGCATCAAACACTTCTCTTCATCGGCTCTCCACGTGGTTTGTGATTAAGACGGTACTGACTGCTAATATAAACTACTAGGGGTTACTTTAGAACTAGAACTGAAGGTATCGGTGTAATGGGTATTGAAACTGATCTTGCACATGCAAGAGGTCTAAGGTGTCAAGACGGTATCAATCTTGTTAGATTTTTCTTGATTTCCCAACATAGCCTATGTTTTGGTATGTTAAGTTATGCATTGATCATAAAATTTTTTTCGTTATAGCTAAATAAAGTGGGGAAATTTGACATGAACGAAAATTTCATATAAAAGCTAGTTTATTTGAAAGGAAATGCGGAAAGGGAATACAAAAGGGGAAATAAAGTAAAGTACCTCTCCCACACTATGTCGGACATTTTCCTCAATGTTGCGATATAAATGCGGATAGAAACTACAAAAAGAGACAAAAACTAAAACATACTAAAACTAAATCTAATGAGGTCCACGTCCTCTACCTCGGGTACGAGCGCGTCCATTCTGTGCTACATGATCTGAAATGCCTACGTGATGGATATAGTCATGTAGGTCTTGCACTTGTAGCGTTAGGGCACCCATCTCTTCTATCACATCGTCTATCCGTTGGCCTTGGTTGACTTGCCCCTATTGGATTTGACGCATTAGGTTCATCATTTCATTATACTGCCTCTGTTGTTGTTCCTCTCTCTGGGTAGCCAATTGGTTTTGGTGCCATATGCCCCTTAAGATTTCTTCATTAGTGATGGGCTCTTGTTCTGGATCGGCGCGGCGACGACGTCCGGTGGATGTTGAGGCATCTTGGGCAGGAGCTGGTGGGTTCTCAGGAGGTAGCTGATCCATCTCTTGCTCCATTTCATCGACTGCTTCGTTATTTTGATTTTCTTGAGAAGCCACATTAGGCTCAGGAGCACGGAGATCAAAAAGCCAATTTGCTTGTCTTTGAGGGTCGATGCGGTCTTGGCATGGCATGATGATGCTCCTGATGATTCTGGTACGGACCACTGGATGGTATCGTCCATCCGCCCTTGCTTTAATTAGGTGGGAGGAGCGACAATACTCGATATCCAGGGACTCAGGTAGTATGAAAGGTAAATTAGCAATGTTGTCTTCCAGACCAAGGCCGAGTGCGATAGAAGTTACAATACCTCCGAAGTAGAAAGGTTTAGAACCTCTAGCACAGTTGGCGTGGATGTGAGCTAGTAGGAACGGAGTTGCATTGATTGGTTCGGGAAAGAGCACACAGCGAAGGAAAAAGAGCTCCTTGGAGTTGACTTTGTGGTTGCTGTCCCTCGCGAAGATTGTGTGTCCTAAAACTATGTGAAAATATCATATCGCTGGGTTATGAATATAAGTTGCGTTGAGGATGTCCCAGCTTGTAGCAGCTACACCTGTAAGTTGATTCCAAAGGTCGAAAGCTTCCTGGGACAAGGTATCATTAGGAAAACGGCAGTGGACATTCGCACCATGATGGAATCCAAGCATTTGGGCAAGTCGGTTTTGGCCCACCGAATACTCAGAACCAAACATGCGGAATGTGGCTGCACCAGAAAGTTGGTTTGTATCTCCTGGAGGTGTAACATAAGCGAATGAACTCATAAATTCCAGAGTCAGAGCTTTGTAAGTAGGCTGCCCTTGTGTACAGAGCTGCCATAAACCGGCATTTTGAAGCATCCAACATACACCCTCAAGCATACCCAACTCTTCAAGGCTGGCAGTGTTGATGTACCTCGTCGGTTGGAATGAGCGTTGGTAGAAGCTTATTTAACTCGCCCTTTGGCGGTCACCGGACTCTCCCTCTCTGAAGTTAATAGCTGATAAGTCTGGAGTTTGTCTGGTGCGTCTAGCCATGGTGCATGCAATGTGAAATAAGTTGAATGGAGGAAGTGGGTATGAGTAAGAGTTGTTATGTGAGAATGAGAATGCTTCGTGTGGTTTAAATAAGAGAGTTTGGGAATATGAAGTGGTGGAAAGAAATTGGGATTTAATGTGAGGGTTTTATGGAGAGTAATGGGTAGTGGGACGGTTAAGGAAGTGAAAAGAGAGTGGGACGTTTGAAGAGAAAATGAAGAGAAAAGAAGATGAAGAGGAAAGGTCTCTGTTATAAAATAGAGGGCGCGTTAAAATAAGTGGGACGTTCGTCACGGACCTGTCACAGTCGTAAGCTGTGTGACGGTCGTGACAAGGGCGTTACACCCGTCATGCTCACAAAGTTTGCATTTTCACAGAAAGCTTAATAGAAACTGGAACATAACATATATTGGAAAATGGCAATTATTAATAGCAGTAATATACTTGATAAATGTCAGAATAAATATAAAATGACAGAAATAAATTAAAATAAGCAGGAACATTATATCAACAACACAACCACTATCAGTGAATACGAATTGAATACTTTATTAAAGAAATTGGAAAACGATGGCAGTGTATTCAAAGTATAAATGCAGTAGAATGTTAAAGTTGAACTTTAACTAAAATAAACTTGTTCCTTGACATTAAAAAGAAAATGACAGTAAAGTAAATGGTTCTAAAAACATTAAAAGCAAAGCAATAAAATGGAAAAATGCAGTGTGACAGTATTAGCCACGTTGCTTCTTCAAGGATTCCACAGCCTAGTTCAGATGATCAAATTGCTCCACAGTGATGTCCATTAGGTTAATGACATCAAGGCGCATAGTTTTGAGTTCATCCTTTACCTCAGCAATCTCAGTTTTGAATCCATCCATAGTGCCAAGGATGGTTGTCAAAATTTCAGCATATGCACTAGTGTCAGGCTCAGTAAAATTATGGTAGTTCGGAGGGGTTTCAGGGTCGGTTTCAGCTTCAGAGATAATATCATCATAATAATCATAATCTTGTGGTGTCTCAGGAGGTGATAATGGAGCGTTCTTAAGTTCACTCAACTCATAAAGCCAATTATTACAGTTATGGACACTTGTTCGCTCATGGTTCGGTAAAGTGAATAGGTGGACAACCTTATTAGCAATTAAGTAGTCAAAGGGAGCAGGTCCTAAGTTTCCAATGATGCGTCAGTTAAAACAGAATTCCAAGTTCATAGGACGAATGGTACCTAAGGGTGTAAGTCTGTTTAGCGGGTACCTAAGTCCAATGGCGTTCGCAATCATAGTAACTAAGCCTCCTATTATGATTGGGGTATTAGGTTCATGTGCAATGCAAATAAAGGTTTCCATCATGAAGGTGACTGCATTAACATGACGGCCATGGGAAGCACAGTATAATATGAATAGTTCATCCTTTGACACTAAAGTATTGTTCTATTCTTTCCCAAATAAGGTGTGGGCTAGAATGTTGTGAGAATAGCGAATGGCAGGGTTGTGTATTTCATCAGAATGCATGTCATTCGGCTCAGGGTGGTTATTTCCAGTTAGACTACCCCAAAAGTAATTCAGTTCAATATCAATGAGTTCTTCTTGGGTGGCTGTAAAGAGAGATGGGCCACTAGGAAATCCTAAAAGGTTAGCTAAGTCTCTATGGTTATAAGTGTAATCAATACCAAACAACCTAAAACAAATCAGCCCCTTATTAGATCCGAAACCATGATCAGGTAGGTAAACTAGGGAGCTAAGAAACTCAAGTGTAAGCTCATGGTAGGTGACAAATCTCCTTCTAGTAGCAGCATTCTCCCAACCCAATTGGCTGAATAAAAACAAAACACTATCGTGGATACCTAGGTTGTCCATGGTAGGTCCATCATAATACAAAGTCATTGCCATGCTTTTCTTGGCAAAAACTTCAAATTTCTCTCTCTGAGCTCTACCTCTGAATATAGTTTCCATAAAATCTACTTATTGCATGATGAATACTAGTGGAGAAAATCAAATCAGAGGGAAAAGGAGAAGGTAGAAAGACTTTAAAATCCTGTAGCATGTAATTATAAGATCAGCACAGCAGTTTCCATAAAAAAATTTAAATTTTTGAGAAAATAAATGAAAATGAAAAAGCAATGAAAATAAGATTAAGAAAGTAAAAGGAAACGAAAAGAAATGAAAATAGAGTTAAGAAAAATGTAAAGAAATTTAAAAAGAAATGAAAATAAAAGAAAGTTAAAAGGAAAGAAACCAATCTCGTGGGTTGCCTCCCACTAAGCGCTGTTTTTAACATCGTAAGCCTGACGAAAGCTTAGTGATAATTCAGTTATAGGGATGAGCGGGCAGCTCTAAAAGTCTTAGACTATTCAAATAGTCTCTGTTTGCAATATTATGATAATGTTTTAAGCGTTGCCCGTTTACTATGAATGGTTCACTATTTCTTCCTTTTATTTCTATCGCTCCACTTTGAAAAACTTTAGAAATTTCAAAGGGTCCGGACCACCTAGATCTATGTTTTCCTGGAAAAAGCTTAAGTCTCGAATTAAATAGGAGCACGACGTCTCCCACACTAAATTCTTTTCTAGATAAGCGCTTATCGTGCCATTTCTTAGTTCTTTCTTTATATATCCGGGCGTTCTCATAAGCATCTAGTCTTAGTTCTTCTAATTCGTACAAATCTAAGATTCGTTTTTCTCCTGCGGCAGCGTAGCTTAAATTGAGGGTTTCAATAGCCCAACAGGCTTTGTGCTCTATTTCTACCGGCAGATGACAAGATTTTCCATAGACTAACTTAAATGGAGTGGTTCCGATGGGGGTTTTGTAAGTTGTCCTATAAGCCTATAAAGCTTCATTAAGTTTAGTTGACCAATCCTTCCTAGAGGTAGCGACAGTCTTTTCTAAAATTTGTTTTATTTCTCTATTTGGAACCTCGACTTGTCTGCTGGTTTGTGGATAATATGGTGTTGCCGCACGATGTTTGACTCCGTATTTTGATAGCAGTTTATCGAATATTTTAGATATGAAATGGGAGCCACCGTCACTAATGACGAGTCTTGGCACACCAAATCTAGGAAAGATTATGTTCTTAAAGAGCTTTATCACTACTTGTGTGTCATTTGTAGGAGAAGCTACAGCCTCGATCCATTTGGAAACGTAATCGACAGCGACGAGTATGTACTAGTTACCAAAAGAGAACGGAAATGGTCCCATGAAATCTATTCCCCACACGTCAAAGACTTCTACTTCTAGAATGCCCTTTTGAGGCATTTCATCACGTCTTGAGACGTTACCAGTGCGTTGACACCGGTCGCAATTTATAACCGTGATATGGACATCTTTCCATAGAGTAGGCCAAAAGAGGCCAGCTTGCAAAATCTTAGCACAAGTCTTTGAAGTGCTCGCGTGCCCACCATAGGGCGCGGAATGATAATGAGAAATTATGTCTTCCACCTCGTCTTCGGGTACACAACGACGGAAAATACCATCGGTGCCCCTCTTGAAGAGAAGTGGTTCGTCCCAATAATAGTGTTTAAGGTCATGGAAGAATTTCTCTTTTGTTGATAGGTTAGATCAGGTGGCAGTACTCCAGCTGCTAGATAATTGACAAAGTCAGCATACCATGGCAGCGTGGTCTTAGTGTAAACAGATTCTACCACTTCTTTAGTTTCTGTATCAGTATAAGTCAGAGATTGTTCAATTATATTGCTTTCTAACTGGGCTAAGAGTCTTTCATAAGGGAAATCGTCATTAATAGGTACTTGTTCTGGTTGGATGTTCTCCATTCTCGACAGGTGGTCAGCTACTACATTTTCAGTGCCTTTCTTGTCCTTGATTTCCAAGCCGAATTCTTGTAGGAGTAGAATCCACCTCAGAAGCCTTGGTTTGGCGTCCTTTTTGCTTAATAGGTACCTGATTGCAGCGTGATCGGTGTAGATGATTATTTTTGCTCCTACTAGGTAGGAACGAAATTTATCCAATGCGAACACGACAGCCAAGAGTTTATTTTCTGTGGTAGCGTAGTTCATTTGTGCATGATCCAAGGTTCTACTGGCATAGTAGATTGCGTGAAGCTTTTTGTCCTTTCTTTGTCCTAGGACTGCACCTACAGCATAATCACTCGCGTCGTACATGATTTCGAATGGTTCATTCCAATCTGGGGGTTGCATAATGGGTGCTGATATTAAAGCTTGCTTGAGTGTTCGAAATGCGTCCAAGCATTTGTCATTAAAGACGAATTCAGCATCTTTCATTAACAGCTCAGTTAGGGGTTTGGTTATCTTAGAGAAATCTTTAATGAAACGTCGATAAAAACCGGCGTATCCTAAGAAACTTCTTATCTCTCTAACGGTTTTCGATGGCTGGAGATTTTCTATAACTTCGATTTTTGCTTTGTCGACTTCGATTCCTCTGTCGAATACTATATGTCCTAGCACGATTCCTTGTCGGACCATGAAATGGCATTTTTCCCAATTGAGCACTAAGTTGACACTTACACACCGTTCAAGCACCATTTCGAGGTTTGATAGACATCCTTCAAAACTTTCCCCATAGACAGAGAAATCGTCCATAAAGACTTCCATTATATCGTCTAAGAAGTCAGTGAAGATGGACATCATGCATCTCTGAAATGTTGCGGGTGCGTTACATAATCCGAAAGGCATTCACCAGTAGGCAAAGGTTCCATAGGGACACGTGAAAGTAGTCTTTTCTTGGTCGTCAGGATGGATAGGAATTTGGAAAAATCCTGAATATCCGTCTAAATAGCAAAAATGGGAGTGTTTAGTCAGACGTTCAAGCATTTGATCTATGAAGGGTAAAGGGGAATGATCTTTACGAGTGGCTTTGTTTAGTTTCCTATAATCGATACACATTCTCCATCTTGTTTGAGTAAGTTGTGCTACAGATTCGCCTTTTTCATTATTGATGACTGTAACACCTCCTTTCTTGGGCACCACATGAACTGGGCTAACCCATTCACTATCTAATATTGGGTATATGATTCCTGCTTCTAATAGCTTTTGCACTTCTCTCTTAACGACATCACTCAGAATGGGATTGATTCTCCTTTGATGTTCTCTAGAGGTTTTACAGTCTTCCTCAAGCATGATGCGATGCATACAGATAAAGGGACTTATTCCTTTCAAATCTGAGATGTTATAGCCTAAGGCAGTCGGGTACCAGGACATACAATAATTTCTCGGTTTCTATTTGTCCTAAATCTGCGTTGACTATAACTGATCATTCGAGTTCTGTATCTAGGAATTCATACCTTAGATCTTTGGGCAATGTCTTCAGTTCTACAGTTGGTTTCTTTGGGCAAGGCATAGGGTCAGGAGTGAGTGCGAGACATTCACTTAGATTATTATCTTGGTATTCACCACGCCAATTATCATCTTCAAAAATTGGTGGCATCGGAATTCTCAGCACTTCAGAACACGTGTTTTGGTGTTTTTCCATTTCTTTAACGCATTCATCAATTACATCTAGGAAGCAGCACGAATCTTCTATAGCAGGTGCTTTGAAAAATTATGAGAGGATGAATTCTACTTTTTCTTCACCAACCTCGAAAGTCAGTTTTCCTTTTTTCACATCTATGATGGCTCCGGCAGTAGCTAGGAATGGTCTTCCTAAAATGATAGGGATGTTTGAGTCTTCCTTGATGTCCATGATTATGAAATCTGTAGGAATATAGAATTGTCCTATACGTACTAGAACGGTTTCTAGCATTCCTAAAGGAAATTTCACCGATCTATCAGCTAGTTGTACAGACATTCTTGTTGGTCTCAGTTCTCCCATATTGAGCCTTTTACAAATAGATAAGGGCATTAAGCTGATGCTGGCTCCTAAATCGCACAGGGCTTTGTCTATGACAGACTTTCCAATCATACATGGTATAGAGAAACTACCAGGATCTTTTAGCTTAGGAGGCATGTTGTTTTGGATTATAGCGCTACACTCTGCAGTAAGGATAATGGTTTCAGTATCCTCGAGCTTTTTCTTATTAGTTAATATTTCTTTTAAGAACTTAGCGTATGAGGGCATTTGTGTGATTGCTTTTGTAAAAGGTATTGTGACATTTAATTGTTTCAGAAGTTCAACAAATTTCTTAAATTGCCCTATGTTCTTAGATTTAGCGAATCTTTGGGGATGCGGGATAGGTGTTTTATAAGGCGACGAAGGCACATATGTTTCTTCTTTCTCTTTGGCCTCTTTGCCATTATCTTCCTTCTCGTTTTCCTTTGGTTTTCCTTCCCTTTCAGACTCCTTACTAGGCTTTTGGTACATGGCTGGATTTTCGATCCTTGGGTCAGTGGGTCCTTCTAGTTCTGTTCCACTCCGAAGTGTTATAGCGTTTGCATGTCCCTTTGGATTGATTTGAGTTTGACCTGGAAGGTTCCCAGCTGGGGCAGCGGTAACTGCTTGTTGTTGGGCCACTTGTGAAATTTTTGTTTCTAACATTTTGTTGTGAGTGGCTAGAGCGTCAACCTTGTTGGCTAATTGTTTGATTTGCTCACCGGTGTAAACATTCTGGTTGAGGAACTCCTTGTTTTGCGGAGCTTGTGCAGCAATGAAGTTCTCCATCATAATTTCAAGATTTGACTTACTAGGAACGTTGGGAACGTTAGCAACAGGTTTTTGATATCTTGGTGGCACAGCAGGCGCTTCAGGTGCATACAGAGCGTTATTATTCTTGTACAAAAAGTTTGGATGGTTCTTCCAACCAAGATTGTAGGTATTTGCATATGGGTTTCCTTGAGCATAATTCACTTGATCAGCGGAGACTCCTGCTAAAATTTGGCATTCGGGGGCGGCATGTCCGGGTACTCCGCATAATTCGCAGTTTGGAGCTATGGCAGCCACGGTGGCTGCGGGTGTTATAGTCAAGTTGTCTATCTTTTGAGCAAGGGCATCTACCTTGGCATGGACATGATCAAGACTACTAACTTCGTACATTCGACCTTTCGTTTGAGCTTTTTCCACTGGCGTTCTTTCACCTCCCCATTGGTAATGGTTTTGAGCCATGCTTTCGATGAGTTGATTGGCTTCGGTATAGGGTTTGTCCATAAGTGTACCACCAGCGGCGGCATCTATTGTCATTCTTGTATTGTACAAGAGACCATTGTAAAACGTATGGATGACTAACCAATCTTCAAGACCGTGATGCGGACACATCCTCATCATATCTTTGTATCTCTCCAATGCATCGTAAAGAGACTCAGTATCTTTTTATCGAAATCCATTAATTTGGGCTCTCAGCATAGTTGTTTTGCTTGGTGGAAAATATCGTGCTAAGAGCACCTTTTTCAACTCATCCCACGTAGTGACGGAATTTTATGGCAAGGATTGCAACCAAGCCCAAGCTCTATCTCTTAATGAGAAAGGAAAAAGACGTAGTCTTATCGCACCTGCAGTCACACCATTTGCCTTCACTATGTCTGCGTACTGCACAAATTTGGTCAAATGTTCATTAGGATCGTCCGTAGGATTTCCAGAAAATTGATGTTGTTGTACGGCTGACAGCAATGAGGGTTTCAACTCGAAATCATTCCGGTTGATAGCGGGGGCAGCAATGCTGTTATGTGGTTCTTGCTCAGATGGGGTAGCATAATACTTAAGAGGACGGTTCTGTGGTCCATCAGCCATGTTTCTTTCTTTGACTGGTTCAGGAGTATTAGCAAGAAGATCGGGAATATTATACTTGCGTTGATACTCTAGTATTCTGTGTCTTAAATGTAAGAAGCGCTCTAATTCGGCGATTGGTGGTTGCAAGTCTTCGCTTTGTGAGCGAGTACTTGGCATACAATCGAGAAAAAGAAAAGGGAAATAAAATTTATTGCCTTAGTCTATACTGTGCAATAAAGAATCACACTATTGACTAAATCAAAGTCCCCGGCAACGGCGCCAAAAACATCGTCGCGACTTTCTGAGCCTAACGGTTACTAACTGCAAGCGCACAGCCTATCTCGTAGTAATAAAGATATCGATCCCACTGGGACTTGATAATCAACCTAGTGCTACGGTTTGCTACTGTGTTTAGCTAAGGCGAAGATGTTTTAGTTTTAAGTTCAAACGGGAAACTAAAGGGAATCTAAAATTTAAAATAAACTAGTTGATATTAGGATATCGGTACGTAACTTAGTGTACCATCGTGGATTCAATAAAACCTAAGCGTATAAAAATAAGTCACATTATATTTTTGTAGAAAATATCAGTTTAAAAGCCCTCACCTCACACTCTCGTGGTTATTGCTTTGGACTATATTCTTAAATCATAATGTCTGCTCTCGCTAGCCCATTTGAGTTTAAAAATACTTTTTGAAAGTCAATACAATCTAATTAACTTTAAAGCGCTCTCGCTATTTTTAAAACCAATGCCCGATTTCATCTATCCGGTTAAAATCTCACACTCTGGTGGTCTTAATCCTAACCTTTACTACCTTCTTACTCTCGTAATAAAAGTCCAATTTTAATTAAGAAATCGCAGCCAGAAATTAAGTTGTTTATGGTTTTAGCTTATGTTTATCGAATCCATTCCGATTAACTAAATTACATACCGATAAATCAGATTTAGCTAGACATATTAATTAAAATAAACATGCATAAATATAAACTACAAAACGATATATTAGACATGGCAGTGGGAAAACAATAATGCTATTATTAAAGTAATGATAAAAACCTGATAAACAAGCAATAATTTGGTTCTAGCAATTCCTCCATAAGTCGGTAGGCTTTTGCTCGATCGTACCGGAACAACGAATGATGAAGGCAAGATTAAAAAAAATTCTAACTACGGTGCAATAGCTCCGCGATGTGAGAAACTATCACTATTTCAGGTAATGGTGAACAAGGAATGAAAAAGGGAACAAACAAGAATGAAAATAAATTCTGCAGCAATTCGGGGTAAAATTCTCTAGGTTTCCTCTTTTCCTCTGGTTGTTCTATCAATGCTGTATTTATAGCCCTAGCCTTGCTTTACGTTGGAGAGAATATAGGAGCATAACTTTCAGTTGTTGAGAAATCCAAGGGAGACTGGCTCATGTGCAGTTGAAGTTGAAGTTGAGAGAATTCAGGAGAAAATGTTGAACGTGCGTGACTGCATTGGTCTTCCGTACCCACGTCTGTGTTCTGAACGTAATAACCAGTTATGTGCATGTGAAGGTCGTGATGGCTCTGTGACGAGCGTGGTAGCCTTTGGAATTGCGTGACGGTCGTGGTGGATGTGTGACAGTCGTCACACACACCACTTTCCATTTTATGCTTTTTTTTCTTAGTAATTTCTTCCTGTTTTCTTCTCATTTTTTCATGTCTTTCTACTTTGCTCCTTTTTAGCTTGGACAATGAAATACCTGCGAAAATACTATAGTACTCGCGGAATAATCGGAACTTAAGCTAAAATAACGTAATTATTAGATGTAAATCAAGGCAAATATATGATACATTTTCGTGTTATCATTTATCAAGAAAGAGATAATCTATCGCTATGGCATTCCTAGCAACATTATCACGGACAATGCAAGCAACCTGAATAACAACATGATGAAGGAGTTGTGTCAAGAATTTAAGATCGAGCACCACAACTCTTCACCATATCGGCCCAAGATGAATGGCGTTGTTGAAGCAGCAAACAGAAACATCAAGAGGATTGTCCAGAAAATGGTCAAGACTTACAAGGATTGGCATGAAATGCTTCCCTTTGCACTGCATGGCTACAGAACTTCAGTTCGCACTTCCACTGGGGCAACTCCATACTTACTTGTGTATGGTATGGAAGCTATTCTACCCATCGAAGTCGAAATTCCTTTGCTCAGAGTCATCATGGAAGCAGGTCTTGATGAAGCCGAATGGGTTCAATCCAGATACGACCAGCTGAATCTCATCAAAGAGAAGCGCCTTGCAGCCGTTTGTCATGGTCAATTGTATCAGAGACGCCTCAAGCGAGCTTTTGACAAGAAAGTTCTCCCTTGAACATTCTGCGAAGGCGAGCTCGTGCTCAAGAGATATTCACCTGTTCACTCGGATCCATGAGGCAAGTGGACTCCCAACAACGAAGGACCCTTTGTTGTCAAGAAGGCCTTCTCAGGCGGAGCCCTGATCCTCACCACAATGGATGAGGAGGAGTTGCCATCGCCCGTGAACTCCGATGCAGTCAAAAAATATTATGCCTAAAAAAAATGGATAAAAGTCCGCTAGATTGACATTCGCAAGGACAAGCTAGGCAAAAATGGACGTCTCGATGGACCAAAAAAAAAGAAATGTCCATGCAAAAGTTAGGGACAATGAAAAAAAAACAATAATAGCCCGCTAAGTTGAAAACCCGAAAGGGCGACTTAGGCAAAAAAGGGCATCCCGGTGGACGAAAAAAAATGTGAAAACATGTCCAGGCAAAAATTAGGGATAAAGGCATTGACTGTGAACACTTGAGCCTCTTTTCCTCACGGCTAGACCTCAGACGGTAACAAAACATTCCAATCATCATCGACTGGTGCAAAGCGTTGGAACCTAGACTCACAGTGGATGGTGGCCAATGTTGTAATCAATACAAAGCATAATTTCCCTTTGCCATTTACATTTGTTTTTCAATTTTATTGCAAATTTCCTCATCAAGGATTTTGCATCCTTCTACACACTTTATGTACAAAAATTTTACATTCAATGAAATGCATTTTTTGTTATCCCAATTTGTTTTCATTCTAGTATTTTGTTTGCAAAATAAACAATTATTTGTGATCACATAATACTAAAAAACGTTGAGAACAATAAAAAGCTAAATTCACCGAGAAAGCATTATGCATAGCATGTATTACTGGTAACTCCTGCAGGATAATCGGTAATATCCATTGGTAAGCCTAACGCCTGGCCAGCAATGGGATGATTCTATGAAGAAGTTGTTGTCTCCTCAGCAGTTCCTCAGCAGAGTCATCATTCTCCCCAGCAGGTTGCCAAGGTGTTCTCTAGCAAAGACATCTTTGGTCACTTTTCCCCAGGAAGGGTTGTGTATCATCTCCAATGATTAGGAACTATCTGTCACCAGCAGGAGTGGTTTCTCCTCAGATGAGTCAACATGATTCAGGAATCTCTTTTCCCCACGCAGAGCCAGCCTTGGTAGAAAGGATTGACTTGGTTCTTTCATCCCCAACAGGGACAACCATGGTGATCTAGAAACCTGAGATGTTCTCAGTTTCTTTCCCCGGCGGAATCATCGTCCTTTGTGAACTGTTGTCTCCAGCAGAGATTGTCTTCATCTGCGGGTTTTCTCCCCGACCGAGGATGTCAAAGTCGTTTTGCTACGGTTTCTGCCTAATCACTTCACACTGTGCCTCGTCTTGAACCTTTACATTGCATGATATCAAGCATCATGTAGAAACACATACATAGCGTATGCATCGATCATACTCCCTCTCTTTTTTGCCTGACTTAACTCCCAGCAGATTTTCAGCAAACTTTGCACTTATCTACCTTCAAACACTGTCAACTCTTCTTTTATCGCCATCGGCCAAATTTTTGAGCTACTCTTTTTATTTAATCCCCTTCTACCTCGAATCATCGAAAAGCTGGCGTAATTCGTACATTCAGGTCCAAGAGGATTAAATAGGGGCAGCTGTCGTAACCCGAAATTTGACCTCCCTCTTTTTCCTTTTGCATAAGCATAAGCATTCGCATCGCTGGCATACGCATTCGCATTTTTTCCTCTAGTGTTTTGATTGCAGGATGTCCAGGTTTTCCAAGCCTGATTAATCTCATCCTCTCAAGATTATTTCATCACCAAAACAAGCACAAAATGAAGGTTTCCATACTTATTCATCAATACAAGAGGTGGAAAATCGAAGTAGGGACCACAACACCCTTTTTAGGGCAAATTGGGCTTATTTTGGTCTGGTTAATCGATTAACCATTTGCAGTTCAATTGTGTTAATCGATTAACACAGGCAAAATAGGCACAATTTGCTACTTTTTCATGACAGCACCTTTGCACACATTTTGGTCTTGGATTCTAGCAGCATATGGAATATTCTAGACCCCTCTAAACATTTCCAAGCTACTCAATTCATTCCAAGTGCATTTGCTATGATACTTCACTTCAAATCAAGTGCACCATGTTCCTTGTTCTCCAAGTAATGTGGATCTTTGGATGTTGGAATTCACCTTGGGATGGTTACCAAGTTGGTTCTAACTAACCGAGTTAACCTCCTTGACTCGCTGATTCAAGTCCAAATAACTCATAACCTAGCTCCAAACCCAAAGCTAATTCCAAACCAAATTCCAAACCATCTCATACTCCAAACCTAAAGCCTATAGAAACACACCTTCACTCACTTTTCAATTCCTCAACCATTCTCTACCATTTTTCACCAAGCTTCTCACATTTCACTCTCAATTCTCTCACTTTTTCTCTGATTTCTCTACTTATTCTTCATCTTCATCTCAATTCTTCTCCATCAAACCTCACCAAAAGCTCTTATTCTTGAAGAATAATCACTTTTCACCTTGAAAGTGATTAATTTTTGAGCTTAACCTTCATCATTTGGCATTCTTTGGTTAGATTTCTAGAATTACATCTCCTTCTACTTCAATCCAAGGGTTTCACACCATTTATTTTGGTGCAAGTTCGATTTCGGTGCATTTTCGCGATTTTGATCGGTTTCGACGCGTTTCGTCTACAATTCAAGGATCCTCTGGTTTTCTTTAATCTTCTGCACCAAGATCACTTTGCAACATTTACCAAGGCACATCTCAGCCTTGTAGGTTGGTGGATTTCATTCATTTTATCATTTCGATCGTTTTCGTATCGTTTGTGATGTAATTTCGATATTCTTGCATGTGAATTGATTACACTTTTGCTTGATCCTTGATCTTGATTGTTAATTGTTTCTTTTGTTGATCATTTGCTGTTTCTAAGCTTGTTTTTTCGTGCATAATTGTTTGCCCTAGCATTGGAGTGATTGCACAATCAAAAAGTTGGCCAAAAGCACTTTTCAAAACTGATTTTCTTCTCCCTGTACAGTGTTAATCGATTAACACATTGCAGTGCAATTGTGTTAATCGATTAACCAGTGTTTTTTTGCACTTTTTCAAGTGTTAATCGATTAACACTTTGCAGTGCAATTGTGTTAATCGATTAACACTGAACCAGAAGGCCATTTTCTTGCATTTTCAAGTGTGTTGGCCATGCTTTCTTCATTTTAACTTCCATTGATTGTCATGTTTGATTTTATGGATGTTTTTAATGTCATTTCACTTCTGGTTGAAGCATGTTCATGAACTTTCGATGCACATTTTCGATTATTCATTTGTTTCATGTTCTTAGCATTGTATGAACATAGCAATTCTTGCACTATCTTTGTTCACATGATGCATGATTTTGTGTGGCCTTTTGATGATCATTTGGCACTGTTTTGCACTTTCCATTTCAGTTTGCATTAAGTTTATTCTTCATGGATAAACTTAATCTTGTATAATCAATAATTCACTCCTTTTTGCTTTAATGACTTTTCATCCTCTTTGGAAAGTTGTTAGCATGTTTATCCCTTGATTAATTGATCGAAACTTTGTTTCGATTAATCGATCTTCCCTTTTCCTCTCTTTAGGCTTCCTTTAGAGCTTTCTCTCTCTTCCCCCCCGTGGAGTTGGAGTTTTGCGCTGCGCCTTGCATCGGAGCACCGTACAAATTGACGCTGTTATGCTGTTCGTTTCTCTCCGCAGGAGCACTATACAACATTGGAGCGGTTGCGCTGTCCGTTTCACTTTCCACGCTATATTTCGGGTGCTAGAGAAGGAATGAGGATGGAGTCTTTCTGCCCTCATTCTGGATATTTCTTTGGTAAGGGCGTCTTGTCCTCTCCTCGAGAATAGTCACCTCTATCCTCCAGCTATAGTGTTTCTCATTCCCCTGTCGAGTCGATCCTTGATCACTTTTCTCTCTCCTATCTCTTTCAATCTCTCCTTTTGATCAATCATCATCCTTCTTGGTTGAGATCATTATTCTTGTGCTAGCAATCTCTCTTTGTTCCATCACGCCTTTCTTCTTGTAATCAATCATTGCTTTTTGATTCCCCTGAAGAGTCTCAATTCTCTTTCTTTGGTCTAACACGGTTTTCCTGTCACGGCCATTCTTCCCCAGGATTTCGCAATCCTCTCTTGGTTCTTCTCCCGTTGTTGGTTTAACCACTGCTTGTCAGTTAAAACACCAATTTTGCTCTCTTATTAAGTTAATCACAGTCTATCTGTTAATCACTGAGCACCCCTTGGGTTAATCACCTATTCTTGGTTAATCACCCGTCTCTTCAGTTAATCATTGTCCGTCTGTTAATCACTGAGCACCTCTTGGGTTAATCACCTATTCTTGGTTAATCACCCTTTTCTTCAGTTAACCACAGTCCGTCTGTTAAAATACTGAACCCTTTCGAGTTAATCACCTTCTCTTGGTTAATCACTTGTTTTTCCCTTCGGTTGGTCACAGTCCGTCTGTAAACACCGAACCCCCCGCAGTTGGAAACCTCCTCTTGGTTCGAATACTTGCACCCTTGGGTTAGTAACCTTTCTTTGGTTCAAATACCTTTTTCTTCGGTTAAGTACTGTTTGTTCAGTCAGTTTACCGAACCCCTTTGGGTCACGACCTTTGATCGGTCCTACACCCGTGTTTCTGGTTAATCAAAGTTTCCTCTGTTAAAACCAATGCTTCTCTATTCCCACAGAGTTGCAGTCCTTTCTTTCCTCGGTTAACCACTATTTACCAGTTAATATACCGAGTCCCTTTCAGAGTCAAACACCTTCTCTTGGTTCAGCACTATCTCTCTTGGTTTATCACAGTTCGTCTATTGACACCAGCTTCTTTTCCCCTCCAGGGTCTTACTCTCTTTCCTCAGTTAACCACTGCCAACCAGTTAATATACCAAGTCCTTTTTTTCTCTTGGTTATGACACCATCCCTTTTTTTGGGATCCCCAGCGGAGCCCTTTCTATTCCCCTTGCTCTTACTTTCTTGGTTTCGACACCAATTCTCTTTGCTATCTCCAGCGGAGTTTCTTTCATTCTTGGTTTTGACACCATTATTTTCCTATTCTTTTGTGAAAACGCTCTTACTGCGGGGTCTTTCCAAGTAGAGTTTTTCTTTCACTTTTGCTCTTGGTTTCGACACCGCCTCTTTCATCCCCTTATTTCTCCCTTGTTTTGTTTTCCGTTCAGTTCCCCGAACTACAGAAGCTCTGATTCTGCATTCTTCTGAATGTCAGATACGTAGGCATGAGATCGTAATGATCTCGGTGAGCACACTTGCACCTTTCTTCCGTCTTCCTCCTTCTTTCCTTTTCTTCGTCCCCTGGTTCCAAGAACTACGGTGCTCTGACTTCCTCATTGCACTATGAGGGTACGTAGGCACGAAGACTTCGTTCCTCCGCGAGCACTTTCTTTCCTTTCTTTTCTTTTCCCCCTTTCTCTCTCTCCTCTTTCTTTTAGCTAGAAGCCTTTAGATAGATAACCCATCCAAGCCTAGAAGCAAGCGAAATGGTTCCCGTCGAGTACGACGGATGCGTTAGGCGCTAATACCTTCCTTTCACATAACCGACCCCCCGTTCCCGTTTCTCTTCCCCTTGGGTTTTATCGATATTTTCCCTGTCCTTTGGGACTAAATAAAGTTCGGTGGCGACTCTGTTGTATCTTTGAGTGTACGATTCACCCAGGTAGAAACCAGCCATTTTCAGCGTCTCCAACAGAGAAGTTTGTGTACCTCTACAACTCAGACGACTGGGTCCCCCTAGCAAGTCTGACATCAAAAATTTTTCCCATCAAATGGCATCTCCTCAGGAAAATTCGGCGAGAAGTTTGAGGAAAACCGCTACAAACAGCGTCCCTTGTCAAGAGAGTTTATTGACAAAAGAAACCGAGACCAGTTCCTTGGTAGGAAACCAGGATCGAGGGGAAGTTTATTTCAGAAACTGAGACCGGTTCCTTGGTAGGAAACCAAGATCGAAGGGAAGTTTATTTCAGAAACTGAGACCAGTTCCTTGGTAGGAAACCAGGATCGAGGGGAAGTTTATTCCAGAAACCGAGACCAGTTCCTTGGTAGGAAACCAGGATCGAGGGGAAGTATATTTCAGAAACTGAGACCAGTTCCTTGGTAGGAAACCAGAATCGAGGGGAATTTTATTCCAGAAACCGAGACCAGTTCCTTGGTAGGAAACCAGGATCGAGGGGAAGTTTATTTCAAAGGAAAACTGAGACCAGTCCCTTGGCTGAAGACCAGGATCGAGGGGAAGTTTTACCTTTTCTAAGCATCATTGCTTAGCAAAAGAATATGGATGCGCAAGTTGTCGTTCGTAACCACCATCAAAATTTCGCGTATTCCGATATTTAATCCTCTTGCACCCCGAATTCCCGAATACCTTCGCCATTCACACCTTCGGGTCCAAGAAGATTAAATAGGGGCATCTGTCATACCCCAAATTTTGACCACTAAGATTCCCCATCATTGTGCAAATCATCATCACAATATGGGTTGACCATCCTACCTCATTAGTCTCTCCAAAGATGGGTGAGCATCCACTACAATCAAACTTAGGGTTTCAAGCCCTCTCAGAGTTCTTAGACAAAGGATCAATTAAGGAATGACATCATCTTCAACTTGTCTAAACCTCTCAAACATTCACAATGGATCAAGAGGACTCCCACATCAAGAATCAAGCACAAGGTTGCAACATTCTGAGTGGATCAAGCCTCAAGATCGCCAGTGACACCAAATTAGGGTTTTGGTCGACCAGGGCCTCCAGATGGAAACTTTCCTCTGGGCATGAGCCAATGCTTCAAAGCATAACCTAAGATGCTCCAGGGGACATCATAAACCCAATCATCAAGTCAATTTTGCCTCAGGGGATGCATACAATAAAAATTAGGAATTAGGGTTTCTTGACCTAATTCACCCCTGAGTTAACTTTTGGGATAAAACATGAGCCAATACCTAAAGAGAGGATTTGAGGGTCTCTAACACACTACATTGATCCATTTGCAACAATAGGTCAATCTAAGAAGCTTTATCAACAAGTTTCAAATTCATCAGAACCACAACTAGGGTTTCATTGGAAAAGTCAACTATGCCTTTGACTTTTGACCCAGGCATGCTCCCAAACCTTGGGACATGATTCAATACACCCTGTAACACCTATGGAACATGTCCATCAAGTTTGATTTATGTCAAGGACTTGATTTCATAGAGGATCGCACAGTTTGGAATTCATTTGACAAAAAGTCAACTGTGCACACAAGTCAAACTTTGACTTTTTGAGATTTTTCACAATTATGGTTCTTTAACCCTAAAATGATGTTAATGTATGATTGGAATCATCATTCATCAAGAAAAATCAAGAAAAGTGGGATAACTTGTAAAAGGGGTAACCATAAAAAACTTAGAAATTTTCTAAGTTATGGAACAAAGTGGCTAGGGTACCAACTTTGGAGGATCATAACTCCTAAACCACAAAGCCATTTTTCCCCATTCAAAGCTGGATTTGTAGCTCTCATGGCCCTCTACAAAATCTTCAAACACAACTCATTCCAATTCACCATGGATTTTAAGTTATGGAATGATCAAAATCACAAAAAGTGAAAATGTAACTATGATCAAACAGTTGTTGTATCATATAAGGGTTTTCCAAAATGGCTAAGAACTCCATCAAATTCCACTTGAGCCATGAGATATGACAATGGCAACATGCCTTGCTGAAAACTGTCAAAGCAAGGCAGATTTGTGCATTTTGCTCGATTTGCCAAATTTGTGCAAATGACAAACACACTTATCCATCTGAACACCTCAGGGGGAGACCAAGGAGGGGCAAACACTGATCCATCAGCCTCCCAAGTCCTTGGAACCAAAAGTAGCATGCCAAACCTAGAAATGCCTAAAAGAGGGACAAGACTCCAATTTTGTTTTGGATCATTCAATGGATGCACCAAGGTGGCATGGACTGAGCCTCTTCCTACTAAATTTAGTCAAGACTTATCCAAGACCAAGGGAACCAGCAGCCTGTGCCCTAACCTCTAGTCAATGGCTAGAGGAGACTTGGATTCTCATTGATCAACATTGGCCAAACTTCTGCAGCAGTTGCCATTCACTATTGCTTGTAAAACAAACTTGCTCTACTATAAATAGAGCTCATTTGTGATCAGTTTGAGTGCACAAAAGCCATCAAACAGATGCTTTCCTCAAAATCTCTTCTTTCACTCCAAATTTGCCTTCCAAAGCAAGTCACCATCGGGTTTTGAGTTTGAGAGCTATTCCAACCAAACCAATCACACACACACCTCATAAACATCATATAGAAGTGATCTAAACACTCACATAACATCTGGAACACCAAAATCACAAAATCACCAGCCATCTGCACAAGCCTTTGACAGATTTGCAGTTGAGGTGCCAAACTAAGTTCCAGCTCAATTCAATCCACTCCAAGCATCCAGACACACTCTATAGCACCTAGGGAAGCTGTCCATATCCTTGGAACCAAGCTGTAACACCTCTAACACAAAACACGATCACCAGCTACAAGAGGTAAGCATGAGCTCTTCTAACTCTATGATCCATGCATTTTTTGCTGCACAATAATTTTGACATATGTTCATAATCATGCATAGAGTGTTTACCCTCCATCAATTGCTTTGTATGAATCGTGTATGGAATTTTTGAACCTTCATGCAGAATTTAGAGTTCTTGAGGTTTCACTTTGATTTCTTATTCCATGCTTAAAATAAATGAAATTAAAGACCATAGACATGATCGTGAGGTGAAAACGAGTAGATTGATATGTAGATTGCATGATATCATCAAGTATTCAGTGAGATTGGATAGAAAATACAAATCTGCAGAAACAGAGGGAGGGCGCGTGTTCTTGCCATGTTCTTGGCGCCCTTTTTGAAAATTCAAATATTTGAATTTTGTGATTTTATTTAATTGATTCAAAAATTAATTTCTCTCTGAGTTTTAATGATTTTGAGTTGATTCTTTTTTTAATAATTCACAAAAATGTTAAAATATTTTATTTTGCCAAAAATTCCGAAAAATATTATTTATTTCCTATATTTGATATTTTTGCAAAGAATTAATCTTTTATTTGTTTTTTAACATTTAAAATATTTTTCCCTCCTTGATTTTCCATACTTAATTGATTTTCAATCATTTTGTGGATATAAACATGATTTTTCAAGCAATAATCCAAGATCACAACTTGTCTTCACACATGTTTGATAGATTTTAATCATTTTAATTAAATTTTCATTTAATTAAAATACATTTTTGAAACTAATTTAGGGTTTTGATCTTAATCACCCTAAACAAATCATTTTCAAAATTCACTTGAGCCTCTAATAGAGTGTAAGACCCAACCCTTTTGAAAACCAAACCATTTTAGGCCTCAGTCATTGTATAAGACCCACGGTGTTTTCAAAATCTCGGCTCGATCGCCAGTTTAAAATAAAAATCATTTGGGCCTACCCTCGAGTAGTAAGACCCATTTATTTTCGTTAAATTCACTTAGGCCTATAATCGAGTGTAAGACTCAACCTTTTTTGTAAATAAACATTTTGAGCCTCACATATTATATAAGTCCCTCTGTATATTTTCAAAACAACGGCGCGATCGTCGCCTTTTCAAAATCATCTGGGCCTACCCTCGTGTTGTAAGCCCTATTTCTTTTCTTAAAAACTCATGGGCCTCTTGAGAGAGTGTAAGACACATCCTTTTGTACAAAAAACCTTTTTGGGCCTCAGTCACTTGTATAAGTCCCTGTACAAATTCAAAACAACAATGCAATCACTGATAAAACCTTGGGCCTCTCCTTGAGCTGTAAGCCCCAACAATCTTTTCAAAGCACTTTCCCCTTTGATTTTGAATATAATATTGTTATCAAAGTTTTCTTTGTTGAACAACTAACAAAACAGCATGGAAGCTCTACAACCGGGTAAGTGTTTATCCGCTTTCATTTACCGCTTTCATATATATATAACTGTATTGTGGGGCTGTTTCACTATAAGTCTTCTTTCACAAAATTTTATATACTTGTCAAATATCCACTGTGTAATACTAGTATAATTATTTAAAGTTTTCCCCGACAACTACATCTAGCACTAGGTAAAGCCTTGTTGGTCACTCTTAAATAAAAACAAAACTAGATCCCCATAGGATTACCAGATACAGTCTTCCCTCCTCTTGGGGTTAAACAATATGGAGACGTGAAAGGCAGCATTCTCGGTGAACCCTTTCTCAAACTGTCACCCTTAGAGATTGTCAAATAAACTCTAACTCCCCAAAGATGATCTTTTCTCCGTAAATGGCATCTCTTGAGTTTCTTCCAAATTCTCGAACTTTCCTGGCTTGATCTATTCTCGGTGAATGGCATGTATTGAACTTATCGGGATTTGGGGACCCAGATGCTTCCTAAAAGCATCCCGGCCTCCTCTTGGGCGTTGTACAAGGACCCGTCGGCTTCTTAGAAGTTCTCATGCCTTCTCTTGGGCTTAGTACAAGGACCTAGAGACCTCTATAGGTATAGGAACAGAACCTAGTAATCAATTTGCTAGAGCTGTCTTTCTGAGTCAAGTGTCCTACCAGTTAATGGGTTTGACCTTTATCCCTTAACATACCAACCTTCTCTTGGGCATCATACAAAGAGCATTCACTATCTGAGAATCGATTTCTCAAAACACCAGTAGACTTGGACAGTCTCAATACCCTTGGGATTTCCCATTTCCTTAAAGAACAGGAAATAACCCCGATCCTCCGATCAATACCAAGGCATCAGCCTTACCTATAATATTTCTCTTCATAAGAACTGATTTTCTCTTTTAACCAACACACTGGACATGTCACTCAACTGAAACAGTCACCAGCACAGTTAGCCTCCTCTTAGGCTTTGTATAATGATCTTTCCTCGGCAAAGTTAACCTCATCTTGGGCTTTGTACAAATGATTCTCCCCAGGGGAGCTAACCTTTTCAGACTCTCTTGTTGAGTTAAACCATTAGCCTCTATCTCGGGCTTCGTACGAGATACAAATCACTCTCTTGTTGAGTCAGCCCCTTTTAGCCTCCTTCTTGGGCTTCGTACAAGACAAATACAAATCACTCTCTTGTTGAGTATAAAAGACTCTCTTGTTGAGTCAGCCCCTTTTAGCCTCCGTCTTGGGCTTCGTACAAGACACATATAAACACTCTCTTGTTGAGTATAAAAGACTCTCTTGCTGAGTCAAACAACCTTCAGACTCTCTTATTGAGTCAATCACCTTCAGACTCTCTTGTTGAGTCAACTTTTTTTTATCCTCCGTCTTGGGCCTTATACAAGACAGATAAAAGCACTCTCTTGTTGAGTCAGTCACTTGTTAGTACTCTCTTGTTGAGTCAATCCTTCTAGCCTCTATCTCGGGCTTCGTACGAGACAAATAAGAAGCACCCTCTTGTTGGGTCAATAGCCTCCTCTTAGCCTTTGTATAAAGAAAACCCCGGTTGAGTCCATCAACCTTTTAGCATCAAAGTTGTGCCTTGCTCACAATATACAAACATCACCAACTCCTCTTTAGAGATGACAAATTCTCTCTAAGTCAAGACCTTTTAGCTTCACATCTTGGGCTTTGAATAAGATACAAATAGACCCTTCAGCTTCACATCTTGGGCTTTGAACAAGATACAAACCACCTTTCGCTTCACGTCTTGGGCTTTGAACAAGACACCAAAACAACCTTTTTCCTCCCATAGAATTGGAGGAACTACGATCGCTCTGATTTCCCTGTTTCGTTAAACGGGAACACGTAGGCATAAGATTGCAAAAATCTTAGCGAGCATACCAATAAAAAAACCCATATATCAACCCCAAAAAGCACCAAATCCTAACATCTTAACCAAAACCTCGCAAATGATCCAGACATTCGAATCTTAACAAAATAAACCGAAGAAAGGCCCCAAATCCACAAAGCATCTGTGACCTAACAGACCGCTGTTCAAACTCAGTATGCAAGCAGGGTTAATTGGAGACATCTATTTCCCTTCCTTAATCAGCTCAATAGGATAAAAAATGAATCGAACTGTAGTACCCAAGCGATCGTGACTCAGGACCACAAAAATCGTGCTACAGTTGCTATAAGTGAGAGTGCAATGTTGGCTAGTTCGACTGTTTTGAGAATGTTGTGCTTTTCCTGAACCCCAAGAAAGGCCAGATTCAAGGATGGTTTCAGTTTGAAAAATGGCATGAACCTTGAGGGAGGAAGTTCAGTTGTTCTCATTGTTCGCTTCCTTATGAAGGGGAAGGAGATGCTTTGGCTAGAGATGAGCCAATTGTGTATTTAATATCCTGACGTGTTCCTTAAGGATATGTATGGTTTGTATTTTGTTACGACATGTTGACGTTATTCTGGGAATGAATTGGTTGAAGTTAAACCAATTGTTTACCAACTGTCTTGATAAGTTGGTGCAGTGTGTCGCTGATTGCAAGAGCTCAGACGATGCCGAAGTTGTGTTGTTCCTGACAGTGAAGATGTTGTGGATTCGAGATTTCGGTATGCTGGTCAAGTTGGGATGTCTTTAGGGAGAACAATAAGGTATTATTGATGTTGGCTTCTCGGAGAGTAGAGAGCAATGTGACGGCTGGTGTTATGTCAGTGGTGTGTGATTCCTGATGTTTTCCCGAAGATATCTGTGACTTGCCTCTAGAGCGTGAATCTGAGTTCGATGGAGGTGAAGAGTTGATGTTTGTATTAGATAAGCAACTGAGTGAGTCAGTGAAGGATATGGAGTAAGTGTTTGTGATGTCACCTTCGTGTGAAGCCAAAGGTAAGGGAATAGTTCGTGATATTCCTGTAGTGTGTGAATTTATGGAAGTGTTTCTTGAAGACATCAGTGATTTTCCGCAAAAGCGCAAAATGGATTTTTAGTACATGGTATTAGTCCGTTGTCGCTGACTCCTTATAGGATGTCTGCTTCAGAGTTGGGTGAATTGAAAAAGCAACTGGAAGATCTGCTTGAGAATAAGTCTGTTCGTCCGAGTGCTTCGATGTGGCGTACGATGGTGTTGTTAGTGAAGAAGAAGGACGATAGTATGAGGCTATGTGCGGAACATCTGAGAATTGTATTGCAGACATTAAAAGAGAACCCATTGTACATAAAGTTCCCCCAGTGTGAGTTTTGGTTAAGAGAAGTGAGTTCGTTGGTCATGTAATTCGTAGTGGTGGTATAGTTGTGGATCCGTCGACGATATATGATGTGTTACAATGGGAGACTCCGAAGTCTGTCACTGAGATTAAAAGTTTTCTTGGATTGGCTGGTTACTACAGGAAGTTCATTGAAGGTTTTTCACAGTTAGCATTCTCGTTAACGCAGTTGACTCGAAAGGGTCAAGCCTAGGTTTGGGATGGGAACATTTGCTTTCACTTCTTATGTCATGTTTATATTGAAGTATTATAACTGATGTGGTTGTTGAGCTTATTTATTTAAATTCTTTTATTTTTTATGGAATTTGAAGTTGAGACTAAATGGTATGGGTGCAATATGGTTTTTCATTGCTTTAATTATGATTCTGCTGTGATGATACCCTAAGTGGAGGTGAGCATGCGATGACATGTGTTTATGTGAAATTTATAACCCTTGTTATGGAGCATGATATGTTTGATGTGAGTGACACCCTTTGCAATTGCAATTTTATTAAATTATGCATTAAAATTGTGTGAGGGTTTTAAGGTGTTACACTTAACACCTTGATTTAAGTGTTATAACTTGTGATTCAAGCAACACCATATGAAATGAAAAAAACCAACTTGCTAGGCTAAAAAAATATCACGCAATATCATGGACCAACGTTTTTATTGAATAATGAAGGGACATAAGGTACAATGCTAAATAGTCAAAACGAACATAATGCAATTCAAATGCAAATAATTTACAAACACACGAATAATTAAATAAAGAACAAATTACAAATACGCGAATAATCAATAACACATACTCACAAATTATAAATACGCGAATACTCAATAGTACATACTCACAAATTGACAAAAACATCAAAACAAGAAGACCTGTAATTTCACATATTTGATTTTATATGTTAAAAAGTACTACTTAAGCTAAAGAAAAATGTTATCAGATTGTGGTAAGACTTTTGGTGTTGTACAATACACAATTTTTGATGATTAAGAATCAACACGAGAAAAAATTAAGTGTATCAGAGATAACGATGTTGAATTATAAGTATGTTCATATTAGATGGGATAAGATAATAAATGAAAATATTAGATAAGGTATTAGGATAACACCTATAGTATAAAATGTGGGGAAAATTGACTTAGTTTGTTTGATCATATAGATAGAAGACTTGTAAGTTTTGTTGTAAGGAGAGTAGATACGATAGAAAGGAGTCAAACAACTAGAGGGAGAGGAAAACCTAGAAACATTATAATAAAAAAATATTAAGAAAGATATCGAGATTAACAAATTGTATAGAAACATGTTATTGAATAGAACATTATGGAGAAATTTGATCAATGTTGTCAACCACACTTAGTGGGTAAGCTTTTGTTGTCGTTGTTATTCACCATGCAATTTTCCAACTATAAAATATGGTATCAGAGTATTAAGAGTACTTTGATCATCTTCTTTCATAAATATTCCCACATGTATATTATGTGAAACCTTGTTTTTCTAGTTATTGGTCAAGGCCCTATTAAAGAAGAACATGATTTTAATGATGACAACTAGTCCTTGATGATAACATCTAAACTCAAGCGTAAAGTGGTTTAAGATGCAAGAAGATCAATAGAGTTTGATTAGCCTGATTCTCGAATGGTGAAAGCTAAATGTAATATATCTAAAGCCTCATCTCAAAGTAAAGATCAAGCAAGTGTCTACAAGATTAGAATTATCGGACATATCTTGAAGTATATGAAAGCCCGTCTCGATACATCTGAGTGAATTTCCATTGTAAAAGCATAATGGCTTTCTCGTAAAGTATATAACTAATCACAAACACACACATAGACAAGTTTTAAAACTTATTTTTTGCATTAAAATACTTTAATTTCCTTAAAGTTGTGCCTCATGAATTAGAAGCTGACATAAAAGCTCTGGGAAAAATGTTTGTTCTTACCAATTGATTGGTACTTCACCCAATCTATTGGGATAGTTTAAAAATGTTGCCTTAGTGGTTAGTACGACATCTTAATGTTTGGCAATGGATATATATATTTTCTTTCCTTTTATCACTTATTAACCGATTATTTTTAGGCTAACCAATCGATTGAAGCATAATGCCAATCAATTGGCTAACAATTTAGGCCAAAAAATTTCCATTTTTTTCAACCTCTAGTCTGTAAATAGAGGTATCTTCCCACACATGTTCATCATCTAGAAACCTAACCTTTTATTCCTCACTCCTTACTCTCTTTGTCTCTCTCTGTCTCTAGAAATAATTTTGTTTACTTTCTCTTACTAAAGTTTAGCCATTGCTCTTTCGAGAAAGTTCTTTTGCAAGTGAGGCAATTGTAATTTTGGAAGGGTAGATTTGTAAGTTCACCAAGGAAGGTTATTTTTACCTTGGTTGAACAATTCATCTTAAAAAATTTTCAAAATCAAATTTTTCTAAAACATACAATTCACCCCACTCTTTTGTGTGAAATCACATGTCCAACATATTCTTCATGGTTTACCCATATCATTATCTCTTTTCCATTATTGACCTTTCCAGTACCAATATCAAGATTCTAAATTCTTCAACCGAATCACTCTCAATCTTCAAAAACAAACTTCTTTGTCTCTCTTTCGCTTCATCTTCATATTCTGTGACGATGAACACCATGAGGGTGTGAGAAGGACACAAGAAAGAGGGGGTTTGAATTGTATTTTAACTCTTATTAAATTTTTGCCTCTTATCATTAATGTGCAGGAGACTTATCAGAGTTTCTTGAGAGACTCTGACTTGCGAAGCGCCATTCAGATCGTGTTATGCATGAAGCATAAGCGATAAGGCGAATCTGAATTAGCGATGCTTGAATCGGACTTGCAATGTGGAAGCTCATCAGAGTTTGGTTGCAAGGTTCTGACTTGCTATGAAAGGTTCTTATAATTGATACAGAAATATAAACAATCAAACAAAGTATAAACAAGAGTAAAGAACACATGATATATCCTGGTTCACTTGAGGCATTCCCAATCTAGTCCAGTCCACCCTTCCAAGGTGATTTCGCCTTGAACACAAGGATTTAATCCACTATAATCACAACCGATTACAAATGCACGGGCAACAGCCGGTGACTAACATCCTGCACAACCGTAGTTGTGACTAACCCACAATGAACAGTTCAGGGATCCAAATTAATGGATATAACGAACATTGACCCAATAGGTTCCAATCTCGCAAGATCTACTATCAGGATTTCACAGCTAAACGTTTAGGGATCCGATTCAACAGATATAACGTTTACTGACCATTCTTCCAGGATTTTCAATGAGTTCCATCAGTGATCTCACAAGAGTCTGACCCACAATTGGTCCTCTTTGAGATATGACTATCATTGACCATATTTCAGGATTTCCACAACGACACCAAGCCATTGTCTTCTCAAGTCTCCGATCACACTGATCACTTGAGGAGTCCTAATTCACATAGAATTAGTTGTTTCTAGAGATTACATTGATGTTTCTTAACAAGCAGATAACTCCTAAGTTTAAGTACAAATGAACACACAGTGTTCTAGCAAGATGTAGGCAAAAACTCCTTGCTATCTTTATATTCTACAAAGATGTATGTTGATTTGACAGTTTGATGACATCTTGTAGATCTTCTTCATCTTCGTTGTTGAGCAAGCTTCGAGCAACAACTCCTTGCTTCAGATCTTCAATATAGCTCAGATGATGAAGTTGGTTGATGACTTGACTGATTTGCGATGTTGTCTTGTTCATCAACAGCTTCTGTTCCAATTAATTGTTGTTGTGTTGAATGATGATCTTTGAGCTTCAACAACAATGGCCGTGTGTTAATGGTGATAACTTTAAATATTTAGTGAAACAACGATAACTGATCGTTGCGACTATCATCTCACCGACGACTTTAGAAGCGCATACTCTTGTCCTTTAAACAGCCAAGTAAATTATAGCCATTGAAGAGCTGTTGGCTATTTGAAAAGAGTCGTTATGCAATGATGAAAGTTGTACTGCCATATCTTCTTTTTACTGTAGACGAAGTGATGGGATAGATCTTTTTAGCACTGTGTACAGTCATTGCTAACGGTAACATTTGTCTTCAAATCTTTAGAGGCTTCTGGTGGTAATTAATTAAAGCATGAGTAGAGACTTTATAACTGGGTCTTCAGAAAACTTCAAGTCTTCAGTCTTCAGAACTTGTCCATTAGGAATCTGTCTTCAGAGCTTCAGCACTTGTCTTGAAAGTCGTTATCTTCACTGCTTCAAGTCTTCAGAATCTTCAGAACCTTGTTCACTCAGAATGTTGTCTTCAGAATCTTCAGCACTTGACCTTTAGAACCATAATCTTCAGAACACTTCAGTCTTCATAATTTTTCTGCACTTGGTCTTCAGAGCCTTCAGCCTTCAGAACTTCAAGTCATGAGAATCTTCAGAACTTCGGTTCTCCACAATATTATCTCTTCAGAAGCTTTTCTATCTTAAGAATCATAACCACTTTCAGAGTAGCATTCACAAGAGCATTGCAGCAGCAATATCGGCATCCTTGGATCTATCTGATTATGACCAGATACAGAAGCATACTTACTTCTTGCGACTTGTGTTACACATAGTAACTCGCATATGATCATTTACGCACATCTTGCCGGTGTTTGTTGGATCTGATATCTTCTATGATTATGATCTGCACACAACACACATTAGAACATAAAATGGTTCTTTCACAAATACTCATTGTTATCATCAAAACATTGAGATGACTTGTAGAGACAACTCTTGCTCTTACAATCTCCCCCTTTTTGATGATGAGAAAACCATGTATTTTGATTGAATATTTTATACAAGGTAATCACCAAACATAACATATTCAGAGTCTGGAACAATAGCTCCCCCTGAATGTGTTAACCCCAAAATTTTATTTGTGATCGTCTAGAATCTTATCTGATCCAAAGACTCACAAAATAACAATTTGAGTTGTCAGAACATAGAATAGAGAAGGGCTACTTCCCTATCTGTCTTAAGGAGACAAAAGTCTTCAGCATCTGGACTTGTTCATCAGAACCTCTGTCTTCCGATCTTTAGAACTTAGCTTCTTTGGTCATTGTATCAGAGCTTATAATCTTCAGAGTCTTCTAAAGCAATTTCTACTTTTCAGCATAATCATTTTAGCACAGAAATAAAACAATTCTCTTATAATAACTTAGCCACGCTATTTATCAGAATTGAACTTGTCTTTTGATGTAATAAACTCCCACCGAGTTTCAAACTTGATGATCTTCAGATTCTTAATTTGGTCATATCGGTTCTGATCATCATTTAAAATCTTGACATTTCAGAGTTTGACTTGAACACATGTCTTCATCTCAGAACCTTGTTACTTGTCACAACTCATTGGTTCATCAAAGCTTGGTTCTTGATCTGATTGAAAAATATTTTTGTGATCAATCGAAGCTTGATTCTAGATCTGATACCAACGTACTTTTGATTCTTAGTCTGCTGAGTTTGATACCAATTGTAGATTTAGTCTGATGCCAAATCATTTTCTTCTGAGTTGAAATCTTGGTTTATCAGAACTTCTTTTTCTTGAATCTTTTATTCAGATCTTTAGACAGTCTTTGACTTCTAATTTGCTCAGTTCTTCTGATAAGCATCTTGGATTGTGGACTTTGTCTTGACTGCTTTCAAGAAGATTTCTTCTTCTGATTCTTATGTTTTGAATCTCATATTTTCAGACAGCTTACAACTTCTGAACAAAGTGAAACAAGAATCACGATAACTTTGACTTTCAGAAAGTTCTCAACTTCTGAACAGTACTAGGTAAATCTGATTTTGAACACATGTTCACGAAGTGTACAACTTCGATAATATGCACAAACATTTCATAAGACTTTTAACATAGTTCTTCCAATTTAACATGTTCTAAGAATGCCTATTGAACTTGTTCAGAGTTCCTCGGTTAAACATCAAACAATCGTTAGTGAAAAACGCATTGTATATCATTATGTACTTGTTTGAGTTTTGCATTTCTATCAAAATTATATTTATTTCTCCCCCTTTTTGACATCATCAAAAAGTTAGAGCATTTTAAACAAAATAAATATGATAATGAACAGTCTATCATAAAATATGCTAATTTCGAATAGTTTCAAAGGATATTTCATTTATAGCAAAATATAGATTATTCTTAACCCTAAGTAGTTTGGAGCGATCAAAACATAGGCTTATGAAAAAAAATTCTAGGGGATAGCCTAGGAGGTGCCTAAGGATAGGGAGGAGGTGGAAGACGAATTTCCAGACCCATTGGTTCTTGAAACATGCAACTGTTTATTTTTAGCTTGTGTGATTGCTAACTGCTTGTTCTTCATAACTTCTTCAGACATCCATTCATGAAATTCAGTCCAGATATTTCCCATAGCAGTGGGATCCATGCTGGAACTTGAAATATCTATTAAGTTTTGGATTCTGTTGATAGTATTATCCTTGAAGGATGATAATGTTTCATTAACAGTCTTTGATCTTTTTGAAGAAGGTTCTTTGCTAACAACACTTATCTGCTTCTTTCCCTTTTTCTTCCATTCTGAGAGCTCTTGAAGCACATCTGTAATGTTCTCCAGATCAATCCATACACCAATGTCTTCATCTTTGAATTTTTGTAGATAGTTTGCCACTTCTACTTGATCATGTGTTTTGAAGTTAGGAAATCCTTTAACAAGAACTCTTATAGCCATTGTCACTTGCCTTAGTGACGTATCATCAAGACCAGCGTCTTCTTTCTTTTTCTTTAGATCCTTAAATCTGAGAATTTTCCATGCGCTTTTTAGAAGTTTGCTTGATTCTCCTTCGTTGATCATGATGTCATCAACTATTCCTGATTCTACCAAAATATCAGAGATGAGTCTCCCATACGGAACATGTCTGATTTCTGTGCTAGAATCCATTCTGGAGTCCCTTATAGATTTCTTCAGAAGTTTGAAAGTAATTGCTGGAAGATGTATCTTGATTCCTTTTAGTAGAAGGAATAGGACACACTTTTGAGTCTCATTAAGTTGATCTGAAGGAAGATGATGAAAAACATTCCTTATTAACCACAGTTACTTCTTTGAAAATAGAAGCCAAGACTTTTGCTTCTCTTTCCTTGCTTAGTTGATCCTTGGTGATTCTTAATCCGGTGTTGCCATGTATCAGTAAATCTGAAAGAGTCTTTTCAGATATAACTATTTTCCTTCCAAACACCGAAGATACAATGATGGTTGTGCACGCAGTAGCATGAATCCAAAAGTCTTTGACCAGACAAGCGTAGGTTGGTCCTTCCAATCTTTTGAAGTAGTTGCTCCACCCTTGATTATTCATGGAGTGAGTCACATCACATCCGTTTGCTTTCAAACTCTTGAAATTCACAATTGTTTCAGACTTGACAAAGAGTTTTTCAACTAGTGTTTTTGTGGTAATGGGGCATAATACACTTTAACAGAAGGAGGCCATTGTTGAAGGTGATATACCCTAACCGAGTTTACTCATGATTTAGATGTTATGAAGAGTAATTTAAGGTTGATCTTTTTATAGAGTAATGAGGAGAGTAAGGCTTAAGAATTTGAAAGGGTAACTATTGATCTTTCCTAGGTTGGTGAGAGACGTGGGTAAAGTAAGTGGATGATTAGTTTCTTTAATAAGGGAAAATTAACCAATCATGAATCATAACTGTTCTCTTATGAGTGGTGGGAGTAACCGTCGCACATTTATGACTTAAGGAGATATGTCAGTTTCTTGATAATCTTAAGGCTTTTCGTGTGACGCATAATAGATGCATGTAATTGATTATAATGCTTAATTATTTTATTCTAAATTATGGTAAATTCATGGAAAGTAGATTTAAACAATGCATCGTGATAAGATGAACATAAAATTAATCATTCCTAAAGATAACAGTTCGCCATCAGAGTTACTTCAATAATTGATCAAGGAGATACAAGTCGAATTCAAAACACAAAGTCAGACAAGCAAAGACCTTGAAGAACTATGACTCTAGGAAATATAACTTCTTATTTTAGACTAGGAAAGTCATAGGTTGACAGAACTCAGGAAGAATCTTCTCATTCATTCCATTTCTCCTGCAATGACTAACTACTCCTTGAAGATCAAGAATGTGGGAGATAACTCTGGAATAGGGAACTTGATAGACCGTGTCTTCCCTAGACAAATTAATTTCTTCCTTTAGATGATTATACATGGATTGGGGTAGGTTTATTTTGATCCTAGAAACTAAGAAGAAAATAAATAATCTTTCTTTGTCAGATAACCATCCTGCACCTCTTTCTCTTGGTCTTAAATCAGTTACCATTAGCTTATACCAGTCTTTAGCTATGGGAGTGAGGGTACATGGTTGAGTGGGATGACCTTCAGTCTCAAAAACGACATGTAGATGCCTGTCGAAGCTATGACGGTTGATGTTTCTTTCCACAATCTCACCATCTTCAACACACCTAATGGCTTTAGCAATGATGGTAGGGTTGATCAAGACTGGACAGCTACCAACCACAGACAAAATAGCATTCTTGCCATAGTCATACTCTAGTACTCGAGCATTTTCCCAGAGCTCAGTTACAAGCGCAGGAAGACAGGTCCAACAAGCATGTTGAAGTAGTTTTCCCAGTTCTGAAATTCAATTCCAGAGAGAATACTTGTTTTGTTGAGTTGAGGCAGAAGGTTTAAATTCAGAGTGTATTCCTTCAGGAGCTCAAGATCAGAAACTTCACCTCTGATGTTGTGGGAAGTCATTTTGAACAGGAGTGATTTTGTTTGAGAGAGAAAGAGATTAAACTATGAGATAGTTAAAGAGTGATTCTTCTTTGAATAGAGGAAATGATATGGGAAAGACTTAGGATCAATCGCTATTTAATGAACTAGAACAGGCAGGGTTCATTATTTTCGAGAATAGCTATGAGTAGCTATGGAGGCCAGCTTTAAGATGACAAGACATGTTATAGACTCTATATAGAGGTTGTCAGAGCAGATCATAAATAGGGGTACGAAAAGATGTATACTTATGAGTCGTAAGGGAGTGGCTGACACAAGGTAATATTCGTCGAATCATAAATACGTGAGAATCTTATTATAATTTCAATAAATCTTATGAAACCTAATGTGTCAGTGAATGATCAGTGGTTATGACGAGGTTCAAAATATTGCTACTGTTTTAAATTCAGAGAATAAGGATGATCATGAATGAGGAAAAACGTACCTTAGAGATTCTGAAATCTTTTTATAGCTATTCTATATCTGAGTGCTTTCCATTTTGACTCTGAGCTTCTGATCATCATCTTTCAGCTTCAGCTTCCTTCAGAGTGATCTAACGTTGTAATATGTCGTTGAGGAACATCGATGTCCTCTGAAACCGGATCTCTAGTTTGAGAACTAGAATCAATCTTCTCTTCAGATGATCCTTTCCTTGTTCAGAAATATTCATCTGACTTCTGAGAGCAATCTTCAGAGTTTCTAATCTTTATTATCAGAACATCTTTCTTTCATCAAGCTTCCATTTCATAACATCTTCTGACTCTGTTTCTTTGAACAGATGCAGAGCTTGTTTAGAAACAAGTATCATTAAACATGTGTGTAACACATGACATAGTTTGTATGACAATCTTGTTCTTGTAATGCTGATCTAATTTGTTTAGATTTAGTCCATCAAAGGATTAACAATCGGTGACTTAGATCCTTTTTGGCTTCGAGTAGATGACTTCTGTCTCTGCATCTAGTCGAGCATCTTCTGATTTCAGATTTTATGCAACATGAACTTTTGAGAGAAATATCAGATAACATTCTGACCAATTACAGTTAGTTCAACTGAGATAAAGCAGAACTCAGTCGTCTATGTTATTTTAACCACGACTCAGACATTGTTCTTAATCAGATTCCAGATGAATCTCTAGATTTCCTCCTTCTAAAGGTTCTTCAGTTTTCTGCAAGGTTTCTTCTGCAGACTTAATTCTGACGTTCAAAATCATAGAACAATAATCTTCCTTCTTTGCATGAAGAAATTCTTAATGAGCTCTAAATGAGAAAGTCAAGGGTGGACTAATCCTTTTCTTGAAAACATCTCAAAAACTCATAAGGAAATAAACTTCAGCAAACAAGATTTCTTGTTTTCTGATGATTTAATCTTGATCAAATACGTTGTTTATTCAAACGTATTTCCTAAGATATGCATTCAACAGATACTACTACTTATTTGATGAATCTATCTTGTCAGCTGATTCTTCAATCTACTCTTTAAGTTTTAGAGAGGAAGATTCCGTTGTTGACAACAACAAACCTTCAAGAATTAGTGACTTGCTCCGGTAATCCATTTGATTACAATTTAGTACACAATCATCTTCTGAACTGATACTGAAATTGTAACTGGATTGAAAATTTACCCAGAGTATTACTTCACACCATATCTAGATCTTTTTCTGACACTGTTAAGTGTTTGATATCCATCAATGTCAGAACCGGAGCTCTGATACCAATTGAAGGTGTGAGAAGGACACAAGAAGTGGGGGTTTGAATTGTGTTTTAACTCTTATTAAATTTTCGCCTCTTATCACTAACGTGCAAGAGACTTATCAGAGTTGCTTGAGAGACTCTGACTTGCGAAGCATCATTCAAATCGTGCTATGCATGAAGCATAAGCGATAAGGTGAATCTGAATTAGCGATGCTTAAATCAAACTTGCAATGTGGAAGCTCATCAAAGTTTGGTTGAAAGGCTCTGACTTGCTATCAAAGGTTCTTATAATTGATACAGAAACATAAATAATAAAACAAAGCATAAACAAGAGTAAAGAACACACGATATATCCTGGTTCACTTGAGCCATTCCCAAGCTAGTCCAGTCCACCCTTCCAAGGTGATTTCGCCTTGAACACAAGGACTTAATCCACTATAATCACAGCCGATTACAGATGCACGGGCAACAGCCGGTGACTAACATCCTGCACAACCGCAGCTGTGACTAACCCACAATGAACCGTTCAGGGATCCAAGTTAATGGATATAATGAACATTGACCCAATAGGTTCCAATCTCGCAAGATCTACTTTCAGGATTTCACAGCTAAACGTTCAGGGATCCGATTCAACAGATATAACATTTACTGACCATTCTTCCAGGATTTTCAATGAGTTCCATCAGTGATCTCACAAGAGTCTGACCCACAATTGGTCCTCTTTGAGATATGACTATCATTGACCATATTTCAGGATTTCCACAACGACACCAAGCCATTGTCTTCTCAAGTCTCTGATCACACTGATCACTTGAGGAATCCTAATTCACATAGAATTAGTTGTTTCTAGAGATTACATTGATGTTTCTTAACAAGCAGATAACTCCTAAGTTTAAGTACAAATGAACACACAGTGTTCTAGCAATATGTGAGCAATAGCTCCTTGCTATCTTTATATTCTAGAAAGATGTATGTTGATTTGACAGTTTGATGACATCTTGTAGATCTTCTTTATCTTCGTTGTTGAGCAAGCTTCGAGCAACAACTCCTTGCTTCAGATCTTTAATATAGCTCAGATGATGAAGTTGGTTGATGACTTGACTGATTTGCGATGTTGTCTTGTTCATCAACAGCTTCTGTTCCAATTAATTATTATTGTGTTAAATGATGATCTTTGAGCTTCAACAACAATGGTCGTGTGTTAATGGTGATAGCTTTAAATATTTAGTGAAACAACGATAACTGATCGTTGCGACTATCATCACACCGACGACTTTAGAAACGCATACTCATTTCCTTTAAATAGCCAAGTAAATTATAGTCGTTGAAGAGCTGTTGGCCGTTTGAAAAGAGTTGTTATACAATGATGAAAGTTGTACTGCCATATCTTCTTTTTACTCTAGACGAAGTGATGGGATAGATCTTTTTAGCACGGTGTACAGCCATTGCTAACGGTAACATTTGTCTTCAAATCTTCAGAGGCTTCTGATGGTAATTAATTGAAGCATGAGTAAAGACTTTATAACTGGGTCTTCAGAAAACTTCAAGTCTTCAGTCTTCAAAACTTGTCCACTAGGAATCTGTCTTCAGAGCTTCAGCACTTGTCTTGAAATGCATTATCTTCATTGCTTCAAGTCTTCAGAATCTTCAAAACCTTGTTCACTCAAAACATTGTCTTCAGAGTCGTCAGCACTTGACCTTTAGAACCATAATCCTCAGAACAATTCAGTCTTCATAATTTTTCTGCACTTGGTCTTCAGAGCCTTTAGCCTTCAGAAGTTCAAGTCATGAGAATCTTCAGCACTTTGGTTCTCCACAAGATTATCTTTTCAGAAGCTTCGCTATCTTCAGAATCATAACCACTTTCAGAGTAGCATCCACAAGAGCATTGAAGCAGCAATATCGACATCCTTGGATGTATCTGATTATGATCAGATACAGAAGCATACTTGCTTCTTGCGACTTGTGTTACACATAGTAACTCGCATATGATCATTTAAGCACATCTTGTTGGTGTTAGTTGGATCTGATATCTTCTGTGATTATGATCTGTACACAACACACATTAGAACATAAAATGGTTCTTTCACAAATACTCATTGTTATCATCAAAACATAGAGATGACTTGTTGATAAATGGTTTTCACTCGTAGTTTTTCAGGCGTTTGTGTCTATCTTTTCAGTTATGTTTTTGGTATTTGAATTCATAGTATTGCATTTCTACTTAGTGTTTATGTTTTATTTAAGCAAGTTTCTGTTTTAATATTATTCCGTTTTTAGACCGTTTTGTGCTTTGATGTGGTAGTGTTTTCTTTGTGTTTCTCATGTTTGTATAAAGTCATTAATCAGATGCGCGTCTGAAAGCTGGAGTGCCAAAAGTTCAACGAAAAGACCAATTAGAAGCCTGACACGGCTGCCTGTGTCATAGGACACGGCCCGTGTCAGGAGGCCTGGGAGATGGAAGTTTGAGCACTAAAATGGGACAAGGAAAAGATTAAACAGAAGCCTGACATGGCTGTCCGTGTCATAGGACACGACCCGTGTCAGGGCCCCTGAGAAACTGGCTTGTCGCATGAAGAGTCAGCAGCCTGACATAGCTGCCCGTGTCATGGGACACGGCCCGTGTCAAGGCCACTGGAGGGGAATTTTGTGATTTTTTAATTATTCCAATTAAGTGTACTTTGAGGGTATTTTGGGAATGTCACATGCTGTTTAGTGATCTGACACTTTTTAAGCTGAGGAAAGCACGAAAGAAAGAGACTTGGGAATTACGTATTATTTTGGATGTTTTCGCGAGTTCATGGAGAACGGAGATCTCTCAACCGCGGAAGCAATTGAAGATCGAAGGAATCCGATTATTAGTGTAATGGCTTTTCTTTATTTTTATTCAGTTATAGTTTCTGTTATGAACATGAGAGGCTAAACCCCCCAATGCTAGGGGGTGTCCCTGAATTGTGATGTATGAACCTATTTTGATTTAGTCAATGAGATTTTGTTTTCTTGCTTTAATCTTTTATTATGCAAATTATAAAATATTTGTTGCAATCGGTTAAATTGGGAACGATTTACGATTAGGGATTTGGACTGAAAAACCCAATCTATCATTTTGCATAATAACACTACGGTAGATATTGCCTAGGAATGGGGATACCCTGTAGTGACTTTTATAAACCTTGTCAGGACTATTGCTTGATGTTCTTTCTTGACCGCTAAGGAATTAGGGTCAAGGGAGAATATCAAAGGTTTTTCGATCAAGGAATTTAAGAAAAATATTATTACTGTTTTGTAAAATTAAGGTTTGAGGCATTTCTCTTTGATTATACTTTAAGGTTCTTACTAAGCAATTTATACACCTTCCCTAGCATGTTTCAAAATATTCGTAAAAAGCACTTTTATTATTCTGCTTATGTTATTTTGTTATTATAATTCTCTCAACCAAACAAACTCCAAAAATAATTTTGTTTAATTGAAATATCATCTGCACTTATAATTACACGCAGTCCTCGAGAGTTCGATTCTGGGGATAATCCCTACTCTTACTACATCGATGAAAATAGTACACTTGCTATTTTTTTTCGATCAAGTTTTTGGCGCCGTTGCCGGGGACTGCAAAATTTTAAGTGTTTGCGTTAGTTCAATTGGAATTTTGTCACTCTGTGACTAAAATTTTTAATTTTATTTTTCTGTTATTTTTATTATTATATTATCTGTCTAACCTGTATATGCGAGGCAATCCCTCAGCAGAATTTTCTTTTGACAGAACCCGAAAGATCAGTGCACGCTAGACGTCGTCAAGCCAAACAAGAAAGACTGGCAGAGTCAGTTTTAGGAACGGTAATTTCAGATCTAGAAAAAGAAGAAAGAATTTCGCTTCATTCAGAGCAATCACATTCAGGTTCAGAAACAGGTACAGACTCAGAGTCGGAAACCATTATTATGGCTAATAATCCACCAGCAGAAAGACTTCTGGGCGATTACAGTGGGGCAAATGCACCGGCTGGTAGGTTAACAATTGTGAACCAACCGGTGAATGTGCCGAATTTCCAGCTGCATCCTAGCACCATCATTCAACTTGAGAGGATACCTTTCACCGGAAAGGTTAATGAAGATGCCAACAAACATCTGCAGAGATTTCTGACTATGAGCACCACTCTCAAGATTGAGGGGAACACCGAGGAAGCGAAAAAGTTAAGAATGTTTCCTTTCACTCTGGCGGAAGAGGCTGAAGAGTGGTTCTATTCGTTACCTGCTGGGAGTATTACCACTTGGGAAGAGATGGAGAAGGCATTTCTGAATGAGTATTTTCCGGCCTCTGTTTATATCCGAAAAAGATATGATATTGTGAACTTTAAACAGAAAGACGGAGAATCTCTCGGAGATGCATACAAGAGGTTCAAGAAGGTTTTGGTAGCGTGTCTGACTCACAACATGGATCAAACTGAGCAGATGCAGGTGTTCGTCAATGGCCTCCGAATAAAGACTAAGCAGCTAATTGATACAACTGCCGGTGGCTTATCTAATTTTACAACAGCCACTGGTGTCAAAAAGATCATTGAAGCCATAGCCGCTAACGAGCATTTGGAGTTGTATGATCGAAGTGTGAGTAAATCTGAGGGTGTGATTGATTTAAAGTTGAATAATCAGGTTGTGAAGGTAGAAGATCAAATTACTGCAGAAGTTGAAAGAAGGTTAAAGGCTATGAAAGTGGGTACGCAAAGTGTGGCACAAGTTCAAACTGGTCAACCCATGAGTTGTGAGATTTGTAGTGGACCCCATTATACTGCACATTGTGTTGCGACTCTGCAACAAATTGAAGAGATAAAATTCCTGAAGCAGAATAATCCCTACGCTCAAACTTATAATCCCAGGTGGAAGAATCATCCTAACTTCTCCTGGAAAGATCAGAATCAACAACAATATTCACAGCAGCAACCACTCCCTCAGAAAGCACAATGGGAGATTTCCATTGAGAAGATGGCAGCTCATAACATGCAATTTCAGGAAGAGACCCAGAATAGTTATAGGAATACCACAACCTCCATAAAGAATCTGGAGGCTCAATTGGGTCAGATAGCTCAACAAGTTGCAAATTCTCAAGCACCAAGCGCCCTCCCAAGCGCCACCATACCAAATCCGAAGAATCATGAGAATGTCAATGTTGTTACCACAGAAAACCAGGAAGTTGCAGAAGAATAAGCTAGGCCAACCGAAGAGAAAAGAAAAGAAGCGGTTAAACATAAGATCAAGTTATCGTACCCCTCAAGAGTGACAAAGAAGGAGACACAAGAAAAAGACTTTGAGAAATTCAGCTCATTGTTCAAAAAGTTAGAGATTAATATGCCCTTCTTTGAAGCACTTGAACAAATGCCGCTATATAAGAAATTCATGAAGGACGTCATTGGGAAGAGGAAACCTAGTGGAGAGGAGGTAAAAAGTCTAAGTGAGGAGAGTAGTGGGGAATCACAAGGTAGGAGAATTTCAATCAAACAGAAATACCCTGGTTCTGTATCAATTCCCTGTACCATAAAGGACCAAATTTTTAAGAAAGTCTTGATTGATTCGGGTGCTAGTGTGAGTCTCATGCCCCTCTCAATTTTCAAAAAGCTGGGTATAAAGAAAATAAGCGAAACGGGAACAAACCTGAAGTTTGCCGACCTCACAACCAAACGGTCATACGACTTAGCAGAAGATGTGCTTGTGACTATTGAAAACTTCACCTATCCAGTAGACTTTGAGATCATTGATCTACCCGAGGATGAGGAGATGACTATCATACTGGGTCGAACATTTTTTATGACTAGTCGGTGCAGTATGGATATTGTGACTAGTACTCTAACCTTGAAATATTTTGAGGAAGAAATAACCTTAAAGTTGTTGGAGCTCGAGAAGCAAGGTCAAGAGGAACGTAATCACCCCTCAGTTGGAATGATTCGAACAGTGGAAAAAGGCAAAAGCTCAAAACCACTTCTTGAAAAAGTCTCTGGAATAATCCATCAGGTTGCAGCATCTGAGTCATCTTTTACACCTAGCAAGACTCTAGCATCCACTCAAAAAGTCAATAAGAGTAAGAAACGTCAAAGAAAGAAGAGAAAAAGACATCAAAGGGAGAATGTGGAAGTTAGATGTGAGTTGAATGTTGATTGCAGAATAAGGCAAGCAGCAAAAATATTTATTTTCGGAAGAATTCCCTCCGGGATTTATGTCGTGTCCACAGAGATCGGTTCGAGGGAAAGAATGCCATTCAACAATCTCTCGCGTTTATGAGTTTGGATTAAAATGGTTTACAAGTATAAACAAACAGAAAAGTAAAGATGAACATAAAAAGAGTACATTCTTTGAAGAGAAGAAACCTATCAAGCATGAAATATACACTACTCAGAACAAACGTAAACCTATCAATCGGTCGCATTCAACATACAATACTCATCAAAATCATCATGTATCGCTCACAACAAAGGTTATGTCTAACGCACAGTTGAGAGAGCAACCGTATTACTCTCGTCGAAGCTCTCGCGCACGACGCCTCGAAACACGGAAGACATTAAGTTCCGACACCATAAAGATTATTATCTAAATCTATCTCTAGAGTCTAGACAATAGATATCCATCCTTAATCAAGATTCATGATGTTTATCTCTAACACAACACAAATCCAAACATAAATGCAAAAAGATCAAGGAAAACATCGATAATGATTTGTAAAGCATATATATTATACAACCATGATCAATACATGTACATAGGTTTAGAGTAACAATACAAACATAACACACAAAATAGAGAAATACATAGAGAAGAAATGGAGAAAAACCAAACATCTCAAAAGTTGTCGGCTCCGATTCATGAAGGATTCAACTCCGGATCATCCTAATTCATGCTCCAATGTGTTTTCTAGCCTAATTCTGGTCAAAAAATGCTATTGGATGGATTTGGAACTAAAAATATCAAACCCATAACTAAAAAATGATGAAAAATGGCTTAAATGGGCAATTCTGCATTTCCAGGTTCGCCTAGCGAGTCCCTGTTCGCTAGGCGAACATAAACCGCCTTTCTGTTGAGTTTTTTCACGATTCTGGAACTTTTCGTTCGCCCCGGTTCGCCTAGCGAACAAGCTAGCGAGTGCTCGCTACGGGGGCTCGCCTAGCGAGTATGACAGAAAACCAGAATTTGTTTTCTTCATAACTCTTGAACCGTAACTCCGATTGACGCACGGTTTGAAGCGTTGGAAAGCTTATTCAATGCTCTTTATGAATATGGAAATAATACATTGCTGGAACACCTACAAAAATAAATGAAAATCGATTAAACTCAATGATATTTACACGGTAACGCACTATACACCGAAAACGTAAAGTAAACGTATTTACACATAAAGTGGGTTTTATTCACACGATATTTACCAAAAAGAATCGATAAGTGCAACAAAACATATATACAAAAATAGGTACAATTTGCACTTATCAAACTCTCCCCAACTTACCTACTTGTTTGTCCACAAACAAAAATCAAACAAACATGAAAATGTGCAAGAAATAACCAAAGAATGACGAATCAACAGGTTTTGAAAAACGGAACGAATGAATGGTTCAAATGAAAATGGTACACACAAAAAGTAAATACTTACCACTAAACTGCAACGATAACATAGTCACGAAACAAAAGCAAAGTACAAAAGTCATGCCAAAAATTCTAAAACAACACAAGTTCAAATGGGAATCACACCTAGCAAAAACAATCATCGGTAGATGAAAAACACAAAATGAGGTTCTTTCACTCACACAACAATCTTGCAAACAAAAGACTAAATTATGCATACATCCACAAATTCACATTGAAAATACAAAGGCAAGAATCACAAGGGCTTTTCAAGGTTGTAGCGTGGTCGGGTAAACAAACAAGGGGCAATTTCTAAAGGTAATTGAAACAAAAACTTGCCTAAACCTAAGGGAGTGAAAACTCACAAAGATTCACACACAAAATTTCAACCAACTTCTTCCAAAATCCCAAGTTCTACACAACACAGAATACTTATTTAGCACAATTATTGCAACTCTTTTTGTTTCCTTTTTCAAGGATTTTTCTTTTTTCTTTCTTTTTCACTTTTTTCTTTTCTTTTCTTTGTCATATTTTTCTATTTTTTCTTTTCTTTTTCAATCCTCGTAGAATTCAACCAATGAGTACACACAATCATCCTCTCCCCAACTTGAATTCAACCGCACCATCATGTGAATACTCCCTACTTTCTAAGGCAAGGAAAAAATTCATACAACAACACAAAAAGTTGAGGGCTCAAGTAAAAACAACAATCAAGATCCACACAAAAATATGAATTTGACACTCATAGACAAGCATCAAGCTCAAACAACATGGATAATGACCAAAGGCTCAAAGGGGTTACAAATGATCACACACTCACAAGGTGAATTGACTATTTGGCTAAGGTGGTTGTGCTCAAAATGAAACAATTGCCTTGATCCTTTTCATGCATTCATATAATCAACACAAACAAAAGATTCAACATAATAAAATCCAGTAAAACAAGAATGTCGGTACTCCAAGCATATATGAACAATGGAAAGCCACCTCACAAAAAGGTTGGGAACTAAAGTGATTCACAATAAGAACAAGTATACAAAAGAATGAATGGCATGGAAGTTTGTAAAATGCCTAAGTATCATGAATATGCTACAGTATAGAAAGCGATAAATACATACCTCGGACGTGTACAAAACTTACAAAGATCATTACCACGCATTCGCAAGTTGAAACGAACCAACTTGGAAAATCACAAAAGCATCCTCAAATAAGTCAATCAAAATCTGTGAGCAAACAACAACCAAAATCTTAGCAGCCTTCGCCTAGCGAAGGAATCATTCGCGACGCGAGCCTTCGCTACATCCTTCGCCCCAGCGAAGATTGGGTGTTTTCAACCAAGAAACTTTCTGCCACCCTTCGCTGGCACCTTCGCCAACGTTCGCTAGGCGAACCTACGCTGGTGACTTCGCCAGAACTCGCTTAGCGAGAACAAGAATTATTAATATAAACAAACGAAAAGAAAGGGAGAAATTTCACTAAACAAGTTGTAAAGTGAAGATTTGAGAAGTTTACGAAAAATCCGAGTACAACTTGTTTAATGAAAGTTCACCACACAACCAAAGAAAATAATACAACATGCTTGTTTTACGTCGTAAGCTCGACGCCTTTACATTGCTTAGCTAGCAAACTCACTTCCTTCATGCCATAGTGATGCCTCACCGCGCAAACCTAAAGTAAGTGTCCTAACCAAACATATGAACAAACGGTTACGGGAACAAAATGTATACAACACTTGAACAAACATAATGGAAATAGACAATATATATGATATATACAAAACTCAAAAACAAAGAAACTATCGCAATGCGATTCAATATCAAAACCAATCCCCGGCAACGGCGTCATTTTGTTGATTGCAGAATAGGGCAAGCAGCAAAAATATTTATTTTTGGAAGAATTCCCTCCAGGATTTATGTCGTGTCCACAGAGATCGGTTCGAGGGAAAGAATGCCGTTCGACAATCTCTCGCGTTTATGAGTTTGGATTAAAATGGTTTACAAGTATAAACAAACAGAAAAGTAAAGATGAACATAAAAAGAGTACATTCTTTGAAGAGAAGAAACCTATCAAGCATGAATATACACTACTCAGAACAAACGTAAACCTATCAATCGGTCGCATTCAACATACAATACTCATCAAAATCATCACGTATCGCTCACAACAAAGGTTATGTCTAACGCACAGTTGAGAGAGCAACCGTATTACTCTCGTCGACGCTCTCGCGCACGACGCCTCGAAACACGGAAGACATTAAGTTCCGACACCATAAAGATTATTATCTAAATCTATCTCTAGAGTCTAGACAATAGATATCCATCCTTAATCAAGATTCATGATGTTTATCTCTAACACAACACAAATCCAAACATAAATGCAAAAAGATCAAGGAAAACATCGATAATGATTTGTAAAGCATATATATTATACAACCATGATCAATACATGTACATAGGTTTAGAGTAACAATACAAACATAACACACAAAATAGAGAAATACATAGAGAAGAAATGGAGAAAAACCAAACATCTCAAAAGTTGTCGGCTCCGATTCATGAAGGATTCAACTCCGGATCATCCTAATTCATGCTCCAATGTGTTTTCTAGCCTAATTCTGGTCAAAAAATGCTATTGGATGGATTTGGAACTAAAAATATCAAACCCATAACTAAAAAATGATGAAAAATGGCTTAAATGGGCAATTCTGCATTTCCAGGTTCGCCTAGCGAGTCCCCGTTCGCTAGGCGAACGTAAACCGCCTTTCTGTTGAGTTTTTTCACGATTCTGGAACTTTTCGTTCGCCCCGGTTCGCCTAGCGAACAAGCTAGCGAGTGCTCGCTACGGGGGCTCGCCTAGCGGGTATGACAGAAAACCAGAATTTGTTTTCTTCATAACTCTTGAACCGTAACTCCGATTGACGCACGGTTTGAAGCGTTGGAAAGCTTATTCAATGCTCTTTATGAATATGGAAATATCACATTGCTGGAACACCTACAAAAATAAATGAAAATCGATTAAACTCAATGATATTTACACGGTAACGCACTATACACCGAAAACGTAAAGTAAACGTATTTACACATAAAGTGGGTTTTATTCACACGATATTTACCAAAAAGAATCGATAAGTGCAACAAAACATATATACAAAAATAGGTACAATTTGCACTTATCATTGAATCACAAGGTAGCTCTTAATCCTAAATCTGACTGGTGCTCTGTTGTGGAAAGGCCAAGCAACAAAAGCAATAAAATGTGTAAGCTGAAGTACCCTCTATAGTATTGGGGAGTAACCCGCCGAGCCATGCGACGTTAAACGAAGCGCTACGTGGGAGGCAAACCACGCTTGTCTGATTAATTTCTTTCTTTTTGCTGGTTATTTTGTTTTGGTTGCAGGAAATAATCTGGATCTTACATGTGCAAACGATGATGTAGCAGTGGTGTTGCATTACCGTCAACATCCCGAAAGGATCTCTGTGAGTGACCTCTCTCACTCTTGTTCTAACACATTGGGGCCAATGTGTAGTTCAAGTTTGGGGGAGGATTTACTGCTTTTAGTTTTTCCTTTTTATACAGGTCATGTCTGTTTTGTGTGTTGAAAACCATTCTGAATTCTCCCCGAATTAGAACCGTTAAAATTTTTTCTTGTGAATACTGTGTTCAGGTCATTCCTAAGTTTTCAAACTTTCCCAATGTCCCTAATTCTAACCCTCTTCCCTCAAACTCTATACACTTTCTTGACCACCTCAAATGGATTTGAGAAGTATTCCCCGATTAGTTTATAGTGATAGTCCGGCATGACTAAAAAGAATTGCGTGTACAAGGTTGACTGAGAGAATGACCTAAGGCACCGAAAAAAAAATGAATAATGGCGATAAAGACAACTTGTCCTTCTAAGTTGGGTAACCCTCACCCGGTTACTTAGCCTAACGGTGGTTGAGTCTCAATTGTCGTCCCAAAGTGGACTAATAAATGCCAATGAGCGAGAAAAAGAGATAATGGTGCCTAGAAAAACTTTCGATCAATTTTGTACATGTGAGGGAAAACGAAAAAAATGCCTTAATCTGATTATCCAAATGAAAGGGGTAGAAAATCGAAGAAAAGACTTAAGCCCAAAGCATAGTTGGAGAGGTAACCGAAAAGGGGGATGTAGGTTCGTGGTTTTATCGCGGTTTGTGTTTATGGAATACCTTTGTTAACGGACGATTACCTAGAGAACTAGTTTAACCGATCGGAACAAAGGCTCACGTATGAGTATCGACACACCTCACCTTCACAGGTCTTTCATTGGATTTGTACCGTTTGATCTGAAAATTTTTATGCAAGCTTGATGCTTGAGGTCAAGCAACGGTTTAAGTTTGGGGGAGTTTGATCAGTGGTTTTCACTCGTAGTTTTTCAGGCCTTTGTGTCTATCTTTTCCGTTATGTTTTCGGTATTTTAATTCATAGTATTACATTTCTACTTAGTGTTTGTGTTTTATTTAAACAAGTTTTTGTTTTAATATTATTCCATTTTTAGACCGTTTTTTGCTTTGATATGGTATCTCAGGTTTGTATAAAGCCATTAATCAGATGCGTGTGTGAAAGCTGGAGTGCCAAAAGTTCAAGGAAAAGACCAATCAGAAGCCTGACACGGCTACCCGTGTCACAGGACACGACCCGTGTCAGGAGGTCTGGGAGATGGAAGTTTGAGCACTAAAATGGGACAAGGAAAAGATAAAACAGAAGTCTGACACGGCTGCCCGTGTCACAGGACATGGCCCGTGTCAGGGCCCCTGAGAAACTGCCTTGGCGCATGAAGAGTCAGCAGCCTGACACGGCTGCCCGTGTCATGGGACACGGCCCGTGTCAGGGCCACTGGAGGGAAATTTTGTGATTTTTTAATTATTCCAATTAAGTGTCCTTTGAGGGTATTTTGGGAATGTCACTTGCTGTTTAGTGATCTGACACTTTTTAAGCTGAGGAAAGCACGAAAGAAAGAGACTTGGGAATTACGTATTATTTTGGATGTTTTCACGAGTTCTTGGAGAACGAAGATCTCTCAACCGCGGAAGCAATTGAAGATCGAAGGAATCCGATTATTAGTGTAATGGCTTTTCTTTATTTTTATTCAGTTATTGTTTCTGTTATGAACATGAGAGGCTAAACCCCCCAATGCTAGGGGGTGTCCCTGAATTGTGATGTATGAACCTATTTTGATTTAGTCAATGAGATTTTGTTTTCTTGCTTTAATCTTTTATTATGCAAAGTATAAAATATTTGTTGCAATCGGTTAAATTGGGAACGATTTACGATTAGGGATTTGGTCTGAAAAACCCAATCTATCATTTTGCATAATAACACTACGGTAGATATTGTCTAGGAATGGAGATACCCTGTAGTGACTTTTATAAACCTTGTCAGGACTATTGCTTGACGTTCTTTCTTGACCGCTAAGGAATTAGAGTCAAGGGAGAATATCAAAGGTTTTTCGATTAAGGAATTTAAGAAAAATATTATTAAGGTTTTGTAAAATTAAGGTTTGAGGCATTTCTCTTTGATTATACTTTAAGGTTCTTACTAAGCAATTTATACACCTTCCCTAGCATGTTTCATAATATTCGTAAAAAGCACTTTTATTATTCTGCTTGTGTTATTTTGTTATTATAATTCTCTCAACCAAACAAACCCCAAAAATTATTTTGTTTAATTGAAATAGTATCTGCACTTATAATTACACGCAGTCCTCGAGAGATCGATTCTGGGAATAACCCCTACTATTACTACATCGGTGAAAATAGTACACTTGCTATTTTTTTTTTATCACTTGTAGAGACAACTCTTGCTCTTACACACCAATACATTGACACTAATCCACCTACACCACCACTGCAACCAACAAGAACTTCTTCCATCGATGAAAAACTCCCTTCCATTATCCAAAATCAAAACCTTCACTAAACCTACCAAGAAGATATGTAAGATCTCTTTTTTCATGCATCCTAGCCAGAATCTAAGATTTACCATATTTTCTCTATGTATGAACAATACCAATTATCACCCATGGTCTCGACCCATCAAAGTTGATGTTCATTCTAAAAACATATTAGGTTTTGTTTATGAAATCCTAAATTATTCTAAAATCTCAAACCAAAATTGTATTTCTTGGGATCGCTGCATAAAATGGTAATGGTTTGAACTAAAAACTCCATTGAACCAGAGATAGCTAAAAAGAGTTCTATGGATGGATTCAACACATGAAATTTTTCCATATTTCCAATAGAAATACCACAAATGCCATATATTTCAAATCTTTGATGTTCAAAAGGATATTTACTCGCACAAGCAAAGCTCCAACAAGAAACTTTGACAAGAGCTTTATAACTTTATGCCTCCTCTTACATGTAGTTGCAAAATCATGAGGTCTATCATTCTTCTACAAACCATCAAGACTTACTGAGAAAACAATTATGTAATTCACTTTCTCAAGGGGTTAAATGAGCAATACTCTTTTGTTCGCTCCTGAATCTTATTAATGAATCCTCTCTAACATATTAACAAAGTATTCTCCCTCATCATTCAAGAAGAAAGACAACATAATTCAACTTTTGAAAAAAACAAAGTTATTATTCAACTATAAAAACCCTTCAACAAAAAACCACTTTATGGATTATAGTGCAAGATCTCTTCCCACTGGTTATGGAAAAGACATATAATTTGTGAACAATATAAAAAACCAAGACACGCTATAGAAGTTTTCTTCATGAAACGCGACCTTTCCTCATATCTCAAGAAGAGAAACCTAGAACAATTAGGGGCGTGCATGGTTGATTATTTTTAGAAATCAAATCATAATTATTTTTAAATCAGTTAAATAATTTGGATTCATATCCATAACCACAATTAAATTAAACCTGCTTATAAAACCGATTATAAATTTGACTAGAGTTATATAACCGGTTATTCAATTTTAAAAAAAAAAATATTTTTCTTTTAAAAAATCCAAAAATTTTAATTAGTTTTTTAAAATAAAATCGAAGCCAAAAGAATGGCACAAAATAAAAATAAACTTGAAAATCACAAAGACCACCCGGGAGTACCGGAGTAATAACTCACAGTTTTCACATATAAATACACAATGGTTACTTAAATGTTGAAAAATATTTAATATATTTTAAAATTGTGATTCCAATACTAAAACTAACTTGGAGTATGAATCTAAATTTATTGGTCTTATCCAATGAGTCTCTTATTAATGAAATAAAATTATTATAAATGTTATTATTCTCAGTATAATATTTACATCACTCTCTTTTAAAGAATATCATTTTATACTTGTAATCAAGTTAGCTGTAAATCTTTTGTTAACATCGGCCACTTTCGCAAATTTTTTTTTTTTTTTTAATTTTAATTTTTTTTTTTGCAAAAATTAATGTTTTCTGAAGAATTATTATTTTCCCCCAAAATTTAATAAAAAAAGAATAATTTTCTTCCTTAAAAAATTAAATTTTTATTCGAAAATTAAAAAATATATATAATTGAATTGAAATATTTAAATTTTGGATAATAACCAGGTTATAACCAGATCTAAAAATAAAATATTGTTGGATAACCAACCAATAATAATTAAACTGGTTAATAACTATTTAATTATATCCAAATATTTTAAATGAATTTAAATTTAGTTATGAATTTGAATCTCACAACTAAATATTTTGCACACCCCTAAGAACAATCTTCCACTCATGAATACGTTAGAATATCAGATCATCAAAACCATCTGGAACACACAACTTGAAGCCAATCCAATTGGATTCACTATGTACCGAGTAACATTCTTTATTCCAACCCAAATTTCATTTCACATAATAACTTATCTAATAATGACAAAAATTTAAACTTAAAATTTTCTTCAACTACTAAAACCATTTCTTATTCTTCTGCCATCATTGACCCCAATTGAAAATAAGTTTTAAATAAGGAACTTAAGTCCTTCACTGATAATAACACACACGAGGTTACTTTCTTTCCCCTTACAAAAAAAAAAACATAGGATAAATGGATTTTATAGTCAATAGCACCATAAAAAGACACATATTTATGCCAAAGATTCAGCCAAATAGACGGAATAAATTATCATGAAACATTTAGTCATATCATCAAAACTACAACCATTAGAGTTCTTCTTTCTATAACATCTTGTCAAAACTGGTACTTACACCAACATGACATGAATAATATTTGCTTACATGCTCACTTAGATGAAAAATTCTACAGGAAAATACTTCTTGGATTAAAAGTATCTAACAAAAACCTTGTTTGCAAAACATAATAGATCCATATATGTTCTCAAACAAGCTAGTAGACAATGACACCATAAGTTAACATCCACCTTTCTTAAATTAGGAGTTATTCAGTCTAAGTATGATTATTCCCTAATCACAAAGAAACATAACAATTATTTCAATGCAATATATGTTGATAATTTGATCCTTGCAATTAACAACACCATAGATATTCCAACCATAAAAACTAAATTGGATGTAACCTTTAGTATATAATATTTAGGCAATCTCAAATACTTTTTTGGATTTGGGGTTACTAACACTACGCCAAAAATGATTTTAGGCAACGCACCTTAGACAGTGCTTTTTTCCAAAAGCGCTGCTATAAATTAAATAAAAAATAAAACACGGAAAGTATGTACGAAATTATGTAAAAGCGCTGCTAAAAGGCCCACCTTAGACAGCACTTTACTTAAAGCGCAGTTAAAGGCCCAACTACAAAGCGAAAGCGCTGCTAAAAGCACTCATTAGATAGCGCTTCACAAAAGCGCTGTCTAAAGTCGTTTAAAATTTAAATTAAAAAACATATTCTATTCATTCTTTCTCTTCTCAAAACTGTTTCTTCTCTCGCGAAAAACCCTAAACCCAGAAAAAATCTCCGTCCTCCGTCCTCTCACGCACCACACACCTCCGTCCTCTCCGGCGAGGCTTCTCCACAATCAGACGAAGCTTCTCCACAATCATACGAAGCTTTTTCACGGATATCTCTCTCACTTTGCATCTTCCATTCCAAGGTTAGTTCACATAGCGAATGTTTTTCATTATTAACTTACTTCAGTTGATGTTGCTCTATTAACTCAATTAGTACACATAGCGAATAGTTCACATAGCGAATAGTTGTTGTTGCTCTATTAGTTCACATAGCGAATAGTTCACATAGCTGAATATTTACTCAAGAAAAAAGAAACTTGTAGTCACTATTAACTTACTTGCTGTTGCTCTATTTGCTAAAATGTTTTTCATTATCCTCATTACAGTTTGATGCATAATGTGCTTAGTGTACAGGAATTCAGAATGTGAGACCCATTTGTTTGTGTAATGTGACTACTTTTAGAAGCATTTTGTAATACTTTTAGAAGCATAGTGTACAGGAATTCAGAATGTGAGACCCATTTTGGAATTCAGAATGTGAGACCCATTTGTTTGTGTAAAACTAATTAACAACGAACTGCCAATAGATAATAGAATTGTGAGAATATTGTGATATTGCATTATTTTGTAAATGAAATGTAACTATTACAATCTCTTATTACAGGTTAGATGGCTAGTAACGAGGATCACCCACATGATGATTTTATTCATGATGGAGATGAGATCGGTAATGCAGTGGAAAGGGAAATTAGACGAGGAATTACAATTATGAAGCGACTCATTCGTGATAGAGATCGAGGCACAAAACATGATGTGCATTGGAGTCAAGATAACTAACTAATTGAGCCTAACGGTTCAACGTTGACAAGTTATCTTGGTTCAGTTACAAGGAGAGAAGTTCCAATTACTTGTGATGATTGGAGAAACAAATTGTTGAAAGACGCTAAAGACAAAATATGGATTGAGATACAGGTATCATATGTGATGTTATTTGTTTTTAATGTCGATTATGTATTTAAATTACTTATACTAACGCACTCTGTGTATGATTTTCGTAGAGGTCTTTCAACATAGATGATACCAGAAAAGATTATATACTCGGATTGGCCGGAAAAATACAGAGGGTTTAGATCTTTTTTATCAAACAAGTATCTTAAGGATGCGGATAAAAAATTTATTGATGCAGAGCTTCCACAGAAATATGCAGATTTGATTACACCTCATGAATGGGAAACTTTTAAATCCAAACGAAAAACCCCAGAATTTGAGAGTGTAAGTGACATAAATCGACAACGAGCATCAAGTCCCGCGTATCCATACAAAAAAGGGCGTATGGGATATGCACGCTTACAACAAGCTATAGTAAGTATCTATAAATTGCAATGATATACTTGTTCATCATGAGTTATTTTTGATCATGTTATTTGGCTTAATGTGTAGTTAACAAAGGAGAAAAGTTCTGAAACATCTCTTCCGGACCATGTTTTGTGGAAGGAAGCCCGCGTGGGTAAGGATGGAGTTGTTAAAGAAGATGTTCAACAAATTTTTGAGAAATGTGTAAGTATAACATTATTGCTTGAATTAAATCAAACGTTTATTAACATATAATTAAGTCAAATTTTCAATATTCATATGAATTTCAGGAGCAGCTATCTCAGTCTATATCTCCAGATGAAGACAATGATTGCAGGAGGCTACTTAGTCGAGCATTAGATGTTCGTGAGTATTCTGGTCGTGTGAGGGGTAAGGGATATGGGATCACTCCAACATCCTTGAAAGAACCAAAGAAAAAAACGGCTAGCAATAAAGAACTGCAGGCAAAGTTGAAAGCATTAGAATCTGAAGTTCGTGAATTGAAAAAGGAAAAAGAAAGAGATAAAAAAGAAAGAGATCAAGCTTCAGCTTTTAAAGATACTAGTGAGAAAGATAGTATCAATTGTAATTTTCAACCGAATATTCCCGAGGTAATTATATATATTATTATGAAATTAAATTAGCTTAATTTATTTAATTGACGTATATACACATTAACAATGTCATATTTATTATTGGTTTTAGGGCATTTCCCGTTGTCAACTTTATTTATCGTCACCGACTTATCGGATGGTTGGCAAGGGAAAAGTGCATAACACTTTGGGAGAAATGCTTCACCATAAACCGCTCCCCACTGGATTTTTGAAAGTATCTATTGATATTGTTTTAGAGGGGGATGCCTTATTACCACTACCTGACGATGTTTCGGATGCAACATTGTTGGGAGATGCAATAGGATCGTTTGTTGCATGGCCGTCAAGCCTCATTTGCCTAGATGATAAGGTAAGCTTAAAACCATTATAAACCTTTGGGTATTCAAATTTTTTACGGGCATTTTACGTACATTTTTTTTACATGGTAATGTTAGACTCCAACAAAATCCAAATCAAATGATAAGGGGATTATGCGGGAAACCGAGTCGGTTGCATCGAGAAAAGAGGTACAACACAATTATATGATATTTATGCATGGAAAATGTTAATTTGTGATCTTATACTTCACCTAACTAATTATATGATATTTAGATTCAGGCTAAAGAGATTGAACAAGTCAGTAGGGGTAAGATGCCTGAAATTAGCAACATTCCCACACAAACAAAGGGTGTTGCTAAGAAGACCGCGGCTAGAAAAAAACCTACTTCTCAGTATAGGTCGTGCCTTTAGACATGTTTACTTATAACAGATATTCCGGATGGTGGTACTCGGCTTATACCTATGGAGGAAGGTATTTTTGGTTTTGAATATTTGGAAATAATTGGTAGAGAGGACATGGAGCAAGTTTTTAAACATTTGGAATTGGGCATCGGTGTTGTCGATACATACATTCGGTATACTCCGATCAACTTTGTTTAATTAATTGAACAATTTATTTACTCATTTCAAATGAATAGTCTAATATGTTAATGATGTTTTTATTTAAGGTTTCTGTATGACAAATTGATGCGCCCGCGTGGATTGGAACAAAGATTCGCTTTCTTATCTCCCATGACTATCAACCAATGGTTAATCGTACAGAAACCAGATGAAGTCATACAATATGTACTCGGTTTATTTATGGCCAGCAAAGATACAGAAAAATTGTTCTTTTTACCATATAATACTGGCAACGGGTTAGATTTTCATTCTAACTTCATCTATTATAATTTTTTGTTTTTTGAAGTTGTGTAGAAAGTTTCCATCTAACCTTTGTTTTCATTCTAACCTTTGTTTAATCTTACAGTGGACATTGGTTATTGGTGGCAATTAATCCGATAAGAGAAATTGTATATTATCTGGATTCTTTACACAATGATCAAGCAACATACCCAAATATGAAGAAGTTGATTGATACGTAAGTGAGATTGTTCTAAAAATTCGTGTGTATATTTATTTATTTATGTGACATGTTCTAAATATTCGTTTATATTTTATTAGCGTTATACAAGTTTTTCGATCACAAAGAGATATTCAAGTTCCAAAGAGCAAAACCAACAACATTACATGGATTAGAGTGGAGGTATATTTTCACAATTTTGATTATATTATTGATGATACTTGATAAAACTAGTTAAGGGGTATATCCTGATATATATCTGTATTTTCTTTCCATGTGTAGTGTCCTCGTCAGCGCAATGGAATAGATTGCGGATATTTCATGTTGAGGTTTATGAAAGAAACTCTTCTTTTGGATCGAATAGATATTCCATCCAAGGTATGGATTTCTAACTTAGGAATTATTTTAATATTTACCACATATGTCTCATATAATTAAATAGTTTTAGCTAAATCATACTATGTTATATTATTATGTAGTACTTTGATGAATTCAAATGTGTTCATTACTCAAAAGATCAATTGGATGAACTTAAGGAGGAATGGTGTCAATTCATTATTGAGCTGAGAGTTTTATAAGGTATATTGTCTTTCTTTCATTGATGAGAATTTTGAGTATATATAAGTTTGAGTTTTGATGAATATGTCGTTATTAGTATATTAAATTATGTTGCAATGTTGTTGTTGTTTGTTATAGAAGGTTGGAATCATAAATTGTGTTGGTGCTGCCAAATATTGATTGATATCTTGTCCATAGAAGGTTGGAATCATATACTGATTTTCATAGGCACTTGGCAATATTCAATAACTCATGATCATTTGTTGACATTTTTGGCAATGCTTGCAGCTTGAATATCAGATTTGGGAATGCTTGCAGCTTGAATATCAGATAAGAACAATGCCTTCTTTGTTTTCTTCTATATTTTGTCTAATGTTGTTGTTGTTTTGTTTCAGGTTATATGTGCAGATGTAGAAGATAGAGCTAACAAGTTCATTGTTATTGCTTTTTAGCTTGAATATCAGATTTTTTGTAGCTAACAAGATATATGAATTGTTGTTGTTTTTTAGCTTGAATATCACCAATTTTTTGTATATATAAATTATTGGATTAAAGATGTATATATAAATAGACAAATTTAGTGCATATTTATTGTATTGAAGCTCTAATTTATGAAAATTTGGTGCAAATTCTAAATGCATATTCTGGTGCAAAATGTGGTGAAAACCTGGTGCAAAATATGGTGATAATCTGGTAAATATTTATTGTATATATCAGACAGCGCTTTTTTTAAGTTTTATATATAAAAAATTTCGTGGACATTAGACAGCGCTTCAAAGAAAAAAGCGTTGTCTGGAGTTGGGATTAGACAGCGCTTTAAATAAAAAGCGCTGGCTAAAGTGACAAACAGATTGCACTTTCAAAGTAAAAGCCACTACGCCAAAAATAGGAATAGACAGTCCAAAATGACAGCGCTTTTATAAAAAAGCGCTGCTAAAAAGAATAAAAAAATTTCGCTTAAAAAAAGCGCAGTAAAAGATAGGCTTTAGAAAGCGCTTTTCAAAAGCGCTGTAAAAGAATGTAAAAGAGTGCCACTTTAGACAGCGCTTTCCAAAAAGCGCTGCTATAGGTATCCCTTTAGAGAGCGCTTTTCAAAAGCGCTGCTATAGGGATCACCTTAGACAGCGCTTTTAAAAAGCGCTCTAATAGGGCTCAATTTCTTTTCACTTTAGAAAGCGCTTTCTAATGAAAAGCGCCCTCTAAAGTCATTTACTAATTAAAATATAAAATCATTCTAAGTGGCAAACTGGGGGGTCGAACCCACGCCCTTTAGGTAGGGAAATTAATATTAAATTATATTAACATATCAAATTATATTTAATATATTTAAATTATATATTTTAACTTATTTAAATTATATTTAATGTATATAAATTATATTAATATATAATTTAAAATATATTAATTTAAAATATACTTTAAATTATATTAATATATCAAATTATATTTAATATATTTAAATTATATTAAATTATATTTTAAATTATTTTAAATTATATTTAAAATTATTCAAATAAAATATTTAAATATATATGTTTTAAATACAAACATTTTAACTTATTTAAATTATTTTAAATACATATAAATTATATTAATATATAATTTAAAATATACTTTAAATTATATTAATATATCAAATTATATTTAATATATTTAAAGTATATTAAATTATATTTTAATTTATTTTAAATTATATTTAAAATTATTCAAATAATATATTTAAATATATATGTTTTAAATACAAACATTTTTACTTATTGAAATTATATTTAATATATATAAATTATATTAATATACGTTAGACCACCTTAGAAAGCGCTTTCCAAAAAGCGCTGCTATAGGTGTCACTTTAGAGAGCGCTTCTTAAAAGCGCTCTTTAAATGCCACCTTAGAAAGCGCTTTTAGAAAGCGCTCTTATAGGCCTCTAATTATTTTCACTTTAGAAAGCGCTTTCTTAGGAAAAACGCCCTCTAAAGTCCTTTACTAATTAAAATATAAAACAATTCTAAACATTTTCAGAGACACTTTTATTCATTTTCTCTCTCGACCGTTTCTCTAAACCCTCGCCGTCGTTCTTGCCATTGCCATTGCCATTGCCGTTCGTGAAAACGTTGTTGTTCTTATTCATTTCTCAAATCGTTCTGAAAACGAAAACGAATAAGGTACTCTTTTATTATTCACTTCTCTTTTATTATTCATTTCTCTTTTATTATTCATTTCTCTGAAAACGAAAACGAAAAAGTTTTCACGATGAGGATAAAAGCTTCCTCTTTTATTGTTGCAGAATCTTTTTTCTTTTATTTTTCATGTATATTTTTACGAAAAGCATTCATGATACTTTTCATGTATATTTTTCATGTATATTTTTCATGTATATTTTTTCTAGTTTTGTTGAAGGTATTTTCATAAGAAAGCTAATATTAAAGTATCTTCACAACTATTATTATTGAAATTGTGAAGGTTATTTCATGACTATTAAATATTTTCTACTGTATATTTGGCAAAGTTGATTAGTATAACAACCTAAAATATCCTTTTTTTCCAAGTTCATTTCTTTTATTTTCTAGAACTTGTGACTTTTTGTTATAAGTTTATTGTCTACTATATACTTATGTAGGTGTTTACCTCTAATTGTTGCTTGTTTGTGATTACATGTTGCCACTTATCAAGTTATGACTCATAATTGGTCAATTAATGATATTTCATTTTATGATACGTGTATAGGGGTTACTTGTGTTCAAAGTGTGAAAGTCGGATCGTTTCCCTACAGGTATAACTTTTTTTCTTTTTGTTTTTGTTTAGTTTAATTAGTATAACTATGGATAGGAAATGGATGTCTTCAAGTCGATTGTCGAAAGAGTACGACAATGGGGTATCGGAATTCGTTAAGTTTGCTGTTGCGCATGCCAAAGACCCCAGTCGAATGATATGTCCTTGCTTGGGTTGCTGTTTTGGGAGTCGGGTTGACGCGGTTCAGTTGGCATCGCATTTATTGAGGAGTGGAATTGATAGAAGTTATACATGTTGGAATTTGCATGGTGAGAAAATTAACGGGAATGTTGAATCGGGGGATAATACGACCTACGCTTCATACGACAATGGCACAGATACATACGATTCTGATCGAGTCGAAGAGATTGCAGAAGCACTTGAAGAAGATCTTAAGGATTGTCCCAAAATGTTTGAGAGGTTGGTAAGCGATGCAGAGAAACCGTTGTATAATGGTTGCACCAAATTTACAAGATTGTCTGCGGTATTAAAGTTGTACAACTTAAAGGCGGGAAATGGATGGTCGGATAAAAGTTTCACAGAATTATTGGCCCTTATGAAAGATATGCTTCCAGAGGATAATGTTCTTCCCAATCGAACATATGAGGCCAAAAAGATGTTGTGCTCTATTGGCATGAGCTATGATAAGATACATGCCTGTCCAAACGATTGCGTATTGTTTCGAAATGAGTATGCATCGCTAAATGAGTGTCCTAAATGTGGTGTCTCTCGATATAAGAAAAAGTTGTCTCCAGCAAAAGTCTTATGGTATTTTCCTATAATTCCGAGATTTAGACGCATGTTTCGTAGTGAGACCGATTCAAGACACTTGACTTGGCATGCAGATGAAAGAATTATTGATGGAAAGTTTCGACATCCGGCAGATTCACCACAGTGGATGAAAATTGATGATGATTATCCTGAATTTGGAAAAGAAGCAAGAAACCTTCGCTTGGCATTATCTACTGATGGAATGAACCCACACAGTATTCAAAGTATCTCACATAGCACTTGGCCTGTGATCATAATGATTTATAACCTACCTCCATGGCTATGTATGAAGCGTAAGTACATGATGTTATCTATGTTAATTTCTGGGCCTAGACAACCAGGGAATGACATAGACATATACTTGGCACCCTTAATCGAAGATTTAAAATTTTTGTGGGAGAACAATGTGGAGGTTTATGATGGGTATAGGAAAGAAAGTTTCAACTTGAGGGCGATGTTGTTTGGCACAATTAATGATTTTCCAGCATACGGAAATCTATCAGGGTACAACATAAAAGGTCAATGTGCGTGTCCTATTTGTGAAGATAAAACAGATTGGACGCGATTGGAGTTTGGTCAGAAGAATGTCTTTCTCGGTCATCGTAGATTCTTAAATTCTAATCATCACTATCGTGGGTGGAGAAAAGCATTCAATGGAGAGCCAGAACATGGTAGAGCTCCAACTATATTGACAGGTGATCAAATTTTTGAAAAGGTGAAAGATGTGACAACTCAGTTTGGAAAAAGCCTTTTGCACATACACTTGTCAAGAGTGGGTGGAAGAAGAAGTCAATTTTTTTGAACTGCCATATTGGAAGTCGTTGTATATAAGACATTTTCTCGATGTTATGCATATTGAAAAAAATGTATTTGACAGTGTTATTGGTACGTTACTCAATATACCAGGAAAGTCTAAGGATGGCCTTAAAGCAAGAAAGGACTTGGTACATATGGGGATAAGAACTGAATTAGGACCCTTGAAGAAAAGAAAACGAACATATCTACCACCTGCTGCGTATACTCTATCTAGAAAGGAGAAAAAAGTATTGTGTAAGTTTCTAAGTGAAGTTAAAGTTCCAGAAGGATACTCTTCAGATATTAGAAGACTTGTGTCTATGAAAGACCTCAAGTTAAAGAGTTTAAAGACGCATGACTGCCATGTTATAATGGAACATTTTCTACCAATAGGTATACGTTCTATTCTGCCAGAAAAAGTAAGAAGCGCAATAACTAAATTGTGTTTTTTTTTCAAGTCAATTTGCAGTAAGGTGATCGATCCTGCGATCTTACCAACATTGCAAAAAGAACTAGTTATTACTTTGTGTAATCTTGAAATATATTTTCCTCCCTCGTTTTTTGACATAATGGTTCATCTAGTTGTTCATCTAGTGAAAGAGACACAATTGTGTGGACCGGCTTATATGAGATGGATGTACCCTGCTGAACGTTATATGAAAATATTAAAAGGGTATGTGAAAAACCGAAGTCGACCAGAGGGTTGTATTGCCGAACGATACATTGTTGAAGAAGCGGTTGAGTTTTGTACTGAATATCTGTCCAATGTACAATCAATTGGACTCCCCAAATCTCATATTGTCGAAAAAAAAGAAGGAAAAATGTTAATTGGAAATGAAGTTGTGACAGTATCAAGGGTGGAACGGGATCAAGTGCATTTGTATGTTCTGCACAATGAGAATGAGGTTGAGCCATATGTTGAAATGCACAAGGATGTTCTCCGAGGTTCAAATCCGAATAGAAATGAGAATTGGATAGTACGAGAGCACAATCGAAGTTTCATACCTTGGTTTAAGGATCATATTTATGAAAAGTATTATTCCGACCGCGATTCAATAACAGAAAGGTTGAGATGTTTAGCATATGGTCCAAGTATGGTCGTGTTTTCTTATAGCGCATACGCAATTAATGGATACACATTTTATACCAAAGAACAAGATGATAAAAGTACTATGCAAAATAGTGGTGTCACCTTGGTAGCTGAAGCAATGCACATTTCAAGTGTGAAAGACTTAAACCCCAAATTTGCAAATCTGTCATATTTTGGGGTTATCGAGTGCATTTGGGTGTTTGATTATGAGAACTTTCAGATTCCTATATTTTGTTGCAAGTGGGTTGAAAATAATAATGGCGTACGAATGGATAAGTCAGGATTCTTGCAAGTGGATCTTAATAGGGTGGGGTACAAAGATGAGCCTTTTATTCTAGCCTCTCAAGCTAAACAAGTGTTCTATGTCACTGATCCGACAAGTACAAAATGGTCTATAGTGCTTTTATCTAACAAAGTAATTGATGAAAACGTTGGAGATCAAGGTGATATTGATGTTGATATTGAATCATTTACTAGAAATGATCAAGATGAAAATATTATAGCGAATGAATCATATACTAGAAATGATCATAATGAGGGTATTTGGATCAATCCAACCGTCCATGTTGTTAAGAGACGGGTAGAACATACTCCAAACAAGAAAAGAAAAAAACGTTAGTGAAAAAGGTACTAGTTGTAAAATTATAGCTTATATCATTCAATATAGCTTATATCATTCAATATAGCTTATGTCATTTAATTTCTGTTTTTTTCTTTCTTACAGGTCAAGTGTCTAGTAACCAGGAAGATACGCACGAGTAGCACGGGCTAGAGCAACCAATATTACATGGGTCAAAGTGGAGGTATATTAATTTTCACAATATTGCTTATTAGTGATGCTACTTGATAACACAAGACATCTATATATTATTTCTTAACTAATGCGTATTTTGTTTTGTTATGTAGTATTTCGATGATATGGCGTGTCCTTATTACACGAGGAATTGTGCGAATTTTTTATTGCAAGAAGAATTCTTTCTTGAATTAATGTATAGTTTTGTGAATGTAAATTCTAGTTTATTGAAATGTAAATTCTATGCAGGTTTGAAACCATACAATAGAATTTGTGTGAATTCTGCATGTAAATTCTAGTTTATTGAAATGTACAAATTCTAGTTTATTGAATTCTGCATTAAGTGTAAATTCTAGTTTTGAAATAGAATTTGTTGATAAATTTATTGAAATGTGAATTATACAGGTTTATGGAAATGTAAATTATACAGGTTTCTGCATAAAAAAAATGGTTAAAATGAGATTTTAAAAAAAAATCTTCAAAATTATACGTAGACCAAAGACAGTGCTTTTGAGAAAAAACCGCTGTCTAAGGTTAAACATTAGACAGCGCTTTAAAAAGCGCTGTCTTAAGTCCACCTTTAGAGAGCGCTTTTAAGGAAAAAGCGCTCTCTAAAGGTATAAAAAAAATCATTATACGTATACATTAGACAGCGCTTTAAAAAGCGCTGTCTAAAAGCACCTTTAGAGAGCGCTTTTGAAGGAAAAAGCGCTTTCTAAAGTTTAAAAAAAAAATATTAAATTTTTAACTTATACTTTATACAGCGCTTTTAAAAGCGCTGTCAAAAGGCCCATTTTAGAGAGCGCTTTTTCATAAATAAAAAAGCGTTGTCTTTACCTACGACAGCGCTGGCTTAGACGGCGCTTTTAAGCGCTGTCATAGGCCAAAAAAAGCGCCCTCTTTTTCCTTGTTTGGCGTAGTGAGCGCTGGCTAAAGCAGACATTTAGCAGCGCTTTATCATTAACTAAAATGCTGTCTTTACTTATAGCAGCGGTCGAATAGGCAGCGCTTTTAAGCGCTGTCTAAGCCCAAAAAAAGCGCTGTCTAATCCCTTCTTTGGCATAGTGTAAATCTTCTCAAGAACATATTGTTGTCCCAGAAAGTATAACCTTGACCTTTTACAAAACATTGGAGTACTTACGGCCAAACAACCATCCACCCCATGGATTCTAGAAAAACATAAATTGTGCTAATGCAAAATTACTTACTGATCCAAATCAATTCCGAAGTTTAATTAGTAAGTTAATTTATTTAATTCACTCTCAACATGACATAATCTCTTTTCTGTGTAGGCTAAGTCACTACCTCTCAAAACCCACACAAACACATATACAAGTAGTTAAACGAATTTTCGATACATCAAGAATTCATTTTCATTAAGACTATTATTCAACAAAAATTTATATCCCCAATTCGGTCTTTTACGAGCACAAAAACATACTAAAATGGAATATCATTTTTTTTAAAAGAAAATAATAATTATATATAATAAAATATGCAAAAAGAGAGATAAATTAACAAATTACAAATGCTCAAAAATGGTACAAGATGTACCAAAAGCAACACTAAAAATCCAAGAAAAAAGAAACTATAAAAAAAAAAAGAAGAAAACAAATACAATCACAAAAAGCAACAAAAATCACAATGAGCCAAACTCCAAAGAAACTTGCCCTCAAAACTTCACCACAATGAAGAACAAGCTAGAGCTCATGCCTATAGGACCTCCAAAATCATATCAAAGACCACCTTGAAAAAGAAAGGAACATTCACATTCACAACCAGGCCATAAATCTCCATCCGCTATTAGTTAATAGATAAGATAATATTCTAAAGTCATCCTGTGAAGGTGTAACAGTTCTCAGATGATCTCTTCAAAAACCATTTCCAAGACAATGAAAACGTTTCTCCTCTACATCTTTTACGTTTGTCGAAGACCCAGAAAGTACGACCTCGTTACTAACCCTCAAAATATATCAAAACACTGCATGCCATATCATAGACAGACCCTCATTGACTTCGTTCAACCGGATAAAGAGATGAAACTCTAAAAAAGACTACTTGGGCCCTAGGAAGAACTATATGGCAACCCAGCCGACTGAAAATCCAATACTAGGTTGCACTTACCAAGTCACAAATGACTAACAAGTGAGAAGTTGTCTCGATAGAAACACCACAAAAGGGACACAAAGTAAGTCCAAGTTTAACAATCACATTTCTCTTAAATAAACTCTCTCTAGAGGGAAACCTATCAAGGAGAAGCTTCTAGAATAATAGAATTACCTTAGAAGAAGCTCAAATACCCTAAAATATAGAGAAGATCTTGGATGCAATCGAAGGACAGGTGGCTAGAAGAAGTCAAAATAAAGTGATAAGTAGAGGACACCGAGAAAACACCGTCCTTCGAAGGATTCCACACCCACTTATCTCTTTCAAAGGAGAAAAGATGTCGTCGAATGACCGAAAGAAAACTAGCAACCATATGTTCTTCATGCACAAAGAAAGATCTCCTCCACCTAAAGTTCCAAAATAAAGTATCATTAATCCACCTACCAACCTGACCAACACTCACCTCAAGATTTTTCATGATCGTAAATATCCAAGGGTCAATTAAAAAAGGTGTCTAAACTCCATATCTGACCTTTATAATGGTACTATCCATAAACAAGTATGAAAGATCTTCTTGCTTAGAGTCCGGAAGAGAAACTCATTTCCATAAAGAGAAGACGTTTCGTAAACCAGAATCTCTACCACCCCTTAAAAAAATGACAAAAGAATCACCGCAATTGGCAACAAGGACATCCTTCTAAAGACTAGAGACGCCCGGAAATAAGATGCCACTTTCACTTAGCAAAAAGAGTTAAGTTTACTAGACAAAGACCCCTAACCCCCAAACCACCTTTACTTTTGGGTTGACATACATCAACTAAACTAACCTAAGAAATTTTAGAATCTCATTTGACACCTCCTTAGAGGAACCTTTTTTGAATTTGAACAGTTTTCCTTCATATCTTTACATGAATTTTTACATAACCAAGAAGAAGAAATGGATGACATTAAGAACATAATTGAATAAAACCATCCGACCACCCAAGATAACAAACTTATGCTTTCAGGAATTGAGCCTCTTAGCAAACAGGTTAATAAGGGGAATCCAAGTTACTTCTGTGTTAATAGCTCTAACACAAAGTCCCAGATATTTAAAAAGATTGTTATGTTGTACGTGATAAGGTAGAATCACGAATTATTCACTTCATGTCTGGTTATTTATCCAACCAAGTAGTTTACATCTTCATCAAACCGCTTCATCTTGATCATTCTCAAATTTAGTTTACAAACTTGAATTGATGGTCATTCACTCTAGTTTGAGGAAAAATATTAAACTTTATTATGTAATTAGTTTTTTTAGAGAATTTGTTAAACCATTTTTTCTCTTTAAGTTAATCACAGTCAGAAGTAGGGATGTGGCAAGTGCTTCTTCTTCGGCGGGAGTCCCTGGAAGTTGCAGGTTCATTCTTCTTCTTTCTGCACGGTTTCGCGTCGCTTTTCATCAAATCTTTATGACCGCAAGTTGGAGGTTTGTAACTCACTAGTGGCGGTGATAAATTCTTTCCAGCCCTCGATGAGATCGTGGAATGACACGTCGTCTCATCCTAAAGATGTCTCGTTTTCAAGTTCATCGGAGGAGAATGTTGTTTGTTCCTTTTCTAAGTCCAAGTGTGGCATTTCTGCTAAAGTGGGTCCGGTCAATTCCATGAAGGTTTCGGCATGCGATGAGATTTCGGACTCTTGTCTAGTGCAGGGAAATCGTAGATTTTGGTTTAAAGAGAGAGAGGAGATTGCTTCCAAATTATGGGATAAGGCTTCAACTTTTGGGGTGAAGGGAGGGGACTCAAAGGATGGGATAGTTAAATCTTTCAAAACTATGGAATTCAGGGACTCGAGAATCAAGGATCAGAAAGTGGCAAACAATTCAGGTCAATTATGAATCTGATGTCTTATAATGTTCGTGGGTTGAATAATTTTTTGAAGCGGAAGCAGGTGGGTTCATTAGTGAGGAAAGTAGGTTTCGATGTGTGTTTTTTTCAAGAAACAAAACTTTCTTTGATTTTGGCTAAGACAGTGTTTGAATTGTGTGGCGGAACTGATGTTGAGTGGTCTTTTAAAGCTTCTGTCAGAAATTCTGGTGGTTTTTTTGACGCTTTGGAAGCTAAATTTTTTCTCCTCTTCCTTTAGTTTCTCAGGGGAAGGCTTTGTGGGGGTGGGCGGTTTCTGGAATAACTCTCAGTTTTATCTTGTCAGTATCTATTCCTCTTGCTCTCCTTCTAAGAAGAGGCGTTTGTGGTTGGATTTGGAGGAGACTAAGAAAAGGTTACCGGTGGGTGAGTGGATCTTGGGGGGTAACTTTAATGCGGTTAGATTCGATTCTGAAAGGATTGGCTGTGGAAGTCGGATTAATAGGCGTGAGATGCTGGAGTTCAATTCGTTCATTGAGAGGATGAAGTTGTTTAATCCCCCTTCTATATAGCTAGGAATTTCACCTGGTTCAGCTTAGATGGGAGAGTAATGAGTTGTTTGGACATATTTTTATTCTCAGATGGTTTGTCGGAGGTGTGGAAGATTGAGGGTCAGGTAGTGGGCAACAGAGATCTTTCTGATCATTGTCCTATTTAGATTAAATGTGGAGGTCTTAACTGGGGTCCGAAACCGTTCAAATTTTTTAATTGTTGGACAAGGCATGATGATTTCTTATCTTTTGCGGAGGATTCTTGGAGGAAGATGGAGGTTAGAGGTAAAGCGATATTTTCTTTCAAGGAGAAATTGAAAGTTCTGCGTGGTTACTTAAGAGAGTGGAATTCCAAGGTTTTTGTCAATTTGAATCTTGAGGTGGATTACGCTATTAAAGACTTGAATGATTTGGACTTTTTGGCCGCAGACTCGGATTCGGTAGGGCATGTTGGTTTAGCTACAAATAGGGCAGCGGCCTCCTCTAAGGTGTGGGATTCTTTGCGCTTTAAGGAGAGTGTGCTTGGTCAAAAGGCTAGGTGTTTGTGTTTAGAGGAAGGTGATTCAAATTCAAAATGTTTTCACAAGTCTCTAAAGCTTCGTCAAAGAAGAAATTCGATAGTGGTGAATACTTCTAATGGTTGGATTGAAAAAGTGGATTTAGTTAAGGAAGAGGTTAGAGCTCATTTTGAGAAGAGGTTTTCGGAACCTTTGTCTTCAAGGCCTTTCTTGGATGGTATCTCTTTCAATTCTTTTTCGATGGAGGATGCCGCTTTTTCGGAGTTACCGTTTACGGTTGAGAAAGTTAGAGAGGTCATTTGGAATTATGATGGTGATAAGAGTTCGGGTCCGGATGGGTTCACTATGGCCTTTTTTAAGGTTTGTTGGACGTTTTTGAAGGAGGAGGTGTTGGATTTTGTTAATGACCTCCATTCTTTTGCTACTTTACCCAAGGCGGTCACAGCTTCCTTCTTAGCCCTAATTCCCAAGATTGAGAATCCTCTTTCCTTAGACGATGATAGACCGATATGTCTTATTGGTAGCATGTATCGCATTCTTGCCAAGCTTCTAGCTAATCGTCTTAGGAAAGTGGTGGGCAAACTTGTTTCGGCTTGTTAGTCCGCGTTTATCCCTAATCGGAACATGACGGACGGTGTGTTGATTGTAAATGAGATTTTGGATTATTCTAAGAGGTTTAAGAAGAGTTGTATGATGATGAAGGTGGGTTTTGAGAAGGCTTATGATTGCGTGTCTTGGGACTTTCTTAGATACTAGTTGAGAAGAATGGGGTTTGGTTTTAAGTGTCGAAGCTGGATTGAAGCTTTGATTTTTTTACAGTTCCATGTCTATTCTTGTGAATGGTATCCCGACTAGAGATTTTTTGGTTCATAGAGGTCTTCGGCAAGGAGACCCGCTTTCTCCTTTCCTTTTCTTGTTGGTTGTGCAAGGCTTATCGAGAATGGTGGATTTGGCTTCTTATTTGGGAGAGTTCATGGGTTTTCGGATGAATGATCAAATTCATTTTGAAACCCTTCAATTTGCTGATGATACCATCTTTATTGGTGAGGATTCTTGGGATAATCTTTGGTCGTGGAAAGGTATTCTTCGGGGCTTAGAACTTTTTTCGGGATTGCGTATCAACTTGAACAAGAGTAAATTTATTGGTGTTAATTTGTCTTCAGAGTTTGTTCAAGCTACTTCTTCTTTTCTTAATTGTGAGATTGGTTCTTCTTATTTTGTTTTCCTTGGTATCGCGGTGGGCATTAATCCGAGGAGACGTGATGTTTGGGGTCCTGTTGTCTCAAAGATTAGGAAGAGGTTAGGGGATGGAGTACTAGGCATCTTTCTTTTGGTGGTAGGCTGGTTCTAGTGAATTCAGTTTTGTCGAATCTCCCGACTTTCTTCTTCTCTTTTTACAAAGCTCCTTGTGCGATTATTAAGGAATTTATAATGTTTCAGAGAACCTTTTTGTGGGGAGGCGATGAAAAGAAGAAGAAGGTAAATTGGATTAAGTGGGAGAAAGTTTGTAGTGCTAAGAATGATGGAGGTCTTGGTATGAAGCATTGCGGGATATTCAACCAAGCCCTTCTTAGTAAATGGAAGTGGCGCATCTTGAATGAGGAGAATTCTTTATAGACTAACCTTTTTTCTTGCAGGTACGAGGATATCAAAAGGGCTATGCTTAGCCAGCCTTCTTTCGGTTCTAGGAGTAAGGTATCTCTTTGGTAGAGGGATATTTGTTCCATTAGAGCTTCGGACCTTCACCAAGCTCCAAATTGGTTTTCTTCTTCTATTTCCTTTAAACTTGGGTCTGGTCATTTTTTGGAGTTTTGGAATGACTGTTGGATTGGAGCTACTCCTTTTAGTTCCCTCTTTCCAGACTTATACCTTTCTTCGGCTAGTCGTTTTGCTAAGGTGGTGGATATGGGTGATTGGTGTGGCGATTCTTGGAATTGGTCTGTTGGTCTGGATGGTTCCCTTTCTGGGAATGCTGCGGTCGATCAAGGTGCGCAATTGTTGCAGATTTTACGGCAAGTGCAGCCTGTTCAGTCGACTCCGAATTCATTTGTTTGGTGAAGACAAGTAAGTGGTTTCTCGGTATCTAATGCTTATTCCACTTTTTTCTTTAGTGTTGTTCTGAGGGAGCCATTGTCGAATTCTTTTTCTTTGGCTTTTTCTCGTTTATGGAAGACCAAATTACCTAGTAGGATTTTAGTTTTTGGTTGGAGATTAATTTGGAATAGACTTCCTACTAAGATGGAATTATCGAAACGAGTTATTTTGACCGGTCCTCATTCTTTGGTTTGCCCTTTGTGTTTTGGTGCCGAAGAAGATTTAGATCATCTTTTTCTTGGTTGTCCTATTTCCAAGAGGTGGTGGAGCTCTATTAGTTGTTGGCTTCGAACCGAAGAGGCTCCCCCGTTAAGCTCTATTTTGGATGGTCTACTTTTGTTGGATAATTCTTGTAAATCGGGATGGCCGTTGGACACGGGTTGGATGTTTGGTTTGACTACTTGTTGGGTCATTTGATGTTGTGGGAATGAGATTCTTTTTAGCAATCTTCTCTTATCTAATTTCAATGGAGTGGAGCTTATCAAGAAGCTTTCATGGGATTGGTTTCATTCTTTTTTTAAGGTAGATTCTAGAGTTTCTTGGTTAGATTGGTGTAATGATCTCACTTTTTTTTCATGTGTAGTTTAGTTGTTGGTTGGGTTTGTTGTAGGTTGTTTTGTTGGGAAGTTTTTCCTCTTCTTCTTTGTTTGTTCATGGGATAAGCACCCCTAGTGCTTTTTTTAATCCATTTTGCTTATAAAAAATATATAAGACGACCATCTTGTCTAAAAACAAAATGTTTTACTATACAAATGTTTCATTTTTTCTTTGTTATTCACCATGCAATTTGCCAAGTGCTAACATTTTAGTTTCATATATTTTACTTTATTTTTTATCTCTAAAAATCTTAGCAGTAAAACTTAGTCATACACTCATACTAAATTTCGAGGAGTCAAATGTATCTACCGACATTATTTGCATGGGATTTACGGGTATCATTAATTGTATTTATACGCCATTAAAAAATCTTGAATCTAATTAAACAAATTCAACATATTCCGTATCACTATCACACACTCCTATACTTCATACTCATTTGGTATTTGTTTTTGATAATACATATCCATTTCAATTTAAATCCATTTGATGTTAACTCTTCTCCTTCCTTCCAACACATAAATAGATATAAACCTTATCACAAAATAATTGCAAACAACTTCCATTAACAAAAGAAAAGAAAACACACCCTTATTGTTAGTACAACTACCATGAAATTCATCATCATATTTGTTTTGGTATTTCATAATCTTCCCATGAATCTTGCACATGGGAAGAAGGTTAATATTAATCACAAGAAAACCATTGTAAAGAGTGGTTGTGATTTGTTTAAAGGAAGATGGGTTTATGATGAATCATACCCTTTATATGAAACTTCACAGTGTCCTTTTATTGAGAAAGAATTTGATTGTCAGAATAATGGTAGACCAGATCAATTTTATCTCAAGTATAGATGGCAGCCCACAGGATGTAACTTACCTAGGTACACACATTTTTCATTTGGTTATTCTTATTGTTTTTTGTGTTTATTCATTTTATTTTAATTTTTATGTGATAGAAATAGAATTTAGGTTTTTGTAATGCTAAATTGCAATAGTGAGAGAAATATAGGGTTTGATTTAGGGTATCTAATTTAAAAATATCTGTTTTTGTTAGCTAATTTAAGATTTGTTGACAGTTTTTTATAAATGTTATTTATTGTTTAATCGTAAATAATATTTTATGAGTTTTTAAATTAAGTATGATTTAATCGTAACAAATTTTAAATTTAATCTTATAGCCCAATTTATTGTTAGTTTTTGGTTTTTTTTAAAAATGATTTTTATAATAAAACGTAATTTAGTGTTAAAAAAATTTACAATTTTTTTTATAAAAACTTAAAATAAAAATTTGTTTTAAATTTTTATTTTTAAAATACTATTTTACATATTTTAAATTTTTTTATTAAAATATTTTCTAGATATCAATATTTAAAAAAAATCACTTAATTTTGTATATATTTCAAATAATTTTTCATAAATATAATTTTTGAGATACAACTTTTTGAAAAATTCCAATTTTGACTATGTTTTGATATTTAATACTATATATGTTTGTATTATAGAATGTCAAAATTAATTTTTCAATTTAGGAAAACGAATATAAAAAAAATTTGTAATATTTTAAAAAACAATTTTATAAATCCATATTTAAAAATTAAAAAAAATACATTTTTTTTAAAAAGCTAAAACAAGCATGCTCTTATAAACACTTAAAAAATCATTTTTAGAATATCAATTAAGAGCTTAAAAAACCTATGTTTATCTGTGAAAGGAATTGCACTTGTATATATTAACAAAATTTAAGATGTTTCACTAGCAATTGTATAGACATCAATCACAAAAGTCTCTTTTTTCTCCTAATATGTTTTTCACTATACCAAAATAATGTAACAAGTTTGAGAAATAATTGTATTATTTAATTATGTGATTAATGTTCAAACCTAGTGGATGTCTGCAAAGAATAAAAGTTGTAAATCATTAGCCACTTAAATAAAACTCTTTCTTGAGGAAAATGATATTTTGTTGCATCTATCTTTAATATTTCAAATCATTTCTTTGTTTGTTAGGATGTCTTTTTAATGGTTATAATACTCCAAACAATTAGTTAAAGGTAGTAATTAACCTTAAATACATGTATATCCTTGACCTATCAAATGACATATACGTCAAGAAGTTGAAACTGAGGTGATCAAGTTGTGAAGTAACTTTCAACCATTTTGTGTACAAATAAGGAACACTTGTCAATTTAGAAACAAACAAAAATATTCATTTAATGTTGATTTAGACATTGGAGCTTCATTTGGACTCACTTGTGATTTTGAATTAATTTTGTCTTATAGATTCAATGGTGAAGATTTCTTAAGAAGATATAGAGGGAAAAGTGTTTTGTTTGTGGGGGATTCTTTGAGTTTGAATCAATGGCAATCACTCACTTGCATGCTTCATATAGCTGTTCCAGATGCTCACTATAACTTAGTGAGAATGGGTGACCTCTCCATTTTCACCTTCAATGTTAGACCTCTAACTATTTATTTATTTATTTATTTTATACTTGATTGTTCCTCTTTTACTCACTATCACTGCTTAAATCTATTATAATTTTAAAAATCAAAATTCACCCTTTACTAGATGAAAGGAAATATACACATGATATTTTAACAAATTGATAGTAATGTATATAGAGACGCAAATAACAATAATGTATACTAGAAAAAAAAAAATATAAAAACCATTTTACTTTAATATAAATTTCTACATTAATGAAATCATAATTATTTTTTTATTTATGTTTGATTAGTAATTTTTATGACAAACTGATAGTGTGATATATTAATATTTTTATGTGTTACTACTAGATTTATAGTTAAAATATAAGGGAAATTATATGTAAAAAAGTTATAATAATCACATTGTAAAAATATGTTGTACCACTTTACGGCTCATGCTTGATGGACAATGAAAATATTCAAACTCTTGGCCAGTTTTAAGAAAGAATTTCTGCCTAAGCGGCGGCGAGGACCAAGAAAATGTTTGATATTTTATCGAGTCTCGAGAAAGTATTTAGCCACTATACAACTTATGATTGAGGGACTGTATAAATGTTCGAGCTCTTAATCAATCTTAAAAAAACCTTTCATCCCTACACAGATATCCCAACTTAAAAAAGCATTTCACCCCTACACTGATCATGTTTGAGGGACTTTGTTAATGTATGATTTATTAGCCGATCTTAGGATTTGTCTCTACATAACTCAAGCTTGAGGAATTGCATAAATATTTGACCTCTTCATAAGTTGGAGACTGCTTAAATTTACATTCATTGTATAACACAATTACGAGGGTGCACCGTACGAGTGAGTCAGAATATATGATGAAGTTGGAAGAGCGTGCCATGGTGAACGAGGACACGCGTATGATAAGTGAGTTTGGGTCGGTTTAAAGGATCGAGTCGTCCCATCCAGCCCAAAACTTGCATAAATGAGGTAACCGAATAAAGAGATTTAAATGAATAAGATAATTTATATATGGCTAATTGGCAAACATTATGATCCAAGTTCCAGGCAGGAGACTCTTATTTCAATCATCATTAAGAGTTCACGATTAATGAGGGAGAACCTACACACCGAATGGACAAATAAACACAATTTACTTGAGAATCTAGCTGAAACTTTAGTAGCCATAGTCGAAAAAGTTACATTGTTGTTTTTTCTACAATTCATTAAATACCAAGGTCTAGAGGATATTTTCACAAATATAAGCCAAATACATCATTTTTATTCGAAGAGATATATAACTTATAATACATACAATTGCACAACATTGACATGAAACATCAACATTAACAATAACTTTATAAATTTAATAATTAAATATAACCACATATTTTGATCGCAAAAAAAATCGAGTTGCAAAGTTTGCAGCCATAAATTGATGATCTTGAAATTAAGTGAAATATCATAGTCAAGTAATAACAATTTAAATGCAATCATGCAATGATATAATTGACCTCCTATCAACTGGTAGTCTCTTTATTAAGCATTTCATTATCAAGGTATTTAAGTTACACACGTACAAGCAACAAAATGTAACCGAACAATTTATCTGAGAAAAGAAACTCAAAAGGAAATGTTTTCAGTGCGTTATGGTAAATGCGAAAATTGACAACTTTTTTGCAGAGCTACAACGTTAAGGTGATGTTCTCACGCAATGCATTTTTGGTGGACATCTTTAGTGAAAATATTGGTAGGGTTTTGAAACTAGATTCTATTGAAGCTGCCAATACATGGAAAGGAATTGATGTCTTGATTTTTGACTCTTGGCATTGGTGGCTTCACACCGGAAGAAAACAACCGTAATTAAAACATATTCTTCATTTCTTTATCTTTCTATTACATATTAACATATACTTTGTATCTATTCTTTTCTGACTTTTATTTTGTTCATGCAGATGGGATTTTATTCAGGTAGGGAATAATAGATTTAGAGATATGGATCGTTTGGTTGCGTATGAGAAAGGATTGAAAACATGGGCCAATTGGGTGGATGACAATATTAACATTACCAAAACAAATGTGTTCTTCCAAGGAGTCTCTCCGGATCATGTTAAGTAAGTATTTGTTGATTTTAAGTTGACTATGAGATGAAAATTAAAACTCTATGATATTAATTATGATTTTAAATTGTGACTACGGATGTTATGATTGTCGTTATAATGGTTGTTGCGATGCGTACTGCAAAATATTGTAACGGGAAAAACGAGTTATTTTTCAAACCTAAAATTTGACAACATTATATTGTGGTTAAATAGAGCTTAATCAAATATTTTTTATGGTCAAATTGTGTCATGGTTAACAATAGTTAATCAATACAGGATTTCCAAAAATTTAAAATAATTCTAAGAAAATTAAATAAACGTGGTTAAAATAGTCTAATGTGGATCATGTGATTTATTGCATTATGTTGCAAAACAATGCAGCCTCAATTTAAAATCATGGTGTCAACTTGTCTATGGCTGAGAACAATTTATTGAAATGAGAAACTTTTTTTTTTCTAATTATTTCCAGCTCCGAGCAATGGGGAACACCGACAGAAAGTGCAAAATATTGTGAAGGACAAGAAAAACCATTATTAGGAACCAAGTATCCAGGGGGCCCACACCCAGCAGAATTGGTTCTAGAAAGAGTTCTAAGTTCCATGAAAAAGCCTATAAACTTGCTTGATATTACAACTTTATCACAGCTTAGAAAAGATGGTCACCCATCAGTTTATGGACATGGAGGACATAGGGACATGGATTGCAGCCATTGGTGCCTAGCTGGTGTTCCCGATACTTGGAACCAACTTTTATATGCAACTTTAATTCAAAATTGATTAATGCATATTCTTAAATTAAAATTATGTTCTTTATGTACTTGTATATTTTCAATTAATATTTGTAAAGATGATCAAATAAGGTATCTTATTACAAAGTGTGAAATATTAAGTTGAAATTAGAAATGTTGGATAGAGGATTGAAGAATCTATGAGAATATCTCTCTTTTTATTGGAAAAACTGTAGACAATGGAAAGGGGTTATACATGTCTGAATCTCCTAAACTAAATGTTCATAATACAAAAGTCTTTAACAACTTTATAATTTGAGAAGGCCTATGAAACATTGAAACATGTGTAACTGTAATAGCATAAAATCCATTTTAAATAGGTCTACTCAAATTTTTTTTACAATAAATTATATTTTTAAATTATATTTGTCAAAAAAAATTATATAAATAATTCAACTATAATTCTTAAATATACATACAATCTATCAAAAACTCTAAAATGAATCTTACTAAACCCCACAATATATCCCATATTTATTCCGGATAAAAATACAATTGAAACAAATTAATTCAAATATATCAAAGTACATTAAAAAATCATACAATTAAATAAATCAAAGTAAAGTAAATATATATTAGATAACAAGAAACGTGACACAAATAATTTATTAAAAACGATACATAAATGTTAAAATAAATTACTAGCACAATATATACATGAAAAAGATATATTTAAAAAAATTTTCAATTGTTGTTATTCTAATATTGTTATATATGTTCTATCAAATCTTGTTGAAGGTGTCAATAATTTTGTTTACCACGAACGTTAAATCTTCTATGCAGGAACTCTTGAAATCAATATTAGAATCATTCGGCACTATTGTCGTGTCATTGGTTAGATGATCATAAGAAAAATAAAATTTTCCACCATATGTGGTTAGCTCATCTTCAACAATCATATTGTATAATATGATGCATGTAATCATTTTATGTTGTAGTGTGTATATGTGCCAAGATCATCTCAGATTACTTAGATTGCAACTCGGGATTAGAGAACCCAAAAGTTCGTTCAACAATCTTTCTTTCTCCTTCTTGATGTTGGACAAACAATTTTCTCTTATCCCCTTGTGACATTAGAATACTTTTCACAAATGTAACCCATTCAAGATAATTGTCATCCGATAGATAATAGCCCTTTTAGTATTCATTATGATTGATTGTATAATGAACCTCGTGAGCTCGCTCTTTCATATCATCATTGAAGACATTGAATTGGCTCAAATCATTAATATCGATGTTTGAAACGTCTACCTCCAAAGAATGCATGCCAAATCCATAAGTCTTGCGAAGCCACTACTTCAAGCTTAATAGTTGGTTTTCCCTTATCACCTCAAATGTATTGTCATTTTAATATAACTGGATAAGTATTTCTAATCTCAGCGCATACAATCAATTCTCTTTAATATTCCAGGAAAGCCTAGTGCCTCCCTTATCTGCATTAAGAGTTCGACGTCTTCAATGCTTGGCTTTCGCATATATTGTGTGTAACTACCCGATTTTGATCTTAATATTTTATCTGAGTTTTAGAGTGCTTTAATTTAATTTAATTAATATTATTGAGGTTGTTGGGTTTTAATAAAAATTATCTATATTTTTTATTTATTTAAAATAGTGTAGAATGTGGGAAATTGTGATTTGGGAAAAAATATAAATTAATTAAAATTAAGGAAGCGAATAGAATAACTAAGAGTCGAGGGAATTAATAAAATAAAAATAGAGAGCTTTTTGGTGAAACAAAGTGTCAGCAGAGTTGAGAGGGAGAATAGAAAATGAGAGTTTTTTGGTAAAACAAAGTGTCAGCACAGTTGAGAGGAAAACTCTAGCAAAGCAAGAGTAGAAGAAGAGTCTCCATAGCCAAAGTTTCAACATTTTTCTACGAAATTGAGATAGACGGGGGATTGTTCATGATATTAGTGTTTAAGCATGAAGGATAAATGAGAGTCTTTAACCCCTTTTTATTTTTGCTTTCCTTTTCCTCAATTGTTAAGAGATTTGAATCTTGAGATGGTTTGTACAAAACCTCTCTAGATTATTGCGATGCGATGTTATTTTTATATTATGTTAATTGTTAAATTTCGTGTGGGTTTATATGCATAAGTTTTATTTCTGACGTTCATGAGTATAAATAATGATTTTATAAGATATAATGATGATTTCATGTTTGATAAATGATGTATATGTCAAATCTGTGATGTTTGATGTGACTAAATGTTGTATTATTCATGTTTGATACATTATTGTGCGTATGAGGTTATTTGGATTAAAATTTGGAGATCTAGAGGTGCAACCATAGCGAAAAAGCTATTTTTTGTGTCCTGCACAGCACTGACGAGCGTCACCTGCATGACGGCCAAACAACCACCACAATAGGGAAGATGATGCCAAATGTCAGCGATGACGGACATCATATGAGTGATGGCCTAATCGTCAGAGTTTCATGACGGGTGTTATTTCCCCAAACTGTAAACGATGACGTGCGACTGATAGAGGATGGATGACGGTTTGGGATGATGGTCGTCATGTCTGGAAGGTTGATCGTTAGATCTTGTGTTAACCAATACTAGTCATTTGACTTGATTTTTCTAGTAGTTTTTGATTCCGATGAATGTTTGATGTTGTTTGATGAGTGTTGATAATATAAATATAATTTTGAATATTATTATTGAGTTTATGATAAATGACTCACGAGGAGAAATGTTTTTTAGTTGATATGGACAATTTTGTGGAACCATTGATTTGGCCATACAATGGCGATGAGTATTGGTGATGTGTTTTAAATTTGAGAGGAACTAGTGACGAGTATTTAAGTTGGAGGTGTGTCGCTATAAGAAAAATGCACAGAGTCGCCACCAAACTTTATTTATTCCGAAGAAAGAGAAAATATCGATAAAACCCCCTAAATTATGAAGAAAATGGTCTCGCAACCAAATTCGGGTTCGGAAGTTGGTTATGCAAGGGGAAAGTATTAGCACCCCTAACATCTGTGGTACTCAATGGGAACCATCTAGGTCTTCTAAGCACAAATGGGTGTCGTTATCTAATGGCTACTTGCTAAAGGGGAAAATGGATGGTTTTTTATTAGTATGCTAGCCGAGGATTGGGGCCCTTGTGCCTACGTATCCTTGAGGAATCAGAGCTCCATAGTTCGGAATAGAAAAAAGTATTTGTTGGTTGATTTTATACTTTGAAAAAGGGTTTTCGGAGTGATGCCCTAAGGGGCAAAAAGAGTTTGATGAGTTGATGTTGATTTTAGGTTTTTGAAAAGAGATTGTATTTGATTAGAAGTCACTAAACACTATGGGTAGAGGCGAATATTTCAAATTGCCAAGCCGAGTGTCTTGTGTCCAAAATACTCAGAGTGAGGGTAGGAAAGCACCATTCTCACTCATTCTCTAACACTTAAGACTCGTAGCATGCAATCCTAATTGTATTTTAATGTATTTTTGGAGTTATTGAGAAAATTCTGCTTGAGGTTAGATCAAGGGTTTTGTTGAGAAAATACCACTTGACGTTGGATCAAGGGTTTGAGAAAATGGTGAGGTCGGTCCTAGTCCCTAGGGATATCTAGCAAGAAAAAAAAAACCGCAGCCAAAGGAAAGAAGGAAAGTAAAAAAGTACACCACAATGGGGAGAGGGATACATAAAAAATACAAGGGAAGTAATGCGAGAAATAAATGGTCTCATTGTCAAGTAGCCTAAGAGAAACAAAGTGTCTTAAGCTATGAAATGGAAATAGGAATAAAAAAGTTACATGTCTCACTTATGTCCAGGAAGTGCTTCCTTGTTCAACTAGAATGGTAGGAGTTTTTTTTTCTTTAGGTTGGTTGATTGGCTTTTTCAGGTTTTGCACGCCATTATTTGCTAACCTTGGGCTTTTCCTTTATGCATTGGTGTCCAATCTTCTGACATTCTTCACTGTATCATGGCTTCCATTCAAACTCCACATGTTGACTTATTCTTTTTCCTTCATTGTCCTTTATTGTAATATTGCTTCTTTTTTTTATGTAACGTAATGCTCCAGACTGCTTTCAAGATTACAGAATGACCCCCACAAACCAACACGAGTCTTTTTAGCATGCTTTGTTCTTTGGATATTACTTCTCTAGAAAATTAGTTCTAAAAAAACCAAAGTAACTTTAGTACCTTCATCTTCCATTCACAGACGCGTGTTATCCCATCAGTCTTCAGCCTCCTCTGACAGCATATATGTGCCAAACAACACCTTATGTTTATCTGTGCAAGCCAGCACTCGAAAAAATCTTCTCAATCTCAGTGAGCCATGCCTGTGCACCTTCCTAATCATATATTCCCTTAAAGGTCGGCAAGTTGTTTCTTTGAAACTTCTCTGATAAACGAAATTCATCGTCGGCTTTATTCTGTTGACCATGTTGCGCCTGAGCCATCGCCTCCAAAGCATCAACAATAGCTTTGTCGTTTCTTCCTCCAGTCATATCTTTGAAAACCAGCAAACATCTATTAGAAAAAATATTACACCGACAATGTTCACATACACATCGCCTACCAAGGAACAAACAACATTATGAAAACTCAACTAGATGGGCTAACCTTCTCTGAAACCATTTCTAATGCCCCATACTGCTTTTCAAGATTACCGACTGACCCTATAAACCAACACATGTATTTTAAGCATGTTTTGTCCTCACTCATACGCTTTCCGAGAAACTTCCCAGAAGGCCACCCATCCAAATATTACTCCAAGTCAAGAACGCTTAAATATGGAGTTCTTATTTGTTAGTATACCACAAATATGATTCATCTTGTTGGTATAGGTAGTACCAATCAATCCTTATAAGCATTCCTTCAACCATACAGACCTATTCCTACAAAGCCTTCGGATCCCTCTCATTCCGATGTGAATTTAGCGACCACTCTCCACAATCTTCGGCCTCGAGTGTTACATTTGTTCTTGCTAAAAACATCAATTGGTTAACCTCCCTGATGCTAGCGAGGTAAGGTCATAAAGGTATGGTTGGAGTGTCTATGATTAGAATAGGGTTGACATTCACCATTGTTGGTGGACCAACATTCATATTAGGTTTGCTAATTTTTATGTTATTCATCGTGTGTCTTTTTTTCTCCCCCTTTTTTGTTATGGTCCTTGCTTCCCTTCTATAGCATAACCTTATCTTAATTAGTCTAATGACCATTAAACACATTTGTAACGTCCAAACTCTTAATAATCGTAAATGCCCCTTAACTTATGTAGGATGTCGTAACTAACAGAGTGACTTATTGTATCCTGTAATAGCTATAACCAGTTATAGGAATCCCATACTGACTATTGGACCCACTTGATCTAAAGATAGGGCCCGGGATGTAGTGATGGCATGCGCCCGACCTTTCTTTTTGGCCAGGACTACAATATGCACCTCGTCTCGTATTGTTTTAAGAATGCTCGACATTTTTGATTTCATACCTCGGCCATCCATATAATTTATGGGATGTACAACATCCATTCTTCGCCCTCTTCGGCCTCCGGTGTTACATGTCTACCAGCTTCGGCTTGGTTTGTCCCCGAACCACATCGTTCTGAGAGAGGTCTGACTCTGATACCACTATGTAACACCCTAAACACTGAAACTTATATAAAAAGAGTTACAATTCAAATCCAACTCAACTATGTAAATTCTCAAATAAAGTATTAAAAATAAACACCGCAATTTGAAACCAACTCAAAACATAACAAAAGTGTCTCATTCCCGATGTTACAAAATCAGAGCACTAAACCACTTAAATTCAATAGAATGATAAATAAACGAAGGTAAGCTCCAAGAAACTATCCTCCACTCACAACAACAAAACTATACTCATGATTATCGGTAAGATGTCCATGGTGGACAACATAATGTAAAAGGGATGAGAATAAACTTCTATATAAAACAACGTAAAGAATGTCACGATAGATAAACACACAACACATCACAGATTCAATACAAAAACCACACCATTACAATCTCTCACATTCTCCATCATAATATATACATATGCATGCAATGTGACTCACGACATCAACGCAATACATGTGGTAGTAATCAACGATGATTCTTCATACGAACCAGGTTTACCCGTCTGAACCCCGAGTCCACCCTTCTAGACTCAGGACAAGTTACTCGTCCACTCTTATAGACTCGTAACTCACCTCATTCACAACAACAACACAAATTATTTATGTCATACAATTTATGCAAAAATAACATGCACGTGTTTATGATCCCCCATCGAACCATATAGAACATGTAACATAGAAACAAAGTAGTTCCTCCTTCGAAACTACCACCATAATAAACAACGATTATGTACTTTCCACATAATTAATCATCAATCACCATAACAATTTATCTTGAATCAATCACACATTCACAAAATTGCACCTAAAGAAAACATGATGTTCATATCATTAATTCAAATTTAGCTCCTTAAAATATTACTGGAGAAAAGTGTTACATGTTAGCTTTCCAACACTCTTAACATCATAAAACAACATCAATTAATTATCGGGTTCAGAAACATCACTGAAAATTGAATCAGTGCGTCAAGATTGACCGCCCAAACCATGACGGTCTATTCCAAAGCCATGACAATCATCATGGGGATGACGACCAACCTATCATCCCTTTGTTCATCCATCACCACTTCACCTGTCCGTCATCACTCAAAAACACTCTGACGGCCTAACCATCATTTAGTTGACGGGCGTCAATCTATTTCAACACGCTGATGGGTAACTCGTTATGCAGGTGACGGTCGTCTACCCTGTGCAGAACGCAAAAACTTGTTTTCTTCCATTGGAACTCAAATGAAGTTATGATTTCACACCTAGAACACTCAAATCGACTATAAACGAATCATATATCAATTATAACACATGGCCATGTTAATTTTACATAAATTTACAATTGATTTCACCAATTTATCATTAAGTAAGGTCATATTCATGAAAACTCAAACACATCAATTAACAACAATTTACAGATTCCACATGCTTTCATCATGTATCAATTTCACATAATATAGTAGAGGATTTTCACACCACAATGTACTTTAAAAACAAATTCATCACAATTGTAAATCAAACACATATATGCATCATCAAATGGGAAAAGGAGAGAAAAACTAGAGGAGGGTGAAAATCCCTCTCTACCCTTCATAAATTACACCAATATACGAAGTAGTTCCCCTACCTAAATTTCCAGCAAACATTTTTCAACAATGTTGGTTTCCTTCTTCCTCCTCAAATCCATACCATCTCTCATGCCTTTGCCTCTTTGTCATACCCCAAATTTTACCCCCTAGATTCTTTCACTTAGTTACATCATGTGCATAACATCAAGGAGACCATGTGGTTGATCAATCAAGACTTGTGATGTTCATCAACATCTCAATCATCTCAATCATGGATCAAGTTTCTTCTCCATCAACAATCAAGTTTGAGGTGGCATTAAATCAAGATCATCAAGCCTCAATTCCCCAAGTGCACCTAATTAGGTTTTTTTGGTTAAAAGTCAACTGGATATTGACTTTTCAACCAAGACATGATCCCAGGCTTAGAAACATGATTCAAGACCCTCAAATGCACATTTGAAGTCCACTCACATGATCTAAATATCTCAATAAGTTTGATTCATTGATAAGTACAATATTTTGATTCATCTGATAGAAAGTCAACTTGATCAAAGTCGAAGTTTAACTTTTGACTTTTTTCCTCAAGTCAACAATCATGAAAATATGAGAAATAAGTGAATTGGATCATGATTAATCAAGAAAATCAAGAAAAATATTCAAAGTTGTGAAATTAGGGTGTTGTATTTTTTTGTAAGTTATGGAAATGCATGATCAAGTGACCAACTTCCCAAGATCATAACTTCTTTCTCAAGTATTCAATGAAAACACTTGAGGAATTTTCTTAAATATGGCATTTGATACTTCAATTTAATGAAAATTACAAGCCTAAATATTTCTTGGAGTGGAAGTTATTAATGTTTAAAGTTAAGATTTTTTAACTTACTGAAAATCCAAACACTTAGAAATTTTTCTAAGTTTTTCACCATAATAAGTGCATGACTTTAGTACCACTTTGTGACCAATTCAGCTAACTACTTTTCATGCCCAAGGTATTCACTTGAAGATGACATTACATACTTCAACATTATGGAATAATTGGATCAAAAGCTTACTAGGATTGGAAATTATGAAGGATCAATGTTGAGATTTCTTAGTTGTGAAAATTACCAAATACTTAGATTTTTTCTAAGTGTCAAACAGTTGAAAAATCTAATTTTGATGGCTAGTTTTCTCAATGATCCAAATTGAGTTTCTTCAAGTGATCAACTTCAAAGTTGTAGTATATGATGCCTTCTTTCCAATGGTACTAAGAGCATGAATTTCTTTTGCTTGAGCATGAGGTTACAAAATTGGGAAGAGGACATGTCAATGCTGATTTTCCAAGACAGAATTATATCAAATTGGTTGCGCACGATTTGGAGACATATTTTGGCCATGTTTTAAGCTTCTATTCATCATGAGACCAACTTGGAACTTGTTCATTATCATAAAATCTTCGAGTTGGTGGAAAATTCAGCAAAGATTGATCTTCATTCATGGTGTAAAAAGCTTTGATCCAACATGTTAATTTCAGATGATTTTGGCTAATACATGATTAAGCACTTTAATTATGTTGACTTGTTGGCAAAGGAAAAAACATGATCCTAACACTAGAAAGAGTTGGTACAAAACTTAGAATCCACTTGCAAAGTCAACTAGAAGCTACCAAAAGAAAAGATCCACCTTTTGTACTTTTGTCCACTTTTTTGGATTTCCTCCAAAGTTCATCATGCTAAGCTATTATCCAATGCTCTAGATTCAGATCACTAGCACTATAAATAGAGGCCATAATTCATCAGAAAACACACACCAAAACCTCTAGAAACTCAGAATCACCATTGCACCAATTCTCACATTTTCAAGTTTGTCAAAAAACCATAACTTGTGATCTTCCATTTCCTCCAACCAAACTTCATTCCAACACCAAAATTACTTCACATAAACTTCATAAAAGTGTTCCAAACCCATATAACACTTTTGTAACAAAATAATCACCATATCACAATCTCACTTTTTCCACTTTGCAAGTTGATTTGGATATAGAGCTCCATAAGGTTTCAAGGCAAGTTGAGCATATCAACACCTCCTTGTGGTCTAAGGAAGCTGCAGGGATCATCACATTGCTTCTGGGAGTGCTCTAAAGCAAAGCACGATTTCAACACTTTGAGGTAAGTTTTCATTTATTGAACACTATGATAGAAGCATCATTTTGATTCATTCTTATTACCAATATGCTTGCCGTAATGTGAGGATTGAAAGCCCTATGATTGTGTTCATTAGTCATGCTTTTATGGAATTTAATTTTTGTTAATTTAGGGTTCTTCTGGTTTTCCATTTATTTCTTGAGCTATGATTAATATAAATGAAATTGAATGGCATGGTTGAGTTTCTCATGAAATTCTAATTAAAATGGTATATTGGATTGTTTGATTTGGTTTAGAAACAAGGATTTTGAATTTTTGAAAACCTTTGAACTCAAGGTTGAAGATGAATATGAAGTGTGCGCGTTTTTTTTTCAAATGAATTTTTCATATATTATTATTTGAAGTTGGTTTTGTGACAAGCCAATTTGCTTGGCCTGGTGGAAGGCGTGTTTTGCCACATCCTGGAGGGAGGGGGTTCGAATCCCACCTCTTTCATTTTACCATTTTTTCTCTCTTTCTCTCTTTTCCCTTTTTTATTTTCATTTCTTTTCTATTTTATTTATTCATTATTTATTTCTTTTTATTAAAAGCCAATAATAATTTAGTGTTCATATTTTCATTTCCATTAAAAAATATCAAAATATTTTTTATATATTTTATTTAAGTTGTTTATTTTTATTAACTTTTAAAATAAAAAAGAAATAGTATACATATACATCAATTAATTACTATTATTAAAAATCATAAAACTTTCATTTTTTTATTCAAAATATTTGTGATTTATATTTTAAATTTGTTCAACAATACTTTCATATTTTGATTGTTTTTTGTTTTCTTCATTTATTCCTTAACTATTTAATTGATACACTTAGTTTAATCATACAATTATTTGTAAATATTTTTTTTTGGTTCATAACTTGTAAATGCTTTTAATTGGTTGATAAAGATTCTTTGGGCTAAATCATGATACATGCTCAACCCATGAGTGATATGAATTTGGGAATAAGTGATCATTTTAGCATAATTTGAAATCTTAGGTTGATAAATGACATGTATGAAGATTAAATGCTTTGTTGCCCTGATTTGTTTAAGAGACATGTTTGATTTCTTTACCTTGTTTAGATCAACTTTGTAAGGTGAATATTTGTGTTAAACATGAACCTAATGCATGATATACCATGAGTGTCAAGTTTTGTACCATGATTGTTAATATGCCATTAACTTGATGATGTCTCATCCTTGTGAATGTATGTGTGTATCTCTTTTGTGGTTAACATAATTGTTCCCCCATGACTTTGTCAAGTCACCCTTAAATGTTGTTTTCATCTATATGACTTTTGAACTTTTGTTCACTTTGGTTAATTATTATCATACCTCTCCCTTGTGACTTTGTCAAGTCACCCTTAGATGACGTTTCATCTAAATAGCATGTAAGCTCTATTACTCTAGATTGATCCTTACCATAAACATCTCCACCATGACTTTGTCAAGTCATACCACCCTAACTTAACTTTAGGGTAAAAGTTATAACTCCTTTGATTTATAAATCATATATGAGTAGGTGGTATTGTTATAACCAACTTTTCATTAAACCCTAATCTTCATCAAGATTACAACTTTTCATCAAATCCTAATCTTCATCAAGATTACAACTTTTCATCAACCCTAATCTTCATCAAGATTACCAACTTCTCATTAAACCTTAATCTTCATCAAGATTACAACCAAACATCAAACCCTAATCTTCATCAAAATCATGAACCTTTCATAAAACCCTAACCTTCATCAAGATTATGAAACTTTCTTCAAGTCCCAATCCATATCCCAAACATCAAACAACTGAATCCAAACTTAACCCTACAAATTTGAACCATCATAAGCAGATCCTTGGCCCTTCATCAAGTGCTCTAACAAACCTTTGACTCTTTATCAAGTGTCCTCTTTGGCCTTTTGTCAAGTTCCATCTCAAGACTTCTCCCTTATTTAAGGATAGTTAAAATACTTTAAAGCACATCAATACTCTTTTAAAATAAACTTGAAAGAAAAGGATTGTTGGAATATAGCATTCTAGCAAAACGCTTGAAAGATTGTTCTCAAGTCTTGCACATTGAGGTAGCCAATTATTTCCTTCTTTCTTTTTTAAAACACTTAATAAATAACCTTGTACCAAGAGGGGTTTGAGTCTAGCACTCTATCACAACTCTTTGAACCATTGAGTATTATCAATGTTCATAGTCTATAAACAATTTTCTTAATCAATCTTGAATGAAAGAGACTGTTAGATTTCAACACTCTTGCACAAACTCTTTGAACAATTGATCATCATCAAATGTTCCTCATTCTTAAAATATAGCCAAACTATACTCAAACATCCATTTCCATGGATAAACCTTGAGTATCACAAAGAGACCAAAACTTCTACTCAATTATGAGCAAATCTTTATTGTCATCAAGTGTATTTTCTTAAATAAAATTTCAAGATATCTAATAAGATCAGAGCTTTTTTTCAAATGAAATATGTTGTCTTAATAAACACTAGGGAAATGTTTTGCCTACAACCATTGAGTTGAGATAAGTGGCATGAATGAGATTTGTAAATCCATTCAGTGTAGTAACAATGTCCGCTCCTCATTTGTTTTGGGTAAACGAAGTCCTCTTGTTGATCAATACAATTTAGCATTCTCTAAAATTAACCAACAAAGTTTAGCCGAACTATGATTGCTCTGATTCCATCCTTGTAAGGATACGTAGGCACAAGACTGCAAAGTTTTGGTGAGCACCCTAATAATAAAAACCTCTTTAGGTTCCCTTTCTCTTTAAATAAAACTCTAAAAAACATTTCTGTCTCTCAATAAGTAGAAGATAAGAAACAAAACTTAATCTAACATTTATTCAACCTTAACAAAACGGACGTGAGGGGGTGCTTATACATTCCACTTGCGTAACCGACTCCCGAACTCAGACATTGTTTGCGAGGACCATATCTTGTCCTTTATTTTTTAGGGGTTTTATTTGATATTTTCCCTTTCGTCTATGGGAATAAATAAAGATCGGTGGAGACTCTGTTAAGTCCATCCCGCGGGCGTGCGATTGCGCTTCGCGAGGTCGTTCTCATTTTTTGAGGTACGACGGATGGTGACTCTGCAGGGGACATTCTCATCCCTAAGTGAGTCAAACCTAGTTTAGTTAGGTGTTATATGTGTGTTAGGTATGTTTGTTTCCTTTTCTTCTTTGATTATATGTTGATCTTTGCTTTATTGCATTTATATGTCTCTATACATCATGTGTGGTCTTTGGGGATCTGATATCTTGAACAAAGCTCTACACCCGAGTTTTGGAAATATCTGAGATAAAACATAAGGTTAGATTTGGTAGTTAGTAGTGTTAGACTTCAAGGGAAACCTCCATGTGGCAACTAGCATGAAGGCTCCTCTAGAGTAGACATGTTTGTAGATCTCGTTATAAGACAACTAGCATGTTGCATGATGCGGATTTATGAAGGGTCCATTGATGTTGAGTAAATCAAAAGAAATTATTAAGTATTGTATCCACAGAGACCGGTGCGATATTACCAACATTAAGGTAATTGTTATCGTTTTTAAGTGAAGTTTGTAAATTGATTTGTTTTTAAGTTAACAGAATATAAAATCGAACTTGTGAAACTAAGGTTTAAATGATGGAGAACTTGTTAGGATTAAAATTACACTACCGTGCACGTATGCTTTAGGTTGATACTTCTTTAAAGAACTTAATTTTCATATTACCTTCATTGAATTCACTCACAACAACAAATATGTCTATATGTTTGTTCAGAATTCAATTGGTTTAGTTTAACCGATGATTTCTCGATCAATTAAACAAAACAATTGCATTAAGAACCGAACGTTGTTTATGAAAGTTAAACCCTTAGTTCTATGTCTAGAACAAAGCGTTTAACCGATTATAATCTTTAACTTGAATACAAATGTAATTTTCAATCACGATTCGTATTCATTGGTTTAGAATGACAAAACAAGATTTAATCGATAATTATGAAGAACAAAATTTCATTAAGGAAGGAATCAATAAATACATACGATTACGATAGTTTCCTTCCAATCCAAACAAGAGAAGAGCTTCAGCTATCCATTGTCATGGTAGCTTGTACAAAAAGTAAGAATTGGAGATGAATTTGCATCAAGAATGATCTCTCGATTCTTGATGCGAACTCAACTCGATTCTTTCCACACTTTTCTCCCTACTTAGAATTATCTAACTAATATCTATTACTGGTGAAATTAATAATGTGATGATCCTTAATGCCTCTATTGTCTCCTTTTTATACTGGTTGAGATGGAGGACTTTCGCTATGCGAAGTTGTGGTCGCATAGCGAAGTCAGCTTCCTTAGCCGGTAAGAATTTCAAACCGCCATTGGAAACTGCCATACTTCGCTATGTGAAGTAAAGTTCACATAGCGAAGTTCTCTTGCTGCTGCTCGCTCCTTCTTGCTTCAAGCGAAACTAGTTGGGTTTGGTTCTATTTCTTTCTGTTTCAGCTCTCTTTTCCTCGCATCGCGACCTTCGCGTAGCGAGGCCCTGTCTCGCGATGCAAAAGTCCTTCGCTTCCTCTCGCTTCCTTCGCTTCAAGCGAAATTGGGACTTTTTGATTTTGTTTTTGTCTGTTGTTGCTCGTTTTAGCTCTACGTAGCGATGTGTTTGCCCGCGATGCGAAAGTTGTAGGACATGGATTCGTTTTGCTTGCAACTGGTGTTTTCCTTTGCTAAACCATGCAAAACCATAAACATTCAAGAGTAACATGCATTTGGATATTTTGTTAGTCAAATTTCGTCTTAAAAGTTAATGGAAGCAAGCATTTCGTTCGAGTTTTGACCAAAGATATATCAACTATTGGACTTCCATCAAATTCTCCCAAACTTAGTTTCTTGGTTGTCCTCAATCAAGAGCATGATCTTCTCAAGAAATGTTTTCAGGATTCAATCAAGTATTTGAAATAACACTTTGAAAAATGAATGGTTCAAATGATTAATTGTCAAGCAAGAAATATGTTCAATTGATTATAGAATCAGAGCATGATTATGGAATTAAGTTCTCGCCCATAAAATCACATCATATACTCATTATATAATGACCCAACTTCCTTGAATTTTTCCTAACACTTTTTGTCATACCTGTCATACCCCAAATTTTGACCACTAGGATTTCCCATCATTGTACAAATCATCATCACAATATGGATGTACTTTCATGCCTCATCAATTGCATCAAGGGTTGTTGAGCATTCACTACCATCAAGAATTAGGGTTTCAAGACCTCTCAGAGCCTTAGACAAAGGATCAATCAAGAAATGACATGATCTTTAACTTTTCTAACCTCTCAAACATCCACAATGGATCAGAAGGACTCCCACTTCAAGGATCAAGCACAAGGCTGCTCCCTTCTAGGTGGATCAAGTCTCAAGATCGACAGTGTTACCAAATTAGGGTTTTGGTCGACCAGGGCCTCCAGATGGAAATTTTTCATATGGGCACAAGCCAGTGATCCAAAACTTAACCTAATATACTCCATGGAACCTCATGGACCCAATCATCAAGTTAATTTTGCCTCAGGGGATGCATTCATCAAAAATCAGGAATTAGGGTTTCTTGACCTAATTCACCCCTAAGTGGACTTTTGGGACAAACCATGAGCCAAGACCTCAAGAGAGGGTTTGAGGGTCTCTAATGAACTATATTGATCCATTTGGAACAATGGATTAATCCAAGAAGCTTGAGCAACAAGTCTCAATTTCATCTGCACCACAATTAGGGTTTTAAGGAAAAAGTCAACTGTAACTTTGACTTTTGACCAAGACATGCTCCCAAGCCCTATGACATGCATCAATATACCCTATGACACCAATAGAACATGTCCATCAAGTTTGATTTAGGTCAAGGACATGATTTCCTGAAGAATTGCACAGTTTGGAATTCATTTGATAAAAAGTCAACTATGCACAAAAGTCAACTTTGACTTTTTGAGATTTTTCACCAAAATGGATTTTTAACCCTAAAATGATGTTAATGTATGATTTGAATCATCATTCATCAAGAAAAATCAAGAAAAGTTGGGTAACTTGTAAAAGGGGTAACCATAAAAACTTAGAAAATTTTCTAAGTTAAAAATAAAGTGGCTAGGGTACCAACTTTGGAGGACCATAACTCCTAAACCACAAAGCCATTTTCTCCCATCCAAGGCTTGATTTGTAGATCTCATTGCCCTCTACAAAAACTTCAACTAGACCTAAGTCCAACTCCTCATGGATTTTGAGTTATGGAGTGATCAAAATCAAGAAAAGTCACTTTGTTCCAACACTTAGTGAAAATTTCACTAAGTCAGATTTTACCCTACTTTTTGCCAAATGTAGGGGGTTTTTCACTTGGATTCAAAAGAGATCAAAACCAAACATGTTCAAACAGTTGTTGTATCATGTAAGGGCTTTCCAAAATGGCCAAGAACATTACCAAATTCCATTTGAGTCATGAGATATGACATTGGAAAGTTGCCTTGCTGAAATCTGCCAAGGCAAGGCAGAATTTGCATTTTTGCTCGATTTGCCAAAATCAGCCAAATCCTAATGCTCCTATCCACTTGGACACCTCTGAGGATTGAATCTAAAGGGGACAATCACTGAGCCAAGCCTCCAAAGTCTTTGGAACAAGAAATAGCATGTTGAACCTAGAATGGCCAAAATAGGGACAAGACTCCAATTTTGGATTGGAGCATTCAATGGAAGCATCAAGGTGGCATGGACTGAGCCATTTGCAACTGAATTCAGTCAAGACTTATCTAAGACCAAGGGAACCACAACCCTGTGCCCTAACCTCTAGTCAATGGCTAGAGGAGACTTGGATTTCCATTGGCCAACATTGAACAAACACCTGCTGCAGTTGCCATTCACTGTGGATCCCAAAACAAACTTGCTCTACTATAAATAGAGCTCAATTGTGATCAGTTTAAGTACACCAAATGCCTACAACACTTGCCTTTCTCAAAAACCACTTCTCACTCTCAAAAATGCCTTTCTTAGCAAGTCACTATCGGGTTTTTTATTAGAGAGCAATTCCACTCAAACCAATCACACACACATACCTCATATACATCATATGTTAGCTGATCAAACACTTAAACAACAACTGGAACACTGATTTCTCAGAATCACCAGTCAATTACTCAAGGTTTTAACCAAAGTGCGGTTGAGATGCCATGAAGTGATCCAGCCATTCTCAGTCAAGTCCAAGCATTTAAACACACTCCATAGGGTGTAGGGAAGTTGTTCAGATCATCACAATTCATCTGTAACACCTCCTACTCAGAAATCAATTTGCTCTTGCTGTCACGACCTAGAGGTAAGCTTAAACTTGGTCATCTCTCAATCTATGCATATTTCCTCGCACAATACTTTTGCCAAATGTTCATAATCATGCATGGAATGTTTCCCCTCAAGTAATTGCTTTGTTTGAATCGTGTGTTGAAAATCCCAGCCTTCATGCAGAAATTAGGGTTCATAAGGATTTATCGTGATTTCTTGTTTTATGCTTAATTTAAATGAGATTAATTGTCATAAACATGAGCGTGAGGTTGAGACGAGCATATTGATATGTGGATTGCATGATATAATCAAGTATTCAGTGAGATTGGATAGAAAATGCAAATCTGGGCAAGGCAGAAAACGTGCGTGTTCTTGGTCCATGTTCTTGGCGCCATTTTCATAAATTCAAATATTTGAATTTTGTGATTTTATTTAATTGATTCAAAAATTAATTTCTCTCTGAGTTTTAATGATTTTGAGTTGATTCTTTTTTTGATAATTCACAAAAATGTTAAAATATTTTATTTTCCCAAAAAATCCCAAAAATATTATTTATTTTGCATAATTGATATTTTTGCAAAGAATTAATGTTTTAATTGTTTTTAACATTTAAAATATTTTCCCACCTTGATTTTGCAACTTTTAATGCTTTCTAATTATTTTGTAGGTCAATACTTAATTTTTGAAGCATTAATCCAAGTTCACAATTTGTTTTTCCTATGTTAAACAATTTTGATCATTTTAATTGAATTTTTATTCAATTAAATACATTTTTGAAAACAAATTAGGGTTTTTAGATTAATTCAACCCTCATAAATCATTTTCAAAACACTTTGGGCCTCTGATAGAGTGTAAGACCCAATCCTTTTTTTGACCAAACCATTTTTGGGCCTCAGTGTATTGTATAAGTCCCGATACCGTAAAAAACAAACGGCGCGATCGTCGCCTTTTGAAAAATAACCTTTTGGGCCTCTCCTTGAGCTATAAGACCCATTCAAAACTCTTTTGGGCCTCTCCTTGAGTTATAAGACCCATTCAAAACATTTTGGGCCTCAATTATTGTATAAGTCCCTCTGCATTAAAAAAAAACCTCGGCGCGATCGCCATTTCAAACGGAAAAATCATCTGGGCCTACCCTCGTGTTATAAGGCCCACTCTTTTTCTTTAAACTTTTTGGGCCTCTTGAGAGAGTGTAAGACCCATCCCTTTGTACCGAAAACAATTTTTGGGCCACAGTCACTTGTATAAGTCTCTCTGTACAAATTCAAACAGTACGCTCACTGATAAAACCCTGGGCCTCTCCTTGAGCTGTAAGCCCCAAATCTTTCTTTTTCAAAGCACTTTCTACTTTGATTTTGAATATACTGTTGTTTTCAATATTTCTTTATTGAACAACTAACCAAACAGCATGGAAGCTCTACAACCGAGTAAGTGGTTATCGCTTTCATTTACCGCTTTTATATACATATAACTGTATTGTGGGGCTGTTTCACTGTAAGTCTTCTTTCATAAACTCATATCAACTGTGTAATAATAGTATAGATATTTAGAGTTTTCCCAGCCACTACGTCTAGAACTAGGTGACGCCGTTTCGTTTATTCGTAGAAATAGACAACTAGATCCCCAATAGGATCATCAGATACAGTCTTCTCTTCGGCTGTCCTCATTAGGAATTGTCAAGAAACTCTACTCCCAGAGATGAATGTATTCTCCGTGAATGGCATCTTTGAGTTTCTTCCAATTCTCAAACTTTCCTGACTTGATCTATTCCTTGTGAATAGCTTGCCTTGAATGGCATCTTTGAATTTCTCAAACTCTCTCTTGGGCTTTGTACAATGATTCTCCCCAACAGAGTCAAACAATGTTTAGTCTCTCTCTCGGGCTTTGTACGAGACACATAAGAGACTCCCTCGTTGAGTCAATCACCCTTTCGCCTCCATCTCGGGCTTTATACCAGATACAAAAAGGTTCTTATTGAGCCAAACAAATTTTAGCCTCCATCTCGGTCTTCGTACGAGATACAAAAACTTTCTTGTTGAGTCAATTAGCCTTCACCTCGGGCTTTATACGAGATACCAAAAGACTCCATCGTTGAGTCGAAACCTTTTAGCCTCTCTCTCGGGCTTTATACGAGACACATAATAGCCTCCTCTTAGGCTTTGTATAAGAAAACCACTGGTTGATCCAATTAACCTTTCAGCATCAAAGTTGTGCCTCGTTCACAGTACACAAACATCAACAACTCTTTCCCTTTCATCTAATCGCTGTAAGCGGCAAGCCTCTGGATCATCTACATCCATGCCACTGTCCCTCTTTTAGTATGAGAAATTCCTAAGGAAAGATGGCATTACTCTACACTGAGTTAAAGTCTTCTCCTTCAGGTTGAAATCCCCTATAAAGGAAATTATGGCATTGCCGGATTCACAAATCCCGGTTAAAGTAATTCTCCTTTATAAACAGTCGTAACAGACAAACCCCTCTTTAGAGATGACAAATTCTCTCTAAAGGTGAGACCTTTAGCTTCACATCTTGGGCTTTGAACAAGATACAAATCACCTTTAGCTTCACATCTTGGGCTTTAAACAAGATACAAATCACCTTTCGCTTCACGTCTTGGGCTTTGAACAAGACACCAAAACACCCATTTCCTCCCATAGAATAGGAGGAACTACGAACGCTTTGATTTCCATATTTCGGTAAACGGGAATACGTAGGCATAAGATTGAAAGAAAAATCTTAGCGAGCACACTAAACAAAAACCCAAAATCCTATACTTTCATATATATCCGTTCTAACATCTCAACCAATAGCCTAAAGCACCCCTCGTCAACAAAATTAACTTAGGAGAAACCCCGAATCTTTGTAGCATCTGTAACCTAACAGACCGCTGTTTAATCTCAGTATGCAAGTAGGGTTAGTTGGAGACATCTATTTCCCTTCCTTCATCAGCTTTAATAGGATAAAAAATGAATCGAGCTGTAGTACCAGAGTGATCGTGCTTCGCAACCACATCTAAAAATCACTCGCTACAGAAAAATGGCAACTCTGCTGGGGAATGCGGTCTTTTTAGGGATCTTGTTCTTTTTTGTGGAAACCTTGACGTCACTAGGATCTTAGGTCAAAACGCCGTTAATTTGGAATGAAACCACAGATTGGTGACTCCGCCGGGAAACCATTTTCTGTCAGGAACTTAAGATTCTAGCTTTTAAAAGTCTAGGATGATTAGGACAAATATATATACTGCTTTTCCTAATTGCTAGACGTGTTAATTTTTTTGCTAATGGGAATGCGTGTGATGCCGCATGGGGAAAGATCGAGTATACACTTAAGATAAGTGATGGCGACGAGGTCGACCATCAATCTCAGTGGAGGCTGACCAATGCTACCCATTCTCTCACCTAGACAATGGGCCGATTGTGATGTCTGAGAAGCTGAGGAGCCAAACCCTTTTGTAGTGCAGAAACTATCGGGAATAGTTGTTACGCGATACTACCCTCATTTGAGGCTGGTGATCTATTCTCGATGAATGACACTTACTCTAAGATTGCTCTACAACTCGCTGGCGATCCGCTTGTTGTTTTGTTTTCCTGGGAGGAGCTGATGATGGGTAGAGCCTTGACTTCATGACAACGACCCTTTGACCCCATGTTTTTTCTATGTTTTTGTGTGCTGCATTCATGCATTCATTTAAAAAATATTAAAACATTCAAAAAAAATTTCTCTTCTAGTCTCTCTGTTTTTCAAATTAAACTAAGACTGTGATTGGAAATATCAGAGAAAAGGACTGCGCTAATGGATTACGGTAGAAGGGGAACTCATAGTTACACCTTGAAGGTTCCAAAGCTAGAGGATTTGAGAAGGTTAGCGAGGATGATCACTAACCCAGAGGCTTTCAGAGCCAAGCACGGAGGTTTGCTACCACTGTTAAGAGTCCACGTGATTGAGGGAATCATGGATGCGCTCAGTCAGTTTTATGATCCAGTTTATCACTGTTTCACATTCCTGGATTACCAGCTAGTACCAACGCTGGAGGAGTATTCTCATCTGATCGATTTACATATCACAGATCGAGCTCTATTTTCTGGACTGGAAGAAATTCCAAAGAATCAGACCATTGCAAGAGCGATTCATTTGGACGAGTCTGAGGTCAGGACTCACCTAACCACTAAGGGTGGCATACAAGGTTTGCCAGCCCAGTTATTGACAAAGAAAGCCCTGTATTTTGCCAGTATAGGAAATGTTACTGCTTTTGAAAGCGTCTTTGTCTTGCTCGCCTACGGGTTATTTTTGTTTCCCAACATCAATAATTTCGTCGATATCAACTCCATTAAGGTTTTTCTCATTGGAAACCCTGTGCCGACTTTGCTCCCAGATGCGTATCATTCTGTACACTTGGGAAATTTGTACAGCGGAGGGGAGATCACATGCTGTGCACCTCTGCTTTACAAATGGTTTATCTCTCACTTGCCCAAGTCTGTTGCTTTTTGGGATTGTAAGAGTGCCTTACGTTGGTCGCAGAAGATCATGTCCCTTACCAACTCTGATATAGATTGGTGTAATAGGATCTATGATGGAATCAGGATCATTGACCGTTGTGGAAACTTCCCCAACGTACCCCTTATAGGAACTAAGGGAGGAATCAACTATCATCCGGTGTTGGTTCGCCGTCAATTTGGATACCCGGTGAGACACGTCCCACGGGGTGTTCATCTGGAAGGTCTTTTCTTCAAGGAAGGAGAAAATGACAGAGCACTAAAGATGGAAATAGTGCAAGCTTGGAAGCATGTTCATAAGAAAGGACGAGAGTCTCTGGGAAAACCAGACTGTGTCTCGGTGGAGCCTTATCTCCATTGGGTACAAACTAGAGCTCTCAAGCTAAAGATGCCTTATCCTCGTTACAGAATTCTTCCGTCGAGGGAATCTGTCATGTACTTCATGATGGAAACTAAAAAGCTTCAGGTTACTCTCAACAAAGTTCAAAAGGAGAGAAGGTCTTGGAAGAACAAGTACCGCACCCTCGATATAGAGTGCATCAAAATACAGCAATTACTAAAAGTGAAAGATGCTCTGATTGAAATTTTGGAGCAACATGCTGTAGAGAATCAAGATGACCAAAGGAATTTGCTCGCTCCTTTCACCTGGCAAAGGAATGACAACCCGACAACGGCCCAAGAGTCCCGGTCAAAGAAAAGGAAGATGCCATAATCAGCACCCGATTTCTCTTCAGAGAGGACTCGGGACCCATTAGCTTAGGTTTCTGTTTCTGCATCTTGTAATCTACTGTATTTCCATTTTTGTAATCCTTTGAATTTCAATAAAAAGGGGTTTCCCCACCGTTTGATATTTGCAATCTAATTGTCGAAGTTTATTTTGATTAAACCAAGAAAAAACAATTAATATAATCATTGCATTCATCATTCTCACATCGCGTATTCTTCTTACCTACGAATCTCACGTTCGTGTCTTGGTTCTAGAGTCAAAACTGTCTCATCCGTATAATACTCGGGCCAATCGTCAGAAAAAGATGGATGATCTTGAGGAAGAAAACAGAGAGTTGAAAAAAGAGATCGACGCTTTGAGAGAGGATATGAGAAAGCTTCGTAACGCCATGCAAGCCATGGCAGAAGCTCAGCTGCAAAGAACTGTGATCTCAGAGATCACCTCAACGCCCATAGTGGAGAAGTATGATCCTAGGTATCAAATACCGAAAGATCGTCCTTGGGGCATGCCTGTTAACTATATCCCGGAAGGATATGTTCCGCCGATCACTGAAGATCAGGGAATCACAACAGAAGCCGCTGGGCCTGAAGGTTACAAACTTTGGGAAAGCGAAGCTGCCAGAGGCATACTGAAGACTCCTGAAGGTTACAAACTTCAGGAGACGCCAAGACTCACTACCGTAGTCACGGTACCACCCCCTGTGGTGCACACTGTCCCGGAAGGACAGATTCCACAGACACCTTCTGGTAAGAAGGAAACTATGTTTGACAGAATGGAGGAATTCCAGGAGCAGTTCTTGGAAATGCAGAAGGAACTGCAAGCCATTCGCGGTCAGGATTTATTTGGAAAGGACGCCGCTGATCTGTGTTTAGTCCAAATGTAAAAGTCCCGCACAAATTTCAAGTGCCCGACTTTGAAAAGTATAAGGGTAACTCTTGCCCTCAAAGCCATCTGGTGATGTACGCACGGTGGATGTCAGCTCAGACGGAGAATCAGGACATACTGATTCATTACTTCCACGATAGTTTAATCGGTGCTGCACTCAAATGGTACATGGGTTTAAACTGTGCCACGATCAGCACATTCAGAGATCTTGGCACTGCCTTCGTCCAACAATATAAATACAATTTGGATATGGCACCGGACAGAGATCAACTCAGATCGATGTTGCAAAAGGACAAGGAAACCTTTAAGGAGTATGCTCAAAGGTGGCGTGAGATTGCCGCTCAAATTTGTCCACCTCTTGAGGAAAAAGAGATGACAAAGATCTTCTTAAAGACCTTAAGCTCAGTTTACTATGACCGAATGGTTGCCAGTGCACCCAGTGATTTCACCGAAATGGTCGGCATGGGGGTACGTCTTGAGGAAGCCGTCCAAGAAGGATGTTTGGTAAAAGACACTGGATCGACGAGCAGTACTAAAAAATACGGTAGTGCTCTCCCTAAGAAAAAAAAACAAGATATTGGGAATATCTCTCTTGGAAAGCAAAGGCGACGTTATCAACCGGTAGCAGCTGTGACTCCTGCTATCAACCCTGCGTCTATTCCTACGTATCAACCTCAGGATGCGCAGAGCCAACCTGATCAACAAAGGACACAACAGCCTCTTCAGCAGGCTCGTCCTCCATACAACAACAACTGTACAACACGGCCACCAGGATTTGATCCTATACCCGTGTCGTACGCAGAGCTGTTTCCATTACTACTGGCTAAGGGGTACATTCAGACTAAATCTCCTCTTACAGTACCAGAAAATCTGCCTTTTTGGTTTAAGGTGGATCAAACTTGCCCTTATCATCAAGGAGGATCAGGGCATAACATAGAGACTTGCCTTAATTTCAAGTCCGACGTGTAAAAACTTGTTAGGAGCGGGGTCTTATCCTTCAAGGATATGAATCCTAATGTTCTCACGAATCCGCTGCCTCAACACGAGAAGGCTGCAGTCAATTTGATAGAAAGAGAGGCTAACGATGTCTATCAAATTCACGATGTACTCTTGTTGAAAACCAATCTGGTCAAGATGCATTGTAGAGAGAGTGGATATGGCCATGAGCCACCTCATAATTATCACTAGTGTGATATCTGCTCTAAAGACAATCAGAGATGTTCTGTGGTGCAAGCAGCTCTACAGGAACAGATGGATCTCAGATGATTCCAAGAGCACCGAGTTCGTGAAGTTAACATGGTTTACACGAATTCTAACGTCATTCAAAACCATGACATCCGTGCGATGAATGTCAACTTGGTGGCGATGCACTCAAGGCAAAGCCAGTATCATAATCTTCCGCGACACGATTACAGTTCTTGTCTGACTTGCTCGGTAAACAAACAGGGTTGTTCTTTTGTACAAGAAGCCCTCCAGCGTCAGATGGATCTTGGATGGATCCAAGACTACCATGATAGGAATTCCTATCAAATCAACATGGTTCAGATCTTCGATATTCGCGTGATGAATACCAACCTGGTAGAGTTACATGCTGAGCAGGTCCGACTCGGATTCTTAATATCACACGACTATCAAAGCTGTAAAGCAGGTTGCAAAAACGATCGAGGTTGTACCCTTGTCCAGGAGGTACTTCAGCACTTGTTAAATCACTGGTGGATGCCAATTTATATGGATGAAAATACTCAGCAGATTAGTATCAATAACAGAAACCCCACTCGGCGTCAGAGTCAGGATGTCCGCTCTATGGAAGCTAACCTAGTGAGGTTACATTGTATTCAAAGCGGGCGTGGCCAGGTGCCACCACACAACTATGAACGTTGCGGCATCTGTTCGGAAAGTAACCAAGGGTGTTACTTTGTGAGAGCAGCTCTACAGGGTCAGGTAGACCGTGGAGAGATTCGCCCATATCCAGGTTCTGGACCCATCAACTGGGCGCCGGACTACCTTGCCGATCAAGTTGAGGATGTTTTCACGATCTCGGGTCATCACAGGACCAGGGATGTTTTTTCCATTATCCCTCTACTGGACGAATCTAAAATTCCCAATCGGGAACGGTTCGAGATTACTTATGATGGTCAGAAAAATCAGAGGACTCCCATAGTCATCTATCTACCGGGACCATTACCGTATGAATCAGCTAAGGCAATCCCTTACAAGTACGGTGCAACGATAATTGAAAATGGAAAGGAAATTCCATTACCCTCCGTTGTGAATATTGCAGACATCAGTCGTGTAACACGAAGTGGTCGAATCTTCAACCGAGGAGTTGGAGAACCTAACAAGGAAAAGGAACTTCAGACAGAAGCTCCCGATCCATCAGTCGGTCAATCCAGTAATCCCGACCTTTCTAAAAATAATGATGAGATGCTGAAGCTCATCCAAAGGAGTGAATACAACATTGTCGATCAACTGTTACAAACTCCTTCAAAGATCTCGGTATTATCACTGTTACTCAGTTCAGAAGCCCACAGGGAGGCTCTACAGAAAGTCTTGGAGCAAGCCTTTGTGGAACTTGATGTAACGATTAGACAGTTTGATAGCATTGTCTCTAACATCACTTCCTGCAACAATTTGGGATTTAGTGATGAGGAACTACCCGAAGAGGGTCGTCGTCATAACATGGCGCTCAATATCACAGTTAACTGCCAGGACGATGCTTTAGCCAGCGTACTGGTAGACACAGGGTCAACCCTGAATGTTATGCTGAAGTCCACTTTGATGCAATTATCATTTAAAGGCCCTCCGATGAGAATCAGCGAGGTCGTCGTCAAAGCGTTCGACGGATCCAGAAAAACAGTTATCGGCGAAGTTGATGTTCCCATAACTATCGGTCCTCATACTTTCCAAGTCACTTTCCAGGTCATGGACATCCGGGCAACATACAGTTGTTTATTAGGAAGACCTTGGATACATCAGGCTGGAGCGGTCACTTCAACCCTCCACCAAAAGCTAAAGTTCGTTCAGAATGATCAACTTGTCACAGTCTGTGGGGAACAAGCCTTGCTTGTAAGCAACTTGTCATCATCTACTGGCATAGAACCCGAGGAGGTTATTGGAACTCAGTTCCAAGCACTGTCGGTAAGCAAGGACAATCAATCCCAAGGAGGAACCTCGATTTCCTCATACAAAGATGCTATCAAAGCGGTCGAGAGTACCGATACAATAGGATGGGGATAGCTTGTCATTCCTATTGACAATAAAACAAAGAAGGGTCTTGGTTTTTCTGCAACTTGTACCCAGACAGCTGCCAACGAAGAAAGTCTTCATCCCCTTCAAAACTTCTTCCACAGTGGAGGTTTTCTTCACCCAGTGTCTCAGGCAGTACATGCTATCAATGAGGAAGATCCCTCTGACACAGATGAAGAATGGAAGTCCTATCTTAATAAGGACGGTTATATGTCTCAGGAAGAGGTGCCTATGCCATTTTTCTATCCCGCACAGAGTCCGAGATTTATACCACGGTCAGACGTCGAAATGATATATGGAGATTGTGATCTGGAAGGATGTCGTGCTCCGCCAAATTCATTAGAGGAGGACACTCTGATGAAAGACAACTTTGACCACAGTTACTATGGCCCAATGGATGGTCTGCCAATGTGGTAACCTTACCCAGGAAACTTGGGGCAAGAGAGTCAGCCGAACAATGAAAAGCAGTTGACCATCATTGAACAGAATACATGTGTCCCCACCATGTCATGGGATCAACACTCAGGTCATTCAGAAACTACTCAACATGAAGATGAATTCGCAACGTTTGCAGGACTTGAATTCATCAACTATGCTTTTCCCGAGGTCAACGTCATCGAGAGAGATGACTCCTCCAGTTCCAAAGAAGTTTGAGACACCTTGGGACAACCGAGTGGAAAATACGACTATATGGTTAAGTACACTGCTCCCGAAAGCTCTCGTATCAGGCTCGAAGATATCCAGCCTACTGGATGGGGAGATACAGCTGAAAGCACAAATACTATGCAAAATACAACTGAGGAATTCTCCTACGACAATTCTGCCTGGGAGACAGATTCCAATGATCCCGTTCCACCAGAAATCAGCGTCATTTCTGAAGACAAATCAAGGAAGGTGCCAGACTTTGTGATTCACCGAGGAGTTCGTCGCCAATGGGTCGCTGTTGATGCTCCGAAGGTCGTTCGTCAGTCAAAGTAATTCCATCTTTAACCTTTCACCCTACCCAGGTGAAACAGATGTTTTGATAGGGCTCGCTTTCTGTAAATTTTCCCTCTTCGCTTAGCCCAAAGCGACAGAGTTTTGTTTTATAGGACTGTAGTTTCAAGAATCGACTTGTTCATTAATAAAATAACGTCGTTCTATAATATCCGCATTAATTGCTGCTTTCTCTTTTTGCTTTTTCAGAAAATGGTAATCCTAAAAAACAATTCAAATAAAAACAAGCAGTAATAAAATAAAAACACTGCACACACTTGCATTTTCTCTATCTCTTCTAAACACGAATCATCACGTCATGCAGATTGCTTGTTTTAAACCCCGTTGAAACATACGATCCGATGCCTTCTCCCAACTTTGAGTTCCCGGTATTTGAGGCTGAAGAAGAAAATGACGACAAAATTCCAGAAGAGATATCTCGACTACTCAGACAAGAGGAAAGGTCCATTGAACCTCACAAAGAGCCGTTGGAAATGGTAAACTTGGGTTCAGAAAAAGAGAGAAAAGAAATCAGGATTGGGGCACTGCTCAGTCCAACTGCCAAAGAGAGTTTGATAAAGCTTCTCAAAGAATTCCCCGATGTATTCGCTTGGTCCTATCAGGACATGCCAGGGTTGGATACCAGCATCGTGGAACATCACTTACCGTTGAGATCGGAATGTCCGCCAGTAAAGCAAAGGTTGAGACGCACTCACCCGAACATGGCCATCAAAATCAAAGAGGAGGTACAGAAACAGATTGACGCAGGTTTCCTCGCCACATCTGAATATCCTCAATGGTTAGCCAACATCGTACCCGTTCCAAAAAAGGACGGAAAGGTCAGAATGTGTGTTGATTACAGGGATCTGAACAAGGCTAGTCCAAAGGACGACTTTCCTTTACCACACATTGACATGCTGGTAGACAGCACAACAAAGTTCAAAATTTTCTCCTTCATGGATGGATTCTCGGGCTATAATCAGATCAAAATGGCGCCGAAAGACATGGAGAAAACTTCATTCATTACCCCATGGGGCACCTTTTGTTACAAGGTAATGCCGTTCGGTTTGAAGAATGTCGGGGCAACCTATCACAGGGCCATGACTACTCTGTTTCATGACATGATACACAAAGAGATCGAGGTATATGTCGATGATATGATTGCAAAATCTAAGACAGAAGAGGAGCATGTGACCCATCTATCAAAATTGTTCGAACGTCTAAGAAAATTCAAGCTCCGCTTGAATCCCAACAAGTGCACCTTCGGTATCCGTTCAGGGAAACTACTAGGGTTCATCGTCAGCCAGAAAGGAATTGAGGTTGATCCTGACAAGGTCAAGGCCATTCAAGAAATGCCTTCTCTAAAAACTGAAAAACAAGTCAGAGGATTCCTGGGACGTTTGAATTACATCTCCAGGTTCAAATTCCTTATGACCGCCACGTGTGCGCCGATTTTCAAATTACTCAAAAAGAACCAGGACTGCGTTTGGTCAGAAGACTGCCAAACCGCCTTCGACAGTATCAAGGAATATCTGTTGAATCCTCCTATTCTATCACCTCCAGTGGAAGGAAGGCCACTGATCATTTACCTCACAGTCTTAGAGGACTCAATGGGATGTGTACTTGGCCAACAAGATGAAACCAAAAGGAAAAAGTCTGCCATTTACTATTTGAGCAAGAAATTCACCGACTGCGAAACTCGGTACACGATGCTTGAGAAAACTTGTTGTGCTTTGGCTTGGGCAGCCAAACGTCTTTGCCAATACATGATTTGTCATACTACTTGGTTAATCTCAGAAATGGATCCAATCAAGTACGTCTTCAAAAAGCCTGCTCTCACAGGAAGAATTGCCCGTTGGCAGATGTTGTTATCAGAATATGACATAGAGTACCACGCTCAAAAAGCCGTTAAGGGAAGTATTTTAGCCGATCATTTGGCTCATCAACTGATTGACGATCAAGAATCAATCGGGTTCGACTTCCCAGACGAAGATGTCATGTATTTAAAAATGAAAGATTGCGATGAACCGCTACCCAATGAAGGGTCAGAACCAGGTTCCCAATGGGGACTAATCTTTGACGGAGCAGTTAACCATTATGGAAACGGAATTGGGGCAATCATTGTTACCCCTCAGGGTACCCACATTCCTTTCACCGCCAGACTTACGTTCAAATGTACGAACAACGAGGCCGAATACGAAGCTTGTATCATGGGTCTTGAAGAAGCAATTGATTTAAGGATCAAAAGCTTGGATGTATATGGCGACTCAGCTCTGGTTATCAATCAGATAAAAGGAGATTGGAACACATACCAATCAGGACTGATTCCTTACAAAGACTATGCAAGAAGGTTGTTACCCTTCTTCAACAGAGTTGAGTTTCAACATATCCCTCGTGAGGAGAATAACATGGCTGATGCATTAGCCACTCTCTCTTCCATGATTAGTGTAGGTCAATGGAACGACTTACCTAAGATCGACATAATGCGCCTTGAACGGCCCGCTTACATCTTCACGATTGAAGCAGTCATAGACGATAAACCTTGGTATCACGATCTCAAATGCTTCCTTCAGAAACAAGAGTACCCATATGGGGCACTCAGAAAAGACAGAAAAACCCTCAAAAGATTGGCTGGAAACTTCTTCCTGAGTGTGGACACTCTCTATAAGAGAAATTTTGACATGGTCTTGCTCCGATACGTCGACAGACCAGAAGCAGACATGCTTATGAAAGAAATTCATGAAGGATCCTTTGGTACTCATGCTAATGGACACACAATGGCGAGAAAAAATCTCAGAGCAGGGTACTATTGGTTGATAATGGAATCCGACTGCTACAAGTACATGAGGAGGTGTCACAAGTGTCAGATATACTCCGACAAAATTCATGTACCGCCATCACATCTCAAAGTTCTCTCTTCCCCATAGCCATTGACTACTTCACCAAGTAGGTCGAAGGAGCGTCGTACGCTAATGTAACCCGACAAGTGGTGGTCTGATTTATCAAAAATAATATCATCTGCCGTTATGGTGTTCCGAGCCAGATCATTACTGGAAATAGATCTAACTTGAACAATAAGATGATGAAGGAGTTGTATGCAGAGTTCAAGATTGAACATCATAACTCATCTCCCTACCGACCCAAGATGAACGGAGCAGTAGAAGCGGCTAACAAGAACATCAAGAAGATTGTTCAGAAGATGGTTGTAACCTACAAAGACTGGCACGAAATTCTACCCTTTGCTCTTCACGGTTATCGCACATCTGTCCGCACTTCAACATGGGCAACCCCTTTCTCTCTAGTGTATGGCATGGAGGCAGTTCTCCCCATAGAAGTAGAGATCCCGTCAATCCGAGTATTGATGGAAGCTAAGCTCACCGAAGCTGAATGGTGTCAAAGCCGACACGACGAATTGAATATGATTGAGGAGAAGCGAATCACGGCACTATGCCATGGTCAATTGTATCAACAGAGAATGAAGAGGGCGTTTGACAAAAAGGTCCGACCTCGCGTCTTCAGGAAAGGAGACCTCGTGCTCAAAAAGATACAGTCATTTCTCACTGATTCGCGAGGTAAGTGGACTCCGAATTATGATGGCCCCTATGTGGTCACGAAAGCTTTCTCAGGCGGCGCCTTGAGACTTGCAACCATGGACGGAGAGGAATTTGCCTACCCCACAAATGTTGATGTAGTCAAGAAATACTTCGCCTAAACTAAAAAAAAAAAAAAACGTCTCGGTGGATTGAAAACCCGAAAGGGCGGTCCAGGAAAAAGTTAGAGACATGAAAAAAATCATCCCCGTGGATTGGAAACATCACAGTACAATCCAGGCAAAAGTTAGGGATAATGGCAAGTAACTATGTTCAACAAAGGCAAGTCCCTCAGCAGCAGCAGTTACATCATCCGCCAGAAAACTCCAGTCAAGGTCATCTTCGACAAAAGCTCAGGATGCCCCGAATTCAAAGTTGGTAGAAGGATAGTGGTCGTTATGTTTCAACGTAGCCCTTTTCCCTGTAAATTACCATTTTCTAACTTTGTATATACTCTTTGGAATCACGCGTTTGGCTGATTTCCATCCTATCAATAAAATTTGAGCCTTTGTGCTTTTGTTTGTAATTCTTATTTGTTTTAGCTTTACAGAACGACGTTGTTAACATGATTACCGATTCTTGAAATAAAACAAAAATGAATTTACTTGTTAAAACTTTTTATGCTTTTAAATTAAATATGGCAATTTCTTTTGACTGTTAAACATCAAAAGAACATCAATCGCTTCTCCAGAAGTAGGCAAACTTCAAAGTGCAGAATCAAAGTACTCCTTCTAACCCAGTACGCCTGAATGAAGGGATCAACTGTGTCAGAGACCTTGACACGCTTCGGCCGAGTTCTCATCTCCTAAGCCCAACCAACATAGCTCCCAACAGGGTCTGTCTCTCCTAAGCAAGGTGGAATTGCTATTCTGAACCAACGGTACTTCTTCACCCCGCGACGGCTGAGTATCCAGTCATGTTCATCTTTTAGTTTGTGTGTCGCGTCAGTTTTGTCAGCATAAACATACATGCATCATTGCATTATTGATTTGCATTCACATTTCATATTGCATCACTATCACTCTAGTCGGTCTTGTCCCCTAGTGATAAAAGTCCTCTCAATCGAGTTGTCAGCCCTTTCCTCGTCAGGAAGTGTTACGTTTGAACAATTTCTCTCCTCCAGTTTTATTTCTGGATTGAAGTTGGGTCCTCGACCACTTTGATAACTTGAACCTCTGAAAGACCAGAGAGCCCTCAGTTAACATCACTCTTCACCATTGAAGATGATATCCTTGTTTTCTCGGATTAAAGAAAATCCCGAGAGAAAGCCTCCTAAATCGGAGATTCGGCAGTACGGCAGTTTTTCTCGGAAAAACCCGCTGATGAAAAGGTCATCGTCACCTCAAAATTGGATCACATCATATGGCATTTCTGCGATAAGATCTCCGAGAAAAGTATGATGTAAAGACCCCAAGCGAATGCAGTCTCTCAAGGGACTCGCATTCCCCAAGTAGAGTCAACAAATGGCATCTCCGACAGAGAAGTTTGTACACCTCTACAACTCAGACGACTGGGTTCCCCAGCAAGTCTGACATCAAAACTTTTTCCACTCAAATGGCATCTCCCCATGAAAATTCGGCGAGAAGAAACTAAGACCAGTTCCTGTGTAGGAAACCAGGATCGAGGGAAAGTTTACATTAGAAACTAAGACCAGTTCCTGTGTAGGAAACCAGGATCGAGGGGAAGTTTACATCAGAAACTAAGACCAGTTCCTTGGTAGGAAACCAGGATCGAGGGGAAGTTTACATCAGAAACTGAGACCAGTTCCTTGGCTGAAGACCAGGATCGAGGGGAAGTTTACCTTTTCTAAGCATCATTGCTTAGCTAAGGAAGATGAATGCGTAAGCTACCATTCATAACCACCATCAAAATTTTGGGTATTCCGATATTTAATCCTCTTGCACCCCGAATGCCCGAATACCTTCGTCATTCACACCTTCGGGTCCAAGAAGATTAAATAGGGGAATCTGTCATACCCCAAATTTTTACCACTAGGATTTCCCATCATTGTAAAAATCATCATCACAATATGGATGTACTTTCATGCCTCATCAATTGCCTCAAGGGTTGTTGAGCATTCACTACCATCAAGAATTAGGGTTTCAAGCCCTCTCAGAGCCTTAGACAAAGAATCAATCAAGAAATGACATGATCTACAACTTGTCTAACATCTCAAACATCCATAATGGATCAGAAGGACTCCCACTTCAAGGATCAAGCACAAGGCTGCTCCCTTCTAGGTGGATCAAGTCTCAAGATCGACAGTGTCACCAAATTAGGGTTTTGGTCGACCAGGGCCTCCAGATGGAAAATTTTCATCTGGGCACAAGCCAGTGATCCAAAACCTAACCTAATATACTCCGTGGAACCTCATGGACCCAATCATCAAGTCAATTTTGCCTCATGGGATGCATTCATCAAAAATCAGGAATTAGGGTTTCTTGACCTAATTCACCCCTAAGTGGACTTTTGGGACAAACCATGAGCCAAGACCTCAAGAGAGGGTTTGAGGGTCTCTAATGAACTATATTGATCCATTTGGAACAATGGATTAATCCAAGAAGCTTGAGCAACAAGTCTCAATTTCATCTGCACCACAGTTAGGGTTTTAAGGAAAAAAGTCAACTGTAACTTTGACTTTTGACCAGGACATGCTCCCAAGCCCTATGACATGCATCAATATACCCTATGACACCCATGGAACATATCCATCAAGTTTTATTTAGGTCAAGGACATGATTTCCTGAAGAATTGCACAGTTTGGAATTCATCTGATAAAAAGTCAACTGTGCACAAAAGTCAACTTTGACTTTTTGAGATTTTTCACCAAAATGGATTTTTAACCCTAAAATGATGTTAATGTATGATTTGAATTATCATTCATCAAGAAAAATCAAGAAAAGTTGGGTAACTTGTAAAAGGGGTAACCATAAAAACTTAGAAAATTTTCTAAGTTAAAAATAAAGTGGCTAGGGTACCAACTTTGGAGGACCATAACTCCTAAACCACAAAGCCATTTTCTCCCATCCAAGGCTTGATTTGTAGACCTCATTTCCCTCTACAAAAACTTCAACTAGACCTAAGTCCAACTCCTCATGGATTTTGAGTTATGGAGTGATCAAAATCAAGAAAAGTCACTTTTTTCCAACACTTAGTGAAAATTTCACTAAGTCAGATTTTACCCTACTTTTTGCCAAATGTAGGGGGATTTTTCACTTGGATTCAAAAGAGATCAAAACCAAACATGTTCAAACAGTTGTTGTATCATGTAAGGGCTTTCCAAAATGGCCAAGAACATTACCAAATTCCATTTGAGTCATGAGATATGACATTGGAAAGTTGCCTTGCTGAAATCTGCCAAGGCAAGACAGAATTTGCATTTTTGCTCGATTTGCCAAAATCAGTCAAATCCTAATGCTCCTATCCACTTGGAAACCTCTGAGGATTGAATCTAAAGGAGACAATCACTGAGCCAAGCCTCCAAAGTCTTTGGAACAAGAAATAGCATGTTGAACCTAGAATGGCCTAAATAGGGACAAGACTCCAATTTTGGATTGGAGCATTCAATGGAAGCATCAAGGTGGCATGGACTGAGCCATTTGCAACTGAATTCAGTCAAGACTTATCCAAGACCAAGGGAACCACAGCCCTGTGCCCTAACCTCTAGTCAATGGCTAGAGGAGACTTGGATTTCCATTGGCCAACATTGAACAAACACCTGCTGCAGTTGCCATTCACTGTGGATCCCAAAACAAACTTGCTCTACTATAAATAGAGCTCAATTGTGATCAGTTTAAGTACACCAAAGGCCTACAACACTTGCCTTTCTCAAAAACCACTTCTCACTCTAAAAAATGCCTTTCTTAGCAAGTCACTATCGGGTTTTTCATTAGAGAGCAATTCCACTCAAACCAATCACACACACACACCTCATATACATCATATGTGAGCTGATCAAACACTTAAACAACAACTGGAACACTGATTTCTCAGAATCACCAGTCAATTGCTCAAGGTTTTAACCAAAGTGCAGTTGAGATGCCATGAAGTGATCCATCCATTCTCAGTCAAGTCCAAGCATTCAAACACACTCCATAGGGTGTAGGGAAGTTGTTCAGATCATCACAATTCATCTGTAACACCTCCTACTCAGAAATCAATTTGCTCTTGCTGTCACGACCTAGAGGTAAGCTTAAACTTAGTCATCTCTCAATCTATGCATATTTCCTCGCACAATACTTTTGCCAAATGTTCATAATCATGCATGGAATGTTTCCCCTCAAGTAATTGCTTTGTTTGAATCGTGTGTTGAAAATCCCAGCCTTCATGCAGAAATTAGGGTTCATAAGGATTTATCGTGATTTCTTGTTTTATGCTTAATTTAAATGAAATTAATTGTCATAAACATGATCGTGAGGTTGAGACGAGCATATTGATATGTGGATTGCATGATATAATCAAGTATTCAGTGAGATTGGATAGAAAATGCAAATCTGGGCAAGGCAGAAAACGCGCGTGTTCTTGGTCCATGTTCTTGGCGCCATTTTCATAAATTCAAATATTTGAATTTTGTGATTTTATTTAATTGATTCAAAAATTAATTTCTCTCTGAGTTTTAATGATTTTGAGTTGATTATTTTTTTGATAATTCACAAAAATGTTAAAATATTTTATTTTCCCAAAAAATCCCAAAAATATTATTTATTTTGCATAATTGATATTTTTGCAAAGAATTAATGTTTTAATTGTTTTTAACATTTAAAATATTTTTTCCACCTTGATTTTGCAACTTTTAATGCTTTCTAATTATTTTGTAGGTCAATACTTAATTTTTGAAGCATTAATCCAAGATCACAATTTGTTTTTCCTATGTTAAACAATTTTGATCATTTTAATTGAATTTTTATTCAATTAAATACATTTTTGAAAACAAATTAGGGTTTTTGGATTAATTTAACCCTCATAAATCATTTTCAAAACACTTTGGGCCTCTAATAGAGTGTAAGACTCAATCCTTTTTTTAACCAAACCATTTTTGGGCCTCAGTGTATTGTATAAGTCCCGATACCGTCAAAAACAAACGGCGCGATCGTCGCCTTTTGAAAAATAACCTTTTGGGCCTCTCCTTGAGCTATAAGACCCATTCAAAACTCTTTTGGGCCTCTCCTTGAGCTATAAGACCCATTCAAAACATTTTGGGCCTCACTTATTGTATAAGTCCCTCTGCGTTAAAAGAAAACCTCGGTGCGATCGCCATTTCAAACGGAAAAATCATCTGGGCCTACCCTCGTGTTATAAGGCCCACTCTTTTTCTTTAAACTTTTTGGGCCTCTTGAGAGAGTGTAAGACCCATCCCTTTGTACAGAAAACAATTTTTGGGCCACAGTCACTTGTATAAGTCCCTCTGTACAAATTCAAACAGTGCGCTCATTGATAAAACCCTGGGCCTCTCCTTGAGCTGTAAGCCCCAAATCTTTCTTTTTCAAAGCACTTTCTCCTTTGATTTTGAATATACCGTTGTTTTCAATCTTTCTTTGTTGAATAACTAACCAAACAACATAGAAGCTCTACAACCGAGTAAGTGGTTATCGCTTTCATTTACCGCTTTTATATACATATAATTGTATTGTGGGGCTGTTTCACTGTAAGTCTTCTTTCATAAACTCATATCAACTGTGTAATAATAGTATAGATATTTAGAGTTTTCCCGGCCACTACGTCTAGAACTAGGTGACGCCGTTTCGTTTATTCGTAGAAATAGACAACTAGATCCCCAATAGGATCACCAGATACAGTCTTCTCTTCGGCTGTCCTCATTAGGAATTGTCAAGAAACTCTACTCCCAGAGATGAATGTATTCTCCGTGAATGGAATCTTTGAGTTTCTTCCAAATTCTCGAACTTTCCTGACTTGATCTATTCCTTGTGAATAGCTTGCCTTGAATTTCTCGGGGTTTGGGGACCCACGGGCTTCTTAAAAGCGTCGGCCTCCTCTTGGGCATCGTACAAGGACCCACAGGCTTCCTAAAAGTAACCGTGCCTCCTCTTGGGCATTGTACAAGGACCCGTCGGCTTCTTAGAAGTATTCACAGCCTCCTCTTAGGCTTCGCATAATGATCTCTTCCTCCGGGAATGATAGCCTCCTCTTGGGAATCATACAAGGACCCGTCGGCTTCTTAAAAGTTTCCAGCCTCCTCTTGGGCTTCGTACAAATTGTCCCGACGACCTCCTAGAGGTATAGGAACAGAAATTAATCATCTGCATAGAACAGTCCTTTCATAGAGTCTACTACTGTTTCTCAAAGCATAGTACAAAAGATGACACTCTAGACTTGGACAGTCTAATATCCTTGAGTCTCAAAGACATTCTCAAGTGACCCCTTCATTAAATAGGAAGAAAACCCATAGACTCTGACAGTCTCAATACCCTTCGGATTTCCCATTTCCTGAAAGAACAGGAATAACCCGGATCCTCGAATCAAATCCCTGAGTACAGTGTTGCTCATATAAGAACTGATTTTCTCTTTAAAAATCAGTATACTGAACCTGTCACTTAACTGAAACAGTAACCATAGCCTCCTCTTAGGCTTTGTATAATGATCCTTCTCCCGTAAAGTTAACCTCTCTCTTGGGCTTTGTACAATGATTCTCCCCAGCGGAGTCAAACAACGTTTAGCCTCTCTCTCGGGCTTTGTACGAGACACATAAGAGACTCTCTCGTTGAGTCAATCACCCTTTCGCCTCCATCTCGGGCTTTATACGAGATACAAAAAGGTTCTTATTGAGCCAAAAAAATTTTAGCCTCCATCTCGGGCTTCGTACGAGATACAAAAACTTTCTTGTTGAGTCAATTAGCCTTCACCTCGGGCTTTATACGAGATACCAAAAGACTCCATCGTTGAGTCGAAACCTTTTAGCCTCTCTCTCGGGCTTTGTACGAGACACATAATAGCCTCCTCTTAGGCTTTGTATAAGAAAACCACTGGTTGATCCAATTAACCTTTCAGCATCAAAGTTGTGCCTCGTTCACAGTACACAAACATCAACAACTCTTTCCCTTTCATCTAATCGCTGTAAGCGGCAAGCCTCTGGATCATCTACATCCATGCCACTGTCCCTCTTTTAGTATGAGAAATTCCTAAGGAAAGATGGCATTACTCTACACTGAGTTAAAGTCTTCTCCTTCAGGTTGAAATCCCCTATAAAGGAAATTATGGCATTGCCGGATTCACAAATCCCGGTTAAAGTAATTCTCCTTTATAAACAGTCGTAACAGACAAACCCCTCTTTAGAGATGACAAATTCTCTCTAAAGGTGAGACCTTTAGCTTCACATCTTGGGCTTTGAACAAGATACAAATCACCTTTAGCTTCACCTCTTGGGCTTTAAACAAGATACAAATCACCTTTTGCTTCACGTCTTGGGCTTTGAACAAGACACCAAAACACCCATTTCCTCCCATAGAATAGGAGGAACTACGAACGCTCTGATTTCCCTGTTTCGGTAAATGGGAATACGTAGGCATAAGATTGTAAGAAAAATCTTAGCGAGCACACTAAACAAAAACCCAAAATCCCATACTTTCATATATATCCGTCCTAACATCTCAACCAATAGCCTAAAGCACCCCTCATCAACAAAATAAACTTAGGAGAAACCCCGATTCTTTGTAGCATCTGTAACCTAACAGACCGCTGTTTAATCTGAGTATGCAAGCAGGGTTAGTTGGAGACATCTATTTCCCTTCCTTCATCAGCTTTAATAGGATAAAAAATGAATCGAGCTGTAGTACCAGAGCGATCGTGCTTCGCAACCACATCCAAAAATCACTCGCTACAATACCCTAATTTTTTACCCTAATATCCCACATCATTTGCATTGCATTAGCATCATATGTGTGTATATTTTTATGAATCACTAACCCATTTGGAGATACAAAGATTGTTGTTTGTTTCATTTGATTACAAATTAGGGTTTTTGAGCCTCAATGGAGACTCAAGCAAAAGATCAATCAAGAATAGGCATGATTTTAAACTTACCCAATCTCTCATTCATCCATGAAGATCAAGAGCTCTCATTCATCAATAATCAAGTACAAGATTGCCTCATTTCAAAATCAACAAGCCTCAAGATCCTCAGCGCACCAAAATTAGGGTTTTGACCTAATCAATCCCTGGGTTAACTTTTTGGGAAAGGCATGATCCAAAACCTCAAGATATGTTTCAAAGATATCAAATTCCTCAGATTAGTCCATTCAAATGATGGGATTGATCCAAAGAACTTAATTCATAAGCAGTGCAAGAATTCAAATTCATCTGGGCCACAAACTAGGGTTTTGATGAAAAGTCAATTGTACCTTTGACTTTTAAGCAAGGCATGATCTCAAACCTTGGGACATGATTCAAGACATTCAAAAACACATTTGGAGTCCATCCATGATGTTTAATTTAGCCCAAAGATTTGATTTCATAAAGGATCCCAAAGTTCAAAATTCATCTGATACAAAAAGTCAACTATGGTCAAAATTAAGTTTGACTTTCGGAGTTTTTGGTAAAACATGGCATCTTCAAGTCAATAACAATGTTAATGTGTGATTTAGATCATGTATGATCAAGAAAAATCAAGAAAAGTGAGGTTACTTGTAAAAAGGGCAACCGTGGAGAACTTGAAATTTTTCTAAGTCATGAAAAAACAATGATTTTTACCCTACTTTGCAAGGTCATAACTTCCAAACCAAGTAACAATTTTCTTTGATATAAAGATCAAATTGAAGAGCTTGGTACATACTACAACTTTGTCACTTAGGGTGGATTCCCAAAAAGTGCATAGATTTTAAGATATAAGACCATGAAGTTAGGGTTTCAACACTTTTGAACTTTGACACTTAGAAAATTTTTAGACATAATCTGTCTTGTGTTGGAGCCAACTTTGGGGCTATTTTTCACCATGATCCAAGATGAATCAAGACCAATTTCAAACATCAAAGTTGAAGTATGACATCTCATCTTTCCAAAATGTCCAAGAATACAATCTAATTCCATTTTAACAAGGAGATATGAAGTGCACAATATGCCTTAATGCAACTGTTTTGGAAAGACAGATTTGACATTACTTGCGGTGCACGATTTTTTGAGTCCAAGTGTGATGATCATACATTGCTAATTCAACAAGAATATGAATGAATCATGCAAAACTTTCAAGATAGAGCCACTAAGTCAAGAGGAATCCCTTTGGAATGATGAGACATTATCACTTAAGCCTTGAATTCAAGAGGCATTTATGTGGAATAGTGCATTGTCAAAGAAACCACTCCCACCAAGCAAGATACACTCTTAAACAACATTAAAAATATCTGCAGAATGTGGAATTGGTCAAGAGGAGAGCCAGGCTAGTGGAAGATATAAGGTATCTTGAGATAGGAGTAATGATGCATTACCAAAACCATTGAACATTGAGCTCATCCTTCAACCATCACTACTCCTCCAAAACAAGTTTGTTCCCCTATAAATAGAGGCCACATTTAATCATTCAGAACACACCAAAACAATCAAAACACTTTTTTTTATCATTCTTCTTCTTTCACTTCAAAAGTTCAAAATTTCAAAGAGTGAGAATCGAGTTTTCAAAACCAGAGTTTCTCGACTCAAACTTTTGATTCAAACACTTCATATACATCATGATCACATATCACCTTGATCAAGTTGCAGTTGGATTTGACCCAAGAAATCCAGGAGGTTTCAACTTGTTCTAAGCATCTTAACACAATCCTTGAGGTCCAGGGAAGCTGTTAAGATCATCATTTCACATCTGTAACACCTCCAACTGAGGATTCAATTTCCTCTTGCAAGGTAAGCCTGAACTTTTCAAACTCTATGATTCATGCATCGTAAATGTTATTTCAAGTTACTAATGTGTTTCGGGTAGTTCATAGATCATTTACCCTCAATCAATTGTTATTTATATTACGTGTATAGGATTTCATTATAGTTTTGAAAAACTAGGGTTCATCTGATTCGTGCTTGATAATTCACTCCACACTAAAAATAAATGAAATTAAATACCACCATTTAATTCCTTGTTCAAAAACAAACAATTTTCATGTTTACATATTTCAAAATCATTGCGTATTGAGGGAGATATACCCCCTTTCATGTTTACACTAAAAGTCAAAATTATTCAAATGGTTGGGTTTAGTTAACACCAACAAACGTTGGCTCAGTTGGCAAGGGCGTGTTTTGTTGGTTGGACCCTTGGTGACGTGGGTTCAAATCTCACCCACACCATTTCTTTTTACCACATTTTCTTATTTTTTACATTTTTCTTTCAAAATTCAGACATTTATTTCTCCTATCAAATTAATTCTTTTAGACCCAAATTTTTTCAAATATCACTCATACACTCTATTATTTTAATCCATCAAAAAATTACAAAAAAAGTATTTATTTAATCACTTTTGTTTAAGATGAAAAGAAGTGCTTTTTTAGGTTTAAAACTTTGAAAAGTTGATTTTCTTTCTACTTTTTTCAAACCTAATTCATTTTTGATTCTCATATGGATAAATACGCTTTGTTTAAAACATTGATACAAGATCACAACATATTTATCTTGACTTACACATCATTTATACCATGTTTAAATCATTTCCATTTTAAAAATACCTTGGATTAAAACTTTCATTAGGGTTTCATCTTGATTAAAAACTTTTTCAAACTTCTTAAACAAACTCTTTGGGCCTCTATTAGAGTGTAAGTCCCTCCCCTCCTCCTAACAACATTCTTCAATTTCTCAAAGCTTTCAATCTTTTAAATCTCAATCTTTAATCCTCATCAAACACATCCCTAGTGGCATTCAAATCTCATAGACATGTGCCTCTATAAGATTTTAAGACCCATCATCTTTTAAAGTCATCCATGCTTAGGCATGGGCCTCTATAAGAGTTTAAGACCCATCATCTTTTCAAGACAACCATGTTTAGACATGGGCCTCTATAAGAGTGTAACACCCATCATCTTTTCAAGTCTAGACATGGGCCTCTATAAGAGTGTAAGACCCATCATCTTTTCAAGTCAACCATGCTTAGACATGGGGCCTCTATAAGAGTGTAAGACCCTCCACTTTCAATTCATGTCTATACTTTTCAAATACTTGTCATGTACTTATTCATATTAAGTTTCTCTTGACATTTATAACACCTCATCCTTAGTTTAGACTTAATTCAAACATTAGGGTTCCATCAACTACAACTTAGTTTAAACCCTAGTTCCCCTTGGATGAAGTCAACTTCATCATAACCTCCATCTTGAGCTTCATACAGAGACCATCAGTTCAAAACTCCCCCCAGTTAAGTCAGCCTCCTCTCTGGCTATAATAAACTTTTTAGCTTCACATCTTAGGCTTTGAACAAGATATAAATAAACTTTTTAGCTTCACATCTTGGGCTTTGAACAAGATACAAATATTTTAGCTTCAACATCTTGGACTTTGAACAAGATACTCAAATAAATCAACTTCTCCCCAGAGATGAAACGTTGAGTCATCTTTATAGGAAGATAACTCTTCTATACACCACAATTCAAAATCAAACATTAAAATTTGTTTCCATATAAGTGATGTAAGTAACATACTTGTTGATACTATATCCAAGTTAAGGTCCTTCTCTTAGTATGCAAAGACTCATAAGGAAGATGTGGCATTGCTTAGGATTATTTAACATCCAAGTTCAAAGCTTCTTCCCTTATGATATTATTCTCAAATGTTTATGATGAATAGGTGGGATATCTCCCTTAAAAATGACAATATGTCTTTTCTTTCAAACCAACAAACCTTTTAGCTTCACATCTTGGGCTTTGAACAAGATACACAAACACCCTTTTAGCTTCAACATCTTGGGCTTTGAACAAGATACAAATTCCACACATAGTTATGTGGAACTACGAATGCTCTGATTTCTCAATTTCCTTTTGAGAATACGTAGGCATTAGATTGCGAGATCTTAGCAAGGGCACATTCAAATAAACCCCTTAGGTCCCCCAAACCTTTCATAAATAAAAAACCCTCAATAATATCCCATATTCTCATTCTCACCCATAGGTTAAAACTTTCCCAATCAACAGTAAACACCTTAAGTAAATAAGATAACTAATAGTAAAAAATATACAAAAGGTTCCTATAGAGTACTATAGATACTTACGATGTTAATAGCTTCCCTTAGTATAACTGACCTTTGATTCCATATCTCTTTGCATTTGTAGAAAATAAAACATTTGCACGCAGGGTTAGTTTAGATTCCTTCCCCTTCCTTTTAAGCATCATAGGATAAATATCAGAAATTTGAAAGTGGCACAAGCACGATTCACGAGGATCTCACCATCTCAGGATTGGTGGGGTCACGGAAATCAATCCACACTCTTCTTCATACAAGGGAATGAAGACTTTGCAATTTTTTTTGCTTATGTGGTGTGATGACTCTCATTTAATCACTTGGTCAACATCCGTGTCGATTCATGTTTTCATCCAAACAATTCAATAATTTGAGCAAATGAAGACATAAATCACATATGACTTGTTAAAGTTGTAATGTGGCTAGGTTTCACAAAGAGATGATTTTTCTCCTAAAGCTAATTTTTAAATATTTGTCCACTTTTATAGCTTGACTTGCTTCACTCATTGCTTTATCACCATGTGTTTCAGTGAAAATCGGATAACAAGCTATTAATTAACTTGCATCATTTTCTTTTCCAACCGACTTTGATTTATCCAAAGGAAAGGTTCAAGATCGTTAAAAAAACCTAAAGGGGGGGGGGGAGATTTAAGGTTCGGGGGTTGGTTATACTAAGGGAAGGTATTAGCACCCTTAATATCTGTAGTACTCTACATGAACCTCTTGTTTAGCTTGTGTTATGCTATGTTTGTTTGCTAAGGATAAGGTAAAGATGACTATGAGGTCAAGATGGTAAATGACTATGAGGTCAAGATGATAATGAGCTATCTATGACTATGAGGTCCATAGAGAGACTTTTGTGACTATGAGGTCAATGTTGGAAGGTGACTATGAGGCAAATGGAGAGGGCTATGACTATGAGGTCAAAGTTTTGGTAAGGTGACTATGAGGTCAAGATGGTAAGATGACTATGAGGTCAAGATGGTAAGATGACTATGAGGTCAAGATGGTAATGAGCTATCTATGACTATGTGGTCAATAGAGAGACTTTTCCATGACTATGAGGCGAATGGAGGATGGCTATGACTATGAGGTCAGAGCTTGCCTATGACTATGAGGTCAAAGGTTACCTATGACTATGAGGTCTAAGTTAAAGATGTTGCTAATGACTATGAGGCCAAGAGCTACCTATGACTATGAGGCCAAGGTAATAATGAGCTTTCTATGATCTTGAAATCAATAGAAAGACTTTTCCTTTGGAAGGAAGGGGGATATAACATCTTATAAATAAGAGTTACAAATAGTTGAAATATGATGGAACATAAGTTCAATAATTCAAAGCAGTAAGCAGTAATTAACATATGAAATGGAATTCCAAATATGAACATGGTAAACAACAATGATAGGTGGTCAAATAAATGTGACAAGCATGGCAAAGAGGACATTCACAATTTAAACCACATGCATATGCAATTTATCATCAAAGAGCAAAACAAAAAGCGTTGCATAGTAGGATTTTGTTAAAGTTAAGAACAAAACTTTACAAATCAAACACATTTCATAGCAAACTCAATTCAGAATCAGTAGTCACATGATTATATCAAGCATGGCATGGAAACATCAGAAACAAATGGATTTGAGTCATGTGATTTCAGAGAACCAAAACAAGCAGTATTCTTGTGGTAGGGTTTAGTTAAAATCAGGAACAATGTTTTCAGGAATCACAACAATTTTTTAAAAAATAAATCACTTTTGAAGTTATTGGTCACACAAAATGATCCAGGTATGGCAGAAGAGAAAAATTTCATAGTTCGGAAACAAATGCATTTAAAGTCACGCCACTTAGTAACAGAGGCTTAAAAAAATAACATTCTTATGATAGGATTTTGCTTAAAGCCAGGGAGTAATTTCCAAACCAAGTTCACAAGTTGCAGCATATTTCAAAGAAATGTTTTTTTTCCTACGTCTTTAAGAAACAGTTGGTTTTAAAAAAAAATGAGGTAATGAATATTTTTGTTGTCCTTTTTTTTAAAAAAATATTAGTAAGAAAATAAAGTGATGGATAAATAAATAAATAAAAGAAAAGAAAAGAAAAAGGAAAAAAGAAAGGAAAAAAAAATAATAGTGTGGCACCCGCCACACTAATTGCATGGCAGGCGCCACCCACCAATTCCACTAGTGGCTTGCGCCACTTTCATCATCCTAAAGGGTAGCTTGCGCCACCTTGGACATAAAGGGGGTGGCTTGCGCCACCTGGATCATGTGAAGGGGTGGCTTGCGCCACCTAAGACATGTGAGGGTGGCTTGCGCCACCCTTCATCCGGCGGGAGCCAGTTGCGTTTTTTTTGTTATTTTTTTATTTTATTTTTCTGCGTATCACATGGCGGGAGCCACTTTTAACTCATTTCCTTTACGTGGCGAGCACCACCCTCGTCGTTCTTGTTCAGTCTTTTTTTTTTTTTAAGAAAACAACCCAGTTACGATCAACCAAAACTCACAGATTTTATTAACAAACTCACATATTTACAACATTTATTCCAGAAGTATTACTAATAGCATTCATCACATAAACAAGCACCATTAAAATAACAACATGATAGCAATATGATTAACTATGAAGTAATTGATTACAGTATTAAGGAAATGAGTAAAACAGAGCATGCTACCTAGTGGAGAAAGTCCACAGCTTCTTCAAGTGTATAGGTGCTGGAAATGATGGACGAGCTCCTTCTACCTCCAAGATCAACTGGTACCAAGTTCCTCCGGAAAGAACAAACTCACTGATGGTTGAAATATTAAGTGTTTTGGTGTTTGGGTGTGGGAAGTGTTTACAGAGTGATGAACATGGTGGGTTTCTTGCAAGTTTGAGGGTGGCTTGCAAGAGTTGAGAAATTTTGAGAGAGTTTCTGAGTATTTTGTGTTGTTTCTGTGTGTTACAGAGGAAATGAAAATAGTGAAATTTCTTGCAAGCTTAGGAGTATTACTTGCAAGACTATGGGAGAGAGAGGTAGAGAGAAATTCTTGGCAATTTCTGGTGTGGTGAGCAAAGGAAAAAATGATCTCCTTTTATAGGCTAAGTAAGCTGCTCCGGGTTTTAGAGACATAGTGGATAATTGGTTTGTCCACGGGAGAAAAATTTAGGGTTTGAATGGCCTGTTGGGTAAGGAATTAGGGTTTGTGTATCACTCCCCTCAGCCGTTGATTTTGGTCAATCCTTGAAGATCACCATGCTGGATGAGTGCAGCGGAGGAGGTGGTGGATTCAGTTTGCTACTTTCATTCTTTAGTGGTTATTCCAAAACCACTTTTTAATGTGCCATGAGAGAGAAAGTAAAAAAGGAGTAATAATTTGAATTGAAAATAAGGATTCTCTATTCACGAGTGCATGCCTCTTGTGCTGAGCCACTTTGTTTCACTAATCCCTTATGGGAGCCCATGAAACTTTTGATTTCGTCAGGAGAGAGTAGGCTAAAAAAAGGCAATACTTGGTGACCTTTCGAAAATTATTTTACAAGCAAACTTCCTCAGATTTTTTTTCAACCAATAAATGGCGCATGGGCTAAACCAGAGGCACAAGGCCTGGCTGCTTGAATCATACAGGATCACCATTTTGAATTCTTACAACTTTAAAGCCTTTGATCCAAACGACACATTTTTGGGCCCAATAGAAATTTGAGACAAAACATATGTCCATGAAAAAGAAATGTCACGGGTATGAACTTATGAAATGGAAAGATTAAATCTCTCCCATGGCACCACTTTGATATGTTACACCTTGGTGAATATTTTATCTTCATGAAAAAATTCTTGCTCTTAAGAGAAAAATCCTTGAGGCTCAAAAATGGATTCCAAGGATGCTTGTTATCACATGAGATGATTTCTCAAAACTTGGGATCACACTTTGCTTGACATGAAGGCAATGGTTGATTTGTCTTGGTGAAACATTTGATTTCTTGTCGAAAAAGACTTCTTAGATGCATGTGGATTCAAATGGTTGTATTTGGCCAAAAGATGTCTTAGGGAGACCTTATTTCTCTTTAAACCCTATCTTCCACAATAAAAGGAGACAACTTGCAAGAAGAAATGGTTAGTTAATAATGCATACATGATTGAGGTCTAAATGCGGGTGCAAGAAAATATGACATCTAAGGGGTAAAATTTGGGGTACAACAGTTGCCCCTATTTAAATAGCTTCACCGGATGGCACGAGGAATGGAAATCCTCGGGACGTCGAGGTGGAAGATATTTAAATATAGGAAACCGAAAATTTTGCCCTTAGATGGAATGCAGATGCTAAAGACATGCAACGAACGTGCATATGCTGACATGCCATGAACTCTAATATGATGATATGATAGTGCAAACATACAGACAAACAAGACACCAAAGAGCTACCAAACACAAATGAGCTTTACTGGGGAAGGATGAAGGAAGTATCCACCAGAAAGACTCACTGGGGGGACTCAAAGGAAACACTGGTGATAGGGGAATAAAGGGCGAAATCCCTGCAGATCCTCATTGGAAATAGGAGCCAAAGAGGTATTCTTCACTGGGGAAAGATCCAGGGAGGTGGACGACAGATGCAAATCTGACCGGACGACACTGGGGAAATAAAAAACAATCTTACAGGGCCTAAAACCAGAAAGAAAACATGATCTCCACTAGGGATCAGTTTGGAACAAAAGGACAGACACTCGCTAAAAGATTTTCTGGGGATTTCTTATACTGAAGAGTTCAAACGGGATCTTCAAGAAGAACCAGAAATGACAACAACAAACTCTGTGCGCCAGATGCAAAGATGACTAGAAGTAAGGCTAATGCACCATTATTGATTGCATTCGGGTATCGATGTAAGTTGGGACAACATCAGTTTTAGGGTTACAGTTTGACTACCAGTATGAGCTGAATTTGGGATACCGACATGAATTGGATTTTTGGATACCAGCATGAACTGGATTTTAAACGCCAACATGAATTGGACTTTGGATACCAGCATGAACTGGATTTTTGGATACCATCATGAACTGGATTTTAAATGCCAACATGAATTGGACTTTGGATACCAGCATGAACTGGATTTTTGGATACCAGCATGAATTGGATTTTAAACGCCAACATGAATTGGACTTTGGATACCAGTATGAACTGGATTTTTGGATACCAGCATGAACTGGATTTTAAACGCCAACATGAATTGGACTTTGGATACCAGCATGAACTGGATTTTTGGATACCAGAATGAACTGGATTTTAAATGCCAACATGAATTGGACTTTGGATACTAGCATGAACTGGATTTTTGGATACCAGCTGTCATACCCCAAATTTTGACCACTAGGATTTCCCATCATTGTACAAATCATCATCACAATGTGGATGAACCATCATGCCTCATCAAATGCCTCAAGGGTTGTTGAGCATTCACTATAATCAAAATTAGGGTTTCGAGCCGTTTCAGAGCCTTAGACAAAGGATCAATCAAGGAATGACATGATCTTCAACTTGTCTAACCTCTCAAACATCCACAATGGATCAAAAGGACTCACATTTCAAGGATTAAGCACAAGGCTGCCCCCTTCTAGGTGGATCAAGTCTCAAGATCGCCAGTATCACCAAATTAGGGTTTTGGTCGACCAGGGCCTCCAGATGGAAAGTTTCATCTGGGCACAAGCCAAAGATCTAAAACACAACCTAATGTACTCCATGGAACCTCATGGACCCATTCATCAAGTCAATTTTGCCTCAGGGGATGCATTCATCAAAAATTAGGAATTAGGGTTCCTTGACCTAATTCACCCCTAAGTTGACTTTTGGGACAAATCATGAGCCAAGACCTCAAGAGAGGATTTGAGGGTATCTAACATACTACATTGATCCATTTGCAACAATGGATTAATCCAAGAAGCTTGAGCAACAAGTCTCAATTTCATCTGCACCACAATTAGGGTTTTAAGGAAAAAGTCAACCGTAACTTTGACTTTTGACCAGGACATGCTCCCAAGCCCTAGGACATGCCTCAATATACCCTATGACACCCATGGAACATGTCCATCAAGTTTGATTTAGGTCAAGGACATGATTTCATGAAGAATTGCACAGTTTGGAATTCATCTGATAAAAAGTCAACTGTGCACAAAAGTCAACTTTGACTTTTTGAGATTTTTCACCAAAATGGATTTTTAACCCTAAAATATGTTAATGTATGATTTGAATCATCATTCATCAAGAAAAATCAAAGAAAGTGGGATAACTTGTAAAAGGGGTAACCATAAAACTTAGAAATTTTTCTAAGTTATGGAAAAAGTACCACTAATGCACCAACTTTGGAGGACCATAACTCCTAAACCACAGGCCAATTTTTTTCATCCAAAGATGGATTTGTAGCCCTCATTACCCTCTACAAAAACTTCAACTAGGCCTAAGTCCAATTCATTAAGGATTTTGAGTTATGGAGTGATCAAAATCAAGAAATCACACTTTGTTCCAACACTTAGTGAAAATTTCACCGAGTCAGATTTTGCTTCACTTTTTGCCAAATGTAGAGGGATTTTTCACTTGGAATCAGAAGAGATCAAAATCAAACATGTTCAAACAGTTGTTGTATCATGTAAGGGCTTTCCAAAATGGCCAAGAACATTGCCAAATTCAACTAACACCATGAGATATGACATTGTCAAGTTGCCTTGTTGAAATCTGTCAAAGGCAAGGCTGATTTTACATTTTGGCTCGATTTGCCAAAATCAGCCAAATTCAAATGCTCCTATCCACTTGGACACATCTGAGGATTGAATCTAAAGGGGACAATCACGGAGCCAAGCCTCCAAAGTCCATGGAACAAGAAATAGCATGTTGAACCTAGAATGGCCAAAATAGGGACAAGACTCCAAATTTGGATTGAAGCATTCAATGGAAGCATCAAGGTGGCATGGACTGAGCCATTCTCATCTGAAATCAGTCAAGACTTATCCAAGACCAAGGGAACCAAAGCTCTGTGCCCTAACCTCTAGTCAATGGCTAGATGAGACTTGCATTTCCATTGGACAACATTGGCCAAACCTACTTATCAGTTGCCATTCACTATTCCTTGCAAAACAAACTTGCTCTACTATAAATAGAGCTCAATTGTGATCAGTTTGAGTACACCAAAGCCATCTAACAGATGCTTTCCTCAAAATCTCTTTCTCTCGGCAAAAATGCCTTTCTTAGCAAGGTAGCTATCGGGTTTTGAGTTTGAAAGCTTCTCCAATCAAACCAATCATACACACACCTCATATACATCACATATGAGTTGATCAAACACTTAGATCACTTCTGAAACACCAATTTCACAAAATCACCAGCTGGTTGCTCAAATTTTCAATCAAGTTGCAGCTGAGATGCCATGAATTGATCCAGCCAATTTCAATCAAGTCCAAGCATTCAAACACACTCCATTGGGTGTAGGGAAGCTGTTCAAATCATCACCACTCATCTGTAACACCTCCAAATCAAAAATCACATTGCACTTGCTGTCACGGCTTAGAGGTAAGCATATACTTGGTCATCTCTCAATCTATGCATATTTCCTCGCACAATAATTTGGCCATATGTTCATAATCATGCATGGAATATTTTCCCTCAATTAATTGCATTGTTTGAATCGTGTATAAAAAATCCTAGCCTTCATGCAGAAATTAGGGTTCTTGAGGTTTCTTCGTGATTTCATGTTTTATGTTTAATTTAAATGAAATTTAGTGTTATAGACATGATCGTGAGGTTGAGACGAGCATAATGATATGTGGATTGCATGATATGATTACGTATTCATTGAGATTGGATGGAAAACGCAAATCAGCCAAACCCAGAAAAACGCGTGTGTTCTTGCTTGTGTTCTTGGCGCCTTTTTCACAAATTCAAATATTTGAATTTTGTGATTTTGTTTAATTGATTCAAAAATTAATTTCTCTCTGAGTTTTAATGATTTTGAGTTGATTCTTTTTTTAATAATTCACAAAAATGTTAAAATATTTTATTTTATCAAAAAATCCCAAAAATATTATTTATTTCATATAATTGATATTTTTGCAAAAAATTAATGTTTTAATTGTTTTTTGACATTTTAAATATTTTTTCTACATTGATTTTGCAACTTTTAATGCTTTCTAATTATTTTGTAGGTCAATACTTAATTTTTGAAGCATTAATCCAAAGTCACAATTTGTTTTTCATATGTTAAACAATTTTGATCATTTTAATTGAATTTTTATTTAATTAAATGCATTTTTAAAAACAAATTAGGGTTTTTGGATTAATTCAACCCTCATAAATCATTTTCAAAACTCTTTGGGCCTCTTAAGAGAGTGTAAGACCCAACCCACTTATACAGAAATATTTTTGGGCCTCATTCGATGTATAAGTCCCTCTGTACATTTTCAAATAAACGACACGATCATTGCCTTTTGAAAAATAACCTTGGGCCTCTCCTTGAGCTATAAGACCCATTCAAAAACACTTTGGGCCTCTAATAGAGTGTAAGACCCAATCCCCTTTTAACCAAAACATTTTGGGCCTCACTTATTGTATAAGTCCCTCCGCGTTAAAAGAAAACCTCGGCGCGATCGCCATTTTAAAACGAATAATCAATTGGGCCTACCCTCGTGTTATAAGCCCCATTCTTTTTCTTTAAAACTCTTTGGGCCTCTTGAGAGAGTGTAAGACCCATCCCTTTGTACAGAAAACCTTTTTGGGCCTCCGTCACTTGTATAAATCCCTCTGTACAAATTCAACAGTGTGCTCACTGATAAAACCCTGGGCCTCTCCTTGAGCTGTAAGCCCCAAATCTTTCTTTTTCAAAGGACTTTCTCCTTTGATTTTGAATATACTGTTGTTTTCAATCTTTCTTTGTTGAACAACTAACCAAACAGCATGGAAGCTCTACAACCGAGTAAGTGGTTATCGCTTTCATTTACCGCTTTCATATACATATAACTGTATTGTGGGGCTGTTTCACTGTAAGTCTTCTTTCATAAACTCATATCAACTGTTTAATAATAGTATAGATATTTTGAGTTTCCCCGGCAACTACGTCTAGAACTAGGTGACGCCGTTTTGTTTATTCGTAGAAATAGACAACTAGATCCCCAATAGGATCACCAGATACAGTCTTCTCTCAGGCTGTCCTCATTAGGAATTGTCAAGAAACTCTATTCCCAGAAATGAATGTATTCTCCGTGAATGGCATCTTTGAGTTTCTTCCAAATTCTCGAACTTTCCTGACTTTGATCTATTCTCGGTGAATAGCATTGCCTTGAATTTCTCGGGGTTTGGGGACCCATCGGCTTCTTAAAAGCATCGGCCTCCTCTTGGGCATGGTACAAGGACCCACAGGCTTCCTAAAAGCAACCCCGCCTCCTCTTGGGCTTAGTACAAGGACCCTACGGCTTCTTAGAAGTATTCACAGCCTCCTCTTAGGCTTCGTATAATGATCTCTTCCTCCGGGAATGATAGCCTCCTCTTGGGCTTCGTACAAGGATCGATCGACTTCTTAAAAGTTTCCAGCCTCCTCTTGGGCTTCGTACAAATTGTCCCGACGACCTCCTAGAGGTATAGGAACAAACCTAGGTATCCTCATAGAACAGTCCTTTCATAGAGTCTACTACTGTTTCTCAAAGCATAGTACAAAAGATGAAACTCTAGACTTGGACGGTCTAATCTCCTTGAGTCTCAAAGACATTCTCAAGTGACCCCTTCGTTAAATAGGAAGGAAACTCATAGACTTGGACAGTCTCAATACCCTTCGAATTTCCTGCTTCCTTAAAGAACAGGAATAACTTGGACTCTTGAATCAAATCCTTGAGTACAGTATTGCTCATATAATAACTGATTTTCTCTTTGAAATCAGTATACTGGACCTGTCACTTAACTGAAACAGTAACCCTAGCCTCCTCTTGGGCTTTGTACAATGATTCTCCTCAACGGAGTTAAACAACATTTAGCCTCTCTCTCGGGCTTTGTACGAGACACATAAGAGACTCCCTCGTTGAGTCAATTACCCCTTTCGCCTCCATCTCATGCTTTGTACAAGATACAAAAAGGTTCTTATTGAGCCAAACAAACAATCACCTCCATCTCAGGCTTTGTACGAGATACAAAAAACACTCTCTTGTTGAGTATAAAGGATCCTCTTGTAGGATTAACCCCTTTTAGCCTCTCTCTCGGGCTTTATACGAGATACCAAAAGACTCCATCGTCGGGTCAAAACCTTTTCGCCTCTCTCTCGGGCTTTGTACGAGATACAAATAGCCTCCTCTTAGGCTTTATATAAGAAAACCACTGGTTGGTCCAATCAACCTTTTAGCATCAAAGCTGTGCCTAGTTCACAGTACACAAACATCAACAACTCCTTCCCCTTCATCTAATTGCTGTAAGCGGCAAGCCTCTGGATCATCTACATCCATGCCACTGTCCCTCTTTTAGCATGAGAAATTCCTAAGGAAAGATAGCATTTCTCTACACTTATTTAAAGTCTTCTCCTTCAGGTTAAAATCCCCTTTAAAGGAAATTATGGCATTGCTAGGATCCACGTATCCCGGTTAAAGTAATTCTCCTTTATAAACAGTTGTGACATACAACCCCCTCTTTAGAGATGACAAATTCTCTCTAAAGACAACACCTTTTCAGCTTCACATCTTGGGCTTAGAACAAGATATAAATCACCTTTCGCTTCACGTCTTGGGCTTTGAACAAGACACCAAAAACACCCATTTCCTCCCATAGAATAGGAGGAACTACGAACGCTCTGATTTCCCTGTTTCGGTAAATGGGAATACGTAGGCATAAGATTGAAAGAAAAATCTTAGCGAGCACAATCAACAAAAAACCAAAATCCCATACTCTCACATACCTATCAAAAAGCATCAGTCCTAACATCCTAATCCTCGTTCCCCGCCAGAAACCTTCTGCCCAGATAAAAAGAAAGAAACCGTACTGGCGAAAATACAAATAACCAGTACAAAGGCCCCCCCACATTGATAGCATTCGTAACCTAACAGACCGCTGTTTAAACTCAGTATGCAAAGCAGGGTTAATTGGAGACATCTATTTCCCTTCCTTCATCAGCTTTAATAGGATAAAAAATGAATCGACCTGTAGTTTTAAGCTCAACCGCAGAGAGCGACCAGCGCTTAAGAACCGCGTCTAAAATCGCTCGCTACACCAGCATGAACTGGATTTTGAACGTCAACATGAATTGGACTTTGGATACCAGCATGAACTGGATTTTTGGATACCAGCATGAACTGGATTTTAAACGCCAACATGAATTGGACTTTGGATACCAGCATGAACTGGATTTTTGGGTACCAGCATGAACTGGATTTTAAATGCCAACATGAATTGGACTTTGGATACCAGCATGAACTGGATTTTTGGATACCAGCAAGAACTGGATTTTTGAGTACCAGCATGAACTGGATTTTAAATGCCAACATGAATTGGACTTTGGATACCAGCATGAACTGGATTTTTGGATACCAGCATGAACTGGATTTTTGGATACCAGCATGAACTGGATTTTGGATACCAGCATGAACTGGCAAGTTAAAACCGGGGTTGCAAATTAGACTTTCCTGGGAATAATGCACAGAGAAATGGAATCTGGCGCTTGAAGAACGAACGTAAGCCTAGCCCGAACAAAGGTTTTGGAGATAATCCGGGAATGTCTTCACTTCACTGGTGAAATAAGCTTTTCACATTTTCCACAAACATCTATGGAGGTACTGGGTAATAAGGCGTATTCTTGCTGGGCATGAAACCAATAAGAAACCATTGATCTGGATAAAAGGATAGGCATTAACCAAAGATTTTCTGGGATTTTCTTATACTGAAGAGTTCAAACGGGATCTTCAAGAAAAACCAGAACAGACAGAGATAAACCTTGGGTACCAGTATGAGCTGGTTTTGAAGTGCCAGCATGAGATAGACTTTTGACTATGAAGGAATCCTATGACTATGAGGTCAAAGGGTAAATGGCTATGACTATGAGGTCAAAGCTTACCCATGACTATGAGGTCAAAGGTGAAATAAATGGCTTTGAGGCCAAGATGATATTGATGACAAAGAATAAGACACATCCGAAGGTATTAAACCTGAGCTCGAAAGACATCAACAACAAAGTTGATGGCAAGAAATAAGACATATTCGAAGGTACGAAACCTGAGCTCGAAACGCATCAACAAACAAAGTGACAGGAAGAAGCCAAACATATCCGAATGTACGAAACCTAAGCTCGGAGCACCTCAAATAGGGATCATATCAAACAGGTTGATGCAAAGTGACTGGTTGAAGATAACACCGCTGGTAACTGTAAAACCAAGGATGGATAAGCCTTTCAGAAGAGATTGTAACTTATCATTGTAGAAAAACAAGCTTCTCCAGGAGATTGCTACTTGTTGTTGATTATGAACACTTTTTGCCTTTAATGAGGATCTGTAAAAGGGTCTTCTTGTGAGACAAAGTGCAAAATAAATGCACGTACAAAATGGTCTTGGAAACCATACCTGCCAGGGACCAAAGTTCAATCTAGGAACAAGCTAGAAAGAAACGATCAAACAAGACTCCAATTGAGGGATGAACTCAAATGAGGACTTATCTTATCAACATATGGAAAAGATAACTGAACCAACCATCATCCACGAGAATTAAACTCTGTGGGGAATTCAGAAAGGATGGGCACTTTATGCCTAGGGCTGACTTTCTATTGGAGCGAATAGACAAACCCAGTCACTTGGGGAGATAAATGCCAAAGTGAACAAAACAGGTAAACACCAGGAAGATAGCAAAACGTTAAGATACTATGCATATGAATGCTTATGCCATGCTTATGCTTACGATGACAAAACAGACAAAAGGAAGCAAGACTGGAGATGAAATAAACATCTCGACAAGGATAGCTAGCCGACCTCAACAGATTGGACCATTACTAGGGGTGAAGAAGAAGAATCGACAACTTCACTGGAAAAGAGTATTCCACTGGAGGTATAGCATGACTTCACTAGGATTGCCATCATGAGCTTGATTTCCTTACTGGAGGAGGAAGATCCATGGACATTGGCCAAGCTCGACCGAAGTAACAATTTACAAGAACAGGGTAATTCTGCATCCTGACTTGCATGATGATCACCATAATAAACAATAACTCTTGCAACAGGTAATCTTCAAATCTTCTCCGCCCCGGATTGCGTGGTTCTTTGGGAGAAAATACCAAGAGGATTTTACAGAAGAATCGTCATACAAAATGCTTTAATAACTTCAAACTCTCGGAGAGATTCATAGATCTCGGCATAACTGCCCCAGATTAACTATGCTTGCACCATAAGGTCTTTGTTCTTCAGACAACGGAAAAACAAACTTGTCTCATGCTAAGTAGATGCCCCAGATTAACTGACCTTTGAGAGATTTGTCTAATCTCGACCTGACTGCTTCTGATTAACTGGTCTGTGAGGAAAAGTCATCAAAAGGATTTTACAGAAGAATTGGTATACCAGATGCTCCAATATCTTCAAACTCTTGAAGAGATTCATGGATCTTGACATATCTGCCCCAGTTTTACTGTATTTATACAACAAGGTCCTTGAACTTGTTCTTCAGATTGGTTGATCCGTGAAGGAGGTGCCCCAGACTAATTGACTTTTTTAGAGATTTACCGAATCTCGACCTGATTGCCCTTGATTAACATTATTCGCGATACAAAGTCCTCAGATTACGGTAGAAACAACTGGGGAACACACTTGCCCCTGTTGGTAGGTCATTGGAGTCTAAACTTGTCATAAGATGACCTCAAGAAGGCTTGCCCCAATATCCTGAATCTTGAAGCGTTTCTGCCCCTGATTTAGTAGCTCTTGAGATGCTGGATCTATGGAGGAGATGCCCCAAACTGAGCCCTTTATTAAGTCAAATTCCTTAGCTGGCTGTATTTGTTGGGATTCTTTTAACATTGAATTCATTTTGCAGGCAAGTATTGTTCATTTAAAATTGGCAATTTCAATGCAAAATTCATGCAAGCTTTTGAAATCAAAGTTTATTGATGAAACACACACGGTGGAATCATTAAATCAAAACAGAGGGGATCTAGTCATTTACAGAATGGCAGATGAAATGGTGAACACACGCAATAAGCAAAGATCATTAGGAGTCAGGTTAATCAAACTTGTTGTAGTATGCTTCCAAAACAACCTTACCTCAATTAGGTCTTTTAAGGGTTGTAACGTGGCCTGGTTCACGGTTTAGGAAACAAAATATAAAGGCTCAAAGTTTATTTGTACCCACCCCATCTTCGTGATGAACTCCAATCCTACACTCAGTTAACTCAAGCTATACATCCAAGTTCCTATAGGCTAGGAATGAACTGATGATAGTTGATGGTGATTAAGACACCTAGAGTAGTCATCACTCTTTTACAACATTTGATTATCCTTTATTGCTGAGGTTTTAAGACCTCTTCTTGTCTTTGATTGCGGTTTTGAGACATCTTCTTTGTCTTTGTTGAGGTTCTTCCTTGTCTTCGTTGAGGTTTTGAGACCTCTTCTTTGTCTTTGTTGAGGTTTTGATACCTCTTTTTTTTGTCTTTGTTGAGGTTCTTCCTTGTCTTCGTTGAGGTTTTGAGACCTCTTCTTTGTCTTTGTTGAGGTTTTGATACCTCTTCTTTGTCTTTGTTGAGGTTTTGATACCTCTTTTTGATTATCACTTGATTCGAAAGAGTTGAATGGTGTCTTGCATGAAGCGCTTGCATTCGAATGCATAACCAAGTTAAATTGAGAATTACCCTGCCCCAAGGTTAAGATTTATGGGTTTTTTGTGTAAGAAAACAAAACTCCTACTTCTAGGCTCGAAGGGGTTAACGAGGGATTATCTTCCTTATTTCTCCAGTGTTTGGGAATTGAAACAATGCCTTACATCCTCGGCAAGGTTTAATCGAAAGCATACCACATCAGTTATGGATATGATGTTTTCATCATCCTCCCCAATCTTTGCTTAAACAAACAGTTTGATAAAGGGAGTGAAACAAGATATATTTTCTGCTTTTATGAAAATAAAAGTGAATGAGTGAAACGAATGGACTTAATCAAAAGGTGCACAAACATTTCATTAATTTTGCCAATTTGAAAGTACAACAGCTTATAAGCAAATACAAATTCAACATTCAAACAAAGTTTAACTGAAAATGCAAAGTACAACCAGCTTTGGCGAATTGAATTCAAAATATTTTAGTTTCCGAGTCCAAGCGCGGGAACACCTTCGCCACTAATCACTAGTTCCTTGTGATACAGAATCTTGAGAGGCCTTGCGAGTCTTTTACCTTTTGCTTCAGAAATTGGAACATTGACATCTGGTGTACCCTCTGGAGGTTGCAGTGTTCTTAGCAGGTTTAGCAGTCTCGTTTCAAACTCTTTACATTCTTCAATGGGATGCCCCATCGTCCCAGTGCAGAATTTGCATTCAATCTCTGGACGATCTTCTTCAAAAATTAGATCCTTGTTGTGGATCAGATTTTTCACAGTAGCTTCTAAGATCAGGCAACCATCCAAACTATGTCCTTCAGCCCCTTTATGAAAGTCGCAAGTCAGATTTGCATTGTGCCAGGGTCCAGGCACAGGGTTGTAAGGTTGAGGAGTCACCAACTTGTTTTGAATTAGCAGTGGGAACAATTTGCTTAGCGGTACCGGGATAGGTGTGTAGTGAACCTTACCCTTTTTTATAGAGCACCTCTTTTTACCTTGGTAAGGAGAAACAACAGTTGGAGGTTGAAACACCCTTTCGGTAGACACCTGATGAGGATTACATTCTGGTGCAGGACTAAGACCGAAGATTGGTTAGCGTGAAGTTTCTCCCAAGGCAGATCCTTGGCATGGGAGCACCACATGAGATGGCGAAGGGTTGTTGATTTGAACGCCTTGAGGCGTGAATGAGATCCTTTCAGAGTCTAACAGGTTCTGAATTTTACTTGGGAGCACCTGACAATCTTCAGTGGAATGCCCCTGTGCCCCAGCATGGTAGTCACAATGAGCATTGGCGTCAAAGCCTGGTGGATACTGAAATGGTACTGGCTTTAATTCTTTTGGCACTATCAATCCCCCTTTGATCAAGACTGGCAATAATTGACTGTACGACATTGGTAGTGGAGTGTAATTTCTTCCTGGCCTTCTTGGTCGTACATGCTGGCGTGGCTGACGGTAGTTCGGCCCTTGATACTGAGGAGGTCCTTGAGTTGGAGGATCCACAAGAGGTGATGAACTGACAACCTCTCTGGGAGTGACAGGGTGAGCGCACTCTTCTTTCTTCATCAGAGCTTGCAAAGTTTTGAGAACCCAATTCATCTGGCACTTGAGGATTCTGACCTCCTCTTTCAACTCCTCTCGGTTCTTCAGAATTTCATTCATAGTTGCCATTGTCTTGAATAGGTGTTAGGTGTCCTTCAGACATAGAGGGGGAAACTCAGGATCGAGAAATGCAAATGAGGTACGAATGCGCATGGAATGCAAATACAAGCCACGTGTTTTCAAGGAACTCAAAGGGAAGTTGCAAAAAATTTTGTGGAAAAACTGAAGAAGTTTGTTTGTAGGATCCAAGCTCTATGAATATCTGAATTCCTTGAAACCAAAAATGGGTGCAATGAGGTGTATGCAATGCGCAAACATGGGCAAACATATAAACATATGTACACAATCATAGCACACAAGCCTTAGGTTTTGAGGTCTCATGAATGGAGTCATGGTCTACCCATCCCAACAAGGTGTGGACTATAGGTTCATCAATTGTGGAACAAGGTTCTAAATGTTCCCAGAGTCTACGTAAATCCTTCGGATATTATCGCCCCATGTAACTACTTACACGGGTTAATAATATTCTCAAGATAAACTCGTCTGAGTGTAGTATCGCGTGACAACTACTTAGGACTTGCTCCCTTGTAGCCACCGCACTACGTCGTAAAAGGCCAAGTGGGGTAAAGGTAACTACGGTCCTCAGAATCCCTGGCTCCCAATTGAAAAAGTAATATCAATGCGACTGCTCACATCAGACATCAACAATCCCAAAGGGCCTCATCTGAGTGTGGTCATCATATGCCATAGATTGTTGGTACTACTGCCAACAACCGACTATTGATTACACCACGATCTTATCATATTTGTGCACTCAAGTCCGGGTTAGGACTTATCTCACCACTCAATATTACCATGCCCACAAAAAATCTCAAACAAAGCATAAATACAAGGGATATGTACAAATATAGCAAACAAGCATGAATAACATAAGCAAGAACAAGGTGGGCTTAACCCTAAAAAATTTATAGCCTCCCCAGTGAAGTCGCCATTTCTGTTGCGGTGAAAATCGGATAACAAGCTATTAATTAACTTGCATCATTTTCTTTTACAACCGACTTTGATTTATCCAAAGGAAAGGTTCAAGATCGTTAAAAAAACCTAAAGGGGGGGGGGAGATTTAAGGTTCAGGGGTTGGTTATACTAAGGGAAGGTATTAACACCCTTAATATCTGTAGTACTCTACAGGAACCTCTTGTTTAGCTTGTGTTATGCTATGTTTGTTTGCTAAGGATAAGGTAAAGATGACTATGAGGTCAAGATGGTAAATGACTATGAGGTCAAGATGATAATGAGCTATCTATGACTATGAGGTCCATAGAGAGACTTTTGTGACTATGAGGTCAATGTTGGAAGGTGACTATGAGGCCAATGGAGAGGGCTATGACTATGAGGTCAAAGTTTTGGTAAGGTGACTATGAGGTCAAGATGGTAAGATGACTATGAGGTCAAGATGGTAAGATGACTATGAGGTCAAGATGGTAATGAGCTATCTATGACTATGTGGTCAATAGAGAGACTTTTCCATGACTATGAGGCGAATGGAGGATGGCTATGACTATGAGGTCAGAGCTTGCCTATGACTATGAGGTCAAAGGTTACCTATGACTATGAGGTCTAGGTTAAAGATGTTGCTAATGACTATGAGGCCAAGGTAATAATGAGCTTTCTATGATCTTGAAATCAATAGAATGACTTTTCCTTTGGAAGGAAGGGGGATATAACATCTTATAAATAAGAGTTACAAATAGTTGAAATATGATGGAACATAAGTTCAATAATTCCAAGCAGTAAGCAGTAATTAACATATGAAATGGAATTCCAAATATGAACATGGTAAACAACAATGATAGGTGGTCAAATAAATGTGACAAGCATGGCAAAGAGGACATTCACAATTTAAACCACATGCATATGCAATTTATCATCAAAGAGCAAAACAAAAAGCGTTGCATAGTAGGATTTTGTTAAAGTCAAGAACATAACTTTACAAATCAAAGACATTTCATAGCAAACTCAATTCAGAATCAGTAGTCACATGATTATATCAAGCATGGCATGGAAACATCAGAAACAAATGGATTTGAGTCATGTGATTTCAGAGAACAAAAACAAGGAGTATTCTTGTGGTAGGGTTTAGTTAAAATCAGGAACAATGTTTTCAGGAATCACAACAATTTTTTAAAAAATAAATCACTTTTGAAGTTATTGGTCACACAAAATGATCCAGGTATGGCAGAAGAGAAAAATTTCATAGTTCGAAAACAAATGCATTTAAAGTCACGCCACTTAGTAACAGAGGCTTAAAAAAATAACATTCTTATGATAGGATTTTGCTTAAAGCCAGGGAGTAATTTCCAAACCAAGTTCACAAGTTGCAGCATATTTCAAAGAAATGTTTTTTTTCCTACGTCTTTAAGAAACAGTTGGTTTAAAAAAAAATGAGGTAATGAATATTTTTGTTGTCCTTTTTTTAAAAAAAAATATTAGTAAGAAAATAAAGTGATGGATAAATAAATAAAAAAAAAGAAAAGAAAAGAAAAAGGAAAAAAGAAAGGAAAAAAAAATAATAGTGTGATACCCGCCACACTAATTGCATGGCAGGCGCCACCCACCAAATCCACTAGTGGCTTGCGCCACTTTCATCATCCTAAAGGGTGGCTTGTGCCACCTTGGACATAAAAGGGGTGGCTTGCGCCACCTGGAGCATGTGAAGGGGTGGCTTGCGCCACCCTTCATCCGGCGGGAGCCAGTTGCGTTTTTTTTTGTTATTTTTTTTATTTTATTTTTCTGTGTATCACATGGCGGGAGCCACTTTTAACTCATTTCCTTTACGTGGCGAGTGCCACCCTCGTCGTTCTTGTTCAGTCTTTTTTTTTTTTAAGAAACCAGTCCAGTTACGATCAACCAAAACTCACAGATTTTATTAACAAACTCACATATTTACAACATTTATTCCAGAAGTATTACTAATAGCATTCATCACATAAACAAGCATCATTAAAATAACAACATGATAGCAATATGATTAACTATGAACTAAATGATTACAGTATTAAGGAAATGAGTAAAACAGAGCATGCTACCTAGTGGAGAAAGTCCACTGCTTCTTCAAGTGTATAGGTGCTGGAAATGATGGACGAGCTCCTTCTACCTCCAAGATCAACTGGTACCAAGTTCCTCCGAAAAGAACAAACTCACTGATGGTTGCAATATTAAGTGTTTTGGTGTTTGGGTGTGGGAAGTGTTTACAGAGTGATGAACATGGTGGGTTTCTTGCAAGTTTGAGGGTGGCTTGTAAGAGTAGAGAAATTTTGAGAGAGTTTCTGAGTATTTTGTGTTGTTTCTGTGTGTTACAGAGGAAATGAAAATAGTGAAATTTCTTGCAAGCTTAGGAGTATTACTTGCAAGACTATGGTAGGGAGAGGTAGAGAGAAATTCTTGGCAATTTCTGGTGTGGTGAGCAAAGGAAAAAATGATCTCCTTTTATAGGCTAAGTAAGCTGCTCCGGGTTTTAGAGACACAGTGGATAATTGGTTTGTCCACGGGAGAAAAATTTAGGGTTTGCATGGCCTGTTGGGTAAGGAATTAGGGTTTGTGTATCACTCCCCTCAGCCGTTGATTTTGGTCAATCCTTGAAGATCACCATGCTGGATGAGTGCAGCAGAGGAGGTGGTGGATTCAGTCTGCTACTTTCATTCTTTAGTGGTTATTCCAAAACCACTTTTTAATGTGCCATAAGAGAGAAAGTAAAAAAGGAGTAATAATTTGAATTGAAAATAAGGATTCTCTGTTCACGACACATTTTTGGGCCCAATAGAAATTTGAGACAAAACATATGTCCATGAAAAAGAAATGTCACGGGTATGAACTTATGAAATGGCAAGATTAAATCCTCCCATGGCACCACTTTGATATGTTACACCTTGGTGAATATTTTATCTTCATGAAAAAATTCTTGCTCTTAAGAGAAAAATCCTTGAGGCTCAAAAATGGATTCCAAGGATGCTTGTTATCACATGAGATGATTTCTCAAAACTTGGGATCACACTTTGCTTGACATGAAGGCAATGGTTGACTTGTCTTGGTGAAACATTTGATTTCTTGTCGAAAAAGACTTCTCGGATGCAAGTGGATTCAAATGGTTGTATTTGGCCAAAAGATGTCTTAGGGAGACCTCATTTCTCTTTAAACCCTATCTTCCACAATAAAAGGAGACAACTTGCAAGAAGAAATGGTTAGTTAACAATGCATACATGATTGAGGTCTAAATGCGGGTGCAAGAAAATATGACATCTAAGGGGTAAAATTTGGGGTACAACACCATGCTTTCGACTTTTCTTTTCTTTTTAATCTTTTAATTTCCAAGTTCATATTTTTTTTCGATTTCTCCTTTTTTCTTTCTTTCTTTTTTCTTTCTTTTTTCTTTTCTATTTTGTAACCTCATCAATTTTCTCCCCAACTTATTTCTTTTCATGAGTGAAGCTCCTAATGATTCATATCCTTGTGGTTCAAGTTGTGCATAAAGGAATTTTGGATTGGGTCATATCTTCACTTATTTTTCTTAATGATTTTATATTTTCTAAATTTGATCCATCCTTTGATTTTTCTGGTTTCAAAAAGGTTTCACAAATGCTCACTCACTTACTGGTTTTGATGAGATTCTTTTTGGCTATGGTGGTTTTTCTCAAAATCAAACAATTTCCTTGATCATCTTTATACCTTTACAAAGCTCAAATGGAATTTTCGGATTGAACATGAATCAACTGAGTTTAACACAAGGATTTCGCATTCTGTTTATGTAAACCATAGAAGTTCACCTCACTTTTTTTGGTTTTTGCTAATGATTCAAGCAAGAGTGCAAAATGTAAAATGAGTCATGATATGAATTTGTACGAGAAAACAAAATCCAAGATCATGCTAACATTCTACAAAGCAAGTAAACATGTACCTTGCTTGATTTTCGTCTGGTTCTTATCATTGCCACTCACTCTCGTTTTGTTGATTGTTCAAACATACTTGTTGAGTTTGTTCACAATGCTAGCAATAGCATTCCATGCTCATGCTCATGATTAAGATTTGACTTGAAACAAAACTTCAGATAACACAATTTTGAAACACAAAACTTAAACACATATTGTTAAAATACTTAATACAACCTTGTCCAAATACGGTTTGAAAAACCGATCAATAAAACATACAGATATATCACCAAAGTTGCACCATAATACAAACAACTGAAATTCAAAATGTTAGCACAATTAAGCGATAATAGCTAAAACATAAGGAATTTAATGATTGAAAGATTTTAAATGATTTCACTTTTAGGCGAGCTTTTAGTCATGGCCCTTCACTATAATCCTCGTTCATCTCTTTAGTCTCACTCTCCTCCTTAACAATAGCCTCTTCTTCTTCATCCTCCTCTTCTTCCTCAGCCTCATTTTGATCAGCAGTACCACTACCACATCCATTACATGCGCCAGTATTCCCCCTAGATAAAAAGGCTTGTCCCCAGGCCAGGAAACATGTGTTTGGTATGCGTCAAGAGTGAGAATCTGATGGGCAGCATCTTTCGGCCTTCCAATTTGTTGTTGCAGCTTGTACATAGAATCCTGAATGCTGGTCATAGCCCGGTTAGTGGCCTCATTTTGATCCCATGTGTATGAAAAGGACGCCCGAAATCGAGGGTCCCAATCATTAAAGTTCAGGTTGTCTGGTGCAGGGCTGCTTTGAAGCTGTATGGGTGTGGTTTCTATTTTGCAGAACCGTGCAATGTAGGCATCATTAACTGTCCCCTTTAATGTCTCATGTACCTGGTTTGGGATTACCATGCATGATGCATGTAGTAACCCCATGATCAGACCTAGAAAAACTAGTGAACACGAGGCTTTGGCTCCTGTCCCATCCTCTCTGCCATTTTCAGCCACGATCTTCATTTTATTCGTAATGATTCGTGCGGCGCACACACTTTTCCCACTCAATATAAAGTACAACAGTTGTGTGGTATCTAAAGTGAAGGTAGTAGTGTGGCTCCAGGGTCGGATGTTGTGTAAAATGTGCATAAGAATTACCTGAGACATTTGGTTTAAGTCTTTTTGGAGGAAATGGGAAGTTACACCAGCAGCATTCCGTTGCACCTTCCGTCCTCTGAGTAAAATCATTTTGGAGATTTCTTTGACGTTCAGCGCAATATTCAGATTGAGTTCATAAGCGCAGGCATGACCTTCTAGAACGTTCAGAGCATTTCCAAGATAATTGTTAATTGCATTCCGGCTGAAATCAATGGTACGACCTCTAACAGTGGTTTGGTAATTGAAAGCTTCTCCCTTGCTGGAAGAGCGTTGGCATAAAACTCACGAACCATGTCATAGTTGAGGTGTTTTGGAGGATTGATCAGCATCTCCCATTTCCTGCTCTTCAACAGCAGATTAATATCTCGGTGTTCGCCTTCTTCGTCCACTTCAAACCTTCGTTCAGGCTAAATTCTTATGGACTCAAGCTCTTTGAACCTCTCTTGTTGGACAGCTCCAACGAAACATGATTGATCAAAAGTACTTTCTCTTAAAGAACCTTCTCCTACAACCTTTTGTTTCTTTTGTGGGGTCTACTTCTTGGGGGGCATTTTTCTGCAAATTTCTTAAGAAAAACTGAAGGAAAAAAAAAGATGAATGTGTGTGCTAGGGTTTGCAAGTTATGTGAGAGTAATGGAAGAAGTTTGAAAAATGAGCAATTCTGAGTAATTAATCGTAGCAGAGTGAATTAAAGTGAGTAGAAAGTGGTTGGTTTACATCGCGAACTTGGTAGAATTTTTTTTTCTGCAAAACCTGTCATGATACACTTTGTTGCCCCTACAAATCAAAATTTTGAAAAACATAAAACAAAAAGGTACTTACAGCATTGGGTTGCCTCCCAACCAACGCTTGTTTAACGTCGTTAGCTCGACGCCTGATTCTTCATGGTTCGTTCAATGGAATTGTGGCGGTAAATCGATCAATTTCCCCACCTGAGTATAACTTCAACCTTTGGCTGTTAACAGTCCAAGTAGCATTAGTTTTTGTATCTTCTAGCTCAATTGCTCCATAAATCTTGATGTCCTTGATTTGGAATGGACCGAACCACTTTTATTTGAGTTTTCCAGGAAACAATCTTAACCGTGAATTGAAAAGTAAAACCATCTGCCCTACTTTGAAATTTTTGGGAAGGATCCTACTGTCGTGATATCTCTTCACCTTCTCCTTGTATATTTTGGAAGATTCATATGCCTGAACCCTTAGCTCATCAACCTCATACATTTGTAGCTTCCTTCTTGCACTGGCTTATTGTGGATCGAAATTAAGAGTCTTTAAAGCCCCAAAAGCCTTGTGTTCCAATTCAACCGGTAAATGGCAAGCTTTATCGTAAACCATTTGAAATTGCGTAAGACCGGTTGGTGCTTTGTAAATAGTACAATATGCCCAGAGAGCTTCATCAAGTTTTAATGACCAATCCTTTCGTGAGGTTGAAACTGTCTTTTCCAAGATTCTCTTTATCTCACAATTGGATACTTCCGCTTGTCCATTTGTTTGTGGGTGATATGGTGATGCCACTTTGTGCTTGACCTCATAATGTTCAAGAGCTCTTGCGAGTTGTGTATTGCAAAAATGAGATCCTCCATCACTAATCAAAACTCTTGGTGTACCAAATCTTGTGAATATGTTTCTTTTTAAAAATTTCACCACTATTTTACCATCTGCTTTTGTTGCCGCAATAGCCTCCACCCATTTGGATACGTAGTCAACTTCCATAAAGATGTATTCATTGTTGAAAGATGAAGGAAAAGGGACGACGAAGTCAATCCCCCAACAATTAAACACCTCTACCTCTAACATGCTTTGTAATGGCATTTCATTTTGCTTGGAAATTCCACGAGCCCTCTGACAATTATCACAATTCTTGGTATGTTTATATGTATCATTGAATAGAGAAGGCCAATAGAATCCTGCTTGTAAGACCTTGGCAGCTGTTCACTCTCCGCTATAATGGCCTGCATACGGTGAATTATGGCAATGCCATGTAATGCTTCTAGCTTCCTCCTTAGTAACACATCTTCGCAATAACCCATCGGATCTAATTTTGAATAAGTACGGATCATCCCATACATAATGAGTGGCATCACGCAAGAATTTCTTCTTTTGTTGCCAATTGAAATCTTCAGGGATGATACTGGCAGCTTTATAATTTGCAAGATCTGCGAACCATGGTCTTTCCTAAATCATGAGCATCTTTTCATCTGGAAATTTCTCAAGTACTTCTCTTTCTTCTTTTGTAATCTCGGGATTAACCATTCGGGATAGATGATCCGCAACAAGATTTTCTGTGCCTTTCTTGTCACGTATCTCTAAATCAAACTATTGTAAGGGGAGCATTCATCAGATTATTCTCGGTTTTGAGTCCGCTTTGTTGATTAAGTACTTGATGACTGCATGGTCAGTATAACAAATAATCTTGGACCCTATAAGATAAGACCGAAACTTTTCTAATGCGTACACTATAGCAAGCAATTCTTTTTTTTTTTGTGGTTGCATAGTTAACTTGTGCATCATTTAGTACCTTGCTTGCATAGTGTATGGCATGAAAAACTTTGGTTTTTCTCTGTCCTGAAACAGCCCCGACCGCGTAATCACTTGCTTCGCGCATGAGTTCAAAGTTGAGCGTCCAATCGGGTGCAGTGATTACCAGTGCAATAATTAATTTTTCTTTTAAACTTTCAAAAGAAATTAAACAATCTTTATCAAAAGTAAATGACTTGTCTTTGTTGAGTAGATTACTTAACGGCTTGGAAATTTTGGAGAAGTCCTTAATGAAGCGTCGATAGAACCCGACATGGCTAAGAAAAATCTGAATTTCCTTAACATTGGTGGGTGGTGGCAGCTTTTCAATGACATCAACTTTTGCTTTATCTACTTCAATCCCTTTGGCTGAAATTTTCTGTCCTAGGACAATGCCTTCAGTCACCATAAAATTGCACTTCTCCCAATTTAGTACCAGATTCGTCTCCACACATCATTTTAAGATGGTGTCCAAGTTTTTCAAGCATAGCTGAAATGATTCACCAAACACTGAGAAGTCATCCATGAATACCTCGATGCACTTCTCGATCAAATATGAGAAAATTGCCTGCATACACCTTTGGAATGTTGTTGGTGCATTGCATAGACCAAAAGGCATTATTCAATATGCGAATACTCCAAATGGGCAACTGAAGGTTGTCTTTTCATGATCCTCGGGGTTCACGGTAATCTGATTATACCCCGAATAACCGTCTAAAAAGTAATATAATTGTTGCCCGGACAACCTTTCTAACATCTGGTCCATGAATGGAAGCGGAAAATGGTCTTTTCTTGTTGCCTGGTTGAGTCTCCTATAATCATTGCACATACACCATCCTATGACTGTCCGTGTTGGAATCAACTCATTTTTCTCGTTTGTTATCACAGTCATACCTCCCTTTTTCGGTACTACTTGCACAGGACTCACCCAAGGACTATCCGAGATTGGATAGATCATTCCTGCTTCTAACAGCTTAACTACCTCTTTGCGTACGACCTCCTTCATTGTTGGGTTCAATCGCCACTATGGTTGGGCAATTGGTTTCAAACTGTCTTCCATCATAATGATGTGCATATAATATGATGGACTTATGCCTTTCAAATTGGAAAGTACCTAACCGATTGCAGCTTGATTCTCTTTAAGAACTTGAATGAGCTTATTTTCTTCATGGCTAGCTAGAGTTTTAATGATTATTATCAACTTCTTGCATTCATCATCGAGGAAAACATATTTCAAGTAATCCGGTAATAGTTTCAATTCTACTTTGGTGTCTTTTTCCACTAAGCTCTCCTTTAAGTCCTCAGCTTTTGTCTCTTTCAATGGTATTTCCTTGCTGAATCTAGCTCCTTCAAGCATTCATTGAGTTCTTTTTCTTCTTTTGAATCAAGAACATTGAAAACATCCATGAGGGCTCTTTCTAATGGTGTTGTCAAGTGTGTTTGCTTTTGGACTTCAAGTATTTCTTTGTCAATTGCATCCACTTGAAAACAAGTTCCTTTATCCTTGGAATGCTTCATGGCATCAAATAGATTGAAGGTAACTTCTTTATCTTGAACGCATACTTTGATTAAACTGTCATCAATATCAATCATCATGCGTGCGGTTTTCATGAATAGACGCCCCAAAATCAGTGGTACATCATCATCTTCCTCTATATCCATGACAACAAAATCGATAGGGAATAAGAACTTATCTACCATGACCAATACGTCTTCTACAATACCAGATGGTTTTGTGACTGATTTGTCTAATTGCAGCGTCATCCTAGTATTCATCTCCAAATCACCAATCCTTCGTATTACTGAGAGTAGAATGAGATTGATACTTGATCCTAAGACAAATAATGTTTTCCCAACGTTTACGTTTCCAATTGTGACCGGCAACGTAACTCTTCTTGGATCTTTTTCCTTTTGTGGAAGTGTGCGTTGAATGATTGCAGTGCAGCTTGGATCAAGATGTATTGTTTCTTCATCAGTAATTCTTCTTTTCTTGGTGAGAATCTCTTTCATGAACCGTGCATACGTAGACATCTGTTTAAGTGCCTCCGCAAAGGGAATATTGATTTGCAAGCACTTGAAAATATCCAAAAATCGAGCGTATTTCCTTTCTTTATCTTTTTTGGTTAGAGCATGAGGGTATGGTAGATTCCATGTTGTTGGAGTGATCCTTTTTCCTTTTCTTCTATTTGCTTTCTCCGTTAATCAAATTCATTTGTATTTTTTTCAACTACTTCTTGATTTTTTTTCTTCCCTCTCCTTTTTCTCTTCCTCTTCTTTTTCTTTTTCTCTGTTTTCAAGGGTTCTTTCCTCTCGATCATCACTCCCGCTTGCTTCTAGATTGATAATCCTTCCACTCCGCATAACTATTGCCTTACAATGTTCCTTTGGATTCGTTTGCGGAGTGGCTGTGAAGGTACCTCATTTTTGATCTGCTAGTCACTTTGTAATCTGTCTAACTTGTGTTTCTAAGTTTCTTATTGATGCATCCGTATTTTTCTGATTTGTGATGGATAATTGCATGAACTGGTTCAATGTTTATTCCAATTTGGAGGTTCTGTCCGGTTGGGTTGTATGATGTAGCTATTGATAAAAACTTTGATATTGGTTAGGACTGTTTGATGCTCCTGCTTCTTGCCTCCAACCTTGACCATAGTTGTTATTGTTTTCGCGTTGATAGTTTGGATTTCCTTGATATGGTGTTGCTTATTGTTGGTTTCCCATGTAATTGACTTCTTTATTCATTGGAGTGCAAAAACCTGTAGGATGGTCACCAGTGTATAATTCACACACAACTACTTGGTGTGGTTTATTTGCTGAATTGTGCATCTCTTTGAGCTGTCGTGGAAGTTTGGAAAGCTGTTTGGTCAATTCCTCGACTGTTTGAGTGAGGATTTTGTTTTGTGCCAATATTGCATCGTTTGGGCCTAACTCTAGCATTCCCGGTTCTCACTGTGTCGTGCCTCTATTATACTGAAACTGATGGTCATTGAGAGCCATGCGATTAATGATATACACTACTTTCCCTGCACTTTTGGATAGTAACGAACCATCGGAAGTTGCATCAAGTAGAAGCTTTGGTTGTAGTTGTAATCCATTACGGAAGATGTGGAATTGGGTGAGTTCATCGAAGCAATGATTTGGACATTTCCGTAGCATAGACTTATAGCGCTCCCATGCTTCACATAAGGTTTCTGTTGCACTTTGAGCGAGCGCAGCTATAGCTGTTTTGGCATCCATGAATCTGTTGTGTCGGAAGAATCGATTTAGAAAGTTTTCTTCCAAGACATTCCAATTGGTCATGGTTTGAGTGGGTTGGTCCAAATACCAATCCTTTGCTTTGCCAATTAGTGAGTGCAAAACCAATCCCATGAAGACTGCTTCTTCTTCCGTTTCTGGCGCTCCCAACGTACCAGTTAATTCATAGAACTTGGTAAGGTGAGTGTACGGATCTTCGTGATCTAGGCCTGCAAAGGGGTTAGCATAAATGATTTGGAGTAATCCTGTTTTCATTTTAGCTTGTTGGTTGGTTGGATTGTTGGTGAGGCGAGACAACCGTCTTGGACTACTTTGACAAGGTCCTCCATTCACGATTTCGGGTCCACCTTCTTCCATGGTTTCTTTTGTGGAACTTTTTGAGGTGGAAGCTCCTTCTTTTTGAGATCTTTGTTTGGTTAGCTTTTTCTGTTTCTTTGTTTGTCTTTTGTTTTGCCAGATTATTCTTTCGATATCAGGATTAAAAGGTAGTAAGTACTCCGGTTCTGTACGTCGCATACACAAAGCTTGCAATTTTTAGCCAATACAATTTTAGGAGAATGTAAGATAAAGAAAAGAGAAAATATATATATTCTTTTAATAAATATACAACTTAAAAAGATATCAATAAAGACCGGCGCAATATTACCAATGTTAAGACAATTGTTATCATTTTTAAGTGAAGTTTGTAAATTGATTTTTTTTAAGTTAACAGACTATAAAATTGAACTTGTGAAACTAAGGTTTAAATGATGGAGAACTTGTTAGAATTTAAATTCCACTACCGTGCACGTATGCTTTCGGTTGATACTTCTTTAAAGAACTTGTTTTTCATATTACCTTCATTGAATTCACTCACAACAACATATATGTTTATATGTTTGTTGAGAATTCAATTGGTTTAGTTTAACTGTTGATTTCTCGATCAATTAAACTAAATAATTGCATTAAGAACCGAACGCTGTTTATAAAAGTTAAACCTTGGGTTATGTCTATAACTGTAGCGAGCGATTTTTGACGCGGTTGCGAAGCGCGATCGCTCTTTGGTACTATAGCTCAATTCATTTTTTATCCTATTAAAGCTGATGAAGGAAGGGAAATAGATGTCTCCAACTAACCCTTCTTGCATACTGAGTTTAAACAGCGGTCTGTTAGGTTACAGATGCTACAAAGATTCGGGGTTTGTCCTAGGTTTATTTTGTTGACGAGGGGTGCTTTAGGCTATTGGTTAGGATGTTAGGACGGATATATTTGGGAGTATGGGATTTTGGGGTTTTGTTTAGTGTGCTCGCTAAGATTTTTCTTTCAAATCTTATGCCTACGTATTCCCGTTTACCGAAACAGGGAAATCAGAGCATTCGTAGTTCCTCCTATTCTATGGGAAGAAATAGGTGTTTTGGTGTCTTGTTCAAAGCCCAAGACGTGAAGCGAAAGGTGATTTGTATCTTGTTCAAAGCCCAAGATGTGAAGCTGAAGGTTGACCTTGGAGAGAATTTGCCATCTCTAAAGGGGTCTGTTTGTCACAACTATTGGGTGACTGACTGTAAAGGAGGATTACTTTAACCGGGATTTGTGAATCCGGTAATGCCATAATTTCCTATATAGGGGTTTTTAACCTGAAGGAGAAGACTTTAACTCAGTTTAGAGCAATGTCATCTTTCCTTAGGAATTTCTCATACTAAAAGAGGGACATTGGCATGGATGTAGATGATCCAGAGGCTTGCCGCTTACAGCGATTAGATGAAGGGGAAGGAGTTGTTGATGTTTGTGTACTGTGAACGAGGCACAACTTTGATGCTAAAAGGTTAATTGGATCAACCAGTGGTTTTCTTATACAAAGCCTAAGAGGAGGCTAATATGTGTCTCGTACAAAGCCCGAGAGAGAGGCTAAAAGGTTTTGACTCGACGATAGAGTCTTTTGGTATCTCGTATAAAGCCCGAGATGGAGGCTAAAATTTGTTTGGCTTAATAAGAACCTTTTTGTATCTCGTATAAAGCCCGAGATGGAGGCTAAAATTTTTTTGGCTCAATAAGAACCTTTTTGTATCTCTTATAAAGCCCGAGATGGAGGCGAAAGGGTGATTGACTCAACGAGGGAGTCTCTTATGTGTCTCGTACAAAGCCCGAGAGAGAGGCTAAACGTTGTTTGACTCGGCTGGGGAGAATCATTGTATAAAGCCCAAGAGAGAGGCTAACTTCCCTGGAGAAGGATCATTATACAAAGCCTAAGAGGAGGCTATGGTTACTGTTTCAGTTAAGTGACAGGTCCAGTGTACTGATTTTTAAAGAGAAAATCAGTTCTTATATGAGCAACACTGTACTCGAGGATTTGGTTCAAGGATCCGGGTTATTCCTGTTCTTTAAGGAAGTGGGAAATCCGAAGGGTATTGAGACTGTCCGAGTCTACGGGTTTTCTTCCTATTTAACGAAGGGGTCACTTGAGAATGTCTTTGAGACTCAAGGAGATTAGACTGTCCAAGTCTAGAGTTTCATCTTTTGTACTATGCTTTGAGAAATAATAGTAGACTCTTTGAAAGGATTGTTCTATGCAGATGACTAAGTTCTATTCCTATACCTCTAGGAGGTCGTCGGGACAATTTGTACGAAGCCTAAGAGGAGGCTGGAAACTTTTAAGAAGCCGATCGGTCCTTGTACGAAGCCCAAGAGGAGGCTATCATTCCCGGAGGAAGAGATCATTATACGAAGCCTAAGAGGAGGCTATGAATACTTCTAAGAAGCCGACGGGTCCTTGTACTAAGCCCAAGAGGAGGCGGGGTTGCTTTTAGGAAGCCTTTGGGTCCTTGTACGATGCCCAAGAGGAGGCCGATGCTTTTAAGAAGCCCGTGGGTCCCCAAACCCAGAGAAATTCAAGACAGGCTATTCACAGAGAATAGATCAAGCCAGGAAAGTTCGAGAATTTGGAAGAAACTCAAGAGATGCCATTCACGGAGAAAAGATCATCTCTGGGGAGTAGAGTTTCTTGACAAGTGCTTTTAAGAAGCCCGTGGGTCCCCAAACCCCGAGAAGTTCAAGACAGGCCATTCACGAGGAATAGATCAAGCCAGGAAAGTCCGAGAATTTGGAAGAAACTCAAGAGATGCCATTCACGGAGAAAAGATCATCTCTGGGGAATAGAGTTTCTTTGACAACTTCTACGAGTGACAGTCTATGAAAGGGTTCACCGAGAATGCTGCCTTTCATGTCTCCATATTTTTTAACCCCAAGAGGAGGGAAGACTGTGTCTGGTAATCCTATGGGGATCTAGTTTTGACTATTTAAGAGTGATCAACAGGCTTAATGCTAGACGTAGTTGCCGGGGAAACTCTAAATATCTATACTATTATTACTCAGTTGGTATGAGTTTATGAAAGAAGACTTACAGCGAAAACAACCCCACAATACAATTATATGTATATGAATGTGGTAAATGAAAGCAATAACCACTTACTCGGTTGTAGAGCTTCCATGCTGTTTGGTTAGTTGTTCAACAAAGAAACATTGAAAACAACAGTATATTCAAAATCAAAGGAGAAAGTGCTTTGAAAAAGAAAGATTTGGGGCTTACAGCTCAAGGAGAGGCCCAAGGTTTTATCAGTGAGCGCACTGTTTGAATTTGTACAGAGGGACTTGTTAGATGGTGTGGCTAGTGATCGAGAGGGGGGGTGAATAGATCACCGCTTGTAAAATACGGTTTTAAAAACCTTAACAGAGTTTTTGAAATATAGCGGAAAGTTTTGGTCCCGAATCGACTTCCGTCTATTCTGAACCGCTACCAAAAAGACCAGACACACAAGTATGATGCTGGATTTGAATTGATTGATAGAAAACGTTAACACAGAATTTTCTCGCACTAAATGCACTTATCACAAATTCTGATTCCAATGAGTAAATCACAACAAACCGTTTTGTCAAACACTTGGCGTGTATGTGTTCTATGATAAACAATAGTGATGTTTCAATAAAAGGTTTTCTTGCCACTATTGTATCATGACACGTAAAACGTACTGCGCCAATTTGTATCACAAAACAGTTAACAAAAACGTAAAGGGAGATAGAGATAGAATACGATACACAGAGATTTGTTAAGGAAGTTCCCCACTGTCGTCCTCGCGTGTGGGTACGTCTCCCTCTCAATTTCAAAAGAAATTGAGACCTTTTCTTATCAATAGTTGCTGAATTCGTTCTTACAAAGGTTACAATACCAAGACAGAATTCTAAATCCCTAGAACTTCTTCTTCTCGTATAGAACCTCGACTTGATTAGAGCTGGATCAAGAATTCCCCGCAAGACTTGCAAACGATTCACCGGTTCCACGACCTGTTTGCGAAACAACCCCGTTTCCAAACCCTACGCTGCGGCTGAATCCGTTCTGCAATCGTGACTAACAAACCCGCAAGAACAGTCCCGTTCTTGAAGGACAAACCAGTAGGTTTTTCCTCGAAACCCCCTTCACTCTTCAACCCAGCTAGATCCTTGATCGTTCCACTGACTCCACAGCTAGATCGTTGATCGTACCACTGAACGTTATCTCGTTGATCCTTCAATCCGAAGAAAAAGAATGATTGTGTGTAATTGTTCTTGAATTGAAGAGATTGAGAAGATGATGAAGACGAAGTATCTTTCAGGTTTCTGAATGCTCAATCAATTGCTGCTACAAAGACCTCTATGACTTGTGTATTTTGCAATTTTCACTTGTGAATTCTTATTAAGCCAATACCTGCCACTTTGTATTTATACTAAACAAGACAGAACTGTTAGAATTAAAATTATGCAGAAAAACAGACTTTGGGATCGATCCCAACATCGTATGGATCGATTCCTGACAATTTTTAACTGTTAGGGATTGATCCCAAAATCTATGAATCGATCCCTACTGAAGGTGAACTGAAAAACAGAATTTCCATTAAATCAGGGATCGATGCCAGACACGTATGGATCGATGCCAGACAGTTTTTAACTGTTAGGGATTGATCCCAAAATCCATGAATCGATCCCTACTGAAGGTGAACTGAAAAACAGAATTTCCATTAAATCAGGGATCGATACCAGACACGTATGGATCGATGCCTACTGAACAAATTTAATTCTTTTGATTTCCAATAAAGCAGGGATCGATACCAGACACGTATGGATCGATGCCAAAGGTTATGTATTGATTCAAACCTTATAAAAAGTGTTTCTAACAATCATTTTAAGATGAAAATCACACATATTCACATATAGAATGAAGCACAACAAATTATACGCGCAATTTGCAATCATACAAAAACAAAACCAAAGTAAAGGATTGTCTCACAAACTCCCCCTTTTTGATGATGGCAAATTGATGTGTGATACTCCCCCTGAGTTTGTGCATACCATTCTGTCATGTCAACATCTTCTATACTTCTCCCCCTTTGTCAACATCAAAAAGAGGAAAGAAACAACAAAGAGAAGAACAAAGTAGCAAACCGCAGCATAAATTGATAACAAAGCTAACAATCACAAAGAAAGAAAGCTTAGAAGAATAAAATCACTCACAAAGAATGACCAATAAAGGGCAAGGAAACCATAAACAAGCAAACGGAAATAAGCAATGAAATACTAGGAAAGTAATGAAAATTACATAAGCCAAACAAATATAGTCAGAATATTTGAAAAATGAAACAACAATTCAAGCAACATGAAATGAAATGCATATGAAATGAAATGCTAATGGGGAAAGTACTGTCTGAAGCTAGGTGGAGGCGGAGGAGGAGGCATTTCATCAGGATTGTGTCCCATGAAAGAGTACTGTCTGAATCGGTCCTGAACTTCAGTGCTTCGAAACCTGTCCATAATACCCGGATCTGCACGACAATCGTCCATAAAACCTGTCATTTCATTATAAAAGACTTGATGCCACTTAATCAAGTCAGTGTGCCAAGAGTGCTGATTCTGATACATCCTTGTGTGGTCATCATGCCACTCCCGATGTTCGTTATGCCACTCAGCTTGTTGAACATGCCAAGCTCTTGCTTCCTCATGATTTTGTCTATTTTCTAGCTGCATTTGCTGGAGCATGGTTGTGACATTTACAGAAGTGGAGGTAGCAGCAGAGAAGTGAGGAGGAGGTGGTGGAGCAGGTTCATAGTGGGATGGAGACCACCTTTGTGGCACCCACTCACCCCAACCGGTATTGGCAGCAGCTTCAGGCACTTCTGGTTCATCTACATCCTGCATTTCTTCATCATCTTGATCTTCAACAATAGAAAATCTGTCAGCCGGCTCATCAAAGTTGTAAATCCTTGTCCTTGTTTTGCTTATATAGATATAGAAGCATTCACGCTCCTTATCCCACCGGTATCCCATGTGCGACAAGGTGGAAGAATCAAACTCTTGGGCAGGTGTGGGAGATACAAGAGGAACCAAAGGCACAGTGATGTTCCAGAATTTTATAATCCTCATAATCTGAGAGGCATATCCGAGAGCAACATTTTTGGAACTGTTTCGCACGGAGAATAGACGCTTGACAAAGTAATTGGGCCAATTCAACTTAACCTTCTTTAGCAGAATGTACATGAGATGAGTGCTTGGTCTGTCCAGCCGGGAATGACCACCAGTTGCTGGACGCAAGACATGTGATACAATCCAATGAAGTATCCTTGGTACTCGTTTGATCATACCCGTTGTCAGACGTTCATCCTCAGCTATTGGTCGTTCTACTTTAGAGATAGATTGAGTAAATTCCATACGTGTTCATCTTTATCTAGATATCCGTTGGTAGGCATAGGTGTGTCTATTGATTTTGAGTCGTTCATTCCAAAGCGCTTGAGCAGCTCTCTGCAGTATTTTGTTTGACTCACAGCTGTTCCCTCATCAAGCTGCTTTATTTGGAGACCGAGGAAGAAATTAAGCTCCCCCATAAGACTCATTTCAAATTCACCCTGCATAACTTTTGAAAACTCTTCGACCAAGTGTATGTTAGTTGAACCAAAAATTATATCGTCTACATAAACTTGAACTAAAAGAATGTGTTTTCCTTTGTGCTTAATGAAGAGGGTGGTATCCACTTTACCTCTTGAATATCCATGATCAAGTAGAAATTTGCTAAGTCTTTCATACCAAACCCGGGGGGCTTGCTTAAGACCGTACAAAGCTCGTTTTAATTTGTAAACATAATCTGGATATTCAGCATTCTCAAAACCAGGAGGTTGTGAGACGTATACCTCTTCATTTAGGACACCATTTAGAAACGCACTCTTTACGTCCATTTGGTAAAGCTTAAAATCTCTAGAACACGCATAAGCGAGCAAGAGACGTATAGCCTCAAGGCGAGCAACTGGAGCATAAGTTTCCTCATAGTCTATGCCCTCCTCTTAGTTATAGCCTTGTGCTACTAAACGTGCCTTGTTCCGAGTTATCACTCCACTTTCATCAAGCTTATTCCTAAAAACCCACTTAGTACCTATGATATGATGTTCTCGCGGACGCGGGACAAGTTCCCAAACGTCATTTCTTTTAAATTGATTAAGCTCTTCTTGCATGGCCATTAGCCAAAATTCATCAATCAAGGCTTCTTTGGCATTTTTAGGTTCCACTTGTGAAACAAAGGCGAAGTGAGAACAAAAATTACTTATCTTAGAACGAGTCATGACTCCCTTTGAAATGTCTCCCAAGATGTTGTCAATGGGATGGTCTTTTGAAGATTTCCAAGCTGGTGGAAGGTCATTCACATCAGCTGTCCTTTCTTCCTTATCTTTTTCATGACTAGTATCTTCCTCCTTCTCAATGGGAGCTGTCTTGGATTGATCAGTTTCCGCAACAGCTTCCTTGAGTATGTCTTCTGTAGATACACCTGCGTCATCAAAAGAAATACCTTTGCCGACATTTTTCGGATAAGACTCATCAAAGGAAACATGGACAGATTCTTCAACAGTAAGTAAACGCTTATTATACACTCTATATGCTTTACTTGATTGTGAATAACCAAGAAAAATACCTTCATCCGCTTTTGCATCAAACTTCCCAAGTTTTTCCTTACCATTATTCAAAACAAAACACTTACAACCGAATACGTGAAGATGTGATAAGTTTGGCTTTCTTCCTTTTAAAAGCTCATAAGGGGTTTTATTTGACATAGGGCGAATTAGAATCCTGTTTAGAACATAACAGGCTGTGCTAACAGCATCAGCCCAAAAATATTTTGGCAATCCACCCTCATTTAGCATTATTCTTGCCAGCTCTTCTAAAACGCGATTTTTGCGCTCCACAACGCCATTCTGTTGTGGAGTTCGAGGAGCTGAAAAGTTATGCTCAATACCATACTTATCACAGTACTTATCAAAGAGATAGTTTTGAAATTCTCCTCCATGATCGCTTCGAATTGTAACTATTTTAGAATTCATTTTATTTTGGGACAGTTTTGCAAAATTCTTAAAAGCAGAAAAAGTTTCATCTTTGCTATGAAGGAATATAGTCCAAGTAAATCTAGAGTAGTCATCAACAATTACAAAACCATAATAGTTTCCACCTAAGCTCTTTGTCCTAGACGGACCAAAGAGATCCATATGGAGAAGCTCAAGAGGTCGTGAAGTTGAAATTACATTTTTGGATTTAAAAGAGACCCTTGTTTTCTTTCCCATTTGGCATGCATCACATAGGTGGTCTTTTGAAAACTTTATTTTTGGAAGACCGACTACTAGATCCTTAGATACAACCTTGTTAAGCAAATCGAAATTAACATGCGCTAAACGTCTATGCCAAAGCCAAGAATCATCATTCAAGGTAACTAGACATTTAGTGCTTGTTAAAGATACATCACAAAGATCAAGCATATAGATATTGTTTACTCTAACACCCTTAAACACAACATTATTTTCATCATGTTCAATTATGCAACAAGTTTTTGTAAAAGAAACTTTGTAACCCTTGTCACACAATTGACTTATGCTTAACAAATTGTGTTTAAGTCCCTCTACAAGATTGACATCAGAAATGGTAGTGGTAGAGGGGTTACCTATACTACCTTTGCCAAGTATAGCTCCTTTGTTATTGTCTCCATAAGTAACATATCCCTTTTTCTTTGCTTTGAAGTCTATAAAAAGCGATATGTCACCGGTCATGTGCCTTGAGCAGCCGCTATCTAGGAACCATCTCCTATCTTCGGATGCAAGGTACTCTTCCTTCTTTTCTTCTTGTTTCTTCTTGTAGTAGGCATGGTCTGTGATGTGAGCCATAAGACATAGGTTTGCGGTTTCATCACTATCACTTGAACTTTGTGAGCTTGATGAATCGCTATCGCTTTCCCATGCTATATAAGCTCTCCTTTGTTTGCTGTACCGTTTAGGTGAATCCTTCCCTTTATCCTTTTTCTTCATAGGACATTCTGTTTTGTAATGTCCAGATTTGCCACAATTGAAACAAGATCCTCTACCTTTATGCTTCTTGTTCTCTTCCTGTTTTGACTCACTAGATTGTCTTCTAAACTTCATGAGGTTTTTGTCGGAATGCTTGTATCCATTCCTTCGAATGAATCTATTGTATCTCCTTACAAAAAGTCCCATTTCTTCATCATCCGAATCTTTGTCACTACTTGAATCATTGTCACTTTGCTCTTTTCTTGAGGACTTAGTGCTAGAGGCCACAAGAGCAATTGGCTTCTTCTCACCCTCTTTGTCTTTCTTCTTCTCTTTCTCCTTCTTACTTTTGTTCTCATACTTTTCAAGACTTTCTAGAGCTTGCTGATGTTCTTCCAGCTTTCCAAAAAGTGTTGTAATCGTAAGAGTCGTCAAGTCGTTGGCTTCCTTGATAGCTGTCACTTTAGGTTGCCATTCCCTGCTAAGACATCTCAGAATTTTGTTAGTAGCTACCTCATTGGAAACAGGTTTTCCAAGTGCATTTAATCGATTTGTAAGATGAGTAAACCTCTTTTGCATGTCGGAGATAGATTCTCCATTTTTCATGCGAAAGAGCTCAAACTCTTGATTAAGTGTGTTAATGCGGGACTGTTTCACTTCAGTAGTACCCTCATGGGCGATTTCTAAAGCGTCCCACATCTCCTTAGCAGTCGTGCAATGGGATACTCGATAATACTCATCAACACCAAGTGCTGAAATTAGTATATTTCGAGCTTTCCAATCACTCGACCACTTTTTCTCATCTTTCTCAGTCCAATCAGCTTCTGGTTTAGGTACTATGGCGCCAGCCTCATTGGTCATGGTTATTTGAAAAGGACCATTCTCAATGGCTGTCCATACTAGCCTATCCACAGAATTTATATGAACTCGCATGCAGTCTTTCCAGTAGCCGTAGTTTTCTCCGTTAAAGACGGGAGCTCTATTGTACGCCCCCTTTGGTTCAGAATCCATATCGTTACAGGCAGCCACAGAGCACCAGCGAACCGGCGCTCTGATACCACTTGTTAGACGGTGTGGCTAGTGATCGAGAGGGGGGGTGAATAGATCACCGCTTGTAAAATACGGTTTTAAAAACCTTAACAGAGTTTTTGAAATATAGCGGAAAGTTTTGGTCCCGAATCGACTTCCGTCTATTCTGAACCGCTACCAAAAAGACCAGACACGCAAGTATGATGCTGGATTTGAATTGATTGATAGAAAACGTTAACACAGAATTTTCTCGCACTAAATGCACTTATCACAAATTCTGATTCCAATGAGTAAATCACAACAAACCGTTTTGTCAAACACTTGGCGTGTATGTGTTCTATGATAAACAATAGTGATGTTTCAATAAAAGGTTTTCTTGCCACTATTGTATCACGACACGTAAAACGTACTGCGCCAATTTGTATCACAAAACATTTAATGAAAACGTAAAGGGAGATAGAGATAGAATACGATACACAGAGATTTGTTAAGGAAGTTCCCCACTGTCGTCCTCGCATGTGGGTACGTCTCCCTCTCAATTTCAAAAGAAATTGAGACCTTTTCTTATCAATAGTTGCTGAATTCGTTCTTACAAAGGTTACAATACCAAGACAGAATTCTAAATCCCTAGAACTTCTTCTTCTCGTATAGAACCTCGACTTGATTAGAGCTGGATCAAGAATTCCCCGCAAGACTTGCAAACGATTCACCGGTTCCACGACCTGTTTGCGAAACAACCCCGTTTCCAAACCCTACGCTGCGGCTGAATCCGTTCTGCAATCGTGACTAACAAACCCGCAAGAACAGTCCCGTTCTTGAAGGACAAACCAGTAGGTTTTTCCTCGAAACCCCCTTCACTCTTCAACCCAGCTAGATCCTTGATCGTTCCACTGACTCCACAGCTAGATCGTTGATCGTACCACTGAACGTTATCTCGTTGATCCTTCAATCCGAAGAACAAGAATGATTGTGTGTAATTGTTCTTGAATTGAAGAGATTGAGAAGATGATGAAGACGAAGTAACTTTCAGGTTTCTGAATGCTCAATCAATTGCTGCTACAAAGACCTCTATGACTTGTGTATTTTGCAATTTTCACTTGTGAATTCTTATTAAGCCAATACCTGCCACTTTGTATTTATACTAAACAAGACAGAACTGTTAGAATTAAAATTATGCAGAAAAACAGACTTTGGGATCGATCCCAACATCGTATGGATCGATTCCTGACAATTTTTAACTGTTAGGGATTGATCCCAAAATCTATGAATCGATCCCTACTGAAGGTGAACTGAAAAATAGAATTTCCATTAAATCAGGGATCGATGCCAGACACGTATGGATCGATGCCAGACAGTTTTTAACTGTTAGGGATTGATCCCAAAATCCATGAATCGATCCCTACTGAAGGTGAACTGAAAAACAGAATTTCCATTAAATCAGGGATCGATACCAGACACGTATGGATCGATGCCTACTGAACAAATTTAATTCTTTTGATTTCCAATAAAGCAGGGATCGATACCAGACACGTATGGATCGATGCCAAAGGTTATGTATTGATTCAAACCTTATAAAAAGTGTTTCTAACAATCATTTTAAGATGAAAATCACACATATTCACATGTAGAATGAAGCACAACAAATCATACGCGCAATTTGCAATCATACAAAAACAAAACCAAAGTAAAGGATTGTCTCACAGGACTTATACAAGTGACTCTAGCCCAAAATGTTTTCTGTACAAGGGGGTTGGGTCTTACACTCTCTCAAGAGGCCCAAAAAGTTTAAAGAAAAAGAGTGGGGCTTATAACACGAGGGTAGGCCCAGATGATTTTTCCGTTTGAAATGGCGATCGCGCCGAGGTTTTCTTTTAACGCAGAGGGGCTTATACAATATCTGAGGCCCAAAGTGATTTTGGTTAAAAGGGGGTTGGGTCTTACACTCTATTAGAGGCCCAAAAGTTTTAAATGGGTCTTATAGCTCGAGGAAAGGCCCAAGGTTATTTTTCAAAAGGCGACGATCGCGCCGTTTGTTTTCGACGGTATCGGGACTTATACAATACACTGAGGCCCAAAAATGGTTTAGTCAAAAAAGGATTGGGTCTTACACTCTATTAGAGGCCCAAAGTGTTTTGAAAATGATTTATGAGGGTTGAATTAATCCAAAAACCCTAATTTGTTTTCAAAATTCTGTTTTAATTGAATAAAAATTCAATTAAAATGATCAAAATTGTTTAACATAGGAAAAAAAATTGTGATCTTGGATTAATGCTTCCAAAATTAAGTATTGACCTACAAAATAATTAGAAAGCATTAAAAGTTGCAAAATCAAGGTGGAAAAAATATTTTAAATGTTAAAAACAATTAAAACATTAATTCTTTGCAAAAATATCAATTATATAAAATAAATAATATTTTTGGGATTTTTTGGGAAAATAAAATATTTTAACATTTTTGTGAATTATTAAAAAAAGAATCAACTCAAAATCATTAAAACTCAGAGAGAAATTAATTTTTGAATCAATTAAATAAAATCACAAAATTCATATATTCAAATATTCAAAAAATGGCGCCAAGAACACACCAAGAACACGCGTCTGTTCTGGGTTTGCCCAGATTTGCATTTTCTCTCCAATCTCACTGAATACTTGATCATATCATGCAATCCACATGTCAATCAACTCGTTTCAACCTCACGATCATGTCTATGGTATTTAATTTTATTTAAATTAAACATATAACAAGAAATCATGAAAAATCCTCAAGAACCCTAATTTCTGCATGAAGGCTAGGATTTTTGATACACGATTCAAACAATGCAATTAATTGAGGGAAAACATTCCCTGCATGATTATGAACATGTGGCCAAATTATTGTGCAGCAAAAATTGCATGGATCATAGAGTTAGAAGAGCTCATGCTTACCACTTGCAGCTGGTGATCGTGATTTGTGTTGGAGGTGTTACAACTAGGTTCCAATGATCTGGATAGCTTCCCTAGGTGCCATGGAGTGTGTATGAATGCTTGGAATGGATTGAAATGATCTGGAACTTGAGATGGTACCCCAACTGCAAATCTGTCAAGAACTTGAGCAATTGGCTGGTGATTTTGTGAAATCTGTGTTCCAAATGTTATGTGAGTGTTTGGATCACTTCTATATGATGTATGTGAAGTGTGTGTGTGATTGGTTTGATTGTAAAAGCTCTCAAACTCAAAACCCGATAGTGACTTGCCTTAGAAGGCAAAATTGGAGTGAAAGAAGAGATTTTGAGGAAAGCATCTGTTAGATGGCTTGGTGTACTCAAACTGATCACAATTGAGCTCTATTTATAGTAGAGCAGGTTTGTTTTGGGATCCATAGTGAATGGCAACTGCAGCAGGTGTTTGTTCAATGTTGGCCAATGGAAATCCAAGTCTCCTCTAGCCATTGACTAGAGGTTAGGGCACAGGGTTGTGGTTCCCTTGGCCTTGGATAAGTCTTGATTGAATTCAATTGCAAATGGCTCAGTCCATGCCACCTTGATGCTTCCATTGAATGCTCCAATCCAAAATTGGAGTCTTGTCCCTATTTTGGCCATTCTAGGTTCAACATGCTATTTCTTGTTCCAAAGACTTTGGAGGCTTGGCTCAGTGATTGTCCCCTTTAGATTCAATCCTCAGAGGTGTCCAAGTGGATAGGAGCATTTAGATTTAGCTGATTTTGGCAAATCGAGCAAAAATGCAAATTCTGCCTTGCCTTGGCAGATTTCAGCAAGGCAACTTTCCAATGTCATATCTCATGACTCAAATTGAATTTGGTAATGTTCTTGGTCATTTTGGAAAGCCCTTACATGATACAACAACTGTTTGAACATATTTGGTTTTGATCTCTTTTGAATCCAAGTGAAAAATCCACCTACATTTGGCAAAAAGTAGGGTAAAATCTGACTTAGTGAAATTTTCACTAAGTGTTGGAACAAAGTGACTTTTCTTGATTTTGATCACTCCATAACTCAAAATCCATGAGGAATTGGAATTAGGTCTAGTTGAAGTTTTTGTAGAGGGCAATGATATCTACAAATCAAGCCTTGGATGGGAGAAAATGGCTTTGTGGTTTAGGAGTTATGACCCTCCAAAGTTAGTACCCTAGCCACTTTATTTTTAACTTAGAAAATTTTCTAAGTTTTTTAGGGTTACCCCTTTTACAAGTTATCCAACTTTTCTTGATTTTTCTTGATGAATGATTATTCAAATCATACATTAACATCATTTTAGGGTTAAAAATCCATTTTGGTGAAAAATCTCAAAAAGTCAAAGTTGACTTTTGTGCACAGTTGACTTTTTATCAGATGAATTCCAAACTGTGCAATTCTTCATGAAATCATGTCCTTGACCTAAATCAAACTTTATGGACATGTTAAATGGGTGTCATAGGGTATATTGATGCATGTCATAGGGCTTGGGAGCATGTCCTGGTCAAAAGTCAAAGTTAAAGTTGACTTTTTCCTTAAAACCCTAACTGTGGTGCAGATGAAATTGAGACTTGTTGCTCAAGCTTCTTGGATTAATCCATTGTTGCAAATGGATCAATATAGTTCATTAGAGACCCTCAAACCCTCTCTTGAGGTCTTAGCTCATGATTTGCCCTAAAAGTCAACTTAGGGGTGAATTAGGTCAAGAAACCCTAATTCCTGATTTTTGATGAATGCATCCCCTGAGGTAAAATTGACTTGATGAATGGGTCCATGAGATTCCATGGAGTATATTAGGTTAGGTTTTGGATCATTGGCTTCTTCCCAGAGGAAAATTTCCATCTGGATGCCCTGGTCGACCAAAACCCTAATTTGGTGACACTGTCGATCTTGAGACTTAATCCATCTATAAGGGAGCAGCCTTGTGCTTGATCCTTGAAGTGGGAGTCCTTTTGATCCATTATGAATGTTTGAGAGGTTAGACAGGTTGAAGATTATGTCATTCCTTGATTGATCCTTTGTCTAAGAACTTTGAGAGGGCTTGAAACCCTAATTTTGATTGTAGTGAATGCTCACCCATCTTTGGGGAGACTGATGAAGTATGATGGTTCCTCTATATTGTGATGATGATTTTCACAATGATGGGAAATCTTAGTGGTCAAAATTTGGGGTATGACAATAACGAAGCATTTGAACGATTATAATCTTTAACTTGAATATGAATGTATTTTTCAATCACGATTCATATTCATAGGTTTAGAATGACAAAACAAGATTTAATGGATAATTATGAAGAACAAATTTTCATTAAAGAAGGAATCAATAAATACATACGATTACGGTAGTTTCCTTCCAATCCTAACAAGAGAAGAGCTTCAGCTATCCATTGTCATGGTAGCTTGTACAAAAAGTAAGAATTAGAGATGACTTTGCATCAAGGATGATCTCTCGATTGTTGATGCGAACCCAACTCGACTCTTTCCACACTCTTCTCCCTACTTAGAATTATCTAACTAATATCAATTACAAGTGAAATTAATAATGTGATGATCCTCAATGCCTCTGTTGTCTCCTTCTTATACTGGTTGAGATGGAGGACTTTCGCTATGCGATGTTGTGGTTGCATAGTGAAGTCAGCTTCTTTATCCTTTAGGAATTTCAAACCGCCACTGCAAACCGCCATACTTCGCTATGTGAAGTAAAGTTTGCATAGCGAAGTTCTTTTGCTGCTGCTTGCTCCTTCTCGCTTCAAACGAAACTGGTTGGGTTTGGTTTCGTTTCTTTCTGTTTCAGCTCGCTTTTCCTCGCGTCGCGACCTTTGCGTAGCGAAGCCCTGTGTCGTGATTTGAAAGTCCTTTGCTTCTTCTCGCTTCCTTCACTTCAAGCGAAATTGGGACTTTTTTATTCTATTTTTATCTATTGTTGCTCGCTTCAGCTTCGCGTAGCGAAGTGTTTGCTCGTGATGCGAAAGTTGCAGGACATGGATTCTTTTTGCTTGAAACTGGTGTTTTCCTTTACTAAACCCTGCAAAACCATAAACATTCAATAGTAACATCCATTTGGATCTTTTGTTAGTCAAATTTCATCTTACAAGTTAATGGAAGCAAGCATTTCGTTCGAGTTTTGACCAAAGATATATCAACTATTGGACTTCCATCATCCATGACTCTAGGCCCCCCTTTTAGAACCAATGCTATTTTGGGGGTTGCGTAATTTTGGACTTCAAGGACCTCTCCTTGTTACAACTAATATGAAAACCCCGCTCAGAAGAGACCTTTTCGTCACTCTTGTCATAAAGCGGCTAGCCTGTTGCAGGATATTGATACGACTAAGGTCCATGACTCTGGGAACCTTATCCTTCAACCTAGAAACTATTCTGTGAGCGGTTTATAGGTAGAAAGCATAGAGCTGTCCACTATAGGGAGACATTCTGAATAGGGTGTTCTGATTTACTAGTGTTATCCCAGATCCTAATCATACATGCATTTCAATTTCTTTGAATAGAAAAAATAATTCATGCATTCATCATCATGCATATCATTTTCAAAATACAAAAAATCACATGTTCACATACATTGCATTTGCATTTGTCAGCATGCATTGCATTTCATTAAAAAAACTCATCATCATCCTTTGTCCATAACCAGCAAGGTGATTTCTGACAAGCATTTGGACAAAGAGTCATGTCTCAAGAAATGATGGACGAGTTAAGAAAGAGGAAATCAACCTTTTGAAGAGCCAAATGGGATGGGTCTAGCAAACCCTGTAAAACTTGTTTAAAAAAGTGGGTCACCCTGTATCCATTGCTACAACCAAAGGGGATACAACTTCACATCCATCCAGTGTCACCCCAAGTCAATGGCAAACCCATGTGGCAATTCCTCATCTCCCAGCATGTGGTCCTCCCTCAAGACGTCATCTTCAACTTTTGAATGCCAGGAAATCACAACAACATCCTTTGGTTATTCCTCCTCAAGAACTTCAAAATCAGAGTTCGAACAAGAGTCAGAGTCAGAGCAAGAGAAACAAAGCTCATGACGAACTGATTCCTGTGCCACTTAGTAAACTGTACCCGCAGCTCATCCATAATTCATTGATAACTCCTTGACCTCCCACGCCTGTGTCAACGCCATATCCACCATGGTACAATCCAAATGCAACATGTGAATTCCATAAAGGGGCTGATGGACACGATTTGGATACTTGTCTTGCCTTGGAAGCCCTGGTACAAGATCTCATCCACGTCAAGAGTCTGGTCTTTGAGGAAAACCATCCAGAGGTTAAATGCAGATACCGTACAGGAACAGTGGGGCACCTTATCGAGGAATGCAAGAGTTTTAAGCTCAGTCTGCAAAGTTTACTAAAGTCACTAGCACTCCAGGAGGGAAAGCCCGATATAAATATATTGATTTTTGAGCCAGATAAATAGAAAGACAAGGGACCTCTGAACCCTCTTAATATTTTATACCACATGGAACAAGTCACGTGTGTGGCTAAATAAGCGTCATTATTTTCTCACGAGAGCATTGATATACCGTCTTGGAATTCCAATGTCACAACACATGTGTCATACCCTAAATTTTGACCACGGGACTTCATATCATTATGCAAAATCATCACCACAATATGGATGTATTTTCATACCTCATTAATCCTTCCAAAAATTGTTGGGTATTTATCTTAACCAAGGATTAGGGGTTTTGAGCCCTCTCAGAGCATTCAGGCAAAGGATCAATCAACAATTGACATGATCTTCAATTTGTCGAGCCTCTCAAACATCCATGAAGGGTCAAGGGGTATTCTACATCAAGAATCAAGCACAAGATTGCAACATTTCAAGTTGATCAAGCCTCAAGATCATCAGTGTCACCAAATTAGGGTTTTGGTCGACCAAGGCCTCCAGAGAGAAATTTTCATCTGGGCATGAGCCAATACCTCAACATATGATTCAAGAAGCTCAAAAGAACCTTATGAGTCCATTTATAAGTTCAAACTAGTCTCAGGGGGTGCATCTATAAAAAATCAGGAATTAGGGTTTTGACCTAATTGAGTCCCTAAGTTGGCGTTTGGAGCAGGACATGAGCCAAGACCTTAAGATATGCTTTACGGGCCTCAAATACATCATATTGATCCATTTACATGTTTGAATTGATTCAAAGAACTTGGTTCATAAGCAATATAAGGATTTAAATTCATCTGGACCACAAACTAGGGTTTTTGAGGAAAAGTCAAACATACATTTGACTTTTGAGCAAAGCATGATCTCAAACCTTGGGACATGATTCAAGACACTCAAAAACACCTTTAGAATCCATCCATTAGGTTCAATTTATCCTAAAGACTTGATTTCATAAAGGATCACAAAGTTTAAGATGCATCTGATACAAAATGTCAACTGTGATCAAAACCAAGTTTGACTTTTGGAATTTTTTTACAAACATGGCCTCTTTAAGTAAAAAACAATGTTAACTTGTGATTTGGATCATGATCAATCAAGAAAAATCAAGCAAAGTAAGGTTACTTGCAAAAACGGCAACCTTGAGAAACTTGAAATTTCACTAAGTTATGAAAAATAATGGTTTTTACCCAACTTTGCAAGGCCATAACTTGTGATCCAAGCAACCATTTTCTTCCATCCAAAGCTCAAATGATAGATCTTCTTACATACAACAAGATTTTCAAGCAGAGGAACCCCCAAAAAATGCATGGATTTTGAGATATGAAGCGTTAAAGTTAGGGTTTCATAAGATTTTGAACTTTGACACTTAGAATTTTTTAGGCAGAATCTGTCTCATGTTTTGTCCAACATTGGAGGTGTTTTTCATTATGATCCAAGATGAATCAAGGCCAAATGTAAATATCAAAGTTGAATTATGATATATAAGCTTTCCAAAGAGTACAAGAACTTCCATTAATTCAACTTGAGCAAGGAGTTATGAACCTCACAACCTAGCATCACACAACTAGTTTTTCCAAGATAGTTTTGCACATGCCACACGATTTTGTCATTTTGATGACTTTGCAAGCCTTGTCATCACACAAGATCAATATCAAAGATACAGTGCACTTGTTCTCTACAGAAGAATCACAACATAGAGTCTAATAAGTCAAGAATTCTAGCCTAGCATGTGAAGAATCATCATTGAAAAAGCCTTGAATTTCAACTTTGTCATTTGACATTAATATGATGCATTGAGGTGGCATGGATCAAACAAAAATCAGTCAAGACCTATCTAAGAATTGGAAGACTTCAAACCTGTAAAATTGATGGGAGTCAACAAATAGCTATGCTAGAGGAGACTTGAGGTACCTTAGCATTCAAGTTATGCTACATAACCATATCCATTGGGTAATGAGTGATCCTTCATCCATTCACTATTCCTCCAAAAACAAACTTGCTCTCCTATAAATAAGGATCATTTTTTATCATTCAAACCACCCCAAAACATCACAGCACATGTTTTATCTCATTTCCCTCTTTCATTCCAAATTTCTAAGTTTTAAAGAGTAAAAATCGAATCTCTCAAACCAGAGCAATTCCATCCAAACCAATGATGCAAACACCTCACATACATCATATATGAGTGATCCAAACACTTAAACAACATCTGTAACATCAAATTCACCAAGATGACATCTCATCCCAAGCTAGCTGCAGTTGGATTCGAGCCAAGCAATCCAGGAGGTTTCAACTTGTTCGAAACATCTCAACACAATCTTTGAGGTCCAAGGAAGTTGTCCAGATTATCAAAATACTTCTGTAACACCTACAACTGAGGATTCGAATTCCTCTTGCACAGGTAAGCCTGACCCTCTCAAACTCCATGAATCATGCATCATAAATGTTGTTTCAAGTTACCAACGTGTTTCTGGATGTTCATAGAATGTTAACCCTCAATTAATTGCTATTTATCTTGCGTGTATGGGATTTCATATAGTTTTTGCATTTTTAGGGTTCACCTGATTATAGCATGATATTTTATGATACACTTAAAATAAATGAAATTAGAAAGAACCATTAAATTCCTTGTTAAAAAACACACAACTTCGGTGTTTACATCGTGGAAAATGGTTGTGTATTGAGAGAGATAGCATAGGTTTTGCAAATCAGAATTTGGCTCGAGGAAGAAGATCAAGTCTAGCGCGAAATTTGATTTTGCCACGCATTTTCATATATTATGTGTTGGTTTGGTATTCTTATCACCAGCACACGCTGGCTAAATTGGCAAGGGCGTGTTTTGTGAGTTGGAGGGAGAGGACGTGAGTTCAAACCCCACCCATGTCATTTTTGCCATTTCCCTCTTTTTCATATTATTTTTGATATTTTTCTATTTTATTTACAAAAATTATTTTCTATATTCAATTTTAGTTATTTTAAAATGAATTTTTGTACAAATATCACTCACATATTTAAATATTTTATTCACCCAAAAAAACACAAAAATAATTTTTATTTGATATATTTTTAATATATTAAAGTTATTATTTTAAATTATTTTTAAATGTTTTAAAAATGATTTCTTTTTCTCGATTTTTTTAACAAAAAATGATTTTAAACATTCTTGTGGATAAAATACTTTTTCATAAACCTCAATCATTGTTTATAACGTGATTAATGATTTTATTTGATATTTTTATCATTTTTATTTGTTTTTTTCTTTGAAAAATACACTTAAAAAATGAAATTAGGGTTTTGTTTTGATTCAAACTTTCAAACTTTATTTCAACACTAATGGGCCTCTATTAGAGTGTAAGACCCAGCCCTCTTTGTAAATAAACCACTTCATGGGCCTCTGCTATAGTATAAGTCCCATTGCGCTTTTCAAAATCACGGTGCGATCACTGTTTTCACAACAGTCTTTGGGCCTCTGTTAGGAGTGTAAGTCCCATCTCTTTGTACATAATTTTGTTTTAAACAATAACCTTGAGCCTCTAATAGAGTGTAAGACCCAACACCCTTTTGTAAATAGAAAATCTTTTAGCCTCTTTCATCCTGGGCTTTGTACATGATACAAATAATCACCTGGGCCTCTATCTAGAGTGTAAGACCCAAAACCTTTGTTTCTCTCTTACTTGAGATCAAAAATTTCTTCACTTACTTCAATACCCTAATCCAATATTGAAGAAAACATCTGATCAATCACAATACACTTGGGCTTTTATCTAGAGAATAAGACCCACCACCTTTCTTAATTTAATACTTGTATATATACTTGTTTATATGTCTGTATATACACTTGTGCATATCTTGTTAAGTTCCTCTTAACATTCAAAGCATCCTTAGTTTAGACTAGTTCAAACAATAGAATCCTTTCATTCAGTACAACTTACTTCAAAGAACTAGTTCCCTAGCCTCCTCTTGGGCTTTATCCAAGCATTATTGCCTCCTCTTGAGCATCATACAATGAATCTCCCCAAAAGATAGCCTCCTTTTGGGCTTTGTTCAATCTGATTCAACCTTGAAACACTTCAATAAAGAGATGATTATTTCCCGGTGAAACCTCTTCTTTACCCCCTTTAACCCTGGAACAGTTCAGCAAAGAAAGGATTATTTCCCAATGAAACCTTTGTTGGACTCTTCCTAGACTTGAAAAGTATCATTCTCTAGCCTCCTCTTGGGCTTCATACAAGGACCCACATGCTTTTTAGAAGTATCCCTAGCCTCCTCTTGGGGTTCATACAAGGACCCACTGGCTTCTTAGAAGTATCTCTAGCCTCCTCTTGGGCTTCATGCAAGGACACTCAAGCTTCCTAAATGCATAGGATAGATCCTAGTCATCTTTAATAGTGCACCAGTCTCCAGGAGAGTCAAAACCTCTAAGGTATTCAAGCTTATCCCTTCAAGTCTCTTCTGACCCTCAACAAGGTATGGTTATCACTTTATAACCCACATCCAGAACCATGTTATCATCAACAAATCCTCAAAAGAATTAATGCCTCGTAGCATATGCTAATTCAACTCTTCTCTAATCACCAACAAGAGTTAGTTTCCCTTTGAATCCTTAAAACAGTTTAGACATTCTCTTGGATTTGAATAAATCCTCAGCAAGAGTCAGGCTCCTCTTAGGCTTCATATAATGATTTCCCTAGTCAGCCTCAATCTTGGGCTTTGTACAAGACAAATATATTACTCTTCCAGTTGAGTCAGTTTTCAACTTTTTCAGCTTCAACCTCGGGCTTTGATCAAGGCACAAAAACCATCATCCCCACAGATGAGACCATGAGTACTCTATATAGGAGGATATTTCCTCTATACATCACATATCAAAACAAACAATTAAACCTTCTTTCTAGATAAGTGATGTAAGTGGCACATTTGTTGATTCAAAATCCAAGCTAGAGTCCCTCCTTTATCATGGCTAAGTTTCTCTTTCATCTAAGTGATGTAAGTGGCAAACCTCTGGATTCTGCACATCCAAGTCAATGTCCCTCTCTTAGCATGTAAAAACTTATAAAAGAAAGACGTGGCATTGCTGGATTCCACATATCCCAGTGAAAGCAACTTCCCTTATAAATCAATCCTTCAATGTTTGTGATGAATAGGTGAGACATCTCCCTTTAGAGATGACAAATTCTCTCTCAGTCAAACTTTTAAGCTTCAATATTGGGCTTTGAACAAGACGTAAATACTTCTTTAGCTTCAATGTTGGGCTTTGAACAAGACACAAACACTCTTTTAGCTTCAATCTTAGGCTTTAAACAAGACACAAACACTCCTTTAGCTTCAATCTTGGGCTTTGAACAAGACACAAATACTCCCTTAGCTTCAATCTTGGGCTTTGAACAAGACACCAAACATTTTCCCCCCATAGAATAGGAGGAACTACGAACGCTCTGATTTCCAAAGATCTCTTTACGGGAATACGTAGGCATAAGATTACGAAATCTTAGCGAGCACACTAATAAAAAAATTTAGGTCCAGTACCTTCCCAAAAACAATAGAAAACCCAAAAAACAACAAAAAACACTTCCTCAGCCTTCACAAAGGAGAAATTTTCCCTATTCAACAGCAAATGGATTTAAGCAACCGAGCAATACAACAGCAGAAACATATGCAAATAAAGGTTCCTATAGATTACTATAGATACTCTGGGTGTTAACAGCTTCCCTTTGTATAACCAACCCCCGATCCCTGATATCTTCGCATTTGTTAAGGAAAACATTTGCACGCAGGGTTAGTTTAAGATATCTTCCCCTACCATTTAAGCTTCATAGGATAAATATAGAAATCAGACAGTAGCACCAAAAGTGGTTGTGGTCGCGTCACAAAAACCGATGCTACAGAAAATGGCGACTCTGCTGGGGACTTTTAATTTTCTTTCTAGGAGGGTTAAGCCTTTGCATTACATATTTTTGCTGTTTTTTATTTGCTTTCTCATTTGATATCATTTATTGTTTTCCTTCATACTATCTGCTTATTTTCCATACTTGTTTAAATTATTGTTGTCTGGGAATGTGATTAATACACATGTGGTGAGTCAAAAAGTCCTCTGTAGGCTTGAGAGCATATTTTAAGATAGGAGGTGGCAGACTCAAGAAGGCTTATAGGGAGTGAATCCCGACCAAGCTAACTTGAAAGTCCAAAAAATCAATGGAGGTACCCTTTTGGAATTACTGATGTTAAATGAGCAAGTCGTGATTACTTTTTCCACTGGGCATGCGCGAAACTGAGGATTAGTGAACATTTAACCTTGACCATTTTTAGGATGTAGTGCGGTGACTATCGGGAATAGTAGATAAGCGATACTATGCTCGAATGAGATTTATCTTAAGGATATTATAGGTCTCATGAGTCAGTCGGTTTGCTGACAATATTCTTAAGAGGGGTCAATGATTTTAGGAACCTTGTTAGAACCCGTTCTATAGGTGCAAAAAAGAACCCCTAGTACATACCTTTGGGATTGGGTAGACCAATGGCTTCATACTTGCGACGATGAACCCTTAAACCCATGTTTTCATATACTTGTGTTTGCTGAATTCATGCATTAATAAAAACTTTAAAAAACAAATCTTTTCTCAAAAAAATTTCAAAAGAACTAAAATAAGAAGGTGTTGCAAATATCAGAAACCGCGTTATGGATTTTGGTAGAAGAAAAACCCAGAAGTACACCTTCAAAAGTCCAAGACTTGAAGACCTGAGAAGATTGGGAAGATTGATTACTAATCTAGAAGCTTTCAGAGCTAAGTACAGAGGACTTTTGTCTCTTTTGAAAGTCAACATGGTGGAAGGAGTCCTGTCTACATTGGTTCAGTTCTATGATCTGGTGTACCACTGCTTTACATTTCCAGATTATCAACTCACACCAACATTGGAAGAGTACTCTCATCTGATTGATTTACCCATCACTGATCAAGATCTATTCTCTAGACTGGAAGAAATTCCTAAGGACCAGGTCATTGCAAGAGTCACCTCTTTGGAAATATCGGATATCAAAACCCACATGACCACCAAGGGAGGAATTCAAGGTCTACCAGCTAGGTTTCTTTTGAAAAAAGTCCTATACTTTTCCAGCATAGGAAACGTAGTTGCTTTTGAGGATATCTTTGTTCTACTCACTTATGGATTATTCCTTTTCCCTAACATTGACAATTTCGTCGATATCAATGCTATCAAGATTTTCTTAATCGGGAACCCAGTCCCAACTTTGCTGGCAGATGCTTACCACTCAGTGCATTTAAGGAACTTGTACAGCGGAGGGATAATTACATGCTCTGTACCATTACTCTACAAATGGTTCATTTCCCACTTACCCAAATTTGTTTCTTTTTGGGATCTCAAAAGTGGTATGCGATGGTCGCAAAAGATCATGTCTCTCACCCATTCTGGCATAGATTGGTACAATCGGGTCTATGACAGAATAAAGATTAAAATTCTGGCCAGTATATCAGATGTCCTATCGAGATGTCGAGACACTGATATACAACAACAACAATGAACAAGCTCAATACAAAAGTGTGCATAAAATGTAAAGAACACCAAAAATTGTTAACCCAGTTCGAATCTAACTATCCTACATCTGGGGGCTACCAAGCCAGGGATGAAATCAATATTCGATAGTATCAATTCACTGATAACCACACCCGGTTCAATCAGCTCACTTAATCACTACCCTTCCTATGACTTCTACCTAAGACTCCCCTAGGTATGAGGCCCTCCTCAAATCCCTCTTCAATCACAACCCGTGACTGGTTCCTTACAAGATAAATAACAATGGTCGAAACAAAAATTCTCAATACTTCACAGCTTATGAGAATTAACACACAGCAACTCAATGCTTAAAAGCTTATGAGCAACCTTACACAACTTACACTACAGTCCTTATACTGTTATCATAAGATACCAGTTAGGCTCACAAAACACAAGCACACAACCCTAAAAATACATGTAAGTTCGACACCTAAAACTAGGTTTACATCAGTCTATTTATAGCTTGAAATCTGGACTGAATTGGGCTTCAAAAACACAGCAATTAGGCTGCTCACAAATCTGCAAAATTAACTCCAATAAAATAGGTCTTCAATCCAAAGTTTCCTATTATGTCTCCATAATTAGAAACAGCAGCAAATCCGATAAGCAACAAGTAACCCTAATCCAAAAATGCTTTGGATGCCACATAGGATAACCAAATATTCACAGAATATTTAGTTACAAATCATAGTAACAGAATCTGCAATAAAAACTGACTTCACAACGCGATGTCCTATGAGCTGCCATGGAACATCTTCATACGACATGTTGAACAAAGAGTAATGAAACATATTTTTAGACATCTTCATTCAACATCTGCTGCTACATGAGTTTTAGCAAAATAATGCCAACCATAAAACCAAGGAAATAACAATCTCCCCCTTTGGCTTATTTTTGGCTAAAACTCCACACACACTTAAACACCATCAGTGTCAGCAGCGGAAAAAAACACCATTAATAGCAGCAAAAAAAAATTCCCCCTCAGCTGCACGCAGCAAAAAAAAACTCCCCCTCAGCTGCACACACAAAAAAAAACTCCCTCTCAGCTGCATTCCCCCTCAGCTGCATACACACACAGTCCAGCAAACATCTCATCATAGCAACTCCCCCTCAACAGCAGCAACCTCGGCTCCACCTGCAGCACACACACTCCCCACACAAGCAATCGCACAACATACACAACATACTACTCCCCCTTTTAGCCATAAATACGACAAAGGCTAGTAGAACAAGTCAAAGTAAAAAGAATCCAGAGTAAACTGCATCAGAAAGTAGATGCACACCACATTACATACCCAAATGTCATGCACAGACTTTAGCATTTTCCCTTCATTCACACACTGCACTACCAGAACCTCCTTTAGTATTTTCAGTCTGGCAGCCAGAAAGTACATTGATTGCTATAGGTCTTCATGAATGCACACCCCAAGTTTGCTCCTCAGGTTTTCAAACTGAACTGCATCCAGAGCTTTGGTAAATATGTCAGCAAGCTGATTTTCTCTGCTCACATGCTCAAGAGTTATGACTTTGTCCTTCACAAGCTCTCTGATGAAGTGATGCATGATGTCAATGTGCTTTGTCCTGCTATGTTGAATGGGATTTTTGGAAATATTAATAGCACTTAGGTTGTCACAAAATAGTGTCATGACATCTTGTGTGACATTATACTCTGACAGCATCTGCTTCATCCATACCAGTTGCGCACAACTACTACCAGCTGCTATGTACTCAGCTTCAGCAGTAGAAAGGGATACTGAATTCTGCTTCTTGCTAAACCATGAAATAAGATTATTTCCTAGAAAGAAGCATCCACCAGAGGTACTCTTCCTATCGTCAGCACTTCCAGCCCAATCAGCATCACAATATCCTAATAAAATGGGACTTGAGTCATGGGAGTAAAGCAACCCATAATCACATGTACCACTCACATACTTTAGAATTCTTTTCACTTGATTGATGTGACTGACCTTGGGTTCTGCTTGATATCTTGCACACACACCAACAGCAAAAGTGATGTCTGGCCTACTTGCTATAAGATACAGCAGACTGCCAATCATACTTCTATACAGACTTTGTTCAACATCCACTTCCTTTTCATCTTTGGAGTCTTCCATCTGCTTGACTTGTAAACCAAGGAAGTAGGTCAATTCACCCACTAAGCTCATCTCAAATTCAGACTGCATTTGAGTGACAAAATGTTGGACCATTTCATCCGACATCCCGCCAAACACAATATCATCTACATAAATCTGAGCAATCATTAGTTTCCCATCCTTCTCCTTGACAAAAAGAGTTTTATCAATACCACCCTTCCTGTACCCATTGTTAACTAAGAACTCAGTCAGTCTTTCATACCAAGCTCGTGGAGCTTGTTTCAGCCCATATAGAGCCTTCTTCAGCTTGTAAACATGATCAGGAAAGTTTGGATCCACAAACCCTTTAGGCTGCTCAACATAGACTTCCTCATTAAGATACCCATTTAGAAAAGCACTCTTGACATCCATTTGAAACAGTTTGAATTTTAACAAACATGCCACTCCTAGCAACAATCTGATGGATTCCAACCGAGCCACAATCACAAATGTTTCATCGAAGTCTACTCCTTCAATTTGTGTGTATCCTTGAGCTACTAATCTGGCTTTGTTCCTAGTGACAACTCCTTGCTCATCAGACTTATTCTTATACACCCATTTTGTTCCAATCACATTTGTTCCTGCTGGTCGTGGTACCAGTTCCCAAACATCATTCCTCTTGAACTGACACAGTTTATTAAAAGTTGCAAACACTTCAGACTTTTCTCTGATAAAACTTATCCAAGTGAATCTAGAGTAGTCATCTACGACAACATAGGCATACTTCTTCCCACCAAGACTTTCAACCTGCATAGGTCCCATTAGGTCCATGTGAAGAAGTTCTAGAACTCTAGAAGTTGTGGTAAGATGTTGAAGCTTCTTGTGTGACACCCTTGTTTGCTTCCCAACTTGACATTCACCACATATTTTGTCCTCATCAATCTTCAGCTTGGGAATACCTCGAACAGCTTCACTTGACATAACCTTCTTCATCCCTTTCAGGTGTAAGTGACCCAATTTCTGATGCCACAGTTTGGTTTCATCTTCCTTTGACATCAAACAAGTAGACAGATTTTCAGGTTCTTGAGGATTCCACAGATAGCAGTTATCCTTAGACCTGGTCCCCTTCATAACAACTTCATCTTTCACATTGGTTACTAGACATTCAAATTTGGTGAAATTTACCTTGAACCCTACATCACACAATTGGCTTATACTGATTAAGTTTGTGGCCAGTCCTTTGACATAGAGAACTCGATCCAGATTTGGTTGTCCTGTGAAGTCCAGCTTTCCGACACCTTTTATCTCACCCTTTGATCAATCCCAAAGGTGACATAATTGGTGGAGTGAGGCTTAATGTCTGACAAGAACTTCTTCACACCAGTCATGTGTCTTGAACAACCACTGTCAAAGTACCAATCTTCTCTTGAAGATGCTCTAAGAGAAGTATGTGCTATGAGGTCAGCCATCATTTTTCTAGGAATCCATCTTCTCTTCACTTTACCCCAACTCTGAGAAGTTTTGGGATAGCCGTGCAGTTTGTAGCAAAAGAACTTTAAGTGACCAATCTTGCCACAGTAATGGCATCTCCATGGTTTATACTTTGATCTACAAACTCTTTTCTTCTGATGTTGAAACATGTGATTTGACATCTCCACTTCTTGCTTTATTTTCTGAGGAACAAACTTCAATACAGTCTTCTTGGAAGTCTCTGCTTGATTGTTAAAACCAAGGCCTTGTACATTTCCAGCTTCTTTCCCATTCTGAAGGATCTCATCCAGCTGCGTGGTACCATTGTTCAGCATTCTTATAGATTTGGTCATATTGTCAAGTTTTGACTTTTGCCATTCAACCTCCTCCTTCAGATCAGCAATGGTTGATAGATGTTCTTCCTTCTCAGCTTCCAGTTGAGCTATCAAGATCTTCTGCTCCAATATAATCTGGCACCTTTCTTCATTCTTGATACACAGTTCTGAAAACCCTGAGAATACTTCTTCCTTAGTAAGTTCTCCAACATAAGATTCTTTGTCAGAGTCAGATTCACAAGAAGTTTCTTCATCAGCCTTACATACTCCAGTCAAAGCTGTCACCAATTTTGCTGATTCTTCTTCAATATCACTCTCGGACTCTCCTTCTGACCAAGACACGGATAGGCCCTTCTTCCGCCTTTTGAGATACGTGGGACACTCAGTCTTTATGTGCCCATATCCCTCACATTCATAGCATTGAACTCTCTTCCCTTGATTAGAGTCTTCTTCAGTTCTGCCTCCATCCTGATTCTTTCTGATGTCGAGTGACTTGTTCTGAGCATTAGCTCTCGACTTCCAGTCAATCCTCTTCAACACTTTATTAAATTGTTTACCAAGTAATACCAGATCTTTAGACACATCTTCATCTTTGACCAGTTTTCCTTCATCATCTGAGTCATCAGAACTTGACACAAATGCTATACTCTTCTTCTTTTCAGCTTTTTCACCGAGTCCTAACTCAAAAGTTTGGAGTGATCCCATAAGCTCATCCACCTTCATCTTGTCAATGTCCTGAGCTTCCTCTATAGCAGTAACCTTCATATCAAATCTCTTAGGAAGAGACCTGAGAATCTTCCTGACCAGCTTGCTGTCAGACATTTTTTCTCCTAAGGCACTAGAGGCATTAGCTATCTCAATAATGTTCATATGAAAATCATGAATGCTCTCATCCTCTTTCATCTTCAAACTCTCAAACTTGCTAGTGAGAAGCTGAAGCTTTGACATTTTCACCTTTGAGGTCCCTTCATGAGCAACTTTCAGGACCTGCCAAGCCTCTTTGGCAATAGTACAATGCTCAATTAGCCTGAAGATATTTTTGTTGACACCATTGAACAATGCATTCATGGCTTTAGAATTTTCAACAGATCCTTTGTAGTCAACATCATCCCAGTCCTCTTCTTCCTTCAGAACATCAGTAAGATTTCCTTCTCCATCTCTTACCTTTGGAGGCTCCCAACCTTTGATAACCGCTTTCCATGCTTGATCATCCATGGACTTGATGAAGGCTATCATCCTAGGTTTCCAATACTCACAGTTAGAGCCGTCCAGCAAAGGTGGTTTATTCAGAGCTCCTCCATCTTTGTCCATTGTACCAGAAAGTACCTTCCCTGAATCTCACCCAGAAACAACAAAGGGTGCAAGCTCTTGATGCCAATTGAAATTTTGGCCAGTATATCAGATGTCCTATCGAGATGTCGAGACACTGATATACAACAACAATAATGAACAAGCTCAATACAAAAGTGTGCATAAAATGTAAAGAACACCAGAAATTGTTAACCCAGTTCGGATCTAACTATCCTACATCTGGGGGCTACCAAGCCAGGGATGAAATCAATATTCGATAGTATCAATTCACTGATAACCACACCCGGTTCAATCAGCTCACTTAATCACTACCCTTCCTATGACTTCTACCTAAGACTCCCCTAGGTATGAGGCCCTCCTCAAATCCCTCTTCAATCACAACCCGTGACTGGTTCCTTACAAGATAAGTAACAATGGTCGAAACACAAATTCTCAATACTTCACAGCTTATGAGAATTAACACATAGCTACCCAATGCTTAAAAGCTTATGAGCAACCTTACACAACTTACACTACAGTCCTTATACTGTTATCATAAGATACCAGTTAGGCTCACAAAACACAAGCACACAACCCTAAAAATACATGTAAGTTCGACACCTAAAACTAGGTTTACATCAGTCTATTTATAGCTTGAAATTTGGACTGAATTGGGCTTCAAAAATGCAGCAATTAGGCTGCTCACAAATCTGCAAAATTAACTCCAATAAAATAGCTCTTCAATCCAAAGTTTCCTATTATGTCTCCATAATTAGAAACAGCAGCAAATCCGAAAACCAACAAGTAACCCTAATCCAAAAATGCTTTGGATGCCACATAGGATAACCAAATATTCACAGAATATTCAGTTACAAATCATAGTAATAGAATCTGCAATAAAAACTGACTTCACAACGCGATGTCCTATGAGCTTCCTTGGAACATCTTCATACGACATGTTGAACAAAGAGTAATGAAACATATTTTTAGACATCTTCATTCAACATCTGCTGCTACATGAGTTTTAGCTAAATAATGCCAACCATAAAACCAAGGAAATATTAAAGATCATTAACAAATGTGGAAGTTTCCCCTATGTACCCCTCATTGGTACCAAATGAGGGAAAAATTATCACCCAGTTTTAGCTCGTCGTCAGATTGGATACCCAATGAAGAATGTACCTTACAACGTTCATCAGGAAGGTCTTTTCTTCAAGGAAGGAGAAAATGACAGAGCACTCAAGGAGGAAATTGTGCATGCCTGGCATCATGTTCATAAAAAGGAAGAGAGTCTCTGGGAAAACTAAACTGCATCTTCGTAGAGCCTTATCTCCAATGGGTACAAACTAGGGCCCTCAAGTTAAAAATGCCTTACCCTCGTCAAGAAGTATTTCCATTAAAATAATTTGTCCTCTACTTCTTGAGTGACACCAAGAAACTGCAGGTCATTTTTAACAAAACTCAACGTGAAAAGAACTCTTAGAAGAAAAAATACCATATTGTCAGCTTAGAGTGCACAATTATTCAAGAGTTACTAAAAGAGAAAGATACCCTAATTGATATACTAGAGCAACATGCTGTAGAAAGTCAAGAGGAACATAGGAGTTTACTCTCTCCTTTCACATGGCAAAGGATCATCGACCCAACAACGATTAAGGAGACCCGATTAAACAAGAGAAAAGGGGACCAGCAGCCAGCATCTAGAGCTTTGTCAGAGATTCCCTAGGATTCATAGGCCTACTTTTCCTTCCTGCACTTTGTAAACTAATGTACTTTTCCCTATAAGATATTCCAATCCTTTGAATTCAATAAAAGGTTTTCACCGCGGTTTAATATTTACAATGCAATTGTTAAAATTTCTTTTGAAAACAAAAAGATCATTCTCATTCTTTGCATATCATTCATCATTCTTGCATTACACATCTTTGTCATAAAGTCTCACACATGTGTCGGACTTTAGAGTCAAACTGTCTTATTCGTACAATACTCAGGCCAATCGGCAAAAGAAAATGGACGATCTTGAGGAGGAAAATAGAGATCTAAAAGAGGAAGTCAACACTCTGAAGGAAAGTCTGGAAAGACTCAACAGCATGATTGAATCCCTGGCAGTAGCTCAGGATCAACCACCTCAAAAGACTGCAATCTCATAAATTGTATCTACACCAGCTTTTGAGATAACCGTCAATCTTCCACAGTACAACATGCCTAAAGGTTTTCCCTGGGGCATGCCTTTCAATTTCATACCTGAGGGATATATACCACTAGTCACTGAAGACTTAGGGGCCATAGCCGAAACCTCCAGACTTGAAGGTTTCAAACTTCAGGTGAATGAAGATGCAAGGGCTACGACAGAGACTCCTGTACCTGAAGGTTACAAACTCCAGATCACCGAAGCACCAAGAGTTACTGCAGTAATGTATATACCACAACCTGTGATACATACTATCCTAGAGGAACAGATCCATTATGCCACCCCTGGCAAGGATGAAGAAGTATACGAAAGAATTATTGAATTCCAAGAATAATTCCTGGAAATGCAGAAAGAACTGCGTGCATTAGCGGATAGGACTTGTTTGGCAAAGATGCCGCTGACCTCTGTTTGGTCCCAAACGTCAAAATACCGCACAAATTTAAGGTGCCCGACTTTGAGAAATACAAGGGCAACTCTTGCCCTCAAAGTCACTTGGTAATGTACGCTCGGAAGATGTCTACCCAGATAGAAAACCAACAACCACTAATCCATTACTTTTAAGACAGTTTAACCGGTGTCGCGCTCAAATGGTACATGGGTTTAAACTGTACCAAGATCAGTACTTTCAAAGATCTTGGGGTTGCCTTTGTTCAGCAGTACAAGTGCCTGTGTGGACTTGATTATTTTGGTCCGATTCAGCATGATCATCCGGCTTGCATAAAATGCCGCAAAAGTCGACATGGTTGCCTCCTTGTCTAGAATGAGATTCAAGAGTTATTGGACAAAAGAACCATCAAAGTCTTCAATGAAAGAGAGCCTGTTAATTATGGAATTAACGAGGACTTTTTAACCATAATCCCTCTGCTCAATGGCCAAAGCACTCGGGAATCCCTCTCGATAGTGGAAAAATTTCCAACAGTCCTGAGCTAGAACTAATTGAGGTTACTTTTGACAGTCGAAAGACCCAAATAAGCCCTTTGGTCATCTACTTGCCAGGCCCGGTGCCATACGAATCAGAAAAAGCCATTCCGTTCAAATATAGTGCGACCATAATAGAAGATGGAAAAGAAATTCCACTACCATCTGTTGTTAACATTGCTGATGAAAGCTCTGCTGATTTGAGCAAACTTTTGGGAAAAACAGAATGTCAAAAGAGATGTTTAAAAATGAAGAAGTTTGATGAAAGAAGACTGGCCAGAGAAGATGTCCTAACAGATGTCTCGACATCTGTATCTAATATGACAGGATGTTTCTAAATCTGTAGCAAGATTTACAGAAATAATCAGCGCATGGATCAAGGACTGAAGACTGAAGCCCAAGGAAGCAGAAGCCTATAAATAGAAAACTTTGACCTATGTTTTGAGATGCCTTAGCACGCCTGTTGTAACCTTGTTTTCTTGCGTAAGAAATAAGGGTTTAGGGTTTTGAAAGTCGTTGGCTTTTTAGGTTGTAAGTATCCCTTTGTATCAGTTGATACAACATTGTTTTACCAAAATTGCAGCCAATACAAGAACTAACAATCTCCCCCTTTGGCTAATTTTGGCTAAAACAATCTCAGCCTACACCAGAGATACCAGCAGCGGAAAACAACAATACAAACAGCAGCAACAACTTCCAAAGCTGCACAATACAAAACTCCCCATCAAAACAAGAACCACAGCAAACAGCTAGGTAACTCTCCCCCTTTTTAGCCATAATTGGACAAACTCTGAACATAGCAGTAAGGACAAAAAAATTCCAAAGGCAAACTCTGAATCATCCAACCAATATACTCAGACCAGAACAGACTATTCTCCATCTCACAATAGCTGAACAAACCTACTTCTCTCCCCCTTTTTGGCCAAACATTGACAAGCATTGGGGTAAACTGTCATGTCTAAACTTCTGGTTCAATCCATTGACACACCAGGTCTAAACTGTCATGTCCACCATGAACTTCACCAGTAACACAATGTCACGACATCTTGTCTGACATAACACCCTCACCAGAGCCACAAACAACTGCACTACTTCAACAACAAAAGATCAAATCCCCCTATCTAAGATAACCAGTGCTCCTTTGCAAGATGAACACCTTAAATGAATGGAAAACATAAGACTCGTCTTCATGTCTTCAAGAGTGCACCCTCTGTACAACACACCTGCTCAACGCATTCACATAATGCTTGATCCTCAAACAACACTAGTACATTTAACAAGAACCACCACCAAATCACCCACAAGTTCTGAAGCACAAACAAACTGCCTTCCACTACACTCTAAGTAAAGTCATCTTACTTTGAATTAATAACACACACCAAGACAAGTGTGACATCTCCCATCAACCAAGATCCTTACAGAGTTCTTCCAAAAAAAACTGCAGAGAAAAATAAATTCTCCCAGACACAGTAAGGAGTTCTATATCTTTTCAGCAGCAGCAATCACACATGTCAGACTATCCTGCTCCCCCTAAATAGTTGCACAAGTTCAGCAACACAAATGTAACTACTCTTCCTAAGCAGTAGTACGCACATGACATAAAGTCATGACATCTGATCTGACATCATAAACACCAAACAAAACACCACTTTACTCCCCCTGAGGCACACAACGGAAACAAAAACACCAATCCTCATTTCAAGCACATGAACATCTTCATGCTCATACAGACCCCACGAATTCTCAGCTTACATAAAAGCTTTACTGAGATCCAATCTCTTCAAGAGATACTTGCAGCAGAAGAAAGAACAGCTCTAAAAAAACTTTCTGATCATATCACATCATATGACACAATTCCTCTGCCATTACATTCACTAGTAGTTGTTGATACTAGTGAAGTCTTCAAAATTAGTAGTCATGCTTTGCCAGAACATACTACTAAAAACAAGCTCAGAATCTCCACATTCTAATCCACATAGTCAGAAACACCTCTTCTGACAATAATGCTTGAGCATCCAACTCCACATGAAGTTACAATTAGGCTATTCGTGAGGAACATAAGAATCACCATCCTTCTTCAAACAAACTGTTAGATAAGGATCAAAGTCACATAGATCCCCCAACTCTCCAAAGGCAGTCATTCCCTATCATACTCTTCCTCTTCAGACTTTCAATCAATCAAAACCTGATCTACTTCAGTCTTCTCTACATTCTCCATCCAAGGAAGACCTTCTACTTCATCATTCTCCCGTATGGCTATGTAGATGCTCCTTAGGCATAATGTAGGCACCACGCTTCTGAACCAGAGCATAATCATCCTTCACCAAGGATATCCAACTAGATAATGTCCCAACACAAGTTAAAACATCTGCCACACACCAAGACATCATCACCATGATTCTTGATATGCTCCACCAATTAGACTTACTATAGTATAGTAATCCAAAGAACTAGAGAAATAAACTCTCATCCACCTTCAAGAAGAATAATCTCCTTGAGTCTTCAACTCATCACCCTTCTGCCCAAGAGTAACTTGTTCCAAGACAATCCTCAATAATAACCAGCTGCCACACTCTGATTATCTTGATTCTTCGAATCCACTTTTAAGATCAACCAAATGCCACAGTTTGATCACCTCATTCATGAATCCTCATATGAAAACAACCAAATGCCACATTTTGACCTTTTTCACGTTTGTCAAAACTCTCACAAAGATATCCTGATCCACCAAGGAAACTTGATCTTCAAGTCACATGTTCCAATTGCTCAATAGCAAACACACTTAGACTCCCTAAGCCATGGTCATGTAACATCTTCTCCTTCCTACAGCTCCCGCAAACTGCCATGAGAACGATCTTTTTGAAACATCCTATTGTTTATTCCTGTAGATCACCCTATCATAAGCTGATGTGCCACATCACCAGCTGACACATCTGATGTTAAGCTAGATGTCAGAACATTATGACATCCAACTGTTGAATTCTGCTCTTCCTTCTGCCACTCAGAAGAACCTTCTCCCTTTGCAGAAACAGATTTCCATGCTCTCATAGACTTGATTCAACAATCAAGTTTGAGTAGACAAACTCCATCCTGCTTAGAAACTCCAAAGACTTCAAATCTGCCATATCTGACTCTTCAGAAAATAAGTAGTCCAAGACTACCCCATAGCCATACAAAAAATTCCACTTCTAAATACACTATAGAACACACAATCTCATCTTTATAATCCCAAGCTTCTTTTAACCACCATGATTGTTTCAATATCATGTAGGACATCAACACAGAGTTACTTGAACCCAGGATGATCTCCAAGGATCACACCTTCAGCAGCTAATTCAGGTCGTCATACACCAACACACCACGAATAGAAATAAACAGCCACATAGAGAAAAGTAAATTCACAACACTTTAGCAGTCCTGCACTTTTACATCAGACATACACATAGTCTCCCGTTAATGTATTTTGTCATTAGTTGAATGCACAACATCTTAGATAAACGCTCAGCTCCCATCAGAGTATTCACTATCGGTTAGATGCACATCCTTATCAAAAGCAGACAAATACTCAACTCCTGTCAAGGTATTTATCATATGTGATAAGGTAACCTTCTCACACAAGGTACGAAATTTGGTCTGACATTCTTTTCCTGCACACTTGTGGCACTAGCTGATCCACACCACTGATCTCTTCAGATTAGGTAAGTGGCTTGACCTGATACTCCACCATGAGCACAACTAACTTCCTTGGCTGAAAACTCAACACCTTTGAGATACTGTTCCAACATCAGATCTGACAACAATCTCAAACACATGGATTTGACACTTACTATGGTTTTGGAGGTAACATCCGTAGTAATCCATGTACAACTCTTTGCAGGGGATACAAGAGTTCACCAGTAGCTAATCATCCTTTCTGATCAGACCATAAATGATACACACCATCAATACGTCTGCATCTTTTACTCTTCCAAGTGTTCCATCATGTGGGGGACATCACATAGCTGAACGTAAGCTAGATGAAGACTTCCCTTGATCATCTTAAAGGTCTTAAAAACTAATCCAAGCTCCAGAAAAACTAAACAACAGCAAGACTCAGAGTCTCTTTCCTAATTAGGTCAAGTATTAGAAAGATTCTTCTAGAGACCAAAATAAATGGCTCTATCCTTTCTTCAACAGATTTCTTGAAGAGTAAATCAACCACACACTATAGTGCCTTTAAGAGTGGACTTGAGAAATAAAACTCAAGTATCGTTGGCAATTTTACACAGTTGGTTGAAACAGTCTTGCATACACTACATCATCACACATCAACTCTTCTGAGGAGACCAACCCTAATGCCCTTCCTTTACTAGCGACACAAGGACCCCAGGGTTCCATTAGATACCATGCAGCGGAATACACAATAATCACAACCTCCTCAACAGTCTTCAGGTACAACATATTACACAAAACCACCACTATCTAGGTGCAAACAAAATTCTAGGTTTGAAACAAATCAAATAAAATCTCCACCATGATTTTCGCCAGGAATCTCTCATCAGGAAAACCCAAAGAATTGCAACCAAAAGGTAATAAACTAAACACAACATTCTGAACTGAATGTTCTCCAGTTCTATAGTCACATGTTAGGACATCAGACTTGACATCATGAACTGAAGCTCTGCAACAAAAAAAACACCATTCTTCCACTTTGGCTAATATTGGCTGAAACAGCCTTTGCATGAAATACTGGGGAACCACAATCAAACATAACAGCAATCATACAGAACACAACACTAGAACAAATCAGAGGCGCACATAGCGGAAATAACAAAACAATTCCTTGGAGAGAAATAAACTCCCCCACAACAAGATCCTCCAAAAGAAACTGAACCACGGTGTCAAGACATCTTGTCTGACATCACAGCTACACAGCAAGCACAGATCCACCATACATCATTTTCTGCCTATAAGTACCAGCTGTCATGAATAGTCCATCCTCCACTTCTAGGGACCATTGAAATACCAATATGAACCTATCACGTTCAAATAGCTTTTTAGTATAACATCCTTCTTCCTCTACCATGAACCAGAAAGTATCCCCCTCGGATCTCACCCAGAAACAGAACAGGATGCCTACTCTGATACCAATTGAAATTCTGGTATGACAGATCCCAGATGTCCTACAGGATGTCGAGACATATGGTCTATTATAAATAACATGGCAAGGTATAAACAATAACAGTACTAAAACTCATAAACAACACACATAATTTGTTCACCCAGTTCGGTCTAACAACCTACATCTGGGGGCATACCAAGCCAGGAAGGAAGTTCACTATCAACAGTATCAATTCATAGACCCTACAATTAACACACCCGTTGATGATCTACTCACTTAATCACTACCCAATGACCCTTCTACCTAAGTTCACCCTAGATAAGAGACCCCATCTCACTTCCAATCATCACAATGATGTCTAGCAGTCAACACCTCAGCCACTGCATCAACAACTTGATTTCCAACAACTCTTCACTCACAGAAAAGTAGAAGACACACTTCCATGACAATACCTAGACATGACACACATGACTAAGAACAATACTTAGAGTTGCTTAACAGCTTCCTCCAAGAACAATACATCTCTTACCTACAGGCTTCGAGATACACACGATGACCATCCCACAAACCGGGTGGTTCATCAACCAACACAGCCCTTATAATTTACATGATGGCTGGCTTACTTTTCTAGGTTACAATGCTTCTATTTATAACCTAAACCCAACTGGATTTGGGCTTCAAATCACACCATATCAGCTGCTACAAATCTGCAAAAGATTCTCCTACAAATTAGATCTTCAATCAAATCTTCCTAAAATATCTCCATATTTAAATACTTAATCTTCTCTTGATTTTATCTTGAATCTTCCAGACCTCTAAATCAGCTCCACAAAGGATACCATAATATTCCCAGTTATGCATTATAAAATCACATATTTGATTTAACAATAAAGCAGATTTATTCTCCAAATCTCTTCGCCCTAAAATAGTAACAAAATATACTCCATAAAGTAATAGGAATTGATTGTATCAGAATAAATCTTCTCCAATAAATTATCCTACAATCTCTCCACCAGATCTCTCAAAACAAACTGATACACGCAGCCCTAACAAAATACAACAGACTGATGTTCTGATGTTCTGTCAACTGATGTCAAGACATCATGTTTAACATCAGCACACAAAACTGCAACCCTAAATAACTTAACATAAACTGAATGTTAAGAACTCATGTTAAGACATCAGATAAATGACATCTTCAACAACAACATTGTTTTACCAAAATTGCAGCCAATACAAGAACTAACAAAGCTTTTAAGAAAATCTGAGTTAGCTTGTTTGTCAAGTATGCTTGACAGATTTCTACATTTATAGGGATGATGTAGAAATCACAATTGGTGATTAAGGGAAGTGAGTGGGGTATCACGTATCAGGGTTCTAAACGGTTGAGTTTAACATTGGTAAAGATGTTCATGGGGTAGATGTTATGGATAAAGTTGTAAACGTCGGAGTTTAACTTTGTAACAGTCTATGATAGTGAAGTCTTCTTCCTAGATTGGTATTCCCCAGATGTAGGTGAGTTGCACCGAACTGGGTTAACAATTACTGTGTTCTTTATCATTCTGCAGATTTACGTTTTCTGTTAGGGTTCATGATAAACATGTTGGATCAGATGTCGTGACATCTGTGAGTGTTCAGTTCTGATATTCAAGGTATCAGTCTGCTGTTGTGCCTCCTAGTTTAAATGATTACGTAGCACAATGTCTTGACATGTGCTAGGACATCTGCTGTCTGCATAGGCCAGAATTTCAGCTGATATCAATCAAGTCACCCGAAGTGGCCGAATCTTCAACAGAGGAGTTGGAGAACCTACAAAAGAAAAGGAACCTCAAGCTGAAGTTCCTAATCAATGAATTGGTCAATCTAGCAACACAGAGCCTGTGAAAAATAACGATGAAATGTTAAAACTCATCCAAAAATGTGAATACAACATTGTGGATCAATTATTACAAACTCCTTCTCGGATATCCGTGTTATCTCTCCTGCTCAGTTCAGAAGCTCACAGATAAGCTCTACAAAAAGTCTTGGAATAGGCCTTTGTATAACAAGATGTAACAGTGGGTCAGTTTGAAAACATTATTGCCAACATCACTTCCTGCAACAATTTAGGTTTCAGCGATGAAGAACTTCCAGAGCAAGGCAAGAATCATAACATGGCACTCAATATAACAGTCAATTTCCAGGATGATGCTTTAGCCAGTGTACTGGTAGACACAGGTTTATCCTTGAAAGTCATGCCAAGGTCAACTTTGGTACGGATATCTTTTCAAGGTAATCCGATGAGAGGTAGTGAGATCATAGACAAAGCTTTTGACGGATCCAAGAAGACAGTTATCGGCGAAGTCGACCTTCCCATAACCATTGGTCCCCACACTTTCCAAGTCATGGACATCCGAGCGGCATACAATTGTTTATTAGGACGACCTTGGATACATAAAGCAGGGACAGTCACTTCGACACTTCACCAGAAGCTAACGTTTATCAAGAACGACAAGTTGGTCACAGTATGCGGACAAGCTTTAATTGTGAGCAACCTATCATCATTCTCATATTTAGAACCATAAGAGGTCGTTGGAACTCAATTTCAAGCACTCTCTATGAGCAATGAGAATCATCAAGAAAAAGGAACGTCAATTTCCTCATACAAAGACGCTCTCCAAATAATGGGAAACATTAACATAAAAGGATGGGGGCAAGTTGTGATTCTTGTTGATAACAAGACAAGAAAAGGTCTCTGTTTTTCTTCGGCAATTACCAAGACTATAGAAAAGGATGAAAGCTTTCGTCCCATTCAAGATTTCTTCCACAGTGGAGGCTTCCTCCACCCAATTTCTCAAGAAGTCCACACCATCGAGGAAAATAACTCTTCTGATATGGATGAAGAGTGGAAATCCTATTTCAACGATGAAGGTTATATATCTCAGGAAGAAACATACATGTCATTTTGCTCTCCGAAGCAAAGTCCCAGATATATACCTAGATCAGACCTCAGAATGATCTACGGAGATTGCAATCCTGAGGGATGTCGTGCTCCACCCAACTCATTGGAAGAAGATACTCTGATGAAAGGCAACTTTGATTACAACTCGTATGATCCTATGGATGATTTGTCCATTTGGAAACCTTGCATGGAAGACTCGGGGCAAAAGAGTCATCCAGAGAATGTATATCTGTTGAATGACCTTGAGAAAAATCCACCTGTTCTCCCAAAGTCATGGGAACCTTACTAGGAAAACTCTGAAAATGTCAAACATCATGTTGATGAAGTTGCAAGAATCGTAGGACGAGAATTTATCAACTTTGCATTTCCTAGGGTCAATGTCATTGAAGAAGATGACTCATCTATTCCCTCAAAAATTTGGGATACCTTGGGGCATCAAAGCGGCAAGTACGACTTTCTAGAGAAGTACACTTCTCCCGAAAGCTCTCGTATCAGATATGAAGACATCCAGCCAACTGGATGGGGAGATCCTCTTGAAAATAAAAAATATTATTGAAGATACAATAGAGGAATCCACTTATGATAAAGCTACATGGGAAGAAGACTCTAATGATCCAACTCCGCTAGAGATCAGTGTCATTACTAAAGATAATCCTGGAAGAAAAATACTTGACTTTGTGATCCACAGAGGAGCTCGTCGCCATTGGGTTGCAGTCGATGTCCCGAATATCATTCATAAATCAAAGTAACTGTCTTGTCTATGTTTTGACCTTTCACTTTGCCCGGGTGAAAAGGTTGTTTTATAGGGCTTGCTTTTCTCTAAATGTCCCTTTCACTTCGCCCAAAGCGAAAGAGTTTTGTTTTATAGGGTTTGTGTTTCAAGAATCGGCAAATCATAAATAAAGAATTTCATTTTGAATTCCTGCATTTATTACTATTTTCACTTTTCGCTTTTCGAGAAAATGGTAATCCTAAAAAAATAAAATAAAATCAAAATAAACATTTTTCAAAATACACTGCACACACTTTTGCATTCTCTCTGTCTTTTCTAAAATAGAATCATCACGTTATGCAGATTACTTGTTTTAAACCCTATTGAAACATACGATCCAATGCATTCTCCAAACTTTGAGTTCCCGGTATTTGAAGCCGAAGAAGAAGGAAATGAAGAAATTCCATATGAGATATCTCGATTACTAAAAAATGAGGAGAAATCCATTCAACCTTACAAAGAACTGTTGGAAACGGACAAGTTGGGTTTGGAAGAAGAGAGAAAAGAAGTTAAAATCGGAGCACTACTCAGTCCAACTGTCAAAGAAGGCTTGATAGAACTGTTAAAAGAATTCTCAAATGTGTTTGCTTGGTCCTACCAAGACATGCCAGGGTTGGATACCAACATCGTGGAACATCACTTACCACTGAAGCCAGAATGTCCTCCTGTTAAACAAAAATTGAGAAGGACTCACCCCGATATGGCCATCAAAATTAAGGAAGAAGTGCAAAAACAGATCGACGCAAGTTTCCTTGCCACCTCAGAATATCCTCAATGGCTAGCCATCATAGTGCCAGTTCCCAAGAAAGACGGAAAAGTCAGAATGTGTGTGGATTACAAGAATTTAAACAAAGCAAGTTCGAAGGATGATTTCCCCTACCACGCATTGACATGATAGTTGATAGCACAATAAAATTCAAAGTCTTCTCCTTCATGGATGGATTCACGGGCTATAATCAAATAAGAATGGCGCCAGGAGACATGGAGAAAACTTTTTCATCACCCCATGGGGCACCTTTTGTTACAAAGTAATGTCGTTTGGTCTAAAGAACGCAGGAGCAACTTATCAAAGGGCAACGACACCTCTGTTTCACGACATGATGCACAAAGAAATTGAAGTGTACATCGATGACATGATTGGCAAATCTAAAATAGAAGAAGAACATGTGGAAATTTTGTCAAAGCTATTCGAATGTCTGAGAAAATACAAACTCTGCTTGAATCCCAATAAGTGCACATTCGATGTTCGTTCAGGAAAACTCTTGGGATTCATCGTCAGTAAGAAGGGAATTGAGGTTGATCCCGACAAAGTCAAGGCCATTCAAGAAATGCCTGCTCCAAAAACTGAAAAACAAGTAAGAGGATTTTTGGGATGTTTGAATTACATCTCGAGATTCGTATTTCTCATGACGGCGACATGCGCGCCAGTTTTCAAACTACTCAGAAAGAACCAAATTTGTATATAGATCTAGGATTTCCAAATGGCTTTTGACAGCATCAAAGAATATCTGCTGAATCCACCAATTATGTCTCCTCCAATGGAAGGAAGACCACATATCATCTACCTAATAGTCTTGGAAGACTTCATGTGTTGTGTACTTCGCCAACAAGACGAAACAAAAAGAAAAGAGTCTGCCATTTATTACTTAAGCAAGAAGTTCACGGATTGTGAAACTCGATACACTATGCTCGAAAAAAAAAGAGTCTGCCACAAATTCACTATACACAGAACTTCCTCCGACAATTATCACCTTCATCATTTCACATCATCTCATTCCTCCACCTTTAAAACCATTAAACCATCAAATAAAAGCCACTTTTTCTTCATCATGTTATCCAAAAATAAAGTCACGGCTTTAACCTCACTTCATGGCTTTATTTTCTCTTAAACTTACCTTAAAAAACAACCTCAAGCCAATCCAATGTTTTCATGGCTACCGAATGCTATGTCGTTTGTAACACCCCATTTCTACCCGGCGGATAATAGTAAAAATCAGAGTTATAAAATTTCAACAAACAATAGGATGCTACACTTTCATCTTAAAAACAACTTCGATTAATTTCATATGAACAGATACATAACACTTTGATCGGATGAACCGATAACAACAAAATTCATATATATCTTCTTTTCGAAGCAAAACAACTTCAAGATATAAATATTCAACTTTGATTCACTTAACATTTTTGTTCGACTAAAACAACTTCAAAACAACATAATACTTAATAAATTCAACTTAAAAATTCAGCAACATAAAACATATTCAACAATAAACAACAAGCGTCCATCCCCCGAGTGTTACGTATCAGAGCCAGACCCTTTTGACTTGCCATAGAGTAACAAAAGACTTCATAAAGTTACTTCGAACTTCCACTGCAAATCTTGAGTACCTGCCCATTTCCCATGGTAGGGGAAATATCAGTAGAAGGGGTGAGATATCTAACAATATAATAAGGTGTATGATAAACAATATGTTAGATCAGATCATACAAATATCACCACTTCACAACTTTTTAGGCAACATAAATCAACAACACAACAACAATATCTCAATCAACATAAATCAGCAACATAACAACCTTGAAATCAATATTAATCTGCACCGCAACAACAACTTAGAAATCACATTCAATTAACAACACAACAACAACGATGCAACATGAAATGCGACTCAAAATGCACATGCATGTGGTACCATTGGAGCAGAACTCCCAGCTTAAAAATTTGCCAATTAATAGAGGCATCAACAAGGCTTAAGCCTCCCACTTAATATTTTTGCCAATCCAGGCCAGCTTAATATTTTGCCAATCCAGGCCTGCTTAATATGTTATGCCATGTGACCCATCATGAACATCATAATAACAACACTAATAATTACATCTATCAGCACAACAACAAATCAGCATTGGCCATAGGCCTACAACTTAAATTCTTGCCAATAATTAGAGGCAATTCAACATATTCCACAGCTTTATACTTCTCAACAACCAGTATCACAGCGACTAGAATTTATAATGCACCCACTAAAAGGTACTAAAATCAATCATTTCAACATCAACTTATCAACAACTTATTAACAACAACAATTCAACATCAACACAATCAATCAAAATATACAACAACGATCCGTGATTATTCTGGAAAATTCTACTAAAATCGATTAATTATTCTTCCACTAAAATTACTAACAATTCTACTCTGCATTAATATTATTAATATTATTCTGGTACTTTTAGTATACATGTGCTGCTAGTTTATTTTTCTACTAATTAATCACTGTTACTGCTATTCGATTATTTCTACATATTCTACTTAATTAATTAGTTCGACTACTTATTCTTTTATACAGAAATCCTGCTGCTAATATGGTTCTGCTATACTACTACAACCTGTTTTATTTTGTTTTCTGTCCATACTCTATTGATTCTCATTGCTGCTAAATTTACTAACTCTGTATCTTAACAATCCTGCCAATTTCCAATGTCTCTGTTATTTTTATTTCTAACCTGTTGTTTACTGTGTCAGCTATTACTACCTCCTGCTACTTACTTCTATTTCATCCTACTGCTATATGTATATTTAATCCAACTCATAACTAATATATTGCTTATACACTAACTGTTATTCTTATTATAGTTATTCTATAATTATTATAACAGTCATTATTATAAATCATATTATTTTATTCCTATAATACTTTAAGCTATGCAATGCTAAGTACACATATTAATAATATTATTTTATTACTAATAATTCTTTATTAACCATTATCATAATTATTTAGCATTATTTGGTGACAGTAACCACAAAAAAACACAACGCAGAACAAAAACAACACACATGCCCGTGTGACGGTCGTAACAAAACTAATGCCGGTCGTCACAAGACCATGACGGTCGTAACAAGGCTATGACGGTCGTCATGCCTCCCAGACGGGCGTCCCACTTCACGCCTTCGTTCTCTCTGTTTCTCCCATTCTTCTCCTCCGTTTCCTGTAATTTCTTACTTTTTATTCTCCAATTAATTTATCCATTGCACGATTCCACATCAACACAACAAAATCATACCCCAATTCTTACAGATAAGCATTCCACACTCAATTCAACAACAACAACATATAAACCACAATTAAACAACACATACTAATTTCCACAACCGATCAACTTAGAATTCAACTTCGATATCAACAAATCAGAAACACAACAGAGCAAATCCTATAATCTAACCCCACATATCATTCATCAAGCATCCTGTTATAGAGTCAGAACCCCACCCTTACCTTTGATTGAAGGTCTCTCTAAATCTCCGATTGAATTTTTGCTCTAGCAGCCTCTACGGATTCTCTTCCAAAACCCTTGTTCCTCTTCTCTGTAACTTCCACGTTCTTCTCCTACTTTTCCTCTTTCTCTGCAACTTCCACTTACTGCTACTTCTAATTTCTCTTTTATTTCTAAAACCTAATATAATAATACTATTACCTTATTTTTCTTATTGGGCCTCATTACTACACCCCCACTATTACGACCATCTAAATAAGCCCAACATTCTCTTATAATTCTACTATATTAACACCATATTATTTTCTACAACTTAAAATCAACTTAATTTAGCTTAATTAATTAATTAACAACAATACAACTTAGATCAACATTTTTATGATTAATTCAACTAAAACCAACATAACAACTCAACACAACACAATTCCGATAATTCGAAAATCAACATAAATCAACACAAATGATACGAATATATTTAATTAAATAATTAATTAATTACCGGGCGTTACATCGTTCGTGTAACAAAAACATCCTGCTCCCACTATCATTTTGAAAAAGCTCCTACATAACTCCATAACACCTTGGCACCACATCCTGTAAAAAAAACCCACCATTGTTTTACTTCAATTTTCCCTCATTTCTCTACACTAAACATACACACATAACACGACCAAACTCCATCACCACGGTCCCTACTTTTCCATAAAGGCAACAACACGAGCTGCACTTTTGAGCTTCAACAGAAACCTTAAATAAACATTCACTTCGTACACACCTACAACTATAACAGTATTCTTCAACATAACAAAATCTTTTCCTTGCTCATCACAATCATCCCCACAAGTCACATATACAACCTTTTTTTCTATTCATACTGGTCCCACACACAGCCATGCGAATCACCAACAAAACCACTCGTTACCCCTCATAAACGCTTTGGCAAGCTACTAACTCACACCTCTGTTTCACTCACTCAACAACAACAACCACATAAAACTACAATATTCCTTTGCTTTGTAGCTGTGATACGGTGGCCACCGGTGGTTGGGTGTTTCGACATCAAGGGTATGCGACGGTCGGAATGTGAAGAGCGGATATGCGATCGCTTTTATGGTCCTATTTTGAGAGAGGATGATGGATCCGTGTTCGTCGGCATCAAGTGCGGTTAGCCCACATCAACGGTAACGGTTCGACATCGCAGTAATTCTTTGCTTCGTTCTTCCCCTAGTGCTTTGTTGTTAATAAAATCAATTTGTGTTGCGGTGTTAGCTTATCCTTCTTGCTTATTTCAGGTTGTGAGGCACTTGTTTGATTTTTGCATGCTTAAACTTTGTTGTTGTTGTTGTTGATTGTCTGCTATTGTTTTGTTTCGTTTTGAATCTGCTGAAATATTTGTGATGGTGTAATATTGTTTGTGTTGGTTTTGTTTTGGGTTTAAATCTTCATATGTTTGCTCTCATGTTAGTGTTCTTTAATAATGTTCTAAGTCACAGTGAGTAATATTCTTGTAATTGTGTGAATGAATCATGCTTAATTGTGTTATTAATAGTGTAGTAGTGGCTAGTACTTTAAGGAAGCTATTTGTCTTTGACCATTTCTCAATATATTATTATTTGTTTGTTTTTATTTTTATATCATTTGATTTTCTATATATTATACTCTTACATTTGAAGTTAATACCGTGTGATATTAAAAAGAAAAGCCAAAAGAAAATTTTATAGTTTCACTTGTTTGTTTAGATTATTCCCTTTTTTTAGTTCATATATCTAAAAAGACCAAAAAAAAACATTTTAGCCTTTTACTTTTAATGGTTTTCTTTTATTAGTTTGATTATTTATTTTGTTAAATATTAAAAATTGTCAAAAAAATATATGTTAATATTTTGTTTTCTTTTAATATTTCCATTTTATTTTTGTAACATTGAAAAATATAAAAAAAAATTGTTTAATTGTTATTCTTTTAAATATTTTTATTTAATACTGATTAATTAATTTTATTAGATATTAATATTTAAATCAATTAATAATTTATTTGTTGCCCGATTCTTTTTTTGCGACTTGCTTGCTTCTATGTTTTGGGTCTGCTCTTCCTCGATTAATTCTTGATACGTTGTTTTGATTAATAGATGATGTTTATTCTTGATGTTTCGCCTTGTGAGTTGATTACATACCTTGATTCTTGTTTTGTACATATGTTGTCATTTGTCCATGCTCTTAACTTTGCTATTTGCACATTGTACATTATTTTCATGATCTTTATTCTGTCTGATATCCATCTGTGGCTCTTTTTTTGAATCTTTATGATTGCCTGATTGAGTCCAAGGGAAGGACTTGTGGTTGACTTTATAGTCATGTGCATTGCATTTTGCATTTCTTTTTCATTCCTTTCACCTATTTGTATGATCCCTATTTCCCCTTTAGGTTGATTCCCTCTAGGATGTACATACTTAGATTCTTGACTTTAGACATATACCGCTTAGGTAGTTTTCCTTAGGATAGTTTTCCTTAGGATGTTAACTTAGACAACTTACAGTTATTCTCCCTTTTTCTCCCATGAGAGATTAGACATGAGTCATCCCTAGTTGAGATGTAATTCTCCTACCCCATGACATAGTTGAGAAAGATGTAGATTATTTTCCACTTGTGAGAGGTATATCGTATACTCGTCGATTTTATATCCGAGTCAGAGCCCTTCTCTTAATGTGAAGCAAAGATCCACCTTCCACATGTTTGTGATGGTCAGTTGAGTATTCTCCTAAAGATGAAATCTTGTCTCTTCTCTTGAAACTAACTAACAAACATTGCTTTTATCCGTAGTCCGAACTACTGACGCTCTGATTTCTCAGAATCCTTTTGAGAATACGTAGGCACAAGGTCAATCTTTGGCAAACAACCTTTTCTTTTTACTTTGTTTTCCCTTATTGACGGGAACTACGAATGCTCTGATTCCATTCCCGTCAGGATACGTAGGCACGAAATGCGATGTCTTGGCAAGCATACTTAGGAATAACACCTTAGCTCTTCCTTTACTTTACCCCTTAGTAAACAAATAACAAATAACACAATAAAACAAGAGGTTCCTGTAGAGTACTATAGATACTTAGGATTCTAGTACCTTCCCTTAGTATAACCAACCTCCGAACCTTAGATTCTCTTTTGCTTTGCATTGCATTGCATGTGTATGGGTTATTCATTATTTTTCCCTTCCCTTGGATAAATTAAAGATCGGTGGTAACATACGATTTGTGATTCAAGTAAATTAATAGCTTTATATCTGATTCTCACCGCGACAGAAATGGCGACTTCACTGGGGATTGTCTTATCTTGAGGGTTACACCTACCTTGTTTTATATGTGTTATTTGTTGTATATCTGTATATATTTGTTGTTGTCTGATTGGGTTTTTCTGTATGCAAGGTTGTTACATTGTATGGTGAGATAAGTCCTAACCCGAACTTGAGTGCACCTATGATAGGATTGTGGTATAATCAATAGTTGGCGGTTGGGAGTAGTCATATCATGTCTAACATATGATAACCACGCTCATTCTTTGGGATTACTGATGTCAGATGCGAGTAGTCATATTGGCATTACTTTTTTCGACTTGGGAGTCCGTGAGATTGAGGACCTTTAGTTACCCTTCACCCCACTTGGCCTCTTAGGACGTAGTGCAATGATCATTCAAGTGTAGATCTGTGGTGGTTGTCATGCGATACTACACTCAGACGAGTTTATCTTGAGAATATTATTGGCCCGCATGAGTAGTCGTATAAGCTGATAATATCTGAAAGATTTATCTATGACTCTGGGAACTTTGTTAAACCTGTTGTGCAGGAACATACCCATAGTACATACCTTTTGGGATGGGTAGACCATGGCTCCATGCTCGTGATCTTCAAACCTAGGCCCTTGTTTGTTTGCATGTATATATGTGAATATGTGAATAAGTGTCTACCTGTGTTTGTGCACTCATCCTTCCATGCATTCATGCACCATCTTTCTAATTTTTCAATGAACTTAGAGCTATCTTTGCAAACATCATAGGCTTTACCATGGATTTTGGAAGTTTTACTCTATTTTGTGATCCTTCAAACTTTTCAATGAAACGAGACATTTTCAGTTATTAAAAGTGTTATCCACTTTATGGTGTTTGCAAACATAACCTTTGAGTTCTTTGAAATGCATCTTGCATTTGCACAACATACATCATGTAGCATTGCATCATTTGCATACATCTTTTCCCTAAACAACTCATTCGGCCTTCTGTCCTTATATCATCATTGGATCTCCTAACATTCGTACCGAGCTTGAAGTAGTTACTGAAGGATAATGGAGCGAACAGAGAATGTGGATCCCATGTCAGGCTTTAGAGTGATAACTAACCCGGTGTACTGTTTTCCTCCTGACAGTGATACTCCACAAGTGGATGTTCCTATTCGATCTCAGCCTATGCAAGATAACCTGGATGTTTAAGTTGATGAAAGAGACTCCCGATTTCTGAGGTATATGAGAAATCCTCATAATGTCCGCCCTGTGATAAAGGTGAATGATCCTAAAGTTACAGAAGTCGAGGAAGAATTTCGTGATCTCGAGGAACAATTGAAGATGATGAAAGGACTCAACGCATTTGGTCTTAAGGCCCATGACTTATGTCTGGTTCCGGGCGTGGTTATTCCCCCGAAGTTCATAATGCCCATCTTTGAAATATACAAGGGTGTTAGCTGTCCAAGGTACCATTTGACAATGTTCTGTCGAAAGATGACTGCTTATATCGACAACGACAAACTAATGATTCACTGCTTTCAAGAAAGTTTATGTGGAGCATCCTTGGTGTGGTATATGAAGCTTGAAAGGAACCATATTCCAACTTAGGAAGACCTAGCTGACTCTTTTGTGAAGCAGTACAATTACAACATAGACATGACTCCAGACAGCGATCAATGAATGAGCATGAGTCAGAAGGACAGTGAATCCTTCAGGGAATACGCAAATGATGGAAAGAATTTGCAGCTCAAGTTCACCCACCACTCCAAGAGAAAGAATTGGCCAAGATGTTTCTACGAACCCTGTCAGACTCTTATTATGTCAGGATGGTAGGCGTTATGCCATTAGAATTCTCTAAAATTATGGAAGTTTGAGTCAACATCGAGGACGCATTTAAAAGTGGAAAAATCGAAGATGACTCGAGTAGCCAGGCTAATGAAGAGAAATTTGTTAGTGGTTCCCAAGAGGAAGGAAGTGTTAAAGTTGATGCAATTTGGGATTCTTCTCTGATCTTGCAAGCTCTAGTTCCGGTGCCTTATCACCAATATCAATATGCAGCGCCTGTTCAGTGCTAGCAGCCATTACTTCGTGGACATCCGTACCAGCAGCAAAGGTTGTCTCCTCAGAATTAGCGACAGAATCAGCAGATACCTCTGAATAGTTTAGAAGGAGAGACTCACCAGTTTGATCCAATCCCAATTACTTACACTCAATTGTGGTCTTATTTTTCCCGAAACTCGGTGATGACTCCCAGAAAGACCAGAGCCATAAAAACTTGCACTCCTTGGTTTAATCCAGATAATAGTTGTGAATTTCATGATGGAGTAGTGGGGTATCCGATTGAAGAATGCAAGGTTTTCCAAGAAAAGGTTCAAGAGATGATCGACGATGAGGTGTTGACCTTCAAGGGAGGAAGCCCAATTGTGAATGGAACACCCTTATGCTGATAGAGAGTCCTTTCCAAGCCTGTGAAATCAAGAGGAGAGCTCATTTCCAACATCATCAGGCTGTTTGTTTATTTGCTTGCATTTGTTGTTATTTCCTTTGATTATAAAAGCATGATTAGCATGTAATAACTTGTTTGTTTTGAATGATTAATGTAATGATAATGTTTGTCTTGAAGTAATCCATTCGTATTCACTCATAAAATGCTTTTTCTTCTTTATAATGCCAATGTTAGCCAATCTCTTTCCTAGGAGGAAAATTGGAGGGAGGATGACGAAAGTGAAAACGCAAGATCTCCTGTTGTATGATTTTGAGTAAAACCCTACTGATGATGTAAGACATTGTTTCAAATCCCCAAACACCGGAGATATAAGGGAGATAGACCATCTTTAACCCCTTTGAGTCTTGAAGTAGGAGTTTCTTTTCCAAATAAAAAAAACCTCATGCATGACACCTTTCATATAAAGGTTGCGCTCACAAATTTTCCTTCGTACACATCAAGCAAGTGTCGAAGATGTTTTTCAAGTCAAATGCCAATGATGGTTCACCGTAATCATTAAGCTGGTTAATCACTTTCCTTACTCAAAGAATAAGTTGAGTCCTTTTCAAGGCAAAAGCTAAGAAAGATGGGAAGCTCACGACCTTCCCTTATACAAAAAAGGTTTGTATGACAACCAAAAAGAGGAAATCATTAAATCCTTCACCATGAAAATCCTCAATGGCAAACATTTTGGTAAGGAAGTAGTGATTGCCATTTCAAAAATCCCTTGACTTCTGAACTATCATTACTATCATCAGTACAAATTCTAAATCTCTTGGAATCTGAACGTATAGTTTGGGTTGACTGAGCATAGGATTGGAGAACATCATGAAGAAAGGGTGGGTACAAATAAACTTTGAGCCTTATATCCTTTGTTTCATAAACCGTGAACCAAGCCATGTTATAACCCTCAAAAGACCTCATTGAAGCAGGGTTTATTTCGAAAGAATTCTCAATGATATAATGTTTCCCGACTCCTATGAGCTATGCTTAAAATTTGTGTTGGCTTTGTAAAAGAAAATTAATTCACATCCTAACTAGTGATTTAGTCACAGGTTATTGTGATATCTTTTCAATAAAAACTTCAAGACTAACATATGTGTTGCATTAGCAGTTTCACAATTAACATTTTTCTGCTTGCTAACATTGCTTGACATCATAGAAGCTTGCATGAGCATCAGTGATGAGCTCAATCTTTTGAGACTTGAAACTTAGATGAAAATGGCAAATAATTTCAAGGATGATCATATCTAGGGGCATGATGCCTGAAGACTCTGCTAAACAGAGGCAAGTTGTTCCCTAGCCGTTGCTTTTAAAGTCTGACCATCCCTAAGAGGGAAAGTTTGAAGACTCAGTTATACAGAATACAGTCAATCTGAGGCAGTTACATCGAGATTCGACAAATCTCTCCAAGAGTTTGAAGACATTGGAACATCTTGGATGCCAAGTTTTCTGTAAAATCCTCTTGAGATGACTTCTTCTCATAAACCGTGTGATCCGGGGCAATTGGGAATTGAAGATTACTTTCATCCATTCACAACAACTGTTGTTTGAAATGGCGACTACCACGCAGTTCATCAGTGCATAACTACATCGTTTTCATAACATTCTTCACCTGTGTCCCTAGTAAGCTCTACTTCAGGCGGTCATGACAATCCCCTAGTGAATATTTACTTCAAGCAATTATAGCAGATTTGATGCAAGATTTCCTCAGTTGGTGACCTAAGAATTCCCAGTGAATTTCCTTGGCTTCAACCTTCCCCAGTGAAGTGGATGTTATTTCACTCCTCAGTGAATCTCTTACAACTCAATCTTCCCCGGCGAAGCGGATGTTTATTTCATCCCAGTGAGGTCTCAACTCTGACATCTTCAGCTTACGACTATGATCCGAGCTTCCCCAATGAAGTGGATATTTATTTTATCCTCTATGTGGCCTCAGCTCTGGCATCCCAATTACCAATTCACATTCAAATTACTTGAGTTTGCAGTGGATATTTATTTTATCCCCATGAAGTCTCTCCAATCATGAGTTTGATCCTTTCTCAGTTGTCATACCCCAAATTTTGACCACTCATTGTAAAAAAAAATTGTTTATCCGATTGTGTTTTCACTTCGTGTCATCTGCATATCATATCATCTTTTTCTGTCATGCATATTGTTTGAATTTTCAGTCAGAATATATACGTTGAAATTTCTGTCTTTTTTGGTTAATTATGCGAAAAATCAATGAACGGACGTGCTTTTCAATTAAATTTTCAAATGTTTATTATTCATCTATCTTTCGCACGATTTAATCGATTTCTCATTTTTTATTTTATTTTTACATATATAAAATAAAAATGAAAATAAAAATAATAAAAAAATAATAACATAATAATAATATATATATATATATATATATATAAATTTTCGTATTATATATATATATATATATATATATATATATATATATATATATATATATATTGTTTTTTTGTCTTTTTATTTTTTATATATTTTTTATATATTTTTCATATTTTTTATATGTATATATATATATATATATATATATATATATATTGAAAATATAAATATATATAAATATATATTTATATTATTTTTAAAATTCATATATTTAGTTTTTTTATATATATTTTGTTTTTTATGAATTTTTGTTTTTTATATATTTTCTTCTAAAAAAAACTTTTATTTTTAATACAATTTTGTTTTTATATTATTCTATTATATAGATATTTAAGTTAGGTTAAAAGTTAAGCTAGCTTAAAAACTAAGTTAGCTTAATTTTTAAGCTTGTTATCTTGTTCTCCAAGCAAATTTTTTCCTATAAATACCACATCAAATTCACTTTTGAAATCACACCAAAACAATTTCTCACATTGTTTTCTCAACTCTCTCCAACATATATTTCTCTCTTTCATTATTTATTTTTTTAATTTTCTTATTTCTAGTTTTATTTAGAAATGTAAAAATATTGTTTAATTATTAATTAATTTAGATATTTTTATTTAATTTTGATTAATTAAATTATTAATTAATCTTATTAAATATTAATATTTAAATTAATTGATAATTCTTCTTGTGGCCCATTTTTTCTTTTTAATACAACTTTATTTTGTTAGTTTAGTTAATCTTGATTAAATATTCTAAAATATATTAATAATTTCTAAGTTGTTAAATTTGATTTAATTAATTTGTAATTAATCATTTAATTGTTAAATTGTTTTATTCAATTATTTGGTAATTTATTCTTAGGAGTATTTTCAAGTAAAACTTTTGTAAATAATTAATTAAATGTTCAAATTCGATTATAACCACTTAATAAGACTTAGGGAATTTCTCTATGATCTCTGGTTTTCTCTGCTTTGTCTTTTACCTGACGCAGGAGTTCTTATATGATACTTTGAGGATCATTATCTCGCTTCTGGAAGCTTGAGAAGAGGCATTGGACCTTGCTCCAATAGGTAAGTTTTCGAACTCATTATCCATGTTTTATTCACACGATGCTTTTCCGTGTATATTTTCAATTGCCATGATATCACGATGTTCTTCCGTGTATATTTTATCACATGATGTTTTTCCATGTATTCAGTTTCACACACGATGTTTTGCCGTGTATATGCTTTTATTCTCCGGATGTTTTTCTGTGTATATTATATCTATTAGTTACCACGATGCTTTGCCGTGTATTCATTTATTCCACGATGATTTGCCGTGTATTTATTTATTTCGTGATGTTTTTCCACGTATGCACGTTCCTTTAGGATCTCTTAGTTCAAACTTAATTTTCGATTAGGTTTGGAATAAGATAGACATTAGGATATTCAACCAAGCATGATAACATTAGGGTAGATTTCCTCTCTCGACGTCGTGCGATTTAAACTTTATTTTCTGTAGTTCGTGTCCCTTAGGGGTGAACTACGACTGCTCTGATTTCTCAAGATACCATTGAGAATCGTAGGCATAAGACTGTAAAGTCTTAGCGAGCAACCTTTTATTTTTTCCATCGTCTCTTTACATCTGACGTTTTACCGGATATTCACATCGTTTCTTTTCAAAACAACTTTCCTTGTGATTTAAATTCAAATACATATTTGTTATCAAAACTTTCTTTCATTTCTTTGTTGAAAAACTAACCAAACAGCATGGAAGCTCTACAACGGGTAAGTGTTTATCCACTTTCATTTGCTGCTTTCATATATATAACTGTATTATTAGAAGTTGCGCATGGTTAGTCTTCTTTCATACCTTTTTAATATACTTGTCATATATCAACTGTATATATACTAGTATAGTTATTTAGAGTTTTCCCCGGCAACTACGTCTAGAACTAGGTAAAGCCCTGTTGGCCACTCTTAAATACAAACAAAACTAGACCCCCCATAGGATTCTAGATACAGTCTTCCTTCCTCTTGGGGTTAAACAATATGGAACAAAGAGAAAGGCAGTATTCTCGGTGAACCTTTTCTCAGACTATCACCCTTAGAAATTGTCAAAGAAACTCTAACTCCCCAGAGATGATCTTTTCTCCGTGAATGACATCTCTTGAGTTTCTTCCAAATTCTCGGACTTTCCTGGCTTGATCTATTCTCTGTGAATGGCATGCCTTGAACTTCTCGGGGTTTGGGTACCCACAGGCTTCCTAAAAGCATCCCCGCCTCCTCTTGGGCGTTGTACAAGGACCCTTCGGCTTCTTAGAAGTTCTCATGCCTCCTCTTGGGCTTAGTACAAGGACCCGACGACCTCTTAAAGGTATAGGAACAGAACCTAGTCATCCTTTGCTAGAGCAGTCTTTCTAGAGTCAAAACCTCAAACTAATTTAGGGTAAATTCTCATCCCTTAAAACATCAGCCCCCTCTTGGGCATCATACAAAGACCATCCTTCAGTCAAAGATAAATTTCTTCATACCAGTAGACTCGGACAGTCTCATCTCCTTTTGGAACTCCAGAAACCCTCAAGTTTCCTAAAAACACAGAAAAAACCCTTTTCTTCCTTCTTAACATCCGATGCTTTTCCGAATATTCCTTTCCTTTTCATCCGACGCTTTCCCGGATATTCCTTTTATTTTCATCCGATGTTTTTCCCGGATATTCATATCTCAATCTTTAATCTTTTCACTCTTTCAATCAATTCCCACAAATCACCCTTTAGCTTCATATCTTGGGCTTTGAACAAGATACAAATCACCTTTAGCTTCATATCTTGGGCTTTGAACAAGATACCCAAATATCTATTTTCCTCCCATAGAATAGGAGGAACTACGATTGCTCTGATTTCCCTGTTATCATTACGGGAATACGTAGGCATAAGATTGTGAAATTTTAGCGAGCACACTAAACAAAAACCTTAGGTCTAGTACCTTACCAAAAACATCAAAAAACCCGAAAACAAACAAAATATCTTTTCAACATCTCTCAACCTTCCCAAAGGAGAAACTTTCCCTTTTACAGACAAACACCATCAAGTAGAAAATAGTAGAACAATAGAAAATTGTTATCAACCCATGGATAACCATGTATAGGATGGGTAATTAACAACTCCCCATTGTATAACCTGACCCCGAACTCCCCAATCTCTTAGCATTTGTTAAAGAACACATTTGCGTGCAAGGTTAGTTTGAGATAGCTTCCCTTTCTTTTCCAGCTTCATAGGATAAATAAGAAATCAGAAAGTAGCACCCAATCCCATCCGCAGACAGGATGTGGGCGGTCACGAAAACCACGCTACACCAGTGAATCTTTCTCTTCCCCAACAGAGCGGCAATATTCACTCGACAATCCCCTAAGTGAAGTCGTGATGTAATATCCCCAAGTGGAGTACTCTCTTTTCCCCAGAGATTTGAAGCCTTGAAACAAGACTGTGGTTCCATGTGTGGCTTTCCATTCATCCCCAGTGATGATTCTATTTTGCGAAGATTGGCCGAGTATCCTTGTCGATATGTTTATTTCATCTCTAGTTTACTTTTTCTTGTTTGTTTTGTCACCATAAGCATAGCATGACATACATTCATTCATACAGATATTCATGGAATCTGTGCATTTTACATATTCTCTGATGTTTGTTTATTCTTTCACTTTGGTTGCATTCATCCCCAAGTGACTTGGTTTGTCTTCTCTCCCTAGTAGAGTCGTCAGCCCTAAGAAGAAATAACACATCTTTTCTAATTCCCACTGAGTTTGATCCTCGTGGAAGATGGTTGCTTTAGTTTTCTTTTCCACTTTTGGATAAAGATAAACCCCAGTTGAATTCATTCCTCAATGGGTAGATTCTTGTTTGACCGTTTCTCTTCAGTTATTTCCTTGATTGAACTTTGGTCCCTGTCAATCACAATTTTGAATCTCTCTAGGCTGTTGACCTAGATTGAGCGTGCATTTATTTTGCACTTTGTCTCCCCAGGAAGAATCTACTTGAAGATCACCCTTGAAGAAAAAATCTTTCTCCAGCAATTTATGCCCAGACAACAAGTGGCAGCTCTTTATTTGAGCATCTTATTTTGGTTTCAGTTTTTCTATTTGGATGGCAAATGGCAGTCTCTTTTCAAGACAGTTTGTCTATCCCCAACCAGTTATCAAAATTATCAACTTGTTCTCCATCAAATGGCATCTCTCAGGAAATTCATCAGAGAAGTTTGTTGAAGACTTTACAAATGTTCCTTGTTATTTGATAATTCTTGATACAAGGATTTTATTTTCTCCAATGCAATTTCAAACCACTACAATATTGCTCCCCAGAAGCGTTCTCCCAGTGAGTCCACTAGTCAATTTGCCTCCATCAAATGGCATCTCCGAGAAGTTTGGTGAAGATTCAGATGATCTTTCGCTTTATTTGAGAATACATATTTTACAAGTCAACCGGTTTGCATCTCCTCGGAAGATCCCCGGTGAAACTTCCCAATTTCCATTAAGTTATGGATTCCCGCTGAAGTCATAGATCTCTAGTGAAGTTCCGATCCCCTGTGAAGATACTCTCCTATAAGGATTCATCTTTCCAGGAAGAAACAGAGACCATTCTCTGGTCCAATATCCGGTACGAGGGGAGGTTTGTTTAACCTTTTCAAGCTAAAGGAGCTTGATCAAAGAAGAAACTAAGACCAATCCACGGTCCAAGACCCGATACGAGGGGAGGTTTGTTTACCTTTTTTAAGCTAAAGGAGCTTGATCAAAGAAGAAACTGAGACCAGTCAGCGACTTATGACCCGGTACGAGGGGAGGTTTGTTCACCCTTTCAAGTTAAAGGAGCTTAATCAAAGAAGAAACTGAGACCAGTCCGCGGTCCAAGACCCGGTACGAGGGAAGGTTTGTTTACCTTTTTCAAGCTAAAGGAGCTTGATCAAAGAAGAAACTGAGACCAGTCCGTGGTCTAAGACCCGATACGAGGGGATGCTTGTTTACCCTTTTCAAGCTAAATGAGCTTGATCAAAGAAGAAATTGAGACCAGTCCGCGGTCCAAGACCCGGTACGAGGGGAGGTTTGTTTACCCTTTTCAAGTGAAAGACCTTGATCAAAGAAGAAATTGAGACCAGTTCGTGGCTTGCGACACGAGACGAGGGGAGGTTTATTATCCTTTTAAACAAATCATTTGATTATTTGAAGTTGGCTCTATTTCAGATTCTTTGGTTAATCTCGACAGCAGATTTTCCAATAAATTTTTAAAAAATAGAATTTTCATCAAAACCTCGGAAGAAGGTATTTTCTTTTTTATTTCTTGGCAAGTCTCGGCACAAGATTTCCAGTAGACCTCGACAGAAGGTATTTTCTTTTTATTTCCTGGCAAGTCTCAGAAGAAGATTTCCAGTAGACCTCGGTAGAAGGTGTTTCATTTATAAATTCTCTGGTTATTCTCGGCAGTAGATCTCCAGCAGACTTCAGCAAAAGATGTTTCTTTCTTTCCAGGATCTCGGCAGTAGATTCTCTGGTTAACTTTGATGCTTCTTTAAACTCCAACAAATAAATATCCTCTTTTAAGATTCCCTGGTTAATCTCGGCAGCAGATTCCCCAGTAATTTTGACAGTTGACACATTCTTCAATAAAAACCTTGGCAAAAGGTATTCTCAAGTGAGGTCTAAGTCTCAACAGTAGACTCCTCCAGTTGATATCTCTTGAAATCCTCACAGTTGGCCTCGACATTAGGTTTTCCAAGTGGATTTTGTTAGAAGATTTCGTCACAAGTTCATCAACCTGTGTTCAAAATATCTTGCGATTATCAGTTGGTAGTCTCTCCCCCAGTGGATTTGAGTCTCATCCCAAGTGGAGTTGGAACTTTTCCCTGTGGAGTCTTACTTTGTTTGCTAAGTTGTTCCTTGTTAGGTCTTTCTTTCTTTAACTGTGCTTCAGCAACTTTTCTGTATACATTTATCCCCTGTGGCATCATTCTCCACAAATTTCTTTGTCCTGCATTTCATATCATATCATATCATGTGCATCTTGTGGCGTCTTAGGGCAAAAAATTATGCATGTTTGTATTTAAGTCTCTCCTATCATGTCGAGACGAAGATTTCAATCTCCATATCTCCGAATAGAAGAAACTTAAATTGGGGCATCTGTCATACCCTAATTTTTTACCCTAAAATTCTGCATTTTCGTTTTGCATCGTTTGCATATCATATTACGCATTTCATCTCGCATGATATCCGATTTATCAGCCAGAATAAATTTGTTGGAATTTACAGCCAAATCGGTCAAATAAAAGTCAACTGTGGGAATAATCAGTGGATAGAGAATTTTAAAATCGATCCTGCAAACGTCAATGGTATTAATATACGTTTCGCGTAGTTTAACCTGGCGTGCTTATTTTAATTTTTCAACCACTTTTCGGTCGCATTTCTGGACAGTTTATGCCTTTTCAGAGGGTAAAATTTATTTCGAAATTTGACCAAACGTTGTATTTCTCTAATATGTATATTTCGCACTGATCATTTTGGTGTGTTCGTTTTATTTTTCTGAGCACTTCGGCACCGGTTCAATTATTCGTTTTTAATCGATTTTATTTTATTTTTATTTTTATTTTTAATTAAATAATTTTATTATTAATCAGACTTTTTATATTTATATTTTTATTTTTAATAGTTTATTTTATTTTATTATATATTTTTTTTAATATTTAAAATTTATTTTTGTTTCTATTCACTTTTACGAAAAACTCAGCCACCAAGTTTCAAAAATTTTTTATTTTGGTTTTCATTTTTGTAGTAACTAACGGTACAATTCTTCCACCCACTAACCCATGCGTATGTACCACAACACCCTCTCATATTTCTCCATCACACCTACTTCATGATCTAGCCGATTCAAATGACACCCTAAGATGCAACACTCTCATTACCCTCTCTCTCCCATGCTGCAACATGAAGAGAAAATACTTTATTATTCCATGACCACTCTCTCGGTTCACGTGTCAGACCACCCTTGATGGCTCTCACATTACCCTCCTCCGTTTCTCTTCACAAAACAATAAAAAGCTTGTATTTTTTTTCCTTAAATCAAAACCATGTAGGAATCTCAGGGAGATTCTAATAAAAAACACACGCATACATACCATTGGCAGAAAAAAAACTTGTTTCTTCTTGTTGCAACAACACTCCCTCATGACCATACACCATACAAAAAGGTTTTTTTTATAAAAACACTCATGACTTGTTTTCACCATGGAATCCAACCACCTTCATGAACTTCCTTCTCCATTAACATACTCCCTCTCACTGCAATATTTTTCCACAAATTCACTACACACAGAACTTCCTCCAACAATTATCACCTTCATCATTTCACATCATCTCATTCCTCCACCTTTAAAACCATTAAACCATCAAATAAAAGCCACTTTTTCTTCATCATGTTATCCAAAAATAAAGTCACAGCTTTAACCTCACTTCATGGCTTTTTTTTCTCTTAAACTCACCTTAAAAAACAACCTCAAGCCAATCCAATGTTTTCATAGCTACTGAATGCTATGTCGTTCGTGTAACAAAAACATCCTGCTCCCACTATCATTTTGAAAAAGCTCCTACATAACTCCATAACACCTTGGCACCACATCCTGTAAAAAACCCACCATTGTTTAACTTCAATTTTTCCCTCATTTCTCTACACTAAACATACACACATAACATGACCAAACTCCATCACCACGGTCCCCACTTTTCCCTAAAGGCAATAACACGAGCTGCACTTTTGAGCTTCAACAGAAACCTTGAATAAACATTCACTTCGTACACACCTACAACCATGACAGTATTCTTCAACATAACAAAACATTTTCCTTGCTCATCACAATCATCCCCACAAGTTACATATACAACCTTTTTTTCTATTCATACTGGTCCCTCGCACTGCCATGCGAATCACCAACAAAACCACTCGTTACCCCTCATAAACGCTTTGGCAAGCCACTAACTCACACCTCTGTTTCACTCACTCAACAACAACAACCACATAAAACTACCATATTCCTTTGCTTTGTAGCTGTGATACGGTGGCCATCGGTGGTTGGGCGTTTCGACATCAAGGGTGTGCGACGGTCGGAATGCGAAGAGCGGATATGCGATCGTTTTTGTGGTCCTATTTTGAGAGAGGATGATGGATCCGAGTTCGTCGGTGTCAAGAGCGGTTAGCCCACATCAACGGTAACGGTTCGACATCGCGGTAAATCTTTGCTCCGTTCTTCCCCTAGAGCTTTGTTGTTAATAGAATCAATTTGTGTTGCGGTGTTAGTTTATCCTTCTTGCTTATTTCAGCTTGTGAGGCACTTGTTTGATTTTTGCATGCTTAAACGCTGCTGTTGTTGCTTGTCTGCTATTGTTTCGTTTCGTTTTGAATCTGCTGAAATATTTGTGATGGTGTAATGTTGTTTGTGTTGGTTTTGTTTTGGGTTTAAATCTTCATATGTTTGTTCTCATGTTAGTGTTGTTTAATAATCTTCTAAGTCACTGTGAGTAGTATTCTTGTAATTGTGTGAATGAATCATGCTTAATTGTGTTATTAATAGTGCAGTAGTGGCTAGTACTTTAAGGAAGCTATTTGTCTTTGACCATTTCTCAATATATTATTATTTGTTTTATTTTTATATTTATATCATTTGATTTTCTATATGTTATACTCTTACATTTGAAGTTAATACCGTGTGATATTAAAAGGAAGAGCCAAATGAAAATTTTATAGTTTCACTTGTTTGTTTAGATTATTCCCTGTTTTTAGTTCATATATCTAAAAAGACCAAAAAAAAAACATTTTAGCCTTTTACTTTTAATAGTTTTTCTTTTATTAGTTTGATTATTTATTTTGTTAAATATTAAAAATTGTCAAAAAAATATATGTTAATATATATATATTTTTAATATTTCCATTTTATTTTTGTAACATTAAAAAGTATAAAAAAATTTCTTTAATTATTATTCTTTTAAATATTTTTATTTAATACTGATTAATTAATTTATTAATTAATTTTATTAAATATTAATATTTAAATTAATTAATAATTTATTTGTTGCCCGATTCTTTTTTTGCGACTTGTTAGCTTCTATGTTTTAGGTATGCTTTTCCTCGATTAATTCTTTATACGTTGTTTTGATTAATTGATGATGTTTATTCTTGATGTTTCACCTTGTGAGTTTATTACATACTTTGATTCTTGTTTTGTACGTATGTTGTCATTTGTTCATGCTCTTAATTTGCTGTTTGCACATTGTACATTATTTTCATGATGCTTATTCTGTATGATATCCATCTGTGGCTCTTTCTTTGAATCTTTATGATTGTCTGTTTGAGTCCAAGGGAAGGACTTGTGGTTGACTTTATAGTCATGTGCATTGCATTTTGCATTTCTCTTTCATTCCTTTCACCTATTTGTATGATCCATGTTTCCCCTTTAGGTTGATTCCCTCTAGGATGTACCTACTTAGATTCTTGACTTTAGACAGATACCTCTTAGGTAGTTTCCCTTAGGATAATTTTCCTTAGGATGTTAACTTAGACAACTTACAGTTAGTCTCCCTTTTTCTCCCATGAGAGATTAGACATGAGTCATCCCTAGTTGAGATGTAATTCTCCTACCCCATGACATAGTTGAGAAAGATGTTTATTATTTTCCACTTGAGAGAGGTATGTGGAATACTCGTCAATTTTATATCTGAGTCAGAGCCATTCTCTTAATGTGAAGCAAAGATCCACCTTCCACGTGTTGTCAGTTGAGTATTCTCCTTAAGATGACAACCTGTCTCTTCTCCTGAAACCAACCAACAAACATTGCTTTTATCCGTAGTCCAAACAACGGACGCTCTGATTTCTCAGAATCCTTTTTAGAATACGTAGGCACAAGGTCAATCCTTGGCGAGCAACCTTTTCTTTTTAATTTGTTTACCCTTATTGAGGGGAACTACGAATGCTCTGATTCCATTCCCGTCAGAATACGTAGGCACGAGATGCAATGTCTTGGCGAGCATACTTAGGAATAACACATTAGGTCTTCCTTTTCTTTACCCCTTAGCAAACAAATAACAAATAACACAATAAAACAAGAGGTTCCTATAAGGTACTACAGATACTTAGGATGCTAGTACCTTCCCTTAGTATGCTAAACCCCCGAACCTTAGATTCGCTTTTACTTTGCATTGCATTTCATGTTTATGGGTTATTCATTATTTTTCCCTTCCCTTGGATGAATTAAAGATCGGTGGTGAATTATGATTTGTGATTCAAGTTAATTAATATCTTGATATCCGATTCTCACCGCAACACTCATTTTCCTCTTTCATTCCAAAATTCTAAGTTTCAAAGAGTGAAAATCAAATCTCTCAAACCAAAGCAATTCCATCCAAACCAATGATGCAAACACCTCACATACATCATATATGATTGATCCAAACACTTAAACAACATCTGTAACATCAAATTCACCAAGATCACATCTCATCCTAAGCCAGCAGCAGTTGGATTCGAGCCACGCAATCCAGGAGGTTTCAACTTGTTCTAAGCATCTCAACACAATCCTAGAGGTCCAAGGAAGTTGTCAAGATCATCAAAACACTTCTGTAACACCTAGAACTGAGGTTTTGAATTCCTCTTGCACGGGTAAGCCCGAACCTCCTAAACTCCATGAATCATGCATCATAAATGTTGTTTCAAGTTACCAACATGTTTCTTGATGTTCATAAAATGTTAACCCTAAATCAATTGTTATTTATCTTGCGTGTATGGGATTTCATATAGTTTTTTCATTTTTAGGGTTCACCTGATTATAACCTGATATTTTGTGATACACTTAAAATAAATTAAATTAAAAAGAACCATTCAATTCATTGTTAAAAAACACAAAACTTTGGTGTTTACATCGTGGCAAATGGTTGCGTATTGAGAGAGATAACATAGGTTTTGCAAATCAGAAGTTGGCTCGAGGAAGAAGATGAAGTCTGGCGCGACATTTTAATTTGCCACACATTTTTCATATATTATGTGTTGGTTTGGTATTCTTATCACCAACACACGCTGGCTAAGTTGGCAAGGGCGTGTTTTGTGAGTTGGAGGGAGAGGACGTGGGTTCAAACCCCACCCATGTCATTTTTGCCATTTTCCCTCTTTTTCATATTATTTTTTATATTTTTCTATTTTATTTTCAAAAATTATTTTCTATATTTAATTTTAATTATTTTAAAATTAATTTTTGCACAAATATTAGTCACATATTTAAATATTTTATTCACCCAAAAAATCATAAAAATAATTTTTATTTGATATATTTTTAATATATTAAAGATATTATTTTAAATTGTTTTTAAGTGTTTTAAAAATGATTTCTTTTTCTTGATTTTTTAAAAAAACAATGATTTTAAATATTAATGTGGATAAAATACTTTTTCATAAACCTTAATCATTGTTTATAACATGATTAATGATTTTATTTGATATTTTTATCATTTTTATTTGTTTTTTTCTTTGAAAAATACACTTAAAAAATGAAATTAGGGTTTTGTTTTGATTCAAACTTTCAAACTTCATTTCAACACTAATGGACCTCTATTAGAGTGTAAGACCCAACTCTCTTTGTAAATAAACCACTTCATGGGCCTCTGCTATAATATAAGTCCCATCGCGCTTTTCAAAATCACGGTGCGATCACTGTTTTCACAACAGTCTTTGGGCCTCTGTTAGAAGTGTAAGTCCCATATCTTTGTATTTTAAACAATAACCTTGAGCCTCTAATAGAGTGTAAGACCCAACACCCTTCTGTAAATAGAAAATCTTTTAGCCTCATTCATCCTGGGGTTTGTACAAGATTCAAATTATCACCTGGGCCTCTCTCTAGAGTGTAAGACCCAACACCTTTGTTTCTCTCTTACTTGAGATCAAAACTTTCTTCAATTACAATAGACTTAGGCTTCTATCCAGAGAATAAGACCCACCACCTTTCTCAATTCAATACTTGTTTATATACTTGTTCATATGTCTGTATATACACTTGTGCATATCTTGTTAAGTTCCTCTTAGCATTCAAAGCATTCTTAGTTTAGACTAGTTCAAACAATAGGATCCTTTCAATCAGTACAACTTAGTTCAAAGAACTAGTTCCCTAGCCTCCTCTTGGGCTTTATCCAAGCATTATTGCCTCCTCTTGGGCATCATACAATGAATTTCCCCAAAAGATAGCCTCCACTTGGGCTTTGTTCAATCTTATTTAACCTTGAAACACTTCAATAAAGAGAGGATTATTCTCCGGTGAAACCTCTTCTTTATCCCCTTTAACCCTGGAACAATTCAGCAAAGAAAGAATTATTTCCCGGTGAAACCTTTCTTGGACTCTTTCTAGACTTGAAAAGTCTCAATCTCTACCTCCTCTTGGGCTTCATACAAGGACCCACAAGCTTTTTAGAAGTATCCCTAACCTCCTCTATGGCTTCATACAAGGACCCACATGCTTCTTAGAAGTATCACTAGCCTCCTCTTGGGCTTCATACAAGGACCCTCAGGCTTCCTAAAAGCATATGATAGATCCTAGTCATCTTTAAGAGTGCACCAGTCTCTAGGAGAGTCAAAACCTCTAAGGTATTCAAGCTTATCCCTTCAAGTCTCTTATGAACCTCAACAAGGTTTAGTTATCACTTTATAATCCCCCAACCAGAACCATGTTATCATCAAAAAATCCACAAAAGAATCAATGCCTCATAGCATCTGATAATTCAACTCTTCTCTAATCACCAACAAGAGTTAGTTTCCCTTTGATTCCTCAAAACAGTTTAGACCTTCTCTTGGATTTGAATAAATCCTCAACAAGAGTTAGCCTCCTCTTAGGCTTCATATAATGATTTCACCAGTAAGCCTCAATCTTGGGCTTTGTACAAGACAAATATGTTACTCCTCCAGTTGAGTTAGTTTTCAACTTTTTCAGCTTCAACCTTGGGCTTTGATCAAGGCACAAAATCCATCATCCCCACAGATGAGACCATGAGTACTCTCGGTAGAAGGATATTTCCTCTATACATCACATTTCAAAACAAATAATTAAACCTTCTTTCCAGATAATTGATGTAAGTGACACACTTATTGATTCAAAATCCAAGCTGGAGTCCTTCCTTTAGCATGGCTAAGTTTCTATTTCATCTAAGTGATGTAAGTGGCAAACCTCTGGATTCTGCACATCCAAGTCAATGTCTCTCTCTTAGCATGTAAAAACTTATAAAAGGAAGATGTGGCATTGTTGGATTCCACATATCCCAGTTAAAGCAACTTCCCTTATAAATCAATCCTTCAATGTTTGTGATGAATAAGTGAGATGTCTCCCTTTAGAGATGACAAACTCTCTCTCAGTCAATCTTTTAAGCTTCAATCTTGGGCTTTGAATAGAACACAAATACTTCTTTAGCTTCAATCTTGGGCTTTGAACGAGACACAAACACTCTTTTAGCTTCAATCTTGGGCTTTAAACAAGACACAAACACTCATTTAGCTTCAATCTTGGGCTTTGAACAAGACACAAATACTCTCTTAGCTTCAATCTTAGGCTTTGAACAAGACACTAAACATTTTTCCTCCCATAGAATAGGAGGAACTACGAACGCTCTGATTTCCCAAGATCTCTTTACGGGAATACGTAGGCATAAGATTGCGAAATCTTAGCGAGCATACTAATAAAAAAATTTAGGTCCAGTACCTTCCCAAAAACAATAGAAAACCCAAAAAATAACAAAAACACTTCCTCAACCTTCATAAAGGAGAAACTTGATCCCTATTCAAGAGCAAACAGATTTAAGCAACCGAGCAATACAACAGTAAAAACATACGCAAACAAAGGTTCCTATAGATTACTATAGATACTCTGGGTGTTAACAACTTCCCTTTGTATAACCAACCCCTAATCCCCGATCTGTTCGCAATCGTTAAGGAAAACATTTGCACGCAGGGTTAGTTTAATGTATCTTCCCCTTACTTTTAAGCTTCATATGATAAATATAGAAATCAGAAAGTACAAAAGCGGTTGTGGTCGCATCACAAAAATCGATGCTACAACATATTAGCGGAAGCAAAGAAAAAGAGGGAAGTAGATCTGAAAAGGTTGCGTTCGGTAAGGAGGTGGAAAGAAGAGAAATCATAGGCTCTCATGTTATTTCCAACGAGCAGGCAGACCTTATCCTTGGGGTGGTTAAATATAAGCAATCACTGCTAGGACCACTTCAGCATCACCAAGCGTCCGCAGTGTTAGTTTATCAACATCCAAGAGCTCAGGCTCCTTGCCTGCAGGGTGCTCCCAACCAATATAAGAGACCAAGGGGTAGACCTCCCATACATCCCATTCTTATGACATACACTGAGCTTTATCCTTCTTTATTGAAGTGGGGACTAATGGTTCTGAGGCCTCCATGACCTCCACTGATCGTATACCTCCATGGTTTTATCCAAATGCTCATTTTCCTTTCCACAAGGGTGCCCAGGGACATGATTTGGAGGGTTGTCATGCTCTGAAATATAGGCTGCAAGAGTTGGTTAACAGGAAGATTTTGTCTTTCAAAGATAAGGCTCCAAATGGTAGAAACAATCTTCTTCTGATACATAAAGCGTGAAGCAGGAATCATGTTTGAAGAAGTCAACTCCTTAAAGCTGGAAATTTGTTGGCTGTTTCAACATTTCCTTTTGTAATTTCTTTGCATGTTGATTGTATATTTGTTTTTTTTAACATTGTTGTTCTTTAAATGGTAATATTAATGAAGTGATCATGCATTTTCTGAATCAATCCATTCGTATTCACTCTTGCTAATTTTCCTTCATTCATGGAAAACAAAAAAAATATTCCATTCACTTGTCTTTATCAAACCATTGTTTTAACAAAGATTGGAGGAAGGATAATGATAACCAGATACCTGAGATTGTTGAAGGTATGCTTTCAGTTAAAACTGTGTCGCTGATGTAAGGCATTGTTTCAAATCCCCAAACACTGGAGAAATAAAGAGTTAGTCCTTAGTCAACCACTTTGAGCCTAGAAGTTGGTGTTTCTTTCGGAATTTAAAATCCTTAATCTTAACCAGGGGCAGGGTAGTGGTGTTCAGATAGTTTGATTATGCACTCAGTCTTCAAGAGAATTCTTCCATCTACACATCATCCATAGAGGATCAACCATATGCCATCCTTCGCACACATCACAAAGTGTCGAAGAAGTCGTGAAAATCCAAGAGAAATTTTGTTGGTTGATCCTCATCCACCAATAACATGGTAGTCACAACCTTTTAGCAAAAATAAAAAAAATGTATGCAAAAAGCACGCTAAGTCGAATACCACAAAGATGACTTAGGCAAAATTAGGGATAAAAAACAAGAAAATGTCATCAACATCCTCGAAAAAAACAAAATATGGTGACTGTCATTTCAAGAAAATCTCATCTTGAATACTCATCCTTAACATCACACCTTCAAACCTTCTCAGGAATTAAATGCGTATGTTAATTAACTGAACGCAGGATTGGAGTTCATCAAGAAAAAGGGGTGGGTTAAAATTAAATCTTGAGCCTTATATCCTTTTGTTTCAAAAAACCTTAATCGAGGCCACGTTACAACCCTTAAAAGATCTAATTAAGGCATGGTTTATTCTGAAAGCATACTTCAACAAGTTTGTGTTAACCTGACTCCTAACGATATTTGCTATTCATTTATATTGATCACATCATCTTCCATCATGTGAATGGCTAGATCCACTTTTGTGTTCTGATCATTAACTCGTTCACTTTATTCTTCATCATTTCAATAAAGATTCATTTCGAAATTTTCATTTATACTGCATTAGAATTACAATTTTTAAATGAACTATTTTAATTGCAAGTCAGCATTTAACATCAAAGGAATCCCAACAATGTACAGTCAGTTGAGGAACTTGATCAGGTGAAAGAAGTCCAAACAGGGTCAAATCCTTTTGAGTATCAGTTAATCCGAGCTAATCACCCCAAGAGTCGTTTAGTCAATAGCAAATCACAACAAGACTCAGACTAGGGCGAGCTACCACAGAAAGCTCAAATAAGTCTAACTCTCCAAAGGTAATTCGATTAGAAGTCTCTCAATTGGCTAGTCAAGGGGCAGACCACTTCGATAGTCAAATATTTGAGGCAGGCTACCCCAAGGTCAGAGCATGTTGCTTCCCAACTCCTTTCAAGGTGACATCTTCAAACACCCACTGACAGGGGCGAGATGAGCCACAGAGGGGCAAGTCCTTCCATGCTTTCACGCTACTCAAGCAAGCAAGCCATATGTCAGTAACTTTTGAGTTCAAGACGAGTGTCGGGAATCAGGTTGTCACCCCATCAAGTAACCTTTTCCTTTTGACAAAAAATCTTGCTGCAAAAAGAATCCTTCCATCCAATACCCATTCAGGGGCACTTTGGAAACCTTCAAGTCATTGCATAAATCATTCTCACGCATTAATCACATCGCTTCTCTCTAGCGTTAAGCCATGCATATCATCTCATTCATCGAGAATATGCCCATGGCATGAAAAATCAAGCATCAGAAACCAGTTCCCGTCTAGTAAGTCATTTGAAAGTCAGTTCCCGTCTGATAGTCAGTTTTCAAGCACCATTCCTCGTATGTTAGTCTTTTCTTAAACACCAGTTCTCGTCTGGAAGTTCATACTCTCAAGTCCAATTATTTTTTATGCCTGGAACTATTGTACAGTTTTCACTTGTGTCATTTCAAAATTCAATCATTATTGAATTTCTGAATCCCCTCTGTTTTTAAAGTCTAGTTGTTGTTGGCCCTCAATTTTTAAAGTTTGGTTGTTGCCAACTCCCTTCAAAGTCCAGTCTTAACTGGCATTCTGTTGAAAATCCAATCCTAATTGGTACTTGATGTTTGGTTGTTGCCAACTCCGTTTAAAGTCCAGTCATAACTGCCATTATGTTGAAAATCCAATCATAATTGGTACTTAAAGTTTGGTTGTTGCCAATTTCATTTGAAGTCTAGTTGTTGTTGGCATTCTGTTGAAAATCTAATCATAATTGGTACTTGAAGTTTGGTTGTTGCCAATTTCATTCAAAGTCCAGTTTTTGCTGGCACCAATCCGCTAGAAGCTGATCATAACCAATGCTCGCGGTCTAAGTCCAATTGTTGTTGGCACATAAAAAGAGTTTGATTACCCAGTTTATTTTTCCTAATGGCTTCCAGAAGGTTATATATGAATCTTCACTTCATAGAGCTTCCAAAAGCTTGGATGTTATTCTTGTTAGAAAACTCCAATGATGTTTGTTTCTATTGATTTCTTCGTAAAAAATCATCGTATACCTTGTTTTTTGGATGATCTTCTCGTAAGAAGACTCTTGATCTTGTCATTGTTTTGTGTGGATGATCTTCTCGTAAGAAGACTCTTGATATTGTCTTGTTTTGTATGGATGATATTCTCGTAAGAAGAATCCTGATCTTGTCTTATTTTGTGTGGTTGATCTTCTCGTAAGAAGACTCCTGATCTTGTCATTATTTTATGTGGATGATCTTCTCGTAAGAAGACTCATGATCTTGTCATTGTTTTGCGTGGATGATCTTCTCGTAAGAAGACTCCTGATCTTGTCTTATTTTGTGTGGGTGATCTTCTCGTAAGAGGACTCCAATGTCTTCTTTTTGTGGATAATATTTTTATTAGAAGACTCCAGTACTATCAGCTATATTTTAAAGTGTCGTCGGGTCATGTATGAACCTATCGTTGAATCACTTTGAATATATCTCAATATCTATTCCCCAGTATCTTTTCCCCAATAATTTGTCATCCCCTAGTGAGTCTTCACTCATTTGTCTTCGACATTCCCCGGTGAACCACCGCATTTATTTGTCTACATCACTCCCCACATGTCCATCATCATGCATCATAATATATATATATATATATATATATATATATATATATATATATATATATATATATATATATATATATATATATATATATATATAGGGTTCACTTCATTTCACATCATATCCCTAGCAAACCAAAAAAATAGAGAAAAAGGAGTCCATTTGTCCATAGCATACCGTCATTGCACCTAGGGGCAAAATTTCAGGTTTTTTTATATTTAAATACTTTTCACCCTGATCTCATGAAAACCCCTCTCTACCCTTCATAAATTACACCAATATACGAAGTAGTTCCTCCTACGTAAATTTCCAGCAAACATTTTTCAACAATGTTGATTTCCTTCTTCCTCTTCAAAGCCATACCATCTCTCATGCCTTTGCCTCTTTGTCATACCCCAAGTTTTACCCCCTAGATTCCATCACTTAGTTGCATCATGTGCATAGCATCAAGGAGACCATGTGGTTGATCAATCAAGACACGTGATGTTCATCAACATCTCAACTATCTCAATCATGGATCAAGTTTATTCTCCATCAAAAATAAAGTTTGAGGTGACATTAAATCAATATCATCAAGCCTCGATTCCCCAAGTGCACCTAATTAGGTGTTTTGGTCAAAAGTCAACTGGATATTGACTTTTCAACCAAGACATGATCCCGGGCTTAGGAACATGATTCAAGACCCTCAAATGCATCTTTGAAGTCCACTCACATGATCTACATAGCTCAATAAGTTTGATTTATTGACAAGTACAAGATTTGGATTCATTTGATACAAAGTCAACTTGATCAAAGTCAAAGTTTGACTTTTGACTTTTTAGGTCAAACATGACTTCCTCAAGTCAATAATCATGAAAATATGAGAAATAAGTGAATTGGATCATGATTAATCAAGAAAATCAAGAAAAAGATTCGAAGTTGTGAAATTAAGGTTTTGAATTTTTTTTCTAAGTTATGGAAATGCATGATCAAGTGACTGTCGTAACCCAAAATTTGACCTCCCTCTTTTGTCTTTTGCATAAGCACAAGCATTCGCATCACTGGCATACGCATTCACATTTTTTCCTCTATTGTTTTGATTGCAGGATGTTCAGGTTTTCCAAGCCCGATTAATCATATCCTCACAAGGTCATCACGTCATCAAAACAAGCTCAAAATAAAGGTTTCCATGTTTATTCATCAAGACAAGAGGTGGAAAACCACAATCGGGACTCCAGTATCATTTCCTGAGCAATTTGGGCAAAAATTGACTGAAGTAACCAGTTAACGCATGGTGAGTAACCGGTTAGTCAGTGCAATTTTGCAATTCCTGCTGCATTTTAGGGACAGCATCCATGTACTCTCTTTGGTCTTTGGTTCTTTTTTATTCTAGCAGTGTGTGGAACATTCTAGACCTCGCTAGACATTTCAAGACTATTCAAGACATTCCATGTGTATTTATTCCGATGCATCACTCTAATTCAAGTGCACCATGTTCCTTGTTTTCCAAGCATATCAACCTTTGGATGATGGAGTGCACCTTGGGATTGTTACCGAGTTGGTTCTAACTAACCGAGTTAACCGCCTTGACTCGGTGAGTCAAGTCCAACTAACTCCTAGCCTAGTTCCAAACCCAAAGCTAATTCCAAACCAAATTCCAAACCATCTCACACTCCAAATCTAAAATTTATATAAACTCACTTTCACTCATTTTCAAGGACCTTCAACCATTTGCTCCATTTCACTCTCAATTCTTCCACATTCCCTCTGAATTTCTCTACTACATCTTCATCTTCATCTCAATTCTCTTCCAAAACCTCACCAAAGCTCATTTCTACTTTGAAGGATAATCACTTTTACATAAAAAGTGATTATTTCTTGAGCTCAACCTTCATCATTCTTGCTATTACACATGGATTTCTGGAGTTATTTCAGCTTTTGGATTAATCTTGAGTATTTGCTGCAACTTCCAACGGTTCGAATTCGCATTTTGGAGCTTTATCGTATTTTGCTCGATTTCGATACGGTTCGTCTAATAATTGAAGATTCCTCTGGTTTTCTTTGATTTTCTGCATCAAGAATCCTTTGCAACAATCACCAAGGCACATCTCTGCCTTGTAGGTTGGTGGATCTATCTTTTCTCTCTGTTTCGATTGATTTCACGCGTTCACGTTGTGATTTTGATCGTGTTCGGTTTGATTTACCATGCAATTGTTTGATCTTTGATCTTCGTGATTATTGATTTCAAGTGGTGTTTAACTACCCTTACATGATGTAATTTTCGTGCACAAATTTGTATCCTAGCATGTGGTAGTTTACATAAGTGAATATGTGCTGAGAATCACTTTTGGAAAGCTGTTTTTACTATTTTTTTTCACCATTGTTCAGTGGTAACCGGTTAATGTATGGTGGCTAACCAGTTACTCAGTGCAATTTTCACCCAGAACGCTGATTTTCAAGCAAGTAACCGGTTAACGCATGGTGAGTAACCTATTACCACTGAACAAAATGGCCTTTTTATTGCATTTTCAAGTGTGTTTGCCATGCTTTCTTCATTTTAACTTCTATTGATTGTAATGGTTGATTTTATGGATGTTTTTAATGTCATTTCACTTCTGGTTGAAGCATGTTCATGAACTTTCGATGCATATTTTTGATTATTCAATTGTTTCATGTTCTTAGCATTGTATGAACATAGCAATTCTTGCACTATCTTTGTTCACATGACACATGATTTTGTGTGGCACCTTGATGATCATTTGGCACTGTTTTGCACTTTCCATTTCAGCTTGCATTAAGTTTATTTTTCATGGATAAACTTAATCTTGTATAATCAATAATTCACTCCTTTTTGCTTTAATGACTTTTCATCCTATTTGGAAAGTTGTTAGCATGTTTATCCCTTGATTAATTTATCGAAACTTTGTTTCGATTAGTCGATCTTCCCTTTTCCTCTCTTTAGTCGATCTTCCCTTTTACTACTGACTACCTTGCTCATCAACCTATAGAGGGTTATCAACAGATGAAGTTTGACTTTCCCGATGAGGATGTTCTGTTTATCAGAGATTATGAGACTCCAGATCCTGATATAGGACCCAAACCAGGGGCGCGATGGATGCTCGTGTTCGACGGTGCCTCCAATTCTAAAGGTCGTGGAATCGGTGGTATCCTCGTCTCTCCAACAGGTTCTCACCTTCCCTTCACTGCTAGATTATGCTTTGCATGCACCAACAATATGGCTGAATACGAAGCATGTATCTACGACATGGAAGCGGCTATTGACATGAGAATCAAGATTCTTGATTTCTATGGAGATTCTGCCTTGGTCATCGGTCAAGTCAGAGGGAACCTTGTGACTCGGGATTCCAAGTTGGTTCCGTACCAACAACACATAGCGAAGTTGATTCCTTACTTTGATGAGATCACTTTTCGTCATATTCCCAGAGAGGAAAATCAATTAGATGATGCTCTTACAACTTTAGCATGCATGTTCAAGATCAAGTGGAAGAATGAAGCTCCTCATACCCGCATTGATCACTTGAACGAACCAGCACACTATTTAGCAATCGAGGATGAGTTTGATGATAAGCCTTGGTTCTACGACATCAAAAGATATCTGGAAAAACAGGAATATCCCGAGGGTATCACTATCACTGACATGAAGGCTCTTAGACGGCTTTGCGCCAAATTCTTCCTAAGTGGTGGTGTATTGTACAAGAGGAATTATGATTCCGTGTTGCTCAGATGCGTGGATAGACACGAAGCAAACACGATCATAAGATCCATACATGAGGGCTGCGAGGGTGTACATGCTAAAGGTTCTACTATGGCCAAGAAGATCCTTCGGGCTGGGTATTACTAGACGACAATGGAGGTAGATTGGTACAACTTTGCCAAAAGATGTCACAAGTGCCAAATCTACGGAGACAAGATCCATGTGCCTCTAACTCCATTGAATGTTTTGACTTCACCCTGGCCATTCTCCATGTGGGGTATAGATATGATTGGAATGATCGAGCCGAAGGCTTCCAACGGTCATCGATTCATTCTAGTTGCTATCGACAACTTTACCAAGTGGGTTGAGGCTGCTTCGTATGTAAACGTTACACGACAAGTGGTTGATAGATTTATCAAGAAAGAAATAATTTGTCGCTATGGCATTCCTAGCAGCATTATCACGGACAATGCAAGCAACCTGAATAACAACATGATGAAGGAGTTGTGTCAAGAATTTAAGATCGAGCACCGCAACTCTTCACCATATCGGCCCAAGATGAATGGCGCCGTTGAAGCAGCAAACAAAAACATCAAGAGGATTGTCCAGAAAATGGTCAAAACTTATAAGGATTGGCATGAAATGCTTCCCTTTGCACTGCATGGTTACAGAACTTCAGTTCGCACTTCTACTAAGGCAACTCCGTACTCACTTGTGTATGGTATGGAGGCTGTTCTACCCATCGAAGTCGAAATTCCTTCGTTCAGAGTCATCATGGAAGCAGGTCTTGATGAAGCTGAATGGGTTCAATCCAGATACGACCAGCTGAATCTCATCGAAGAGAAACGCCTTGCAGCCGTTTGTCAGGGTCAATTGTATCAGAGACGCCTCAAGCGAGCTTTTGACAAGAAAGTTCTCCCTCGAATGTTCTGCGAAGGCGAACTCGTGCTCAAGAGATATTCACCTGTTCACTCAGATCCACGAAGCAAGTGGACTCCCAACTACGAAGGGCCCTTTGTTGCCAAGAAGGCCTTCTCAGGCGGAGCCCTGATCCTCACCACAATGGATGGGGAGGAGTTGCCATCGCCCGTGAACTCCGATATAGTCAAAAAATATTATGCCTGAAAAAAAAAAAAAAAGTCCGCTAGATTGACATCCGCAAGGGCAATCTAGGCAAAAATGGACGTCCCGATGGACCAAAAAAAGAAATGTTCATGCAAAAGTTAAGGACAATGAAAAAAAACAATAATAGCCCGCTAAGTTGAAAACCCGAAAGGGCGACTTAGGAAAAAATGGGCATCCCGGTGGACGGAAAAAAAAAAGTGAAAACATGTCCAGGCAAAAATTAGGGATAAAGGCATTGACTGTGAACACTTGAGCCTCTTTTCCTCACGGCTAGTCCTCAGACGATAACAGAGCACTCCAATCATCATCAACTGGTGCAAGGCATTGGAACCTAGACTTACAGTGGATGGTGGCCAATGTGTAATCAATGCAAAGCATGATTTCCCTTTGCCATTTACATTTGTTTTTCAATTTTATTGCAAATTTCCTCATCAAGGATTTTGCATCCTTGTACACACTTTATGTACAAAAATTTCACATTCAATAAAATGCATTTTTGTTACCTCAATTTGTTTTCATTCCAGTATTTTGTTTGCAAAATAAACAATTATTTGTGATCACATAATACTAAAAAAACATTGAGAACAATAAAAAGATAAATCAATCGAGAAAGCAATATGCATTGCATGTGTTACTGGTAACTCCTGCAGGGTGGGCGGTAATATCCATCCCTAACGCCTGGCCAGCAATGTTTTGATCCAGTGAAGAAGTTGTTGTCTCCTCAGCAGTTCCTCGGCAGAGTCATCATTCTCCCCAGTAGGTGGCCAAGGTGTTCCCCAGCAAAGACATCTTTGTTCACTTTTCCCCAGCAAGGGTTGTATATCATCTCCAATGATCAGGAACTATCTGTCACCAGCAGCAGTGGATTCTCCTCAGCTGGGTCAACGTGATTCAGGAATCTCTGTTCCCCACGCAGAGCCAGTCTTGGTAGAAAGGATTGACTTGGTTCTTTCATCCCAAACAGGGACAGCCATAGTGATCTAGAAACCTGAGATGTTCTCAGTTTCTTTCCCCGACAGAATCATCGTCCTTTGTGAATTATTGTCTCCAACAGAGATTGTCTTCATCTGCAGGTTCTCTCCCCGACCGAGGATGTCGAAGTCGTTTTTCTACGGTTTCTGCCTAATCACTTCGCACTGTGCCTCAACTTGAGCCTTTGTATTGCATGATATCAAGCATCATGTAGAAACACATACATAGCATATGCATCGATCATACTCCCTCTCTTTTTGCCAGACTTATATCCCAACAGATTTTCAGCAAACTTTACACTTATCAACCTTCAAACACTTTCAACTCTTCTTTTGTCGTCGTCGGCCAAATTCTCGAGCTACTCTTTTATTTAATCCCCTTTTACCTCGAATCATCGAAAAGCTGACGCAATTCGTACATTCAGGTCCAAGAGGATTAAATAGGGGCAGCTGTCGTACCCCGAAATTTGACCTCCCTCTTTTGCCTTTTGCATAAGCATAAGCATTCGCATCGCTGGCATACGTATTCACATTTTTTCCTCTTTTATTTTGATTACAGGATGTTCAGGCTTTCCAAGCCCGATTAATCATATCCTCACAAGGTCATCACGTCATCAAAACAAGCTCAAAATAAAGGTTTCCATGTTTATTCATCAAGACAAGAGGTGGAAAACCACAATCAGGACTCCAGTATCATTTCCTGAGCAATTTGGGCAAAAATTGACTGAAGTAACCGGTTAACGCATGGTGAGTAACCGGTTACTCAGTGCAATTTTGCAATTCCTGCTGCATTTTTGGGACAACATCCATGCACTCTCTTTGGTCTTTGGTTCTACTTGATTCTAGCAGTGTGTGGAACATTCTAGACCTCGCTAGACATTTCAAGACTATTCAAGACATTCCATGTGTATTTATTCCAATGCATCACTCTAATTCAAGTGCACCATGTTCCTTGTTTTCCAAGCATATCAACCTTTGGATGATGGAGTGCACCTTGGGATTGTTACCGAGTTGGTTCTAACTAACCGAGTTAACCTCCTTGACTCGGTGAGTCAAGTCCAACTAACTCCTAGCCTAGTTCCAAACCCAAAGCTAATTCCAAACCAAATTCCAAACCATCTCACACTCCAAACCTAAAATTTATATAAACTCACTTTCACTCATTTTCAAGGACCTTCAACCATTTACTCCATTTCACTCTCAATTCTTCCACATTCCCTCTGAATTTCTCTACTACATCTTCATCTTCATCTCAATTCTCTTCCAAAACCTCACCAAAGCTCATTTCTACTTTGAAGGATAATCACTTTTACATAAAAAGTGATTATTTCTTGAGCTCAACCTTCATCATTCTTGCTATTACACTTGGATTTCTGGAGTTATTTCAGCTTTTGGATTAATCTTGAGTAATTGCTGCAACTTCCAACGGTTCGAATTCGCATTTTGGAGCTTTATCGTATTTTGCTCGATTTCGATACGGTTCGTCTACAAATTGAAGATTCCTCTGGTTTTCTTTGATTTTCTGCATCAAGAATCATTTGCAACAATCACCAAGGTACATCTCAGCCTTGTAGGTTGGTGGATCTATCTTTTCTCTCTGTTTCGATTGATTTCGCGCGTTCACGTTGTGATTTTGATCATGTTCAGTTTGATTTACCATGCAATTGTTTGATCTTTGATCTTCGTGATTATTGATTTCAAGTGGTGTTTAACTACCCTTACATGATGTAATTTTCGTGCACAAATTTGTATCCTAGCATGTGGTAGTTTACATAAGTGAATATGTGCTGAGAATCACTTTTGGAAAGCTGTTTTTACTGTTTTTTTTTCACCAATGTTTAGTAGTAACCGGTTAACGTATGGTGGTTAACCGGTTACTCAGTGCAATTTTCACCCAGAACGCTGATTTTCAAGGAAGTAACCGGTTAACGCATAGTGAGTAACCGGTTACCACTGAACATAATGGCCTTTTTCTTGCATTTTCAAGTGTGTTTGCCATGCTTTCTTCATTTTTACTTCCATTGATTGTCATGGTTGATTTTATGGATGTTTTTAATGTCGTTTCACTTCTGGTTGAAGCATGTTCATGAACTTTCGATGCATATTTTCGATTATTCAATTGTTTCATGTTCTTAGCATTGTATGAACATAACAATCCTTGCACTATCTTTGTTCACATGACACATGATTTTGTGTGGCACCTTGATGATCATTTGGCACTGTTTTGCACTTTCCATTTTAGCTTGCATTAAGTTTATTTTTCATGGATAAACTTAATCTTGTATAATCAATAATTCACTCCTTTTTGCTTTAATGACTTTTCATCCTATTTGGAAAGTTGTTAGCATGTTTATCCCTTGATTAATTGATCGAAACTTTGTTTTGATTAGACGATCTTCTCTTTTCCTCTCTTTAGGCCTCCTTTAGAGCTTTCTCTCTCTTTCCCCCCGTGGAGTTGGAGTTTCGCGCTGCGCCTTGCATCAGAGCACTGTACAAATTGACGCCGTTATGCTGTCCGTTTCTCTACACAGGAGCACTGTACAACATTGGAGCGGTTGCGCTGTCCGTTTCACTTTCCACACTATATTTTGGGTGCTAGAGAAGGAATGAGGATGGAGTTTTTCTGTCCTCATTCTGGCTATTTCTTTGGTAAGGGCGTCTTGTCCTCTCCTCGAGAATAGTCACCTATATCCTCCAGCTATAGTGTTTCTCATTCCCCTGTCGAGTTGATCCTTGATAACTCTTCTCTCTTTGCGATCCTTGTCGATCCTTGATCACTCCTATCTCTTTCAATCTCTCCTTTTGGTCAATCACCATACTTCTTGGTTGAGATCATTATTCTTGCGATAGCAATCTCTCTTTGTTTCATTACTCCTTTCTTCTTGTAATCAATCATTGTTTTTTATTCCCCTGAAGAGTCTCAATTGTCTTTCTTTGGTCCAACACAGTTTTCTTGTCACGACCATTCTTCCCCAAGAGTTCGCAATCCTCTCTTGGTTCTTCTCTCGTGGTTGGTTTAACCACTGCTTGTCAGTTAAAACACCAATTTTTCTCTCTTACTCAGTTAATCACATTCCGTTTGTTAATCACTAAGCACCTCTTGGGTTAATCACCTCTTCTTGGTTAATCACCCGTTTCTTCAGTTAACCACAGTCCGTCTGTTGAAATACTGAACCTTTTCGAGTTAATCACCTTATTTTGGTTAATCACTTGCTTTTCTCTTCGGTTGATCACACTCCGTCTGTAAACACCGAATCCCCCGCAGTTGGCAACCTCCTCTTGGTTCAAATACTTGCACCCTTGGGTTAGTAATCTTTCTTTGGTTCAAATACCCTTTCTTCGGTTGAGTACTGTTTGTTCAGTCAGCTTACCGAAACCCTTTGGGTCACGACCTTTGTTCGGTTTTACACCCGCTTTTCTGGTTAATCACAGTTTTCTCTGTTAAAACCAATGCTTCTCTATCCCCACAGAGTTGCAGTCTACTCTCTTTCCTCGGTTAACCACTGCCATCCAGTTAATATACCGAGTCTCCTTTTTCTCTTGGTTATGACACCATCCCTTTATTTGGATCCCCAACGGAGTCCTTCCTATTCCCTTTGCTTTTACTTTCTTGGTTTTGACACCACTTCTGTCATTTACTTGTTTCTTTCTTGTTTTCCTTTTCTGTTCAGTTCCCCGAACTACGGAAGCTCTGATTCTGCATTCTTCTGAATGTCAGATACGTAGGCATGAGATCGCAATGATCTCGGCGAGCACACTTCCACCTTTCTTCCGTCTTTCTCCTTTTCTTCCTTCTTTTCCGTCCCCTGGTTCCAAGAACTACGATGCCCTGACTTCCTCATTGCACTATAAGGGTACGTAGGTACGAGGACCCTGTTCCTCCGTGAGCACTTTCTTTCCTTTTTTTTCTTTTTCCCCTCTCTCTCTCTCTCTCTCTCTCTCTCTCTCTCTCTCTCTCTCTCTCTCTCTCTCTCTCTCTCTCTCTTTCTTTTAGCTAGAAGCCTTTAGATAGATAACCCATCCAAGCCTAGAAGCAAGTGAAATGGTTCCTGTCGAGTATGACGGATGCGTTAGGTGCTAATACCTTCCTTTCGCATAACCGACCCCCCGTTCCCGTTTCTCTTCCCCTTGGATTTTATCGATATTTTCCCTGTCCTTTGGGACTAAATAAAGTTCGGTGGCGACTCTGTTGTATCTTTGAGTGTGCGATTCACTCAGGTAGAAACCAGCCATCTTCAGTGACCAACTTTCCAAGATCATAACTTCTTCCTCAAGCATCCAATGAAAACACTTGAGGAATTTTCTTAAAGATGGCATTTGATACTTCAATTTGATGAAAATTACAAGCCTAACTAATTCTTGGAGTGGAAGTTATTAATATTCAAAGTTAAGATTTTTTAACTTGCTGAAAATCCAAACACTTAGAATTTTTTCTAAGTTTTTCACGTTAACAAGTGCATGACTTTAGGACCACTTTGTGACCGATTCAAGTAACCACTTTTCATGCCCAAGGTATGCACTTGAAGATGACATTACATACTTCAACATTATAGAAGAATTGGATCAAAATCTCACGAGGATTGGAGGTTATGAAGGATCAAAGTTGAGATTTCTTAGTTGTGAAAATTGCCAAATACTTAGAATTTTTTCTAAGTGTTAAATAGTTGAAAAATCTAATTTTGATGGCTAGTTTTCTCAATGATCCAAACTGAGTTTCTCCAAGTGGTCAACTTCAAAGTTGTAGTATGTGATGCCTTCTTTCCAATGGTACCAAGAGCATGAATTTCTTTTGCTTGAGCATGAAGTTACAAAATTGGGAAGAGGACGTGTCAATGCTGATTTTCCAAGACATAATTGTATCAAATTAGTTGTGCACGATTTAGAGACATATTTTGGCCATATTTTAAGCTTCTTTTCATCAAGAGACCAACTTGGAACTTGTTCATTGTCATGAAATCTTCAAGTAGGTGGAAAATTCAGCAAAGATTAATCTTCATTCATGGTGTAAAGCTATGATCCAACATGTTAACTTGAGATGATTTTGGCTAATACATGATTAAGCACTTTAATCATGTTGACTAGTTGGAAAAGGCAAGAACATGATCCTAACACCAAAAAGAGTTGGTACAAAACTCAGAATTCACTTGTAAAGTCAACTAGAAGCTATCAAAAGCAAAGATCCACCTTTTGTACTTTTCTCCACTTTTTTGGATTTCCTCCAAAGTTCATCATGACAAGCTATTATCCAATGCTCTAGATTCAGATCACTAACACTAAAAATAGAGGCCACATTTTCTCAGAAAACACACACCAAAATCTCTAGAAACTCACAATCACCATTGCACCAATTCTCACATTTTCAAGTTTGTCAAAAAACCATAACTTGTGATCTTCCATTTCCTCTAACCAAACTCCATTCCAACACCACAAACACATCACATAAAACTTCATAAAAGTGTTCCAAACCCTTAAAACACTTCTGTAACAACAGAATCACCATATCACAATCTCACTTTTTCAACTTTGCAAGTTGATTTGGATATAGAGCTCCAAAAGGTTTCAAGGCAAGCTAAGCACATCAACACACTCCTTGAGGTCCAAGGAAGTTGTAGGGATCATCACATTACTTCTGGGAGGTCTCTAAAGCAATGCACGATTTCACCACTTTGAGGTAAGTTTTCATTTCTGGAAATCTATGATAGAAGCATCATATTGATTCATTTTTGTTACCAATATGCTTGACATAATGTGAGGATTGAAAGCCCTGTGATTGTGTTCATTGATCATGCTAGTATGGAATTTAATTTTTGTTAGAAAAATTAGGGTTCTTCTGGTTTTCCATTGATTTCTTGAGCTAGGATTATTAAAAATTAAATTGAATGGCAAGGTTGAGTTCCTCATGAAATTATGATTAAAATGGAATATTGGATTGTTTGATTGGGTTGAGAAACAAGGATTTTGCATTTTTGAAAAACCTTTGAACTCAAGGTTGAAAATGACTATGGAGTGCACATGTTTTTCTGATTTTCAAATGAATTTTTCATATACTATTATTTGAAGTTGGTTTTGTGACAAGCTAACTGGTTTGGCCTGGTGGAAGGCGTGTTTTGCCACATCCTGGAGGGAGGGGGTTCGAATCCCACCTCTTTCATTTTACCTTTTTTTCTCTCTTTCTCTCTTTTCCCTTTTTTATTTTCATTTCTTTTCTATTTTATTTATTTATTATTTATTTCTTTTTCTTAAAAGCCAATAATAATTTAGTGTTCATATTTTTATTTCCATTAAAAATATCAAAATATTATATATATATTTCATTTAATTAGTTTATTTTTATTAACTTTTAAAATAAAAAAAATAGTATACATATACATTAAAAATCATAAAACTTCCATTTTTTTATTCAAAATATTTGTGATTTATATTTTACATTTGTTCAACAATACTTTCATATTTTGATTGGTTTTTGTTTTCTTCATGTATTCCTTAACTATTTAATTGATACACTTAGTTTAATCATACAATTATTTGTAAATTTTTTTTTTTGTTCATAACTTGTAAATGCTTTTAATTGGTTGATGAAGATTCTTTGGGCTAAATCGTGATACATGATCCACCCATGAGTGATATGAATTTGGGAATAAGTGATCATTTTAGCATAATTTGAAATCTTAGGTTGATAAATGACATGTATGATGATTAAATGCTTTGTTGCCCTAATTTGCTTATGAGACATGTTTGATTTCTTTACCTTGTTTAGATCAACTTTGTAAGGTGAATCTTTATGATAAACATGAACCTAATGCATGATATACCATGAGTGTGAAGTTTTGAACCATGATTGTTAATATGCCATTAACTTGATGATGTCTCATCCTTTTGAATGTATGTGTGTATCTCTTTTGTGGTTAACATTATTATTCCCCCATGACTTTGTCAATTCACCCTTAAATGTTGTTTTCATCTATATGACTGTGAACTTTTGTTCACTTTGGTTTATTATTATCATACCTCTCCCGTGTGACTTTGTCAACTTACCCTTAGATGATGTTTCATCTAAATAGTATGAAATCTCTATTACCCTAGATTGTTCCTTACCATAAACATCACCACCGTGACTTTGTCAAGTCATACCACCCTAACTTAACTTTAGGGTAGAAGTTATAACTCCTTTGATTTATAAATCATATATGAGTAGGTGGTATTATCATAACCAACCTTTCATCAAACCCTAATCTTCATCAAGATTACAACTTTTCATCAAACCCTAATCTTCTTCAAGATTACAACTTTTCATCAACCCCAAACTTCATCAAGATTAAAACCAAACATCAAACCCTAATCTTCATCAAAATCATGAACCTTTCATAAAACCATAACCTTCATCAAGATTATCAAACTTTCTTCAAGTTCCAATCCATATCCCAAACATCAAACAACTGAATCCAAACTTAACCCTACAAATTTGAACCATCACTAGCAAATCCCTGGCCCTTCATTAAGTGCTCTAACAAACCTTTGACTTTTTAACAAGTGTCCTCTTTGGCCTTTTGTCAAGTGCCATCTCAAAACTTCTCCCTTCTTTAAGGATAGATAAAATACTTCAAAGTACATCAATATTCTTTTAAATTAAACTTGAAAGAAAAGGATTGTTGGAATCTAGCATTCTAGCAAAACCCTTGAAAGATTGGTCTCATGTCTTGCACATTGAGGTAGCCAATTATTTACTTCTTTCATATTTAAAACACTTAGTAAATAACCTTCGAGCAAGAGGGGTTAGAGTCTAGCACTATATCACAACTCTTTTAACCATTGATCATTATCAATGTTCATGGTATACAAACAATTTTCTTAATCAATCTTGAATGAAAGAGACTGTTAGAGTTCAACATTCTTGCACAAAATCTTTGAACAATTGATCATCATCAAATGTTCCTCATTCTTAAAATATAGCTAAACATTACTCAAACCTTCATTTCCTTGGATAAACCTTGATTATCATCAAGACACCAAAATATCTACTCAATTATGAGAAAATCTTGATTGTCATCAAGTGTATTTTCTTAAATAAAATTTCAAGATATCTAATAAGATCAGAGCCTCTTTTCAAATGAAAGATGTTGTCTTAATAAACACTAGGGAAATGTTTTGCCTACAACCATTGATTTGAGATTAGTGGCATGAATGAGATTTGTAAATCTATTCAATGTGGTAACAATGTCCGCTCCTCATTTGTTTTGGGTAAAACTAAGTCCTTGTGTTGATTAATACAATTTGGCTTTCACGAAAATTAACCAACAAAGTTTAGTCGAACTATGATTGTTCTGATTCCATCCTTGTAAGGATACGTAGGCATAAGACAACGAAGTTTTGGCAAGCACCCTAATAATAAAAACCTCTTTATGTTCCCTTTCTCTTTAAATAAAAATCTAAAAACATTTCTCTCTCAATAAGTAGAATATTAGAAATAAACCTTAAGCTAACATTCATTCAACCTTAACTAAATGGTTTTCGTTGAGTACAATGGACATGAGAGGGTGCTAATACCTTCGCCTTGCGTAACTGACTCCCGAATTGAGACATTGGTTGCAATGACCATATCTTTTCCTTTCTTTTTAGGGGTTTTATTCGATATTTTCCCTTTCCCTCTATGGGAATAAATAAAGATCGGTGGCGACCCTGTTAAGTCCATCTTACGGGCGTACAATTGCACTTCGCGAGGTGGTTCTCATTTTTCGAGGTACGCCACTCTTTTTCCTCCAAACTCAATTTCAAGATCAGTGAAAGTTCAACTTCCTACACTTCTCTCTTTTTAATAGAAAACCTATGTCCCTCATTTAGGTTGTTCCTATCTTATACTCACTTACTTCCCAATCCCCACTTTACCCTTACTAACTTATTTTTCTATTTATTTTGTAAATAAATATAATTTTCACCAAAATAATATTAATCAATTATTATTTCCAATTTTCCTTATTTTTCTAATACTTATATTATTTCAATTATTCTCCTCGTTATAAAACTAATTAAAATGTAATACCCTGTATAATATATATCTAGAATAATACCATACAAGAGTTATTATTTTGTACTGACACCATCATAAGTGCCCATTGGCATAATTTACATACTTGACCATTACTAAACATAAAAGACAACCAATGGTACAAGATATAGAAAGTGCCAAAATAACAAAACTAAGAACAAGGTAGAATATCCTTCATTGTACAAGATACAAGGTAAGCAATACACATGCAAAACTAAACCTGCAAACAATACTTAAACAACAACAACAATAATGGGGTGAGATAATAATCTCAATGATTTCCCCTTGTCTTATGGGTGCACTCGGCTCTACATGGTTCTAACCAATTCTTTCTTAAATCAAAAGGGAAAGGGATAAGACTTGACTTCACACAATTCGCAATATATGGAAACATGTCTCTTGAGTTCATCAACTCAGAAAATCACTAATCGAAAACCACATCAAGGCATCTTTCCCTGGCCAACCCTACGTCTAGAGTTATCGACACGAGTCACAGATCCTTGTATTATAAATATATTTCCCCGGCCAACCCAGACAAGAATTCTCAACACGGGTCACTCATATCTAGCTCATAGGTAACTTTCCCCTGCTAACCCTACACAAGAGTTCTTAACATGAGTCACGGATACCTATCTAATATATAACTTTCCCCAGCCAACCCTACATAAGAGTTCTTAACACGGGTCATAGATACTTATCAAATAATAGTGCTTACATTCTAGAGGAGCGCTCTACATAAGCCTCAACTCTTGGAATGACACATCTCAAGTTATTGTTCTGACTACGTGATAAAGCATAACGTAATGTCGAATGGATTCAAATTCGTCACTTCTCATGGGTCGTACCCTATCATAAGTCTCTTTACTCGTAGGCTTCATTCGCTTATGTAAACACTAAGGATAGTGTGATTGTATTCGCCAATCACAAGGCATCACATTCGCCTTAACCATAAACAACACAAACCATATATGTTCCATACAAAGCTCTCCTCACCACTAGGAAACTACTTGCCAATGATACACACCTAGGCATTATTGCACAAGCATTATCATCTAAGCTATTCATCATTTCCCAATTACTTTACTAATTTATTCCATTAATTAATACCAAGGGTCTTCCTCACAATTCTTATAGTATTTTAAGCATGTCATCACACAATCAAACATTCAATCAATATACATATGTGGTATAACACATTATCATACATGAAACACATATAATAGCACATCATATTAAATATAACCAATCATAGTAGTTTACAAACACATCAAGGCATTATAAGCCACTATCATCCTTTACCAAGCCTTCTTGGTTGGTTCATGGTATCACATAACCATTTCATATCCCCATCGGATTATCTCTCCAATTCGGAAGGTGTTCTTCATCACCCATTCACATATAGTTAATTATATTATGATTTTTATCACTTTCTTAATCCTTTATAAACATATAATCATCCATCGTAAGCATATATAACCATCATGATAATCATGTAAAACAATCCATTCTACCATTTATCATGCATGAGGAATAACCAAACAATTAAACAAGCAAAAGAAACAAAAACCTGCCAGGCTCGTTGTGCAAGCTCTAGGAGAGGCCTCTTCGCCTGCACTTCGTTATGTGAGGTTTAAGCGAAGCAGTGCAAAATTAGAGGAAATAGGAAAAACCCTCAACGGTCACTGTGAGAGGTCTCACCTTCGCGCCGCTAGAAGCTCACAGTGCCAGCGTAGCAGGATTTTATAGTCATTGCTGGCTCGTTGGAGCTCCATGTGCGACCCATGAATTTTTAAGATTTCCAGCAATATGGAAACAATATGTACCATGGTCAAAACTCCAATTCTTCAATTCCCAACAACCCAAAATGTAATCAAACACTTATTTAGGCATGGTATGACATTATTAAGCATGAAATCCATCAATTATCTCAAGAAAACTACATTGGATTCAATTCCAACAAAACCCTAACCCGCCAATGTTCACATATTTTCCCCCAAAGCTATCATTAACTAATGGAACTCACTTCTTTACCTTTCTCTTCTCTTTTCCTCTTTCTTTCATTCTTTTTCTTACTGTCTTTCTTTCATCCTCTTTCTCATAAATATAACACACACACACACACACGCACACACACACACACACACACACATATAATGGTAAAATATCTGCATTAGATATTTGTCATCTAGCACCAATTGACCAAATATTATAGTTACCAAAATATCCTCTATTATACTTATTAATATTGGTCTGCCTCTTTTATCAATAATTGGTCTCTTCAGAATCCACTAGTTACTCTATTGGTCCTTGTCATACCCCAAATTATGACCACTAAGATTTCCCATCATTGTGCAAATCATCATCACAATATGGATGTACCTATATGTCTCCTCAATCTCCTCAAAGATTATTGAGCATTCACTACAATCAAAGATTAGGTTTTTTAGCCCTCTCAAGGCACTTAGACAAAGGATCAATCAAGAAATGTCATGATCTTCAACTTGTCTAAACCTCTCAAACACCTATAAAGGATCAAGAGGACTCCCACATCAAGAATCAAGCACAAGGTTGCAACATTCCAAGTAGATTAAGCCTCCAGATCGCCAATGTCACTAAATTAGGGTTTTGGTCGACAGAGGCCTCCAGATGAAAATTTTCATCTGGGCATGAGCCAATGCTTCAAAGCACAACCCAAGGTACTCCAAGGGACCTCATGGACCCAATCATCAAGTCAATTTAGCCTCAGGGGATGCACTCATAAAAAATCAAGAATTAGGGTTTCTTGACCTAATTCACCCCTAAGTTGAATTTTGGGACAAAACATGAGACAAGACCTCAAGACATGATTTGAGGGTCTCTAATACACAACATTGATCCACTTGCAACAATGGATTAATCCAAGAAGCTTGATCCACAAGTCTCAAATTCACCAGGACTACAATTAGGGTTTCGAGGGAAAAGTCAACTATACCTTTGACTTTTGACCAAGAAATGCTCCCAAACCTTGGGACATGATTCAATACACCCTATAACACCTATGGAATATACCAATTAGGTTTTATTTAGGTCAAAGACTTGATTTCACCAAGGATCGCACAGTTTGGAATTCATCCGATAAAAAGTCAACTGTGCACAAAAGTCAAGTTTGACTTTTTGAGATTTTTCACAATTATGGTTCCTTGACCCTAAAATGATGTTAATGTGTGGTTGGAATCATAATTCATCAATAAAAATCAAAGAAAATGAGTTAACTTGTAAAAGGGGGTAACCATAAAAAACTTAGAATTTTCTAAGTTATGGAATAAAGTGGCTAGAATACCAACTTCCAAGGACCATAACTTGAGATCTAAGCAACCATTTTGGATGATCCAAAGCTACATTTTTAGATCTCATGGCATACTTTAAAAGTGTCAACTACATCTCATTCCAATTCCTCATGGATTTTTAGTTATGGAGTGATCAAAATGGCTGAAAACACAAAAGTGACATTTTTCCAACACTTAGTGAAATTTTCACTAAGTCAGAATCTGCCTTATTTTTTTCCAAATGTAGAGGCGTTTTTCATTGTAATTCAAGTTGGATCAAAACCAAAGTTGGACATCATGTTGAAATAGGATATGTCAGCTTTCCAAAATGTCCAAGAACCCCATGAAACTCCACTTGAGCTAGGAGTTATGACAGCTGCAACATGCCTTGCTGCAAACTATCTTGGCAAGGTAGATTTGTGCATAAGGGCTCGATTTAATCAAATTGTGCAACAACAAGCATGGTTATCCATCTGCACACCTCAAGGGGGAACACACAAGGGACAAGCACTGATCTATCGGCCTCCAAAGTCCCAAAATCTACAAGTAGCATGCCAAACCTAAAAAGCCTAAAAGAGGCCAAGACTCCAATTTTGTTTCCAAGCATTCAATGGATGCACCAAGGTGGCATGAACTGAGCCTATTCCAGGTGAATGAGTTAAGGATAAGCTCTGAATCAAAGAACCATAGGCTTATACTATAACCTCTAGTCAATGGCTAGAGGAGACTTGAGATTCCAAAGTGATCCAATTGGCCAAAGGCCTACTGCATTTGCCATTCCCTATTAATGCCAAAGCAAACTTGATACACTATAAATAGACCTCATTTCTGATCAGTTTGAGTACACCAAAGGCCTATAACACTTGCCTTTCTCAAAATCACACTCTCACTTCCAAAATTTCCTTCTAACTCAAGTCACCATCGGGTTTTGAGTTTGAGAGCAATTCCAACCAAACCAATGGTTCACACACCTCACATATAACATATAGGAGTGATCCAAACTCTTACATAACATATGGAACATCAGAATCACAAAATCACCAGCTATCTGCACAAGCCTTTGATAGATTTGAAGTTGAGGTGCCAAATCAAGTTCTAGCTTAATTCAATCCACTCCAAGCATTCAGACACACTCCATAGCACTTCGGGAAGCTATCCACATCATTGGAACCAAGATGTAGCAACTCTAACCTAGAACTCGATCACCAGCTGCAAGAGGTAAGCCTCAACTTGGTCATCTCATGATTCATGCATATTTCCTCGCACAATAATTTTGCCATATGTTCATAATCATGTATGGAGTGTTTCCCCTCAATTAATTGCTTTGTATGAATCGTGTATGAAATTTCTCAGCCTTCATGCAGAAATTAGGGTTCTTGAGGTTTCTCTTTGATTTCTTATTCCATGCTTAAAATAAATGAAATTAAGGACCATAAACATGATCGTGAGTTGAAAACGAGCATATTGATATGTGGATTGTGTGATTTCATCAAGTATTCAGTGAGATTGATGAGAAAACGCAAATCAACCAAGAACAGGGCACGCGGGCAAAACCAAGGTGTTCTTGGCGCCCTTTTTCAAATATTTGAATATTTGAATTTTTGTGATTTTATTTAATTGATTCAAAAATTAATTTCTCTCTGAATTTTAATGATTTTGAGTTGATTCTTTTTAATAATTCACAAAAATGTTAAAATATTTTATTTTACAAAAATTTCCCAAAAATATTATTTATTTCATATATTTGATATTTTTGCAAAGAATTAATTTTTATTTGTTTTTCAACATTTTGAAAATTTTCTTTCTCTTGATTTTCCAAACTGAAATGGTTTTCAATCATTTTTGTGGGTAAAAACATGATTTTTGAAACATTCGTCCAAGATCATCACTCATTTTTCACATGTTTTCCATAATTTTTATAAATTTTTAAAAAAATTAATTCCATTTTTAACAAAATTAGGGTTTTGATTAATTTCACCCTCATCAATCTTTTTCAAACTTTTTGGGCCTCTTGAGAGAGTGTAAGACCCAACCCCTTTGAAAATATAAAACAATTTTTGGGCCTCAGACATTGTATAAGTCCCACTGTATTTTCAAAATTACGGCGCGATCGTCGCCTTTTAAAACAATTTTCAATTGGGTCTCTCCTTGAGTCGTAAGCCCCACCACTTGTACAAAAAACATCTTTGGGCCCCTAATAGAATGTAAGACCCAACCCCTTTTTAACCAAAACCATTTTTGGGCCTCAGTCATTGTATAAGGCCCACTGCGTTAAAAAAATCTTGGCGCGATCGCCATTTCAAAAACAAAATTCAAATGGGCCTCCCCTCGTGTTGTAAGTCCCATCTTTCTTTTTCAAAGCATCTTTGGGCTTCTCCTTGAGTTGTAAGACCCATCCCTTTGTACAGAAAACTTTTTAGGCCTCAGTCGTTGTATAAGTCCCGATACGATATTCAAAACAACGGTGCGATCACTGTTAAACCTTGGGCCTTTCCTTGAGTATAAGCCCTAACAATCTTTTCAAAAACAACTTTCCTTTTGATTTAGATTCATATATATATATATATATATATATATATATATATATATATATATATATTGTTATCAAAACTTTCTTTAATTTCTTTGAATAACTAAAAATACAGCATGGAATCTTGCTCACCTGTAAGTTTTATCTGCTTTCATTTACATGCTTTAATATATATAACTGTATTGTGGGAAGCTCCGCATGGTTAGTCTTCTTTCATACCCTTTTAAATACTTGTCATATATCAACTATATATATACTAGTATAGCTATTTAGAGTTTTCCCCAGCAACTAGGTCTAAAACTAGGTAAAGCCCTGTTGGTCACTCTTTAAATACAGTCAAAACTAGATCCCCATAGGATTTCCAGATACAGTCTTGCCTTCTCTTGGGCTTAAACAATATGGAACAAAGAGAAAGGCAGTATTCTTCGTAAACCTTTTCTCAGACTGTCACCCCTAGAAATTGTCAAAGAAATTCTACTCCCCAGAGTTGATCTATTCTCGGTGAATAGCATCTCTTGAGTTTCTTCAAACCGTAGAACTTTCACTAAATGATCTATTCTCGGTGAATAACATTTCTTGAACTTTTCTTTATTTGAGACCCACAGGCTTCATAAAAGCATCCCCTCCCCTCTTGGGCGTTGTACAAGGACCCTCCGGCTTCTTAGAAGTTCTCATGCCTTCTCTTGGGCTTAATACAAGGACCCTGACGACCTCTTAAAGGTATAAGACATAACTTAGTCATCCTTTGCTAGAGCAGTCTTTCCAGTGTCAAAACTCAAACCGTTTAGGGTTGATTCTCATCCCTTAAAACACCTGCCTCCTATGGGAGGCATTATACAAAAGATAAAACTCTTCCACACCAATAGACTTGGACAGTCTAAATCCCTCTTGAGTCTCATAGATATTCTCAAGTTCCCTGCAATGTAGGAGAAACCTTGATCATCTGATCAATCCCCAACTGAGTTACAGAAACCAGTCCCTCTCCTAAAATCCCCAAGCCAGGGTCAGTTTATCATAAGGATGACACTATCTCAAATCAGAACCCCATGGTCTCTGATATCTCAACTCTTCTGTAAACTCTCAGCAAGAGTTGATTCCCCACTTGGTCCTGCCTCGGGATCTCAATAACCCCCGGCAGAAGACAGCCTCCTCTTAGGCTTTGTATAATGATCTTTCCTCAGCATTTTAGCCTCCTCTTGGGCTTTCTACAATGATCCTCCCTTACGGAGCTAACCTTTTCAGACTCTCTTGTTGAGTTGATCAAATTTTCAGACTCTCTTGTTGAGTCAATCACCGTCTCAGACTCTCTTGTTGAGTCAATCACTTTTCGATACTCTTTTGTTGAGTAAACCCCTTTAGCCTCAATCTCGGGCTTTGTACGAGACAGATAAAAACACTCTCTTGTTGAGTCCATAGCCTCCTCTTAGGTTTTGTATAATGATTTCCCCCCAGCAGGAGTTAACCTCCTCTCAAACTATGTATGATGATTTCTCCAGCTTATTCAGCCACAATCCTGGGCTTTGTACAGGACAGAAAAAAAGCACTCTCTTGTTGAGTCGAACCCTTTTAGCCTCAATCTTGGGCTTTGTACCAGATATAAATTTAAATAAGCTTGGGACAAATATTTTCCCCAGCGAAGTCAATTCCTCCGAGCCTTCATTTAGACTTTGAGGAATAAACTCCCAAACAAAGTCAAACTCTTTTCCGCCTCCATCTTGGGCTTTGTACAAGATAGATAATTGAAATTCTGGTTAAGCAGATCACGAAGATGTCAGACAGGATGTCGTGACACTTGATCTCTGCTTCTCACAAGGATCTAAGGAAGAAAAAAATTAAACAGCAGAAAGTAAACAACACCAGAATTGTTAACCCAGTTCGGTGAACAATAACACCTACGTCTGGGGGATACCAAGCCAGGAATGAAATCACTATATAGAATTGGTTCTAAGCTAAACTCCAATGTTTACAGCTTATCACCTAGAAACTACCCTTCCTAGATTTCTACCTAAGACTCTCCTAGGTATGAGACCCTTCTCAATTCCCTTTCAATCACAGCAGTGACTGAAAATATTACAACTCAATAAGAACGTCCTTCTCAAGTATTCACACAATACACGAGAGGCTCACAAGTACAAACCCTAGTACTTCTAAAAAGCTGCAACAACCAACCACAACTAGGTTAACTCTAACCTATTTATATTGTAAACCACAACTAGACTTGGGCTTCAAAAGCGCAGCAGATAACTTCCTCAGAATTAGCGGCCTAATTCTTTCTTCTATCCCAAGTTACCAAAAATGTCTCCTTCACAAGGAAACCGCAAATACAATCAGAATCTCTGATTCCCCAGTCTCAGGTGCCACATGGAATCCTAGTCATATTCCAATCACACCTGTTAACAAAGACAATTAATCCAAAACAGTAACAGACAAAGATGTCAAATCCTCCTGATAGGACATCTTGTCAAACATCACAACCTGCAGTTAGTTTAACATGTTAGGACATCTTGTCCAACATATTTCTGCTAAGTTAGTTTTACCAAAATTAATGCCAAGCTTAGAAACAGGGATTCAACAATCTCCTCCTTTGGCAGATTTTGGCTAAAACTAACTTCCATATACCTGCAGAGACAAAACATCAGGGAGACAACTAACAGAGCAGCAACAGAATTAAAACATGTCTCCCCCTCAATCACATCAGATCTACTCCCCCTCAGTGGTTAGTAGATACTCAGCAGTCAGCAGTGGTTAGAGATGTTAGTAATTCTCCCCCTTTTTAGCCATAATAAGACAAAGGTAGAAAGACTAACTCAAAAACCAATAAACCAGTTTAAAGTAAAAGTATACACACCCAACAAAAAAAGAAAAAAAAATATCCTGGGCATTCAGCCCTTACACAACCAAGAAAAAAAACAACAACAACAAAAAACAAAGCAAGAATAAGAGAGAATTCTGAAAAATCCTCTCACTATGGTGAGAATACATATTCAGAGACCAGAATATTATTCCCACCCCAACCATTAGAAAGTTATGCCTCATCAGAAAGGCAAACTCCAAGCTTGCCTCTCAATGTCTCAAATTGATTTGCATCCAAAGCTTTAGTGAAGATGTCAGCTAATTGATTTTCTGTGGCCACATGTTCCAGAGTGATGACTTTATCTTCCTCCAGATTTCGAATGAAGTGATTCCTGATGTCAATGTGTTTAGTTCGGCTATGCTGGATGGGATTCTTAGAAATATTTATAGCACTTAAGTTGTCACAGAAGAGTGTCATAACATCTTGTGGGACATTGTATTCAGTCAGCATTTGTTTCATCCACATCATTTGAGAGCAGCTGCTCCCCGCAGCAATGTACTCATCTGCAGTTGTGGACAGGGAAACACAATTTTTCTTTTTGATGAACCAGGAAATTAGATTGTTTCCTAAGAAGAAGCATCCCCCTGAGGTTCTTTTTCTATCATCTGCATTCCCAGTCTAGTCAGCATCACATTATCCTATTAATACAGAGTCAGAGCTGTGGGTGTAGAGTAAACCATAGTTGTATGTCCCATTCACATACTTCAGAATCTTCTTAACTTGATTAATATGAATTGCTTTGGGTTCAGCCTGATACCTTGCACAGACCCTACTGAGAACGTTATATCAGGTCTACTGGCTGTAAGGTATAGGAGACTTCCAATCATGCTTCTATAGAGACTCTGATCAATGCTTACACCATTCTCATCTCTTGTCAATTTCAAGTGTGTAGGGGCAGGAGTCCTCTTGTGTTTTGCATTTTCCAATCCAAACTTCTTAACAATATTCTTGGCATATTTCCATTGACAGAGAAAAATAGAGTCATCCATTTGTTTGACTTAGAGACCAAGAAAGTAGGTTAATTCTCCGACTAAACTCATTTCAAACTCTTACTGCATTTGCTTCACAAAATGTTGGACCATTTCTTCTGACATTCCACCAAAAACAATGTCATCAACGTAGATTTGAGCTATCATAAGGTTACCTTCCTTTTCTCTGACAAAGAGAGTTTTATCAATTCCTCCCTTTCTGTAGCCATTTGTAACAAGGAACTCAGTCAGCCTTTCATACCATGCTCTTGGTGCTTGTTTCAACCCGTATAAGACTTTCTTCAGCTTGTAAACATGATCTGGAAATGTTGGATCAACAAAGCCTTTGGGTTGTTCCACATACACCTCTTCGCTGAGATATCCATTCAAAAAGGCACTTTTAACATCCATTTGAAAGAGTTTGAACTTCAGAAGACAAGCTATTCCAAGGAGCAGTCGTACAAATTCCAGTCCTACTATAGGTGCAAAAGTCTCATCAAAGTCCACTCCCTCTATCTGGGTATATCCCTGTGCGATGAGTCTGGCCTTGTTTCTTGTGACAACTCCATGTTCATCAGACTTGTTCTAAAAGACCCACTTAGTGCCGATCACATTTGATCCTTCGGGCCTGGGTACCAGATCCCAAATATCATGTCTCTTGAACTGCTCAAGCTCTTCTTGCATTGCATTAATCCAGAATTCATCTGTCAAGGCTTCCTTAACATTTTTTGGTTCCATCTTTGACACAAAGTAGGCGCTTGCCACCACATCACGTGATCTAGTCATCGTACCTCCATTTGGATCCCCTATTATGAGTTCCTTGGGATGATCCTTTTGTATTCTGATGGAAGGTCCTTTGTCAACTTTCTCGGACACAGTAGACTCATGATTGTCATCGTTGGGTACTGCAATATCTTCAGAGTCGTCTTGAGGTGTTTCAACATCTTCTGTGACATCTTCCTCCTCAATTGGGAAGAATACTCCAATGTCATTTGTAGCTTCAACCTCCATAGGAGAGTCATCAACCACAACATTTATGGATTCCAATACAACTTGAGTTCTTGGATTGTAGACACGGTATGCTCTACTATTTGTGAAGTAACCTAGGAAGATTCCTTCCTCACTCTTGGGATCCATCTTTCTCCTCTGCTCATGGTCTGCCAGAATGTAGCATTTGCTTCCGAAGACATGGAAGTATTTCACCGTTGGTTTTCTACCCTTCCATAATTCATACAAGGTAGCAGAAGTTCCCGACCTAATGGTTACCCTGTTTAGAATGTACCAAGCCGTGTTCATTGCTTTAGCCAAAAAATGATACGGAAGTTTCTTTGCATGGAGCATGACCCTTGCACACTCTTGAATAGTTCTATTTTTTCTTTCAACCACACCATTCTGTTGAGGAGTGATGGGTGAAGAGAACTCTTGACTAATTCCTTCTGAGGAGCAGAACTCATCAAACTTACTATTTTCAAATTCCCTCCCATGATCACTTCTGATTCTGATTATACCACAGTCCTTCTCTCTTTGAAGTCTCTGGCACAATCCCTTAAAAACTTCAAACACCTCTGATTTCTCCTTGATAAAGTGCACCCAAGTGTATCTAGAAAAATCATCAACAACTACATAGGTATACCTTTTTCCTCCAAGACTTTCAACTTGCATAGGTCTCATCTAATCCATATGAAGAAGCTCTAAGTTCCTTGATGTGGTTTGTTGTTGAAGCCTTTTGTGTGATATTTAGTTTGTTTCCCAATCTGGCATTCTCCACATATCTTTCCCTCATCTATCTTAAGATTTGGAATTCCTCTGACTGCTTCCTTGGATATGACTTCTTTCATTCCTTTTAAGTGAAAATGCCCCAGTTTCTGATGCCACAGCTTTACTTCATCCTCCCTAGACACTAAACAGGTGGAGGGACTCTGAGTTTCGTGAGGAGCCCACAAATAGCAGTTATCCTTGGATCTGGCACCTTTCATAATGAGTTCTTCTTTATCATTTGTAACCAGGCACTCAGATTTAGAGAAGTTTACCTTAAGACCTTGGTCACACAGTTGGCTGATGCTTATTAGATTTGCAGTCAATCCCTTAACATACAAAACTTTATCAAGACAGGGCTGACCTTCATACTTCAGTTTGCCAACACCTTTGATTTCTCCTTTTGAGCCATCTCCAAAGGTGACATGACCAGTGGGATGAGGTTTAATGTCAGCCAATAAATTCTTAAGACCAGTCATGGGTCTGGAGCACCCACTGTCAAAGTACCAGTCTTCTTTGGTTGAGGCTCTAAGAGAGGTATGGGCAATGAAGGCTACAGTTTGACCCTTAGGTATCCATTTCTTCTTCCCTTTGGGAGTCTTCCTCCTTCTTCTTCTGGATTGTTTTGAAGATTTAGGATATCCATTCAACTTGTAGCAGTGAACCTGTATATGACCAAACTTTGATGATGTTGAGACATTCTTCTTGACATCACTTGGGCTGAGTTCCCTCCAGTCCTATGTCCTTTGATCTCAACTTGATCATTATAGCCCAGACCCTTTCCACTTCCGGCATTTCTTCCTGACATAAGGATTTCATCTAGCATGTCTGAACTATTGTTCATCATCCTTATATACTTGGTCAGGTTGTTGAGTTTGGAGTTTAACCACTCCACTTTATCCTCCAATTCTGAGATCGTTTCTAGATGGTTCCGTCTTTCATCACACAGTTGTGAGATAAGATTCTGCTGATCTTGTCTTAGTTGAAACAGTTCAGCCAAGCCATTAGAATTAAGTAATACATTATCTGACTCCTTGTCAGAATCATATACTCCAGTTATTGCAGACACCTTCTTAGTAGTCTCTCCATCGCTTGAGGAGTCATCCTCTGACCATGAAGTGGATAAACCTTTCTTCTCCTTCTTGTGGTATGTGGGACACTCACCTCTTGGTGTCCAAAACCCCCACACTCAAAGCACTGAACTCCCTTCCCTCAATTGAGTTTCTTGTCATAGTTAGGTATTCTCCCAAAATTTCTTGATTTGTAGATATCAGAAGTCTTAGCCTTGACATTTATCTTAGACTTCTCATCCAATTACTTTGCCAGTTGATGATACTGTTTTTCCAAGAACCCTACAGCTTTGGACAAATCCTCTTTGGTGTCTCCCTCTTCTTGGTTGGTCACCAAAGCAAGACTTTTCTTCTTTTCCTCCTTTTCACTAATTTCCATCTCAAAGCTTTGGAGTGATCCCATAAGCTCATCTACCTTCATGGTATTAATGTTCTGAGCTTCTTCAATAGCCGTCACTTTCATATCAAACCTCTTGGGGAGAGACCTCAGAATCTTCCTGACTAACTTGGCTTCAGGAATTTTCTCTCCAAGATCACTAGATGTGTTGGCAATATAAACAATATTCATATGAAAGTCATGTATACTTTCATCTTCTCTCATCCTCAGGTTCTCAAATTTAGTAGTGAGAAGCTGAAGCCTTGAGGATTTGACACGAGAGGTCCCTTCATGCGCATTCTTCAGGATTTCCCACGCATCCTTTACAATAGTACAATTCTTTATGAGTCTTAAGATGTTCTTGTCCACCCCATTGAACAAGGCATTCAAGGCTTTAGAGTTTCCTTGAGCAAGCTTATCATCTTCATCGTCCCAATCTTCTTCAGGCTTTAGCTCCTCAGTGAACTTCCCATCTTTGTCTTTGATCTTTGGTGGATCCCACCCCTTGACCACAGACTTCCAAGCCTTTCCATCCATAGACTTGATAAATGCCACCATGCAAACTTTCCAATAATCATAATTGGAACAATCAAGTATTGGTGGTCTATTTAGTATTCCTCCTTCTTTATCCGTCATACCAGAAAGTATCGTCCTTGAATCTCACCCAGATACAGAGCAGGATGCCTACTCTGATACCAATTGAAATTCTGGTTAAGCAGATCACGAAGATGTCAGAGAGGATGTCACGAAACTTGATCTCTGATTCTCACAAGAATCTAAGGAAGAACAAAATTAAACAGCTGAAAGTAAACAACGCCAGAATTGTTAACCCAGTTCGGTGAACAATAACACCTACATCTGGGGGCTACCAAGCTAGGAATGAAATCATTATGTAGAATTGGTTCTAAGGTAAACTCCAACGTTTACAGCTTATCTCCTAGAAACTACCCTTCCTAGATTTCTACCTAAGACTCTCCTAGGTATGAGACCCTTCTCAATTCCCTTTCAATCATAGTAGTGACTGAAAATATTACAACTCAATAAGAACGTCCTTCTCAAGTATTCACACAATACACAAGAGGCTCACAAGTACAAACCCTAGTACTTCTAAACAGCTGCAACAACAAACCACAACTAGGTTAACTCTAACCTATTTATATTGTAAACCACAGCTGGACTTGGGCTTCAAAAGCGTAGCAGATAACTTCCTCAGAATTAGCGACCTAATTCTTTCTTCTATCCCAAGTTACCAAAAATGTCTCCTTCACAAGGAAACCGCAAATACAATCAGAATCTCTGATTCCCCAATCTCAGGTGCCACCTGGAATCCTAGTCATATTCCAATCACACCTGTTAACAAAGAAAGTTAATCCAAAACAGTAACAGACAAAGATGTCAAATTCTCCTGATAGGACATCTTGTCAAACATCTCAACCTGCAGTTAGTTTAACATGTTAGGACATCTTGTCCAACATCTTTCTGCTAAGTTAGTTTTACCAAAATTAATGCCAACCTCAGAAGCAGGGACTCAACAATAATACTCTCCAGCAGATTCAAATCCGTTTAGCCTCCGTCTTGGGCTTTGTACAAGACACATAAAAATCCTCAGCCGAGTCAGTTAAATTTCTCATTTCAGCCTTAATCTTGGGATTTGTACAAGACTAAGACAAACTCCCTGACGGAGTCAAAAATCCCTTTTAGCCTCAATCTTGGGCATTGTACAAGACAGAAAGAACATTTTCCCCGGAAAAGTCAAGCTTTTAGCCTCCTCTTAGGCTTTGCATAATGATATCCCCAAAGAGTCAGTCTCTTTTTTTTGCCTCAATATTGGGCTTTGTACAAGACACATATACAAACACTCTCTTGTTGAGTCATCCTCCTCTTAGGCTTTGTATAAAGGACTTCCCTAGCGGAGTCAAACAACCTCTTAGCTTCTACCTTGGGCTTTGATCAAGGCACACAAAAATTAACATCCCATATAAAGGAAATTATGGCATTGCTAGATTCACATATCCTAGTTAAAGTAATCCTCCTTTATAAACAGTCACCCAACAGTTGTGATAAACAGACCAGATGTCTACCTTTAGAGATGACAAGTTCTCTCTCAGTCAAAACCTTTTAGCTTCAATCTTGGGCTTTGAACAAGACACCAAACATTTCTTTCCTCCCTTAGAATAGGAGGAACTACGATTACTTTTATTTCCCTGTTTCGTCTAAACGGGAATACGTAGGCATAAGATTGTGAAATCTTAGCGAGCATACCAATCAAAAACTCTAGGTCCAGTACCTTCACACATCAATCAAAACTTAGGTCCAGTACCTTATCAAAAACATCGGGGACACCTGAACATCAACAAAAACTCACTCACTCACTCAAATTTCCCAAGAAACTTTCCCACCCTATTATCAGATAAACACCATCAATTATAAAGCGAAACCTAAAGCTAATATCATGTGGATAACCACGTATAGGATGGGTAATTGACAACTACCCATTATATAACCTGACCCCGGACCCCCTAATCTCTCGTATGCGTTTGTTCAGTTAAACATTTGCGTGCAAGGTTAGTTTTAGATAGCTTCCCTTTCCCTTTCAGCTTCATGGGATAAATAAGAAATCAGAAAGTAGCACCTTTTCTCCTCGCGGAGGAAAACCCAAGTTTCAGCGGTAAGGTGGTTGCGTCACCGACAAAAATCGCTCGCTACAGAAAAATGGTGACTTTGCTGGGGAGTCATTGTCTGTGTAGGATTATAGGCTATAGCTTTTAAGAGGTCTAGGATGTTAGTTTTAGGATAAATATATATATCGCTTTTCCTAATTGATATCCGTGTTTATTTTTTCTGCTAATGGGACTGCGGGTGATGCCGCATCTAGAAAGTTTGAGTGACGCCTAAGATAAGTGATGGCACTAGACGGGTAATCTTATAGGGAGTGACTCCCAAATAAGAGATCCCGATCGACCATCGAATCAGTGGAGATACCCTTTGCAGATTCAATGCCTATACGACTTCGGTTGTTGAAAGCAGATTGTTCGATTGTGGTATCTGAGAAACTGAAGATTTTAGTAGACTGAAACCATGTTACTATTTTGTAGTGCGGAAGCTATCGGAAATAGTTGTCACGCGATACTACCCTCATTTGAGATTACTCTAAGACATTGCAGCTCGCTCAGGTAAACCAGCCTGCTGCTGTTATCCCAAGAGGGGTCAATGATTTTGAGGACAGGTACAAAAAATCACCAGTATAACCTTTGGGGATGGGTAGATCCATGACTTCATGACACCGAACCTTTGACCCCATGTTTTTTCTATGTTTTTGTGTGCTGCATCCATGCATTCATTTCATTAGAAAACTTTAAACAAAAAAAAATTCTCTTCTAGTCTCTCTTTTTCAAACTAAACTAAGACAATGATTGCAAATATCAGAGAGAAAGATTGCGTTATGGATTTCGGTAGAAGGAAGACTCACAAGTACACCTTCAAGGTTCCAAAATTAGAGGATTTAAGAGGTTTGGCGAGGATGATCACCAACCCTGATGCTTTCAGAGCTAAGTACAGAGGACTGCTGTCTCTATTAAGGGTCCATGTAATTGAAGGAATCCTGTCCACACTCATTCAGTTTTACGATCCGGTCTATCACTATTTCACATTCCCGGATTATCAACTAGCACCAACACTGGAGGAGTACTCTCACCTGACTGATTTACCCATCACTGACCAAGCTCCCTTTTCTGGACTGGAAGAAATTCCAAAGGATCAAACCATTGTAAGAGCAATTTATTTGGACGAGTCAGAAGTCAGGACTCACATGACCATTAAGGGTGGAATCCAAGGTTTACCAGCCCACTTTTTGATAAAGAAAGCCCTGTACTTTGCTAGTATAGGGAACGTGACTGCATTCGAAAACATCTTTGTTTTACTCACCTACGGGTTATTTCTGTTTCCCAACATTGATAACTTCGTGGATATCAATGCCATTAAGGTTTTTTTGATTGGAAACCCTATACCGACCTTGCTTGTGGACGCTTATCATTCTGTGCACTTAAGGAATTTATATAGTGGAGGAATGATCACATGTTGTGTACCCCTGCTATACAAATGGTTCACTTCCCATTTACCCAAGTCTGCCGCTTTTTGGGCTCATAAGAGTATTTTACGTTGGTCGCAGAGAATCATGTCTCTTACCAACTCTGACATTGATTGGTACAATCGAATCTATGATGGGATAAGAATCATTGACCGTTGTGGAAACTTCCATAACGTACCCCTCATAGGAACTAAAGGAGGAATCAAATATCATCCAGTTTTAGTTCGTCGTCAATTTGGATACCCGATGAGGCATGTCCCGCATAATGCTCATCTGGAAGGTATTTTCTTCAAGGAAGGAGAAAATGACAGGGCACTAAAGACAGAAATAGTGCATGCTTGGAAACATGTTCACAGGAAAGGAAGAGAGTCTCTAGGAAAACCAGACTGTGTCTCTGTGGAACCTTATCTCCACTGGGTACAAACTAGAGCTCTCAAACTGGGGATACCTTACCCTCGTCAAGAAGTTCTTCCGTTAAAGGAATCTATCCTTTATTTTATGTCTGATACGGAAAAACTTCAGGTTACTCTCAAGAAAGTTCAGCGGGAAAAGAAATCTTGGAAGAATAAGTACCGCATCCTCAGTGTGGAGTGTAACAAAATACAATAACTGTTAAAAGAAAAAGACGCTCTGATCGAGATTTTAGGGCAACATGCTGTGGAAAATCAAGAAGACCAAAGGGATTTGCTCGCTCCTTTCACTTGGCAAAGGAATGACAACCCAACAATGGCTCAAGAGCTCCGGTCAAAGAAAAGAAAAGTACCAGAACCAGCACCTGAGCCCTCCTCAGAGAGGACTCCGGATCCATAAGTTTAGATTTCCTTTTACAGTACTTTGTAAATTACTGTATTTCCATTTCCGCAATCTTTGAATTCAATCAAACGGGGTTTCCCCATTGTATGATATTTGCAATCCAAATTGTTGAAGTTTCTTTTGATTAAACAAAAATAACTAATATAATCATTGCATATCATTCATCATTCTGATAAAGCATTCTTCTTCTCTACGAATCTCATGTTTGTGTCTCAATTCTAGAGTCAAACTGTCTCATTCGTACAATACTCAGGCCAATCAACAAAAGAAAACGGATAATCTCGAGGAAGAGAACAGGGAGTTGAGAGAAGAACTCGACGCTCTGAAAGAAGATTTGAGGAAACTTCACAATGACATGCAAGCTCTGACAGCAGCTCAGATTCAAGGGACTGTGATCTCAGAGATCACCTCGACGCCTATAGTGGAGAAGTATGATCCTCGGTATAACATGCCTAAAGATCGTCCCTGGGGCATGACTATTAACTATATCCCGGAAGGATATATTTGGCCGATCACTGAAGATCCAGAAACTGCAGCAGGAACCTCAGGGCCTGAAGGTTACAAACTGCGGGAAAGCGAAGACGCCAGGGGAATGACAACAACTCCTGAAGGTTACAAACTTCGGGAAGTACCAAGTGTCACTGCCGTAATGACTATACCACCACCCGTGGTACACACTGTCTCGGAAGGAGAGATTACACAGACACCCTCTGGTGGAAACGAAAGTATGAGCGACAGAATGAACGAGTTCCAGGAGCAGTTCCTGGAGATGCAGAAGGAACTGCAAGTAATTTGCGGTCAGGATCTATTCGGGAAGGACGCCGCAGACCTTTGTTTGGTCCCCAATGTGAAAGTTCCGCACAAATTCAAGGTGCCCGAATTTGAAAAGTACAGGGGTAACTCTTGCCCTCAAAGCCATTTGGTGATGTACGCTCGGAGGATGTCAACACAGACAGAGAACCAACAGCTACTGATCCACTATTTTTAGGATAGTTTAATCGGTGCCGCACTCAAATGGTACATGGGTTTAAACCGCACTAAGATCGTCAGTTTTCGAGATCTTGGCACTGCCTTCGTTCAACAATATAAGTATAACCTGGACATGGTACCGGACATAGATCAACTTAGAGCCATGTCGCAAAAGGACAAGGAAGCCTTCAAGGAATATGCTCAGAGATGGTGTGAAATTGCCGCTCAGATTTGTCCACCTCTTGAGGAAAATGAGATGACAAATATCTTCTTGAAAACCTTGAGCTCATTTTACTACGATAAAATGGTCGCCAGTGCGCCCAACGACTTTACTGAACTGGTCGGCATGGGAGTTCATCTTGAAGAAGCAGTTCGAGAAGGACGTTTAGTTAAAGACTCTGGATCATCAAGCAGTACTAAAAGATACAATAGTGTTCTCCCTAAGAAAAAAGAGCACGATATTGGTAATATCTTTCTCGGAAAGCAAAGGCGACGGTACCAACCAGTAGCAGCTGTAACTCCTGCTATTAACCCTGCGCCTACGTATCAAACTCAAGTTGCTCAGAGCCAACCGAATCAACAACAATATCAGCAAAGGATACAATAGCCTCTTCAGCAGTCTGGTCCTCAGTACAACAACAATCGTACAACGCGACCACCAGGGTTTAACCCTATACCAATGTTGTACGCAGAACTGTTTCCATTACTACTGGTCAAGGGACACATCCAGACCATGTCTCCTCTTACAGTACCAGAAAATCCGCCCTTTTTGTTCAAAGCGGATCAGACTTGCCCTTACCATCAAGGAGGACCAGGGCATAACATAGAAAACTGTCTCAGCTTCAAATTCGATGTGCAAAACCTTGTCAGGAGCGGGGTCTTATCCTTCAAGGATACAAATCCAAATGTTCAGATAAACCCGTTGCCTCAACACGAGAAAGCTGCGGTAAATTTGATAGAAGGAGAGTCTAAGCACAACTATCAAATTCACGATGTACTCTTATTGAGGGCCAACCTAGTCAAGATGCATTACAGACAAAGTGGATACGGGCATATACCATCTCATAATTATCACCACTGTGATATCTGCTCTAAAAATAATCAAGGATGTTCTGTGGTGCAATCCGCTCTACAGGAACAGATGAATCTCGGATGAATCCAGGACCACCGAATTCGTGGAGTCAACATGACTTATACAAATTCTAACATCATTCATAACCACAAAATCCTGGAAATGAATGTCAACTTGGTGGCAATGAACTCAAGGCAAAGCCAACATCATAATATGCCATGGCACGATTATGATTCCTGTCATATCTGCTCAAAAAACAACCAGGGATACTCTTTTGTACAAGAGGCCCTCCAGCGTCAGATGGATCTTGGATGGATTCAGGATTACCGCGATAGAAGTCAGTATCAGGTAAATATGATTCAAATCTTTGATATTCGTCTGATGAATACCAGCTTGGTGGAACTACACGCCAAGCAAGTCCAACTCGGTTTTCTGACTTTGCATAATTATCAGAACTGTATAGTATGTCGTGAGAGCGACCAAGGACGTGCTTTCATTCAAAGAACTTTGCAACACTTGTTGAACCATTGGTGGCTTCCGATCTATTTAGACGAAGACACACAACAAGTCAGTATGATTGATGGGAACCCTACTAGACATCAAAGTCAGGATATTTGATCAATGGAAACAGACCTGGTAAGGTTACACTGCATTCAAAGCGGACGTGGTCGGGTGCCACCACACAACTACGAGCGCTGTAGAGTCTGCTCGGAGAATAATCAAGGATGCTACCTTGTACGAGCAGCCCTTCAAAGTTAGTTGGACCATAAGGAGATTCAACCATGGTCAAGCTCCGGTTCAATGTCAGAATATAGTCCTAATCAAGGCAAAGATGTTGTCTTGATCCCTAAACAAGAAATGGCCAAAGATGTATGTGCCATAATCCCTCTACTCCATGAATCAAGAGTTCCTCTTGATGGTGGGAAGATTCTCAACCTCGAGCCAATCGAGGCCGGTTACGATGGTCAGAAAAATCAAAAGGCTCCTGTAGTTATCTATCTACCGGGACCATTACCGTACAAGTAAGATAAAGTTATCCCTTACAAATACGGTGCAACAACAATTGAGAATGGAAAAGAAGTTCCATTACCCTTCGTCGTGAATATTACAGACATCAGTCGGGTAACACAGAGCAGTCGAATCTTCAACCGAGGAGTTGGCTAACCTAACAAAGAAGGGGAACCTCAAACCGGAGTTCCCAATCAATCAATCGGGCAAACCAGTAATCCCGACCTTTCAAATAATAAAGATGAGATGCTAAAGCTCATCCAAAGGAGTGAATACAACATTGTTGATCAGCTGTTGCAAACTCCTTCAAAGATCTCAGTACTATCTCTTTTACTCAGTTCTGAAGCCCACAGAGAGGCTCTACAGAAAGTCTTAGAGCAGGCCTTGGTGGAACAGGACGTAACAATAAGACAATTCGACAATATCATCTCTAACATCACTTCCTGCAACAACTTGGGATTTAGTGATGAGGAATTGCCAGAAGAGGGAAAAAGCCACAACATGGCGCTCAATATTACAGTTAACTGCCAGGATGATGCTTTGGCCAACGTACTGGTAGACACCGGATCGACTCTAAATGTCATTATCGTAACCCGAAATTTGACCTCCCTCTTTTTCCTTTTGCATAAGAATGCACATTCGGATCGTTAGCATACGCATTGGCACTTTTCTTTGTGTGTTTCTTGTTGCAGGATATTCAGGTTTTCCAAGCCCGATTAATTGAATCCTCACAAGATCATCGCGTCATCAAAACGAGCTCAAAATAAAGGTTTCCATGCTCACTCATCAAATCAAGAGGTGGAAAATCGAAACTGGGACTTCAGTATCATTTCCTAAGCAATTTGGGCAAAAATTGACTAAAGTAACCGATTAACGTGTTGTGAGTATCCGGTTACTCAGTGCAAAATTTCAGTTCCTGTTGCATTTTTGGGACAGCAGCCATGCACTCTCTTTGGTCTTTGGTTCTACTTGATTCTAGCAATGTGTGGAACAATCTAGACATCTCTAGACATTTCAAGACATTCCAAGTGCATTTGTTCCAATGCTTCACTCTAAAATAAGTGCACCATGTTCCTTGTTTTCCAAGCATTCCAACCTTTGGATGATGGGGTTCACATTGGGATTGTTACCGAGTTGGTTCTAACTAACCGAGTTAACCACCTTGACTCAGTGGGTCAAGCCCAACTAACTCATAGCCTAGTTCCAAACCCAAAGCTAAGTCCAAAGCTAGCTCCAAACCTCTCATATTCCAAACCTAAAGTCTATATAAACAAACCTTCACTCACTTTTCAATTCTCCACCATTTTTCAACCAAAAAACCTTAAACCATTTTGCACAATTCACTCTCAATTCTCTCGCATTCTCTCTGATTTTTTCTGCTACATCTTCATCTTCATCTCAATTCTCTTCCAAAACCTCACCAAAGCTCATTTCTACTTTGAAGGATAATAACTTTTACATCAAAAGTGATTATTTCTTGAGCTCAACCTTCATCAATTTTGCAATTCTACTTGGATTTCTGGAGTTATTTCAGTTTGTGGAATAATCTCAAGTATTTGCTTCAACATTCAACGGTTCGAATTCGCATTTTGGAGTTTTATCGTATTTTGCTCGATTTCGACACGTTTCGTCACCAAATTGAAGATTCCTCTGGTTTTCTTTAATTTTCTGCATCAAGAACACTTTGCAACAATTACCAAGGCACACCTCCGCCTTGTAGGTTGGTGGATCTCACTAATTTTACTGTTTCAAGAATTTTCGCATAATTCACGATGTAGTCGATAATTTTGCGTGTGAATTGATTTTGCATTGTTTGATCCATGATCTTGATGTGTTAATTGATTCTATTACTGCTTATTTGTTGTATTCAAGTTTAATTTTCGTGCACGAATTCTTGATCTAGCATGTAACGGTTGGTATAAGTGATTAAGTGCTGAAAATCACTTTTGGAAAGCTGTTTTCTATTTTTTTTGCCACTGTCACAGTGGTAACTGGTTAACACGTGGTGAGTAACCGGTTACTCAGTGTAAATTTCACGAGAAACACAAATTTTCAAATAAGTAACCGGTTAACGTGTGGTGAGTAACCGGTTACTCAGTGTAAATTTCACCAGAAACGCAAATTTTCAAATAAGTAACCGGTTAACGTGCGGTGAGTAACCGGTTACTCAGTGCAATTTTCACCAAAAAATCAGTTTTTCAAGCAAGTAACCGGTTAACGCGTGGTGAGTAACCGGTTACCACTGTACATAATGGCCATTTTCTTGCATTTTTCAACGGTGTTTGCCATGCTTTCTTCCTTTAACTTCCATGGATCAATGTGCTTGATATTGGTGGATGTTTTAAGTGTCATTTCACTTCTGTTTGAAGCATGCTTGTCAATTTTCGATGCTCGATTTTTCATTTATCGATTTATTTGCAACTTTGGCAATGTTTGTTTGTGAACATCTTGCATTCCATTTGATCACTTGTTAACATGTTTTGTATTGCATACTAAATGGTATTTGGTACTGTTTTGCATGTTTGTCCCTTAATTGCATTAAGTTCACTCTTCATGGATGAACTTAATCTTGTATAATCAATAATTCACACCTCTTTGCTTTAACGATTTCCCACTCTCTTTGGAAAATTGTTAGCATAGCATTTCCCTTTGGTTAATTGATCGAAACCATGTTTCGATTAGTTGATCTTCCCCTTCCCTCTCATTAGGATCTCTTTAGAACTTTTCTTTCTGGATTCCCCCGCGGAGTTGGAGTTTTGCGCTACGCCCTGCATCGGAGCACCGTACAACTTAAAGTTGTTACGCTGTCCTTTTCATCACGCAGGAGCACTGTACAACTTGGAGCTATTGTGCCGTCTGGTTCAACTTCTGCATTACACCCTGTGTGTTGGCAACCATTCTCGGTTCGAATACTTGCACCCTTGGGTTACTAACCTTCTTTTGGTTCAATACCCTTCTTCATTGGTCAAGTGTTGTTTGTTCAGTCAATACCAACACCCCTTTTGGGTCACGACCTTCGATCGGTCTTACACCCGTTCTTCTAGTTAATCACAGTTTTCTCTGTTAAAACCAATGCTTCTCTATCCCCGCAGAGTTGCAATCCTTGCTTTCCTCGGTTAACCACTGTTTATCAGTTAAGATACCGATGTCCCCTTAGAGTCAAACATCTTTCCTTGGTTCATCACTCTCTCTTTTGGTTTATCACAGTCCGTCTGTTGACACCAGCCTCTTTTCCCTACCCGGGTCTTACTCTTTCTCTTCGAGTAACCACTGCCAGCCAGTTAATATACCGAGTTTCCTTTTTCTCTGGGTTTGGACACCACCCTTTTGTTTTCTTCCTAGTAGGTTTGATTACCCTCTGTCCCTAGCAGTTCTTTATTTTTTTCTTCCCCAGAGGAGTCTTTTCTGTTCATTTTGCTCTTACTTTCTTGGTTTCGACCCCAATCCTCTTTGTTATCCCCAGCGGAGTTTCTTTCATTCTTGGTTTTGACATCATTCCTTTTCTAATCTCTTACTGTTCGGGTTTTCCCCAGTAGAGTTTTCTTTCACTCTTGCTCTTGGTTTTTGACACCACCTGTCTCTTTCTTATTTTGTTTTCCGTTCGGTTCCCCGAACTACGGAAGCTCTGATTTTGCATTCTTTTAAATGTATGATACGTAGGCACGAGATCGCAATGATCTTGGCGAGCACACTTCCATCCTTCTTTCTTTCTTCTTTTCCTTTCTGTCCCCTGGTTCCATGAACTACGACGCTCTGATTTCCTCATTGCACTATGAGGGTACGTAGGCACGAGGGCTCCAATCCTCTGCGAGCACCTTCTTTATTTTCTTTCTTTTTCCCATTTCTTCTCTCTCCTTCTTCTTTTAGCTAGAAGCCTTTAGATAGATAACCCATCCAAGCCTAGAAGCAAGCGAAATGGTTCCTGTCGAGTACGACAGATGCGTAAGGTGCTAGTACCTTCCTTTCGCATAACCGACCCCCATTCCCGTTTCTCTTCCCCTTGGGTTTTATCGATATTTTCCCTGTCCTTTGGGACTAAATAAAGTTTGGTGGCGACTTTGTGTTATCTTTGAGTGTGCGATTCACTCAGGTATAAACCAGCCATCTTTAGCTGGCGACTCTGCTGGGAAGTCCTTGCTTGCAAGTTGGGGTCTCGCCTAGTTTTGTTTGCTTTCTTGCTTGCTTGGGTGTTTATCTTTTGCGCTTTACTTGCTTTATCTTTATGCTTTAGCTTTATGTTTATTTACTGCATTTCTTTACTGCTTTGTTGGGATGGGTAGATATTATTGGAGAGAAAGGTCCTCACACCGGGCCTAGTATACACATAGGCTAGAACGTGGATAGTCGTGAGGCCTGGGTTTTGCGCGTTGGGTTATCACGAGAGCCACATCCCAGATCGTGATTCGCTTGAGAATACTTCCGTCCTGTGAGAATTCACTACGGCGGGGGATTTTCACTCTGAGTCCTATGGTTTGGGCGACCTTTCTAGGGATCACCTTGTTGTGTCTAGATCACACCTGTGAGGGGGATGGGTTTTTTGCAGGAAAACAAGCCACTTCATACCTTTGTTCTCTCACACACATCATATTTCTTTACCGGCACATCAGATTATGTTGCACCGACACAGAATTATATGCAGATATCTGGATTGTTCAGATTTGGTTATTTAGACAGTGCTGGATTCTTGTTGTTGTGTTGCATGTCATTTCATCATGTAAATTTTTTTGCATGTACATTTCCAGGTTTTCGAGGACTTATCCTTTGTTGACATTATCATAGAGATGAGTACTGGTTGTCGTGGCATCTTCAGCTACAAGTTTGTGGAGCCTAAGCTGGGTATTTTGATGGGTTTGGCATCTTTGTTGGTTGGAGATCACAGAGGGGTTTTCATAGATACTTATGGTAATCTGTTGTCCTTCCTCAACGCTGAAGTCAATATCACTGTTATTCATACTCTGGTTCACTTCTATGATCCGCCATATAGATGCTTCATATTTCAGGATTATCAGCTAGTACCTACAGTTGAGGAGTATACTTATATTCTAGGGGTTGAGATCAAGAAGCATGTTCCTTATGTTTATACTAGTAGTTGTCCGAAGTTTCCCCTTATTGCTGATGCGCTTTGCATTAGTAAGAAGGATGTGGAGGATAATCTAAAGACCAAAGGGAAAGGTATTCGAGGGTTTGCTTCAAAGTTCTTGGTTGACAAGGCCACTTCTTTTGCTAAAGACAGAAACTAGAGGGCTTTCAACGCCGTTCTTGCTTTGCTCTTACTTTCTTGGTTTCGACACCAATCCTCTTTGTTATCCCCAACGGAGTTTCTTCCATTCTTGGTTTTGACATCATTCCTTTTCTAGTCTCTTACTGTTCGGGTTTTCCCCAGTAGAGTTTTCTTTCACTCTTGCTCTTGGTTTTTGGCACCACCTGTCTCTTTCTTATTTTGTTTTCTGTTCGGTTCCCCGAACTACGGAAGCTCTGATTCTGCATTCTTTTGAATGTATGATATGTAGGCACGAGATCGCGATGATCTTGGCGAGCACACTTCCACCCTTCTTTCCTTATTCTTTTCCTTTCTGTCCCCTGGTTCCATGAATTACGACGCTCTGATTTCCTCATTGCACTATGAGGGTACGTAGGCACGAGGGTCTCAATCCTCCGCGAGCACCTTCTTTATTTTCTTTCTTTTTCCCCTTTCTTCTCTCCCCTTATTCTTTTAGCTAGAAGCCTTTAGATAGATAACCCATCCAAGCCTAGAAGCAAGTGAAATGGTTCCCGTCGAGTACGACGGATGCGTAAGGGGCTAGTACCTTCCTTTTGCATAACTGACCCCCGTTCCCGTTTCTCTTCCCCTTGGGTTTTATCGATATTTTCCCTGTCTTTTAGGACTAAATAAAGTTCGGTGGCGACTCTGTGTTATCTTTGAGTGTGCGATTCATTCGGGTATAAACCAACCATCTTCAGTCATGCCGAAATCCACTCTAATGCGACTATCATTTAAAGGATATCCGATCAGAGGCAGTGAGGTCATCGTCAAAGTATTTGACGGGTCCCGAAAAACGGTTATCGGCGAAGTCAACCTTCCCATAACTATCGGTCCTCACACTTTCCAAGTCACTTTCCAGGTCATGGACATCCGGGCAGTATACAGTTGTTTGTTAGGAAGACCTTAGACACACAAGGATGTGGCAGTCACTTCGACACTCCACCAGAAGCTAAAGTTTGTCAAGAATGACCAACTTGTTACAGTCTGTGGAAAATAAGCATTGATCGTGAGTAACTTATCGTCATCCACTTAAGTAGAACCAGAGGAGGTTGTTGGAACCCAGTTCCAAGCACTTTCAGTGAGCAATGACGACCAATAAAAAAGAGGAACGTCAATTTCCTCGTACAAAGATGCTCTCGAAATGATCAAAAATAACAATGCAAAAGGATGGGGACAACTTGTCATTCCTACTGATAACAAGGCTAAGAAAGGTCTTGGTTTTTCCCCAACCTGTACCTAGACTGCTACTAATGATGAAAGTCTTCATCCCATTCAGAACTTCTTCCACAGTGGAGGTTTCCTTCACCCAGTGTCTCAAGAAGTACATACCATCAACGAGGGTGACTCCTCTGATACAGATGAAGAGTGGAAGTCCTATCTTAACGAGGACGATTATATGTCTCAGGAAGAGGTGCCTACGCCATTTTGCTATCCCGCACAGAGTCTGAGATATATACCAAGATCAGATGTCAAGATGATATACGGAGATTGTGATCCGGAAGGATGTCGTGCTCCACCCAACTCATTAGAGGAAGACACCCTGATGAAAGACAACTTTGACCACGACTATTATGGCCCAATGGATGGCCTGCCTATCTGGCAGCCATACCCAGAAGACTCGGGGCCAAAGAATCAGTTGAACGATGAATATCAGCTGAGCATCATTAAAAAGAATACCTACGTCCCCACCATGTCATGGGATCAACACTTAGGGCATTCAGAAAATACCTAGCACGACGATGAATTTACAAAGCTTGCAGGACTAGAATTCATCAACTATGCTTTTCCTGAGGTCAACGTCATCGAGAGGGATGACTCCTCCAGTTCCAAAGAATTATGGGACACCTTAGGACAACCGAGTGGAAAGTACAACTACCTGGTCAAGTACACCGCTCCTGAAAGCTCTCGTAACAGGCTCGAAGACATCCATCCAACTGGTTGGGGAGATCCACCTGAGGGTGCAAACACTGTGCAAGATACAACATAAGAGTTCGTCTATGACAACTCTGCCTGGGGAACAGATTCCAATGATCCTGCTCCACCAGAAATCAGCGTCATTTCTGAAGACAAACCAAGAAAGAAGGTACCAGACTTTGTGATTCACCGAGGAGTTCGCCGCCAATGGGTTGCTGTCAACGTTCTGAAAGTTGTTCATAAGTCTAAGTAATTGCCGTCTTTGTTTTAACCTTTCACCCTGCCCAGGTGAAACAGATGTTTTGATAGGGCTCACTTTCTGTAAATGTACCTCTTCGCTTTGCCCAAAGGGACAGAGTTTTATTTTATAGGGTTGTAGTTTCAAGAATCGACAAAATCATAAATAAAATAATGTCGTTCTGTAATTTTTGCATTTATTGATGTTTTCTCTTTTTGCTTTTTCAGAAAATGGTAATCCTAAAAAACAACAAATAATAAAAACGAGCAGTTTTCAGAAAATACACTGCACACACTCTTGTATTTCTCTCCATCTCTTCTAAAAACAAACATCACGTCGTGTAGATTGCTTATTTTAAACCCCATTAAAACATACGATCCAATGCCTTCTCCCAACTTTGAATTCCCGGTATTTGAGGCTGAAGAAGAAAATGACGAAGAAATTCCAGAAGAGATCTCCCGATTACTCAGACAAGAGGAAAGGTCCATTGAACCTCACAAAGAGCCATTGGAAATGATCAACTTGGGTTCAGAAGAAGAGAGAAAGGAAATCAAGATTGGGGCATTGCTCAGTCCGACTGTCAAAGAAAGTTTGATAAAGCTTCTCAAAGAGTTTCCCGGTGTATTCGCTTGGTCCTATCAGGATATACCAGGGTTGGATACCAGCATTGGGGAACATTATCTACCGTTGATGTCAGAATGTCCGTCGGTAAAACAAAGGTTGAGACGGACTCATCCAGACATGGCCATCAAAATCAAAGAGGAAGTACAGAAACAGATTAACTCGGGTTTCCTCGCCACATCAGAATATCCTCAAAGGTTAGCCAACATCGTATCAGTTCCAAAAAAGGACGAAAAAGTCTGAATGTGTGTAGACAACAGGGATTTGAACAAAGCCAGTCCAAAGGATGACTTCCCCCTACCACACATTGACATGCTAGTTGACAGCACAGCGAAATTCAAAGTATTCTCCTTCATGGATGGATTCTCAGGCTATAATCAGATCAAAATGGCGCCGAAAGACATGGAGAAAACTTCGTTCATCACCCCATGGGGCACCTTTTGTTACAAAGTAATGTCGTTAGGTTTGAAGAACGTCGGGGCAACCTATCAAAGGGCCATGACTACTCTGTTTCATGACATGATACACAAAGAGATCAAAGTGTATGTCGATGATATGATTGCCAAATCTAAAATAGAAGAGGAGCATGTGACCCCACCTGTCAAAACTATTCGAGCGTCTAAGAAAGTACAATCTCCGCTTGAATCCCAACAAATGCACATTCGGTGTCCGTTCAGGGAAATTGCTAGGGTTCATCATCAGCCAGAAAGGAATTACGGTTGATCCTGACAAAGTCAAGGCCATTCAAGAAATGCCTTCTCCAAAGACTGAAAAACAAGTCAGGGGATTCTTGGGATGTCTGAACTATATTTCCAGATTCATATTCCCTATGACCGCGACATGCGCGCCAATCTTCAAATTACTCAAAAAGAATCAGGACTGCGTTTGGACAGAAGACTGCCAAACTGCCTTCGACAGTATCAAGGAATACCTGTTGAACCCACCTATTCTATCACCTCCAGTGGAAGGAAGACCACTAATCATCTACTTAACAGTCTTTGAAGACTCAATGGGTTGTGTACTTGGCCAACAAGATGAAACCAAAAGGAAAGAATCTGCCATCTACTATTTGAGCAAGAATTTCACCGACTGCGAGACTTGGTACACTATGCTTGAGAAAACTTGCTGTGCTCTGGCTTGGACAGCCAAACGTCTTTGCCAGTACATGATTTGTCACACTACTTGGTTAATCTCTGAAATGGATCCGATCAAGTACGTCTTTTAAAAACCTGCTCTCACGGGAAGGATAGCCCGTTGAAAGATGTTGCTATCAGAATACGACATCGAGTACCACGCTCAAAAAGCCATCAAAGGAAGCATTTTAGCTGATCATTTGGCTCATCAACCGATTGACGATCAAGAATCATTCGGATTTGACTTCCCAGATGAAGATGTCATGTATCTAAAAATGAAAGACTACGATGAACCGCTACCCAATGAAGGGTCGGAACCAGGTTCCCAATGGGGACTAATCTTTGACGGATCTGTCAATCATTATGGAAACAGAATTGGGGCAATCATCATAATACCTCAGGGTACCCACATTCCTTTCACCTCCCAATTGACATTCAAGTGTACAAACAACGAGGCCGAATACAAAGCCTGTATTATGGGTCTCGAAGAAGCGATCGACTTAAGGATTAAGAACTTGGATGTATATGGCGCCTCGGCCCTGATTATCAATCAGATCAAAGGAGATTGGAACACATACCAATCAGGACTGATTCCTTACAAAGACTATGCGAGAAAGTTGTTACCCTTCTTCAACAAAATCGAGTTTCATCACATCCTTCGTGAGGAGAATCACATGATTTATGCACTAGCCACTCTCTCTTCCATGATTAGTGTAGGTCAATGGAATGACATACCTAAGATCGACATAATGCGCCTGGAACGGCCCGCTTATATCTTCACGATTGAAGCAGTCCTAAACGACAAACATTGGTATTACGATATCAAATGCTTCCTTTAGAAACAAGAATACCCATCTGGGGCATCCAAAAAAGACAGAAAGACCCTCAGGAGACTGGATGGCAGCTTCTACCTAAGCAGTGATACACTCTATAACAGAAACTTCGACATGGTCTTGCTCCGATGTGTAGACAGACCAGAAGCGAACATACTGATAAAAGAAATTCACGAAGGGTCCTTTGGCACTCATGCCAACGAACACACGATGGCGAGAAAAATTCTAAGAGTAGGGTACTACTGGTTGACCATGGAATCCAATTGCTACAAGTACATGAGAAGATGTCACAAGTGTCAGATATACTCAGACAAAATCCATGTACCGCCAACGCATCTCAAAGTTCTTTCTTCCCCATGGCCTTTTTCCATATGGGGAATCGACATGATCGGCATGATTGAACCCAAAGCTTCAAACGGACATCGGCTCATCCTGGTAGCAATTGACTACTTCACCAAGTGGGTTGAAGCAGCGTCATACGCCAATGTAACCCGACAAGTTATAGTCCGATTTATCAAAAATAATCTCATCTACCATTATGGTGTTCCTAGCCAGATCATTACCGAAAATGGATCTAACTTGAACAACAAGATGATGAAAGAGTTGTGTGCTGAGTTCAAGATCGAACACCATAACTCATCTCCCTACCGACCTAAGATGAACGGTGCAGTAGAAGCGGCTAACAAGAACATCAAGAAGATTGTTCAAAATATGGTTGTAACCTACAAAGACGGGCATGAAATGCTACCCTTTGCACTTCACAGTTATCGTACATCTGTCCGCACTTCAACAGGGGCAACCCCTTTCTCTCTAGTATATGGCATGGAAGCAGTGCTCCCCATAGAAGTAGAGATCCCATCAGTCCGGGTATTGATGGAAGCAAAGTTAACAGAGGCTGAATGGTGTCAAAGTCGAAACGCTGAGCTAAATCTGATCAAAGAAAAGCGAATAACGGCACTATGCCATGATCATTTATATCAACAAAGAATGAAGAAAGCGTTTGACAAAAAGGTTCGACCTCGCGTCTTCAGGAAAAGAGACCTCGTGCTCAAGAAGATAGAATCATTTCTCACTGATTCCCGGGGCAAATGGACTCCGAATTATGATGGCCCATATGTGGTCAAGAAAGCTTTCTCAGGCGGCGCCTTGAGACTCGCAACCATGGATGGAGAAGAATTTGCCTACCCCACAAATGTTGACGTAGTCAAGAAATACTTCGCCTAAAAAAACGTCTAGGTGGATTGAAAACCCGAAAGGGCGATCCAGGCAAAAATTAGAGACATAATAAAAAAGCATCCCGATGGATTGGAAATCTCAAAGTACAATCCAAGCAAAAATTAGGGATTCATGGCAAGTAACTACATCCAACAAAGGAGCAAGTCCTCCACCAGCAGTAATGCTATCCATCAGGAAAACTCCATTCAAGGTCATCTTCGACGGAAGCTCAGGATGCCCAGAATTCAAAGTTGGTAGAAGGATAGTGGTCGTTATGTTTCAATGTAGCCCTGTTCCCTTAAATTACCATTTTCTAACTTTGTAAATACTCTATGGAATCACGCGCTTGGCTGATCTCCATCCTATCAATATAGTTTGAGCCCTAGTGCTTTTGTTTGCAATTCCAATTTGTTTTAGCTTTATAGAACGACGTTTTTAACATGATTAACGATTCTTGAAATAAAACAAAAATGAATTTACTTGTCAACATTTTTCTGCTTTTAAAATAAGGATGGAAATTTCTTTTAACTGATGAACATCGAATGAACATTGATCGCTTCTCCGAAAGCAATTGAGCTTCAGAGTGCAGAATCAAAGTACTCTTTCTAAACCTGTGCACCAAAATGAAAGATCAGCAGTGTCAGATGCGAATATTCTATCTGACATCCCTGACAGAGTTCTTATCTCCTAAGCCCGACCAACGGTTTTCCCCACAGGGATTATCTCTCCTAAGCAAGGCTGAATTGCTATCTTGAACAAATGGTACATCTTCGTCCCCTGCAGTGGTCGAGTATCCAGTCGTGTTCATCCGTCAGTTTGTATGTCGTGTCAGTTTTGTCAGCATATACATACATACATACATCATGCATTATTGATTTACATTCATATTCATATTGCATCACTATCACTCTAGTCGATCTTATCCCCTAGTGATAAAAGTCCTCTCAATCAAGTTGTCAGTCCTTTCCTCGTCAGGAAGCAAATCATCTGAGCGATCTCTCCTCCAGTTTATTTCTGGATCGGAGATGGTCCTTGACCACTTTGATAACTTGAACCTCTGAAAAACAAGAAAACTTTCGACAAACGTCAGTCTTCGCCATTGAAGATGATATCTTCGCTTTCCCGAATTAAGGAAAATCCTCAAAGAAAGCCTCTTAATCAAAGATTCGGCAGTATAGCAGTTTTTCTCTGAAAATTTGCTGACGAAAAGGTCATCAGCACCTCCAAATTGGATTACATTGCGTAGCATTTCTATGAGAAGATCTCGAAGAAAAGTATGATGTAATATCCCCAAGCGGGAAGCAGTCTCTCAAGAGAATCGTTTTCCCCAGTAGAGTCGACAAATGGCGTCTCCAAACTGAGAACTTTGTGCACCTCTACAGCTCAGACGAATGGGTTCCCCAGCAAGTCTGACATCAACACTTTTTCCGTCAAATGGCATCTCCCCAGGAAAATTCAGCAAGAAGTTTGAGGAAAACTGCTACGAATAGCGTCCCTTATCAAGGAATTTTATTGACAAAAGAAACTAAGACCAGTTCCTTGGTAGGAAACCAAGATCGAGGGGAAGTTTATATCAGAAACTAAGACTAGATCCTTGGTAGAAAACCAGGATCGAGGGGAAGTTTATATCAGAAACTAAGACCAGTTCCTTGGTAGGAAACCAGGATCGAGGGGAAGTTTATTTCAGAAACTAAGACCAGTTCCTTGGTAGAAAACCAGGATCAAGGGGAAGTTTTACCTTTTTTAAGTATCAAGGCTTAGCAAAAGAAGATGGATGAGCAAACTGCCATTCATAAACACTATTAAAATTTCGGGTATTCCGATATTTAATCCTCTTGCACCCCGAATGCCCGAATACCTTCGCTATTCACACCTTCGGGTCCAAGAAGATTAAATAGGGGCATCTGTCATACCCCAAGTTTTGACCACTAAGATTTCCCATCATTGTGCAAATCATCATCACAATATGGATGTACCTATTAATTAATCTCCTCAAAGATTGTTGAGCATTCACTACAATCAAAGAATAGGTTTTTAAGCCCTCTCAGTGCACTTAGACAAAGGATCAATCAAGAAATGACATGATCTTCAACTTGTCTAAACCTCTCAAAAACCTATAAAAGATCAAGAGGACTCCCACATCAAGAATCAAGCACAAGGTTGCAACATTCCAAGTGGATTAAGCCTCCAGATCGCCAGTGTCACCAAATTAGGGTTTTGGTCGACTGAGGCCTCCGGATGAAAATTTTCATCTAGGCATGAGCCAATGCTTCAAATCACAACCCAAGGTACTCCATGGGACCTCATGGACCCAATCATTAAGTCAATTTAGCCTCAGGGGATGCACTCATAAAAAATCAGGAATTAGGGTTTCTTGACCTAATTCACCCCTAAGTTGACTTTTGGGACAAAACATGAGCCAAGACCTCAAGACATGATTTGAGGGTCTCTAATACACTACATTGATCCACTTGCAATAATGGATTGATCCAAGAACCTTGATCCACAAGTCTCAAATTCACCAGGACCACAATTAGGGTTTCGAGGGAAAAGTCAACTATACCTTTGACTTTTGACCAAGACATGCTCCCAAACCTTGGGACATGATTCAATACACCCTATAACACCTATGGAATATACCCATTAGGTTTGATTTAGGTCAAAGACTTGATTTCACTAAGGATCGCACAGTTTGGAATTCATTCGATAAAAAGTCAACTGTGCACAAAAGTCAAGTTTGACTTTTTGAGATTTTTCACAATTATGGTTCCTTGACCCTAAAATGATGTTAATGTGTGGTTGGAATCATCATTCATCAATAAAAATCAAAGAAAATGAGTTAACTTGTAAAAGGGGTAACCATAAAAAACTTAGAATTTTTCTAAGTTGTGGAATAAAGTGGCTAGGGTACCAACTTCCAAGGGCCATAACTTGAGATCTAAGCAACCATTTAGGATGATCCAAAGCTGGATTTGTAGCTCTCATGGCATACTTTAAAAGTTTTAACTACATATCATTCCAATTCCTCATGGATTTTTAGTTATGGAGTGATCAAAATGGCTGAAAACACAAAAGTGACATTTTTCCAACACTTGGTGAAATTTTCACTAAGTCAGAATCTGCCTTATTTTTTTTCCAAATGTAGAGGCATTCTTCATTGTAATTCAAGTTGGATCAAAACCAAAGTTGCACATCATGTTGAAATAGGATATGTCAGCTTTCCAAAATGTCCAAGAACCCCATGAAACTCCACTTGAGCTAGGGGTTATGACAGCTGCAACATGCCTTGCTGCAAACTGTCTTGGCAAGGCAGATTTGTGCATAAGGGCTCGATTTGATCAAATTGTGCAACAAAAAGCATGGTTATCCATCTGCACACCTAAAGGGGGAACAAACAAGGGACAAGCACTGATATATCAGCCTCCAAAGTCCCAAAATCTACAAGTAGCATGCCAAACCTAAAAAGCCTAAAAGAGGCCAAGACTCCAATTTTGTTTCCAAGCATTCAATGGATGCACCAAGGTGGTATGAATTGAGCCTATTCCAGTTGAATGAGTCAAGGATAAGCTCTGAATCAAAGAACCATAGGCCTGTGCTCTAACCTCTAGTCAATGGCTAGAAGAGACTTGAGATTCCAAAGTGACCCAATTGGCCAAAGGCCTGCTGCAGTTGCCATTCCCTATTGATGGCAAAACAAACTTGACACACTATAAATAGACCTCATTTCTGATCAGTTTGAGTACACCAAAGGCCTATAACACTTGCCTTTCTCAAAATCACACTCTCACTTCCAAATTTGCCTTCTAACTCAAGTCACCATCGGGTTTTGAGTTTGAGAGCAATTCCAACCAAACCAATGGTTCACACACCTCACATATAACATATAGGAGTGATCCAAACTCTTACATAACATCTGGAACATCAGAATCACAAAATCACCAGCCATTTGCTCAAGCCTTTGACAGATTTGAAGTTGAAGTGCCAAATCAAGTTCTAGCTCAATTCAATGCACTCCAAGCATTCAGACACACTCCATAGCACCTAGGGAAGCTGTCCACATCATTGGAACCAAGTTGTAACACCTCTAACCTAGAACTCGATCACCAGCTGCAAGAGGTAAGCCTCAACTTGGTCATCTCATGATTCATGCATATTTCCTCGCACAATAATTTTTCCATATGTTCATAATCATGTATGGAGTGTTTCCCCTTAATTAATTGCTTTGTATGAATCGTGTATGAAATTTCTCAGCCTTCATGCAGAAATTAGGGTTCTTGAGGGTTCTCTTTGATTTCTTATTCCATGCTTAAAATAAATGAAATTAAAGACCATAGACATGATAGTGAGTTGAAAACGAGCAGATTGATATGTGGATTGTGTGATTTCATCAAGTATTCAGTGAGATTGATGAGAAAACACAAATCAGCCAAGAACAGGGCACGCGGGCAAAACCAAGGTGTTCTTGGCACCCTTTTTCAAATATTTGAATATTTGAATTTTTGTGATTTTATTTAATTGATTCAAAAATTAATTTCTATGTGAATTATAATGATTTTGAGTTGATTCTTTTTTTAATAATTCACAAAAATGTAAAAATATTTTATTTACAAAAATTTCCCAAAAATATTATTTATTTCATATATTTTATATTTTTGCAAAGAATTAATTTTTATTTGTTTTTCAACATTTTGAAAATTTTCTTTCTCTTGATTTTCCAAACTTAAATGGTTTTCAATCATTTTTGTGGGTAAAAATATGATTTTTGAAACATTGGTCCAAGATCACCACTCATTTTTCACATGTTTTCCATAATTTTTCTTATTTTTTAAACAAAATTAATTCCATTTTTAACAAAATTAGGGTTTTGATTAATTTCACCCTCATCAATCTTTTTCAAACTTTTTGGGCCTCTTGAGAGAGTGTAAGACCCAACCCTTTGAAAATATAAAACAATTTTTGGGCCTCAGACATTGTATAAGTCCCACTGTATTTTCAAAATTACGGCGCGATCGTCGCCTTTTAAAACAATTTTCAATTGGGCCTCTTCTTGAGTTTTAAGCCCCATCACTTGTACAAAAAACATCTTTAGGCCTCTAATAGAGTGTAAGACCCAACCCCTTTTTAACCAAATCCATTTTTGGGCCTCACTCATTGTATAAGACCCACTGCGTTAAAAAAATCTTGGCGCGATCGCCATTTCAAAAACAGAAATTCAAATGGGCCTCCCCTCTTGTTGTAAGTCCCATCTTTCTTTTTCAAAGCATCTTTGGGCTTCTCCTTGAGTTGTAAGACCCATCCTTTTGTACTGAAAACTTTTTGGGCCTCAGTCGTTGTATAAGTCCCGGTACGATATTCAAAACAACGGTGCAATCACTGTTAAACCTTGGGCCTCTCCTTGAGTATAAGCCCCAACAATCTTTTCAAAAATAACTTTCCTTTTGATTTAGATTCAAATATATATATATATATATATATATATATATATATATATATATATTGTTATCAAAACTTTCTTTAATTTCTTTGAACAACTAACAATACAGCATGAAAGCTTGCTCACCTGTAAGTTTTATCTGCTTTCATTTATGTGCTTTAATATATATAACTGTATTGTGGGAAGTTGCGCATGGTTAGTCTTCTTTCATACCCTTTTAAATACTTGTCATATATCAACTGTATATATACTAGTATAGCTATTTAGAGTTTTCCCCGGCAACTAGGTCTAGAACTAGGTAAAGCCTTGTTGGTCACTCTTTAAATACAGTCAAAACTAGATCCCCATAGGATTTCCAGATACAGTCTTGCCTTCTCTTGGGCTTAAACAATATGGAACAAAGAGAAAGGCAATATTCTTCGTGATCCTTTTCTCAGACTGTCACCCCTAGAAATTGTCAAAGAAATTCTACACCCCGGAGTTGATATATTCTCGGTAAATAGCATCTCTTGAGTTTCTTCAAACCGTAGAACTTACACTAAATGATTTATTCTCGGTGAATAGCATTTCTTGAACTTTTCTTGGTTTAGGACCCACAGGCTTCCTAAAAGTATCCCCGCCTCCTCTTGAAGATTGTAAAAGGACCCTCTGGCCTCTTAGAAGTTCTCATGCCTTCTCTTGGGCTTAATACAAGGACCCTGATGACCTCTTAAAGGTATAAGATAGAACTTAGTCATCCTTTGCTAGAGAAGTCTTTCCAGTATCAAAACTCAAACCGTTTAGGGTTGATTCTCATCCCTTAAAACACCCGCCTCCTATGGGAGGCATCATACAAAAGATAAAACTCTTCCACACCAGTAGACTTGGACAGTCTAAATCCCTCTTGAGTCTCAAAGACATTCTTAAGTTCCCTGCAACGTAGGAGAAACCCTGATCATCCAATAAATCCCTAACTGAGTTATAAAAACCAGTCCCTCTCCTAAAATCCCCAAGCCATGGTCAGTTTATCATAAGGATAACACTATCTCAAATCAGAACCTCTTGGTCTCTGATATCCCAACTCTTCTGTAAACCCTCAGCAAGAGTTGATTCCCCACTTGGACCTGCCTCGGGATCTCAATAACCCCCAGAAGAAGACAGCCTCCTCTTAGGCTTTGTATAATGATCTTTCCTCAGCATTTTAGCCTCCTCTTGGGCTTTGTACAATGATTCTCCCCTGCGGAGCTAACCTTTTCAGACTCTCTTATTGAGTCGATCACATTTTCAGACTCTCTTGTTGAGTTAATCACCGTCTCGGTCTCTCTTGTTGAGTCAATCACTTTTCAATACTCTCTTGTTGAGTAAACCCCTTTAGCCTCAATCTCGGGCTTTGTACGAGACAGATAAAAACATTCTCTTGTTGAGTCCATAGCCTCCTCTTAGGCTTTGTATAATGATTTCCCCCAGCAGGAGTTAACCTCCTCTCAAGCTGTGTATGATGATTTCTCCACCTTATTCAGCCACAATCATGGGCTTTGTACAGGACAGAAAAAAAAGCACTCTCTTGTTGAGTCGAACCCTTTTAGCCTCAACCTTGGGCTTTGTACCAGATATAAATTTAAATAAGCTTGGGACAAACATTTTCCTCAACGAAGTCAATTCCTCTGAGCCTTCATTTAGACTTTGAGGAATAAACTCCCAAACAGAGTCAAACTCTTTTCCGCCTCCTTCTTGGGCTTTGTATAAGATAGATAATACTATCCAGTAGAGTCAAATCCGTTTAGCCTCTGTCTTGGGCTTTGTACAAGACACTTAAAAATCCTCAGCCGAGTCAGTTAAATTTCTCATTTCAGCCTCAATCTTGGGCTTTGTACAAGACACAGACAAACTCCCTGACGGAGTCAAAAATCCCTTTTAGCCTCAATCTTGGACTTTGTACAAGACAGAAAGAACATTTTCCCCAGAAAAGTCAAGCTTTTAGCCTCCTCTTAGGCTTTGTATAATGATATCCCCAAAGAGTCAGTCTCTTTTTTTTCCTCAATCTTGGGCTTTGTACAAGACACATATACAAACAGTCTCTTGTTGAGTCAGCCTCTTCTTAGGCTTTGTATAAAGGACTTCCCTAGCGGAGTCAATCAACCTCTTAGCTTCAACCTTGGGCTTTGATCAAGGCACACAAAAATCAACATCCCATATAAAGGAAATTATGGTATTACTGGATTCACATATCCTAGTTAAAGTAATCCTCCTTTATAAACAGTCACCCAACAGTTACGATAAACAGACCAGATGTCTCCCTTTAGAGATGAAAAGTTCTCTCTCAGTCAAAACCTTTTAGCTTTAATCTTGGGCTTTGAACAAGACACTAAACATCTATTTCCTCCCTTAGAATAGGAGGAACTACGATTGCTCTGATTTCCCTGTTTCGTTTAAACGGGAATACGTAGGCATAAGATTGCGAAATCTTAGCGAGCATACCCTTCAAAAACTCTAGGTCCAATACCTTCACACATCAATCAAAACTTAGGTCCAGCACCTTACCAAAAAGATTGGGGACACCCGAACATCAACAAAAACTCACTCACTTACTCAAATTTCCCAAGAAACTTTCCCAACCCATTATCAGATAAACACCATCAATTACAAAGAGAAACCTAAAGCTAATATCCTGTGGATAACCACATATAGGATGGGTAATTGACAACTACCCATTGTATAACCTGACCCAGGACCCCCCAATATCTCTTAAGCGTTTGTTCAGTTAAACATTTGCATGCAAGGTTAGTTTTAGATAGCTTCCCTTTCCCTTTCAGCTTCATGGGATAAATAAGAAATCATAAAGTAGCACCCTTTCTCCTCGCGGAGGAAAACCCAAACTTCAGTGATAAGGTGGTCGCGTCACCGAAAAAAATCGCTCGCTACAATCCCAACTGATGACATTTAGAGCACTTAAGAGCTTCAATTATTCCAACTGACACAAGTTAGAGAGCATAGAGACTCAGTTGATCCCAATTGACACCGAATTCATCATTTTAGGGAAATATGAGGTATTACACTCCCCCCTTAAATTGAAATTCGCCTCCGAAATTACTCTTCTTAAAAATACCCACTTATCGCACCACCGTCATGGATCAACACTTGACTTAACTTCAGTTAGAACTTCTGACGTACTCGATTATTTTCAACTTATCTTAACAGATCAAATTCCTTGTTTTCCACAACTTCTCAAACTTTTTGGTCTTGACTATACTCTTGTTCCAACCGTGGTTAACATCTAACTTTGCCTTTCCTTAATTCATCTGTCATTCCATTCTGAAACACCTGTTCACATTCTTCTTTCGGAATTTATAACTTCATACTCTCCTAATGAATCACAAAACAAAACCACAATATCTCATCTTGGTTTGGGATAAACAACACTCATCATAGCCTCACTAGACAATTCAATGATTCCTTGTCTTCAACCAAATACTGACGGTTCTCCTTTTATAAATCCTCCAGCCTTTAAAACAACTTCATAATCCATCGATCGGTATCCTTATAATCCTACTTGATCTGAGACTATTCGCTGTAACCATTACACCTGACGCTTCAACTCTTCCATATTATGTACTAATAGAAGAGCACCATTAGCACGAGATTATCTTACATCCATCCTTACGAGCAACTATCCATCTGATCCTTATTAATCTGACTGAACTCTTTCATCTGTCACATTCCATTGTGCAACCCTGATTCCAACAGCGGAACATTTCAAATTCTTGGGCATCGCTAGTTAGCTAGCAGTCTGCGTAGAACACACTTATCCACCAGAGTGCCCACTAATTAAATAATGCGAGAACCTGACTGGCATTCATCAATAGAATTACTTCCTTGCTAACACACAATTGTTAGAATCGATTCAACATTCTCCAGACGATAGATATACAGGAAATATGACTACAACCATAAACACATAAAACCTTCAAATTCATTATGAGCTCGAAGAGATTTATCAAAATTAGCTTAATAACTTTCGATTTTGGTTACTACATTCCATATCAAATCTTCTTATGATATTCTGACTCATTCAAGAATCCTATTGACATGAGATCCCAACCAATAACAACATAACACCATCACCGAGCTTCAAGTTATCTGCAAGTCACCACTCCCAAAACTTAAGTCATCCATAACACAATTGCAAGTTTCCACACTAATCACCGATTCACACATAAGACTTCACACGCATTTGGAGATTGCGTTGTACTTCATGTCTAAGTTTATTCCTCTTGACATCCTGTTCTACATACAATCCAAGTTACATGCTTATCCTGTTCTACATCAATATCTCATTTCGACTTCTGCCTGGAAGGATAACTTACAAATTCCTTCAACTGGTAAAGTACACATTACACATCCGGTACCACCCCCACGGGGTCAATATCTTATGCCATGGACTCGCGAGAATTTAAAACAGCCATATTTTGACTAACCGTTCATGCCTTACTAACACCTACACAAAAGGTGTCAAACCGTTCCCCATAAGGTCACCACAAGTATTTTCCAACTTCATTCTTAAGGTCCTTAGTAGTCATAATAGTAATACATCCAAGATTCAATCACACTGAGTACAGTTCATAAGATTGTTTTCCCAACGTCGAACTCCTTTGGCATTCATACAGAAATCAACTGTGCAATATCCTTCTAAAGATTCCAACTCTGAAACCGTCAATCTGTCTTGCACTAACTTACAAGTTTATCCACCACTCGTACCTCCTCAACTTTCATAATACTCACCAACCACGATCAGCACCGGGTAACACAAAACCAAGCTAAAACATGCAGATTACACACTCCAAATGAGAAACAAAGCAAAATTCCAAAGTTCTGTCATAGTCGTACAACGAGTAGCCAGCGAAATAGCCTTCCGCTCGCCAAGGTTCGTACAACGACGCAAGCAGAATTAACCAAATGATGGCATTCAAGGGTCTTAACCACAAACTCATACTTGATTCACCCACAAGCAAACCTCAACACACAACCACTACTTGGTACCACATTCTTCACGGACATGTCATGCCAAACACACAACCTCATACTCTTACTAGAATTCCTTGGTGAGAATCAAAACAATAAACTTTCTTAGTCCCACAAAAGGTAGATTCGGAATACTTCAATCATCCAAAAATACGGAAAATCCTCCCACTCTTGACAATGAAGATAATACTTCCTCCTGAAGAACCTTGACATCTATCGCATGCTTATGGATTGGGATTCTCTTCCCATCCAATATCCATTGAACACTTCACTACACTGAAACCACTTATTGAATGACTTGTAACTGACAACTCTTGTCAACTACCTACAAGACCACTCGGTATAGTCCATTTCATGATTTACACTTAGTCCGTACTAAATCTTGGTTTGCTTCTCGTTACTTACCACAGTCTCACTTATTATAACACGATCCTCACTATTCAACAAAGAGTACGTTATTTCGAATCCGTATCAAAATTAGGAATCTATTACGTACACTTGTGACCACAATGTTACTACCACGTATATCATAATACAAAGGTACAACTTCTTCCACTCTACTTCCCGTGTCAAAAGTCTTAATGAGTGAACTGATAGAATTAGAGTTTGGCATACCTCAACCCTACAAAACCGGTTGGTAAGGTGAGGGGTGCCACTCTATATAAACCCTTTATGAGTCTTATCTTTAGCCAATGTGGGACTTGGGTTTTTCCCAATACACCCACTCACGTCTATCACTATTGCGCTTGGTGCATGGATATAAACGGTGAGTGACCCGAATTATCGATGTATGAGACTTGGTTTTTTCAATACACCCCCTTGCGCCCAGCACTTTTTGGGCTTGGTGCGCATATATAAATGTTGGGTGGCGCAAATCGATAGGCTCTGATGCCATTTGTTAGAGGAGTTTTACACTAGGGGGCATTGATACATAGTGTAGGACTAGACACCTTTGTGAAAGACACATCAGTTATCCATCTAAAACCTTAAGGTGATAGGTGAGTTGGTTCTTCCACTTACAAATGCTCAAGTCACCATATTCCTTTCCAATGTGGGACTATTTCCCCACTTACTCACACTTGCTTATATTATTCCAATATGAACAACCATCAAGAACACCTCCTTACTTAGCCTCAACAAAACTTAATAACTCCATTGTACATTCGCCCAAAATACATCTTGTTACCCTTTCATGCTGCAACGTTGGCCTCGTTCTCCATTCTGCGTTTGCTTCACTACCCATGGTACTTTTATTAATTCTAATTCCTAAAATCATCCTACTAGTTTCCTCGAATCCAATTTGCTTGTTTTATCTTTCATCACAAACCTCCTTTGCTCATACCGTTAGAACTTCTGTTACTATAAAATACTCTTTCCTTCCATAACACATTCTCTTATAATTGATCCTCGGGTAACTTATCACTTCCAAATTGGTTTCTCACTGAATATTGAATTCCTGGTGAACTATCCTAAACTCGATCTCCCTTCGTAGGCTCAATACACTTGATTTACTGCTACCCTTCGTCCGGTGCATACATGATTCACTTGGAACATGTAGTCGGGCCTTAGAGTCTCCTCTTACACTTCACCACTGCACTAGACTCTTACAGGGGTTTTGAACGTCCTCAGCTCTCACGTTCTCAACTATATGGAAGGTACCATTTTGAGCGTGCTCCCTAAAATAATCTTGTTCTTTCCAAATATCATAGAGACCTTAGAGTCTGAAATCCTGATAAACTACCTCATCTCCCAAATTCACGTCGTACGATCAACAAAACATCCTTCCTTCCCCACTGAATAAAATTACTTAAAATTCTTGTCTATGTCAGTGGTCAATCTGGTTTCACAAGAAAATCCTCATATTCCTCCATACCCTGACTATTCATCTGGCAGAGAACTTCAACTTTCCAACTCCATCAAATCTAAAGGATTGCTTGAACCATTCACCTCACTTTAGTTCCATGTTACCGGAAGCACAACTTCTACTAAGACCTCAACTGAGATGACCAGTTTTCCTTACTTATAACTTTTGGCTTGAGTCTACCCCCACAACACAAGTTTCGACAACACTTCGGAGTCTTCCTGGGTCGTTCAACCATGATATGATATTAGGAACCATGTTAACAAGACACATTTTTGAGGCAGGAATAGATTTACTTATGATGTTTCAAGGCTAGGTCGAGGATAAGACCTACTCTGACACCAACTGTATCACCCTGTATAATATATATGTAGAATAATACCATACAAGAGTTATTATTTGATACTGAGACCATCATAAGTGCCTATTAGCATAATTTACATACTTAGCCATTTCTAAACTTAAAAGACAACCTATGGTACAAGATATGGAAAGTTCCAAAACAACAAAACTAAGATCATGGTACAATATTCTTCATTGTACAAGATACATGGTAAGCAATACACCATGGAATAAACAAAATAGGTTATTATTATTATTATTATTATTATTAGCACTCCATCCAAAAAAAAAGTTTCATTCATTGAAATGAAGACAAATAGATCAAGCAAGAGACAAAAAGATCGCAAGAAAATAATTGGCATTTAACTTCCAAAAATATTACAACATTAAGAAGCTCATCCTTTTCCTATTCACTAGTTTAGTGAATTATGTTACAAATGCACAATTATTTTTACACCCTTCATCTTCTCATTTGCTGTTGCAAATTAAACCCCCTAGCTAACTTCTATCCTATATATATATATAGACCCCATGTTCTCGCGAAAGAAATTCAAACATATCATATACCATTACATTTTTCTTCTAATATACTACAATGGCTTCCACTCACAAACTTTTTGTTCTTGTAGTTCTTGTGATCATTTCATTCACATCATCAACATCTACAGTGGAGTCTAGAAAACTCTCTAACCCTTCCGGTTTGCCGATCCTTGAAGCAAGATTGAAGGTGAATGGCACCGAGCCTTCCAATTGTTGGGAATCACTTTTCAAGCTGCAAGCATGTAGTGGTGAAATCATAATATTTTTTATAAATGGTGAAACCTACTTAGGAAATGATTGTTGCAAGGCAATTAGGGTTATTGGACATGATTGTTGGCCTAAAGTTGTTGCTTCACTTGGTTTCACTAATTTAGAGACTTATACATTGGAAGGATATTGTGATGATGTTGAGAATGTTCATTCACACACATCAACTCTAGTTGAGCATAAGGAGAATATTATTCCATGACAGTATAGGACATGTTATGTAACTTTGGTCTTTTGTGATTTTCATTAACGCGTAATAACAAAGTTACAATTTTGTTTCTTTTCTTTATTTTTTTATGCATTCTTATGTTGAGTTTTGATGTATAACGAGCTTTCAACAAATAATTTAATTGTTCCTTACCGGGTTAGAAAGAGGATTAGGTTTATACTAAGTTCGTCGCATAATGAATTCGTGCATAATGCTCTAAATATCTTTCCTTATCCAGTTGAAGGCCCCAGCGAATTCTAAAAACTTCAGCCATTCATGGGAAGAAGAATTAGGTTCCTTCTTACAACTGCTACACAGCTCCATTAGCCTCTTTAATAGTACAATTCCACAAAGTGAAACCTTATTTGTCACACCCTTCATCAACATAGGCTAAGTACTCAGATGTTGATTTGGACTCACAGAAAGTAAATTGCGAGCAAATACGCGCAGGAAAACAAATTTTTTTTTTTGGAAAATTCATATGAATAGGCATGATATAAAATTATTACCTTTTGTGGCGATTATTGTTTGTTGCCGAACTGAGAGAATGATCACAAGCACTGCATGAACGCAACACATCTATTAAGTCTACCTAAACATAATGTCTTTGATCTGTGCTAGCTGATATATATATATATTTCTGAAGTTGTAGTGTTTTAAGAACCTCTAATGCAGGTTGCACGTTGAAAATGTGCACTTAAGCACACCTATCTTGTGGTATACCATATTTCACTTAAATGCATTATACCTTATCGTGATCCTCGTAAGATTAGCGATTATATTACACACACATTATAATAATCATTAAACAATATCTAGCAACACATCACTGTTACCCATGTTACAAAAATGTCATGTCTCTAGCAACACATTACTGCAACCCATAATACTTGAGATTTGATCGTTAATCTATCCATATAATAGTCTCAATGTGTTAATGATATCTCACTATACAATCAAACCTGACTACGAATACTTTAAGAACATTGTACTTATGTGTAATGGAGTCTCACAATTAAGTCATACTTCTCCCATTGAAAGTATATTTTTCACCTTTTATCATTATAAAAAAGGCAGAAAAAATTTAACTGAGAAAAACAAACATAACATAGAACTCATCTAACACATATAAACATTTAAATAACCCTAATTCATATATTGGAAAAGAAGAGAGTTACATAATGGAAAACCAAAATCAAATTTGAAATAAGAAAAGTAAAACAAGTTCTACTAGATATTTTCATTATCACTATCACTAAAAACCAAAGGGAAGAATGGTACTTAGAGCCATCAAGTTTGTTAGTTAGGAATGTGACTTGGGCATCCATCTGATTCATAGTTCTAGTGTGAGTTTTTTAGTTGGTAATGATGGCGTTGAGCATTGCTTCAATAAAGGAGCTTTGGGAAACCAATTGTGAAAGCCCTCTAAGTTTGAAGTTCCTTCTTTCTGGGATGCTTGTTGAGAAGCTTTATTTTATCACCTTTGGTCCACTGGGAATTAAAAATCCATTATCATCGTTATTTGAATCTGAGTCAAGGTGTGCTCCCCAACTTTAGTGAAACTTTCACTTGAGTCTGCCAAGTAAAAAATTGAATCCCACATGCAAAACAATTTTCAAAATCAAGTCACTATATGGTAATCATGTGCTTCCCTTTATACGACTCTCTAACATGTGTTGGAGTAACCTCCCCCCTCCATTAGCTCAATTAGTTTCATTGTTGGGAGTTAACTATTGGACAGGTGACTCCATACACAAGATGGGTGAATTGTGGAGGTTTCAAAATCTTTGATTTAAAACAAAATTGTTTTCAAAATCAGAGTTTGAAAACACTTTATCATAAATGTTTAAAAGTGCAATAGAAATTCTAAGTAAGGAAAATAAACGGAAATTAAAAAAGATAAGGGAAAAGAGATAACACTAGAGATTTATAGAAGTTCGGTCTTAAAAAATTGGCCTACTTCTCTCCATAATAATTGATCTCGAGAGTATCCACTAATGCTTGAGAGCGTTTAAAACATTAAGCCATCCCTTATATAAGGAAATGAAGTTTCAAGCGGACTTCTCACCAAACAGTAAACTGAGGTTAGTCTCTAAGACAAACAACCAACTTGGAAGGTTAGATAGAGAGTTGTTACCATTCATTAAGACATAATCATAATCTATTATAGACTTAAATATCCCTTATCTAATTGATTAGGTAAATTATCTAATCTATTAGATAGTTACCAAAAGTCTTCTAATCAATTGAATGATATCATAATGAACGGAATAGGCTCCAAAAGATTTTTAGTTACTTTAATTAATAGCCATAATACTTGTTGAAACACCTTGAGTCTTTACAATAGATTGATCACCCAGACAGACGCAATCAAGCGAGCTTTCACACTTCCTCTCTTTCACACACTGAAGATTTAAGTTTTTTTTCCAGATATCCTGTTGCTTGAAAACGTGTGATATCACATGCAAGTATATATGTATGTTTAAAGTAGCAATTGATATAATAGTAAGGATGTCAAACCCACAGGTAGTGGTAAAATAACTTAGGTTGATTTTGTAAAACTCTTTTTGTAAATGAGCATGAGTAAGAATAAAAATAATTGATGGTTGTCACAGGTTCAGTTTGGTAATCAACAATTTCAAAAATAGTTTAAAGATAGTAAATAATTTCAATAACGGAGTGCATGTTGGGAAATGATTCATTAATATAACTTGTATATTGTGTGTACATGACGTGTTATGTCGTTCCTGAAGAGCTCAGAAAGTGATCTTATGGTGAATCTCTACAACATCATAAACATATATAATAAAGTAAGGGGACAAATCTCAAAGCCTCGTTTGTAACTTTAATACATGTATAGTTTTATTCTGAATATCCTCTATGATTGTAGCTCTTTATCTCTAAAGTAGTTAATCTAATGAACATTTCTATCATACTATCTCCAATCAATTTTATCATAAAATTCACTTGTTGTTGGGTCTCTCATAATAACAATCTTGTATCTTTTCCTAAGTTGAGCATTCAAAGAAGAAAATTTATGATGTTTTACTACATGATAAAAGAAAGAACTAATAACACATCACTTAGCACAAACAAATATTTCTTATTAACCTCACATTGCTAAGCATAAAAGGGTTTAGCTCATGATGAGCTTAGTACATACATCAATATTGGATCTGTTGAGTCCCTACTTTTGAGGTTGGCATTAATTTTGGTAAAACTAACTTAACAGAATGATGTTGGACAAGATGTCCTAACATGTTGAACTAACTACAGGTTAAGATATTAGACAAGATGTCCTATCACGTGGATTCGACATCTTTGTCTGTTACAGTTTTGGTATAACAGTTTTTGGTAACAGGTGTGAATGGAATATGACTTGATTCCAGGTGACATCTGAGATTGTGGAATCAGAGATTCTGATTCTAATTGGAATATGCAGTTTCCTTGTAAGGAGACATTTTTGGTAACTTGGGATTGAAGAAAGGATTAGGTCGCAAATTCTGAGGAGGAGAATTGCTGCGCTATTAAAGCCCAATTCTAGTTGTGGTTTGCAATATAAATAGGTTGGAGTTAACCTAGTTTGTTGGTTGATTATTGCAGCTGTTTTTAGAAGTACTAGGGTTTGTACTTGTGTAAGCCTCTCGTGTATTGTGTGAATACTTGAGAAGGAATGTTTATTGAGTTGTAATATTTTCAGTCACTGCTGTGATTGGAAGGAAATTGAGAAGGGTCTCATACCTAGGAGTGTCTTAGGTAGAAATCTAGGAAGGGTAGTTTCTAGGTGCTAAGTTGTAAACGTTGGAGTTTAGCTTAGAACCAATACTACTTAGTGATTTCATTCCTGGCTCGGTAGCCCCCAGACATAGGTGTTGTTGATCACCGAACTGGGTTAACAATTTCTGTGTGTTGTTAACATTCTGCTGTTTACTTTTGTTCTTCTTAGATCCTTGTGAGAATCAGAGATTAAGTGTCACGACAACCTGTCTGACATCTTCGTGATATGCTTAACCAAAATTTCAATTAGTATCAGAGCAGGCATCCTGCTCTGCTTCTGGGTGAGATTCAGGGACGATACTTTCTGGTTCGATGGATAAAGAAGGCAGAATTCTGAATAGACCACCAATACTTGATGGTTCCAACTATGACTATTGGAAAGTTCACATGGTGGCGTTTATCAAGTATATGGATGGAAAGGCTTGGAAGTCTGTGGTTAAAGGGTGAAATCCACCAAAGATCAAAGACAAAGACGGGAAGCTCACTGAGGAGCTGAAACCTGAAGAAGATTGGGACGATGAAGATGATAAGCTTGCTCAAGGAAACTCCAAAGCCTTGAATGCCTTGTTCAATGGGGTGGACAAGAACATCTTCAGACTCATAAAAATTACATTGTTGCAAAGGATGCGTGGGAAATCCTGAAGACTGCACATGAAGGCACCTCTCGAGTCAAATCCTCAAGACTTCAGCTTCTCACTACTAAGTTTGAGAACCTGAGTATGAGAGAAGATGAAAGTATACATGACTTTAGTATGAATATTGTTGATATTGCCAACACATCCAGTGACCTTGGAGAAAAAATTCCTGAAGTAAAATTGGTTCAGAAAATTCTAAGGTCTCTCCCCAAGAGGTTTGATATGAAAGTGACAGCCATTGATGAAGCCCAGGACATAAATATCATGAAGGTAGATGAGCTTATGGGATCTCTTCAAACTTTTGAGATGGCTATTAGCCAAAAGGATGAAAAGAAGAAAAGTCTTGCCCTTGTGACCAACCAAGAAGAGGGTGACACTAAAGAGGATTTGTCCAAAGTTGCAGGGTTCCTTGAAAAACAATTTCATCAACTGGCAAAGCAATTGGATGAGAAGTCGAATGCAAATATCAAGGCTCAGACTTCTGATATCCATAGATCATGAAATTTTGGGAGAAGACCTAGCTATGATAGAAAACCCAATCGAGGGAAGGGAATTCAGTGCTTTGAATGTGGAGGTTTTGGACACACAAGAGGTGAGTGTCCCACGTACCACAAGAAGGAGAAAAAGGGTCTATCCACCTCGTGGTCTGAGGATGACTCCTTAAGCGATGGAGAGACTACTAAGAAGGTGTCTGCAATGATTGGAGTGTATGATTCTGACAAGGAGTCAGAGAATGGATCACTAAACCCTAAGGACTTTGCTAAATTGTATCAACTAGGACAAGAGCAGCATAATCTTATCTCACAACTGTGTGATGAAAGATTGAACCACCTGTAAACGATCTCGGATTTAGAGGATAAAGTGGAGTGGTTAAACTCCAAGCTCAACAATATGACCAAGTATATAAGGATGATGAACAACAGCTCACATATGCTAGATGAAATCCTTATGTCAGGAAGAAATGCCAGAAATGGAAAAGGGTCTTAACTATAATGATCAAGTTGAGATCAAAAGACATAGGACTGGAGGGAACTCAGCCCAGGTGATGTCAAGAAAGATGTCTCAACTTCACAAAAGGCCTCAAAACAACTCTCCAGGAAAACAAAAACAGGACAAACAATGCTATTTTTGTGGGAAGTTTGGTCATATAAGGGCTCACTGTTACAAGTTGAATGGATATCCTAAATCTTCAAAACAATCTAGAAGAAGAAGGAAGACTCCCAAAGGGAAGAAGAAATGGATCCCTAAGGATCAAACTGTAGTTTTCATTGCCCATTCCTCCTTGAGAGCCTCCGCCAAAGAAGACTGGTACTTTGACAGTGGTTGCTCCAGACACATGACTGATGTGAAGAAGTTCTTGGCTGACATCAAACCCCATCCCAGTGGCCATGTCACCTTTGGAGATGGCTCAAAAGGAGTAATCAAAGGTGTTGGCAAGCTAAAGTATGAAGGCCAACCTTGCCTTGATATAGTTTTGTATGTCAAAGGATTAACTGCAAATCTAATAAGCATCAGCCAACTGTGTGACCAAGGTCTTAAGGTAAACTTCTCTGAATCTGAGTGCCGGGTTACATATGATAAAGAAAAACTCATTATGAAAGGTGCCAGATCCAAGGATAACTGCTACTTGTGGGCTCCTCACGAAACTCAGAGTCCCTCCACCTGCTTGGTGTCAAGGGAGGATGAAGTAAAGTTGTGGCATCAGAAACTGGGGCATTTACACTTAAAAGGAATGAAAGAAGTCATATCCAAGGAAGCTGTCAGAGGAATTCCAAATCTTAAGATAGATGAAGGGAAGATATGTGGGGAATGTCAGATTGGTAAACAAACTAGAATGTCACACAAAAGGCTTCAACAACAAACCACCTCAAAGAACTTAGAGCTTATCCATATGGATTTAATAAGACTTATGCAGGTCGAAAGTCTTGGAGGAAAAAGGTATGCCTATGTGGTTGTTGATGATTTTTCTAGATACACTTGGGTGCACTTTATCAAGGAGAAATCATAGGTGTTTGAAGTTTTTAAGGGATTGTGCCAGAGGCTTCAAAGAGAAAAGGATTGTGGTATAATCAGAATCAGAAGTGACCATGGGAGGGAATTTGAAAACAGTAAGTTTGATGAGTTCTGCTCCTCAGAAGGAATTAGTCAAGAGTTCTCTTCACCCGTCACTCCTCAACAGAATGGTGTGGTTGAGAGGAAAAATAGAACTATTCAAGAGTGTGCAAGGGTCATGCTCCATGCAAAGAAACTCCCGTATCACTTTTGGGCTGAAGCAATGAACACAACTTGCTACATCCTAAACAGGGTAACCATCAGGTCGGGAACTTCTGCTACCTTGTATGAATTATGGAAGGGTAGAAAACCAACGATGAAATACTTCCATGTCTTCAGAAGCAAATGCTACATTCTGGAAGATCGTGAGCAGTGGAGAAAGATGGATCCCAAGAGTGAGGAAGGAATATTCCTAGGTTACTCCACAAATAGCAGAGCATACCGTGTCTACAATCCAAGAACTCAAGTAGTATTGGAGTCCATAAATGTTGTGGTTGATGACTCTCATATGGAGGTTGAAGCTACAAATGATATTAGAGTATTCTTTCCAATGGAAGAGGAAGATGTCACAGAAGATGTTGAAACACCTCAAGACAACTCTGAAGATATTGCAGTACCCAACGATGACAATCATGAGTCTACTGTGACCGAGAGAGTTGACAAGGGACCTTCAATCAGAATACAGAAAAATCACCCTAAGGAACTCATAATAGGGGATCCAAATGGAGGTAGGATGACTTGATCACGCGATATGGTGACGAGTGCATGTTTTGTGTCAAAGATGGAACCAAAAAATGTCAAGGAGGCCTTGACAAATGAATTTTGGATTAATACGATGCAAGAAGAGCTTGGGCAGTTCAAGAGACATGATGTTTGGGATCTTGTACCCAGACCAGAAGGATCAAATGTGATCGACACTAAGTGGGTATTTAAGAACAAGTCTGATAAACATGGAGTTGTCACAAGAAACAAGGCCAGACTTGTTACACAGGGATATACCCAGATAGAGGGAATGGATTTTGATGAGACTTTTGCTCCTGTGGCTAGACTGGAATTTGTGCGACTGCTCCTTGGAATAGCCTGCCTTCTGAAGTTCAAACTCTTTCAAATGGATGTTAAAAGTGCCTTTTTGAACGGATATCTCAGTGAAGAGGTCTATGTGGAACAACCCAAAGGCTTTGTTGATCCAACATTTCCAGATCATGTCTACAAGCTGAAGAAAGCCTTATATGGGTTAAAACAAGCTCCAAGGGCCTGGTATGAAAGGCTGACTGAGTTCCTTGTTACAAATGGCTACAGAAAGGGAGGAATTGGTAAAACTCTCTTCGTCAGAGAAAGGGAAGGTAATCTCATGATAGCACAAATCTACGTTGATGACATTGTTTTTGGAGGAATGTCTGAAGAGATGGTCCAAAATTTTGTTAAGTAAATGGAGTCTGTGTTTGAAATGAGTTTAGTCGGAGAATTAACCTACTTCCTTGGTCTCCAAGTCAAACAAATGGAAGATTCCATTTTTCTCTGTCAAGGGAAATATGCCAAGAATATTGTTAAGAAGTTTGGCTTGGAAAATGCAAAGCACAAGAGGACTCCTTCCCCTACACACCTAAAATTGACAAGAGATGAGAATGGTGTAAGTGTTGATCAGAGTCTCTATAGAAGCATGATTGGAAGTCTCCTATACCTTACAGCCAGTATACCTGATATAACATTCTCAGTAGGAGTTTATGCAAGGTATCAGGCTCAACCCAAAGCCAGCCATATTAATCAGGTAAATAGGATTCTGAAGTATGTGAATGAAACATGTAACTATGGACTACTCTATGCACACAACTCTGACTTTGTATTAATAGGATACTGTGATGTTGACTGGGCTGGAAATGCAGATGATAGAAAAAGTACCTCTGGTGGATGCGTTTTCTTAGGAAACAATTTAATTTCCCTGTTCAGCAAAAAGCAAAACTGTGTCTCTTTGTCTACTGCTGAAGCTGAGTACATTACAGCAGGGAGTAGCTGCTCTCAAATGATGTGGATGAAACAAATGCTAACTGAATACAATGTCCCACAAGATGTTATGACACTCTTCTGTGACAACTTGAGTGCAATAAATATTTCTAAGAAACCCATCCAGAACACCCGAACTAAACACATTGACATCAGGCATCACTTCATTCGAGATCTGGTGGAAGATAAAGTCATCATTCTGAAGCATGTGGCCACTGAAAATTAACTTGCGGACATTTTCACTAAAGCTTTGGATGTAAATCAATTTGAGACATTGAGAGACAAGCTTGGAGTTTGCCTATCTGATGAGGCATAACTTTCCACTGGTTGTGGGAATGGTATTCTGGTATCTGAATATGTATTCCCACCATATTGAGGGGGTTTTTCTGTACTCTCTCTTACTTTATTTTTTTTGTTGTGTAAGAGCTAAATGCCCAGGATAATTTTCGTTTCTGTTGGGTGTGTAATTTATTGGTTTTTGAGTTAGTCCTTCTACCTTCGTCATATTGTGGCTAAAAAGGGGGAGAATGACTAACATCATTAACCTTTGCAGAGTGTCTATTAACCATTGAGGGGGAGTAGATCTGAACTGATTGAGGGGGAGACATGTTATGATTCCGCTGCTGCTCTGATAGTGGTCTCCCTGATATGTTTCTGCAGGTCAATGAAAGTTAGTTTTAGCCAAAACCTGCCAAAGGGGGAGATTGTTGAGTCCCTGCTTTTGAGAAAGATGTTGGACAAGATGTCCTATCACGTGGATTCGACATCCTTGTCTGTTACAGTTTTGGTATAACTGTTTTTGGTAACAGGTGTGATTGGAATATGACTGGATTCCAGGTGGCATCTGAGATTGTGGAATTAGAGATTCTGATTCTAATTGGAATATGCGGTTTCCTTGTAAGGAGACATTTTTGGTAACTTGGGATTGAAGAAAGGATTAGGTCGCAAATTCTGAGGAGGAGAATTGCTGCGCTATTGAAGCCCAAGGCCAGTTTTGGTTTGAAATATAAATAGGTTGGAGTTAACCTAGTTTGTTGGTTGATTATTGCAGTTGTTTTTAGAAGTACTAGGGTTTGTACTTGTGTAAGCCTCTCGTGTATTGTGTGAATACTTGAGAATGATTGTTTATTGAGTTGTAATATTTTCAGTCACTGCTGTGATCAGAAGGGAATTGAGAAGGGTCTCATACCTAGGTGTGCCTTAGGTAGAAATCTAGGAAGGATAGTTTCTAGGTGCTAAGTTGTAAACGTTGGAGTTTAGCTTTGAACCAAATTTGCTTAGTGATTTCATTCTTGGCTTGGTATAGCCCCCAGACGTAGGTGTTGTTGATCACCGAACTGGGTTAACAATTTCTGTGTTGTTTACATTCTGCTGTTTACTTTTGTTCTTCCTTAGATCCTTGTGAGAAGCAGAGATCAAGTGTCACGACATCCTGTCTGACATCTTCGTGATCTGCTTAACCAGAATTTCAGGATCCTAAGCTAAACATTCATAAACATATAATGAAAAAGAAATGAAAACCTAAGAGTAACTTCTTCGTCTTCTTGAAATCTTTAATCAGCAAGAGACAACATATGTCACTGTTAGCTCCTAATTTCGATGTCTGATATTGGGTTAAGAGTATTAATCAAAGGAATAGAATTTTAAGAAGTTTTGGAAGACTTCGACTGGAATGGTATTCCCAGAAATTCTAGTCGAAAGTGTCCTTGTGCAAGAGAGACATATTCTATGGACTTAGAAATATATCTAACAATTTGGAAGTATTGTTCGACAGAAGCGCTGCTGATGACGTTCGATTGAAGATTTGAATTTAAATAAGGGAGGGAACTTTGTTCTTATCAATTGATGGTAGAAGACACATGGAGAGCATTTGAAGGACGAAGACATGCAGAATGCCATTTGTCTTGCTCTAGTTAGTAGACCGTTAGGGGTAGTTATTTTTGACTATTATAAATAGCAAGTCTTAGTGTTAGGATTTTTGTGCGTTCAAGTTTGTACAAATTCCTTAATTACTCAAAGTATCCACGTGTAGAGAAATGAGTGTGTGAGAAATGTACATTTGATGTAACACCATCTTTTTTATTCAATGCAATTTAGTTAGTCTTTGCCCAGAAGTTATCTTTTACTTTTTGCAAGTTAGTTTCCAATGCACTTTCGATCATTTCCCTGCATTACTTTTTCTTTAATATTGTCGAAGTAGACTTTCTTTAAAATCATGAATGTTTTCGAAGTGTTCATCTTTTTCCAAATATCATTTTAAGTTATTTAGCACATGTCCTAGTATTTTGTATGGTCGATCCTGCAAGTGATCCAATTTCTTATTGATTTGGTAGACCAGAGGTTGTTTGCTAATTTTAACTGTAAACAAATTGGCACGCCCAGTGAGACCGTGCTAAGTAATATTTGAAAACAATTTTTTTCATTTTTTGAGAATTTATAATTCTGCAATCAATTGTCTTTTCTCTTTCGAAAAACTTCGTTGTATGTTATTAAGAGGTGGTAAAGTAGCCATCACAAATGAATATACATGAGGAAAATGACAAGTACAAACCAGCCAAATAATTCGAACCCTCAGCCAAATAGTTCGAATCCTCAAACTATGGCCAGTATTAATGTAGAACAACCCCCAGGATCTTTGACTGGGGGACCAACGGTTTCAACGCCTGTTTCTGAGACCATGCCATCCATGGCGAGTTCAATCCCTACACATTTGATTCCCCATACTCAACCCATTCTAAATTATGTCAGATCAAGGGGACCACCAAGGACTCCCCCACCAGTTGGGAATTCCAGTTTCCAACAATTTGTTCCCCCTGGATGGTTCACAATGTTGCCACCAAATTTGATCCACAATTGGACCCAGTTGGAACGTTTGTTTCACGAGCAGTTCTATATGGGAAAAATTAAGATTAGTCTAAAGGAGTTGGTTAGTATAAAACAGAAGTTTACTGAGCCAATAGATGATTATCTGAACAGATTCCGACTGCTCAAGACTAGATGTTTTACACAAGTACCAGAACATGAGTTGGTCAAAATGGTCGCTGGAGGCCTGGATTATTTCATTAGGAAGAAACTAGATACCCAATACTTGAGGGATATAGCCCAATTGGCTGACAGGGTTCGACAATTAGAGCGCCTGAAAGAAGAGAAGGCTAGGGCAAATAAGAATAAAAGAATAGCCTACGTCGAATTCAATGAAGAAGATGAAGGACCTTATAGTGAGTCATTGGTTTTCGACGAAAGCGAGATTGATCTTGCTGAATTAAAACAAGGCGCACCTTACTCTTGTAAGGTTTTGGCCCTTTCGAATGGAAAGAACCCTGTCGAACCAGAAAAAAGCGATAAATTTCCTAATAAAACTTACACTTTTGACGTTACTAAATGTGACAAAATTTTCGATTTGTTAGTCAAGGATGGTCAAATGATAGTGCCTCTTGGTGCTAAAATGTCTCCTTTAGAACAAAGGAAAAAGAGAGGTTTTTGTAAATATCACAATTTCTTGGGTCATAAAACTTCCCAATGTTTTTTTTTCAGGGATCTTATTCAAAATGCTATCCAGGAAGGAAGACTGAAATTTGGAGATAAGTCGAAGAGCCAGATGAAGATTGACTCTGATCCTTTGCAAGTTGTTGACGCTCATTACACAGAGCCAAATGAAGTCAACATGGTCGAGATTACTAAAAATCTCGACAACACTGTCAACATGGTCGAAGTCACTAAGGACTTCAACAATGGAGTTGTTATGGTCAGGATTACTGAAGATCTCAACCAGAAGTTTATGAAAAGTTTTACTAGTGAGGTTGCTCAAAGCTTCACCAAAGAGACTACTGATGGTTTCAATTTGGGAGTCACTGAAGACTCTAATGGAGGGATCACTGGGGGTTTTAGTTTAATGATGATAACAAATGAAACTGCTGATGGTTTCATTCGAATGGACAAGGCCGATGAAGGCCTTCAAATGAAATTACACAAGTTGGACATCACTAATGATGTCAACATGGATATCCACATCGTGAAAATCTCACAAGACACTCCCATGGAGGTCAACGAGGAGCATCGACAAGAAGAACATAACAAAATAGCATACCCTAAACAAGAGGAGACTCTGATGGATTTCCTCCATAGGTGCCAGAGGAAAAACTCAGAAGTGATGTTGTGTCCTCGATGCAGTGTTGTGTTTGATAAAAAGGCAGCCCAAAACCTTGGAGGAGTTAGGAAAGCCAAACAAAGACATGAACAGAGAGCCCCTCTGTAATACCCCAAAATTTGCTCTCCTCTTTTGGCATCATAGCATGGCATTATCATTTATCATATCATATCCACCTCACTAGCATTGCATTGCATTTAACATAGAAAAATGAAGCATGGCATCCTTCTTACCATCAGGGCATGTGATCAAGTGGAAGGTGGACAATCAAGGAATCATTCAAAGCACAAAAAGGTCAATCAAGTGGGCTCTATGCAAGCCAAGAGGTCTCTCATGTCTCATACTATCTCAATTGATCTTCCACAACCTCAAGAAGGTGAGATTCAATAGGAGATTGAAGCACTACATCTTTCACTATGCAAGAGGTTCAAAAATTGAAGGAAAACCCTCAAAAGAGATAGCTCATTGATTCAAAATCATTCTCAAGTGGCATTTCTCATCATCCTTTAAGAGGATACACAACATACTCTGAGGAATTTGGATTTGGAAGATGTGCAATTTCCTCCTAACCAAAGGGGGTCAAAATTAGGGTTTCTAATAAAATCAGGATATCTCTGATTTTTTGGACAAAACTTGATGTCATGGTATTCCATATGTCCTTAAGTGTATGTATGTGGAAAATTGCATTTCAATTGGTTTTAGAAGTGGTTCAATTGGAAGAAAGATCAAAAATCAGGAAATTGGGGCAAAGTCAAATAATCAGGGGAAAAAGTCAACTCTTGACTTTTTGAGCCCAAAATCATGAAATTCATGTTACCTATGTTCAATGTGCAAAATTTGATCAAGAAACTCCAAAGGAATCATGAAAAAATCAAGATGTGGAAAGTTGCCATTTTTGGATGAAGTAGGGTTACTAAAAATAGCAAGTTTTGGCCATTTTGCATCAGAATTTGAACCAAGGCCATTTAAATTTGGAGCACCAAATGAAAAATCCACTCTGCCTCAATGAAAGATCTTGTTTTAATCTTCAAATCCATGTGTGGAACATCTCCATTGGATAAAAATTGAGTGAGATATGATTGATCAAAGTTTGAGCAAAGTAGGTCCAAAACTAGGTCATGACCAAGATTTTCAGGGCACGCGCGCAGTCATTTTCTCAAACACTTGGTGGGCCAAATGTATTGATCAATTACTCATGATTAGAGGCTTCAAATGGAAAATCTTTCAACATCAAAATTGTTCCTCTATGTGAGATCTTCAAAGTTGGTGTTTATCAATTTTTCATCTGATCAAAGGTTAAGGAGTTATGATGGCTCAAAGAATGGTCATTGCAACTGAAATTTGACCAGGTCACAACCAGGTCATGCCACAAGTCTGCGCACCCATGTACCAGCTTCTTTTTCCATCTGTTTGAGGTCATTTTTAGACATGTTTGAGACCTCATTCCACTTCAATTTCCAAATCAATATTGTGCTCCAATGCATCCTCTTTCCAATGACTCCTAAAACACACCAATTCATTCATTGAGTAGAGAGAAAAACTTCCTCAAACCACCTCATGTTGATACTGATGCATTGACAGACTGGTGCACGATTTTGGTTCACACACACCCCAAACACTTCATCACATCAGCTTTCCACATTAAACCAAACACACATGACTTACACATTGCACACTTGCCTTGGCATACATGAGAATGGAAAGAAACAAACTTGCTGAGCAAGTTTCTGCTACAACCAGCCGTGCCTTCATTTTCTTTTCACCTCCACCATAGCATATCATGAGTTGCCATCACCATATCATTGCTCTCCCTAACTAACTTGACTCAGTTAGTTAGGGATGACTCACCCAAACCACCATGACTCAGCTGACTCACTCAGTTAACTATGGTTAGCTCACACTATAAATAAAAACTTCACTCTCAAATTTCATTCCTAACTTCATTTTTCACACATTCACTTCAGAAACTTGCTCTTCTTCTCTCTCAATCTCACCATTGCCATTGATTCTCGAGCTTCACCTTGTTCATTTCCTCATTTTCACTTCAGAATCTCTCTGATTCTTTCTCAATTTCACTACCTTGCAACTGGTTTTGAAGCTTGGATTTCATTTCTTCTCCATTGAATCATCATCCACCACTGCATCTAAGCCTTTATTTGGCCAAAAGAAGCTCAAAGAGGAAGCAGCATCTCTGGTTTTCTGAAGAACATCTCAAGGTCTCAAATCTTCAGGTACGAATTTCCACCATTATAGACTTGATTTGAATTGGCTTTCAGGTTCTTGAGGCTTCTTATAAGCTCAAGAATTTATCTGGCTAGTTGATAGGCCTTTAGAGGCATAGTTGAAAACTTAGGGCAGGACTTGATCTCTTCTGTTCTTTATGCACGTGCTTGATATGTGAAAAATAAGTGTGCATTCTTGATCTACATGAGCTCAGCTTCATTTTGGTATGCGTATTGTACATTTCTGTGAACATGTGAAGTTGCAGACGGTGGTGTGTGACCGGAGAAGGTGACCGGAGGTCCCTCTCCGGCCGGTGGTCTTTATGTTAGGGTTTTGGCCAGAATGAATGTCAGCCGCATGATGTTGTTGATCTAACGATCCAAAACGCGCCAGCACATAAAAAACTCACATGCCTCTCACGTGTGGCTTCTGATTCCATTTTAAACATTGTGTGTTGTGGCATATGGTATGGAACGTGGACATGCGTGTGTGAGCGTTTGATCTGATTACTTTGACTTTGGCTTGACCTTGACTCAATCTAGTGGCTATTAATGAGTCAATTTTGTTGACTGAAGAACATGCTAGTTATGGTGTTTTGCGCGCTTAATGGACCCTAATCAGATTGCTACCCACACCCCCATGTTTTCAAGCCCAATTGAATTGAACTGCATAATTGCTATGTTCACACCTCCCCTTCCCTTGCATTTCATTTTATTTTTCTATTTTTTATACACGTTTCATAATTAATTTTTAAAAATACCAAACTCCATCATAAAATTCTACAAAAATTCATGTGTATTCTTAAAACATTTAGGAAATTTTCTATGATTTTATTTTCTGATTTTATGACCATTTTGCCCCTGTTCCATTATTTCTTTTGAATTTCCATTTGTATGCATACTTAATGTGACATATGATTTTGTGCATTTTTGTTCTTGATCATAAAAAATGATTTTGATGCCTTTCTTTTTGCATTGTGGTCACAATATGTTGAGGTATGTTTGAGATTTATGAGATGATTTTTAAGTCTTTTTTGGATGACTTTTGATGTGTTGCTTTGAGCATGAATGCATGAAACTTCCATGAGACTTTGACCTAATTGTTGAGTGACTTTGGTTCTGATTCATTGCTTGTGGACTTGATATGTTAATGGCATGTGTTTAAGGGGTTTGATTGGTGAAAGTCATAATTTTTGAAGCATGTTTGCTATTTGTTTGAAGCATGAAGTTTAACTTGTCCATTTTGTGAATGCATGCCTCATGTTTGGTTTGCTTGATCATGAAGGCACTTGTGCCATGAGTTGTGGTTTTGTTTGAGGATGTATAGCATGTTAATTGACTTCTGATTGTGACATTTGGGTTTCATCTTTGCATGTTTGATGTTTATCTTGCACCTTAAGTCACTTGTTTCACAAGTATGAACCACATTCACATCACTTCACCTCTTCTTCTTTGCTTCTTGTTGGATTGAGATTTTGTTTGCATGATTTGGTATGCTCATTTAGGATAACATTAGGTTGTGTAAATATGAGTTACATTCTGACTTGGAAGCGTGTATAGCATTCAATCTCATTTTACTTTGTTTGTCAACTTGTTTGAATTTGATTTGTTCATTATATTTTCTTACTTTACTTGTAAGTGATTGTGCTAACCATGTAGGGGCTTTGGTAAGTTTCAATTGAGTGTGGATAAGGAATCCACATTCAACTTCTATCCTTTCTCTTTTACAATTCCATTTTGTGTTTTGTTAAGCACTTATGTGCTTTCTTTTAATAACTCATTACTTCCCCTTTTGAATTACAATTCATCTTCTACTTTGGAAGTGAATTGTTTAATTCTTTCTTTCTTTAGACTTTAGGTTGAAACCTCACCAACCTTTAGGATCACTCTCTTTAATCTTCAATTAGGATTGAGTCTTAGTCCATATAGATTTTTACCTTTATCCTCCCTTGAGTCTCTTTTCTCATCTCAAAGAAAATTCAAAACATATAATAAAGGTAGGCATTTATTGCATTTAGGCCTTTCATATAAAGAAAAGATTATAAGGGGTCTTCTCTTGTAACCTTAGAATGTATAGCATATAGCCCATCTTGGGTCAATGTGTTAAACATTTGATCTTGTATGAGGGACTTAAATGCAATACTTGTTGAAGGTACAAATAAAAAACACTTCTTCATTTCTTAATCAACAAAAACACTTAATAAACACAAGTATGCTAGTGTGTTTGAACCTTGACAATTGGAACTAAGGGTGGGGGTCTTCTTCACTCTTAGTGTGCTTTCTTGCCCATTCCATCTTGGAATGTGAGAATGTACACATTCCAATGACTAAGATCCAGATACACTGTCATATGCAAACAAATCCAAAACACTTCCTTCTAAAAGACAAAAACAAACAATAACGTCTTTCCTTCGGGAATTCTTTTCTCATCTCATTCATTCTCAACGCACGAACACGCTTCTACTCGTTCTCTTGCAAGATGGTAACGCACTCGGACCAGCGAGCCTGCAACACCTGAGCTAGAACGTAAGCCGTTCTCTAAAAAACACAAACAATCCATCCCCAGTGAGGGGAACTACGTCGCTCTGATTCTCATGCTCCCGATGAGATACGTAGGCAGTGGGGTAGGGCCCATGCGAGCACTTCTTTTATTTTCCCTACATTTGTTTTTCTTCCCTTTTCCATTCCTTTTTCAGTTTCTTTCTCAGTATTCTTTTCTTACACCCTTTGATCGAGACAAGCAAGCGTGGATCCCATCGGGTACGATGGACGCGAGGGGGTGCTAATACCTTCCTCTCGCGTAACCGACTCCCGAACCCATTTCTCTTGGTCGCAAGACCATGCTTTTCCTTTCTCTCAGGTTTATGCGGTGTTTCCTTTCCCTCTCTTGGGATAAATACACATTGCTGGCGACTCTGTTCGGTGCCACTTTCGCGTTTGTACTAGGATGAAAATCCCGGGAGCGACAGCTGGCGACTCTGCTGGGGACTATTGTATCATCCTTAAGCGAGTCAATCCTAGCGCTTGTCTGCTTTTCTTTCATTGGGTGTTTACTGTTGTGTTGTATTTACTGTTTTATTGTATGGTTATTTACTGCTTTACTGTACATTACTGTATTTACCGTATTTTAGCATTTTCATTTCATATGATATATTATGCTATACTGGACTGTGTTGTTTTCTGTTTGGCGGGATGGGATTTCTGAGAGATAAGCCCATTACACAGGCTTGAGTATACACTTAGAATTAGAGTGGAGAGTAGTGGGACCTACGTGCCGTTTGGAGTGCGTTGGGTGTTCACGAAATTCACAGCTAGACGAGGCTATCTTGGGACACGTCGTGGCATGCGCATCTTGCGTATTCCAGGATGTAGATCTAGAGAGCTGTCGACTCTAGTGACCGATCATGAGGACCTTAGTGGAAATATCCCTCTTTAGTGGTGACAATGGCAGACCACATTCTGTGGCAAACCCATTCGCACCCGAGGGCCCACTTTGGAACTTGCATAGGATGACCTTTATTTTCTAAGGGGAGTCAGTGGACGACCTCTTTGATTGGCATAGCATTGTATCCTACGGGCTGAATGTGCTATTGCTTCTCAAACCTCCGAAGCTGACAAGCCTTATTTTCTAGGAACCACATGTGAGTATGGGCGGGATGTTTACAGGTTTGCAGGAAACCCAGCCTCCTACCTACCTTACTTGTGATTCTACGATGATTTCAGACATTGTATCCTATGACAGTGATTTAAGTGTTCATCTCAGATATTGCCAGACTCAGTACAGAGACACAGTGCACACAGTTCAATACAGACACCGACACTTGATTACCTGATCACATGCCCTTTTGCATTGCATTATCATATCATAACAGTTATGTTTGTCATTTTCAGGTGCATAATACATTTCTGATTCCAATCCATGGGTTCAACAGAGATCGTCGCCGAGAGAAAGAACAATGTGTCTTACAAGTTTCCAGATCCTGTCTTGGATTCATTGCTCAAAATTATAGATATGGCTGGTCCGGGTATTCTTGATAGATTTCAGAAGAGCTACGGGAATTTGGTCGGGATGGTCCGTACAATCACCAAGTATGAGCATGATGCTTTGCACACTCTGCTGCAGTTCTACGAGCCTTCTTTGAGGTGCTTTCTTTTTTCAGATTACATTTTGATGCCAACACTGGAAGAATTCTCATTTATTTTGGGAATTCCGATTACGTCGGCAATACCATTCTTCTCTGGTAGTTCTCCCAGCGTAAAAGAAATTGCTGCTGCTTTACAAATGGATCAGGCAGTGATAAAGAGTGGTGTGAGCAGTAAAAATGGAGTTAGCGGATTTCATTTAGAATTTCTGTCTGGACAGGCCCAGGAGGCTGCAAGTGCTAAAAATTGGACGGTTTACAATTCCATTCTGGCTCTCTGCATATATGGCCTAGTTTTCTTTCCCAATCAGCAAGACTTTGTGGATATGCAAGCGACAAGAGTTTTCGTTCTTAAAAATCCAGTCCCTACTTTGTTAGGAGATTTTTATCATTCCGTGCACTATAAGAATGAGAAAAGGAGGGGAGGATCTGTTAGTTGTTGTACTCCACTGCTGAGTCATTGGTTTTTCAAACATTTGCCTCAGACAGGTGCCTTTGTGGAAACCAAAGATGTGGCGAAATGGTCTAAACGATTGATGAGTTTAACTGCTGATAACATTGTATGGTTTGACCACCGGTTATTGAGAATAGAGCTTGTCACAAGATGCGGAAATTTTCCAAATGTGCCTTTGATTGGCAGAAAAGGAGGGATCAATTATAATCCAGTTTTGGCCATCCGACAGTTTGGGTATGCTTCCAGGGATCCTCCTACAGAGCAAGATGTGGAAGAATCTTTATTCTTTACAGGAACTAAAGATGCGAAGGTGGTAGAAGTAGTGAATGCTTGGAAAGATAAGCACAAAATTGGAAAAGCAGTTTTTGGAAAAGGAGATTGTAGATCTTATCCTGAATATGACAGGTGGATTGAGACGAAAGTAAAAGAATTGCTGTTACCCTTTTCAAGGGGACCTCTTTTATGTTCAGTACAGCCAGAACAACCCACTATGGTGGCTATTGAAGAATGTGAGAAGTGGAAGAAAATGGTCAGAGAGCTGCAGATAGAGAATTCTGGAATGAGCAGATGCCTTCAGAAAGCTCTAGCTGACAACAAAGAGTTGGAAAAGAGAGCCTTGAAAGCGGAAAAAACCTTGGCTGACAAAGAGGAAGATTTCGATGACCGAGCTCGGTACTTTCGGAAACTTACTCTGGGAGCAGATGACACTAGTCAGGCTCACAAGATTACAAAACAGGCTTTAGCCCGAAGCAAGGATTCATTAGCTCAACTTCGTCAAGCTTGGGATGAAGTCAGAATTGAAAATGCCGAGTTAAAGGATCAGTCGAAGACTAAAGACGAGGAGCTTAAAAAGGCACATGAGCAGAGGAGAAAGTATCGGGAAAGCCTCGGTAAGAGTCAAGAACAGTTAGAAGAAGTTAGAAGCCAGTTGAAGAATACCAAGAAAGAGCTTGAAGAAGCCATGACAGAAAGAGAGATACTCAAGACGCAAGCCGGCATAAAGAGACACAAAGGAGTGTGTGATGACGAGGCTCTGATGCTGCACGTGGGTTCTTTAACTGAAGCTCTTGAGAAAAGGGATGTCTTGATCAAAGAAATGATTGAAAAGCCGAATCACCAGCGTACCCGTATACTTTTTGAGGAGATCAAATACTCGAGTGATAAGCTGAAGGATGTGGAATTGTCAGACTGATGTTCTTTTCCTTATATTTTGTTATTAATGGTTACCATCAGGCTTGTTGATGGATCCATTTTTTCTTTGTATTGCATTTGCGGTTGAACCTTTCTTAAATGTACTTGAATACTTTGTTGAATGAGTATGAGCAGTTTTATTCAGAATTATTCCTTATCAGATAGCTGCACACAAGCACATGACCACAATACGTCTCTTTATATCACGATTTCTGGTCTTCAGATTTCTGTGGTTTGGATTGGAATCAGGGTATAAAGCACCTCGGAAATGACAAACATGGCATTGCATGGCATGGCATATCATTTTGCATTTTTTTGTTACTTGCTTTTCAGGTACTCGTTGCAGGGACTCTAACCTTTATTTGGTTTCAGGCAGTATAGCGGAGAGTCATATTCACCGATATTCGACGCGAAGGAATCAAGTAAGAATCATGGATCAAGTGCAAAGTGATTTGGCGGAAATGAGGGCACGTATGGACCAGTTCATGACCCTCATGACTGGCATGGCGCAAAATCAGGAGAGACTGAGGCTTCTGGTAGAGCGTCCCGACAATGGGCCCGAAGGTGACCAACATGACAATTCACAGGGACACGGCATCCCTCCTCCCGGTGGCAACCCTCCTCCTGGTGGTAACAATCGGGGTAATGGAAATGGTAGGCATGCTGGTGTTACTCTTGAAGATACTCTGGAAGACCAATTTACTCTGCTGGATGCTGATGTGGGTAATCAAGGGGATCGAAGGTATGATGAGTTAGCAGAGAAGATCAGGGCCATAGAATGCAAGAACTCTATGGGTATTGATGTTACTAGCTTGGGGCTGGTCCCAGGAGTCAGAATTCCCCCTAAATTCAAACCCCCCACTTTTGATAAGTACCACGGCAATGCGTGTCCCCAAACGCATCTTCAAGCTTACTTTGGGAAGATTTCAGCCCATACGGATGACGAGAAGCTATGGATGCACTATTTTCAGGACAGTCTGGCTGGGGCATCCTTGACCTGGTACATGAAGTTGAATAGAGCTGCTGTGAAGAATTGGAAAGATCTGGCAGAAGCGTTCCTGAAGCAATACCAATATAATATTGACATGGCGCCCAACCGCACCCAATTGCAGGGATTGTCACAAAATGCCAAGGAGAGTTTCAAAGAATATGCACAGAGGTGGAGGGAAATGGCTGCCCAGGTTCAACCTCCCTTGTCAGACAGAGAAATGGCAGATATGTTCATGGGCACCTTGCAAGGGGCCTATCTGGATAGATTAGCTGCTTGTCCGTCAACTGGATTTGCTGATATTGTGATTGCGGGAGAAAGAATTGAAAGTCTGTTAAAGCTTGGAAAGATCCAGGATGTGAGTGGGGCTGGCTCTTCGGGGACGAAGAAACCGTTTGCTAGTAACCAGAAAAGAAGAGAAGGTGATACGAATGCTGTGTTTAGAGGACGAGGCAGAGGGCGTTCTCGAGCTTATTATCAGGTAGATGCTGTGACAATCCCCACACCGTCTGTTCAGAAACAACAACCCCAACAACAAGTTCAACAGCAACAACCTTTTTTCCAGCAAAGGTCTAGACAGAGGGATCGTAAGATGGATCCTCTCCCCATGACTTATGCCGCGCTGTTGCCCCGGCTACTCGAGTTAAAGTTGGTAGAACTCCGTACTATGAAAGCTCCGGTTGCTGGAAACCTGCCACCTAACTTCGATGCTAATGCTCGTTGTGAGTTCCACTCAGGTGCTCAGGGGCACTCCATTGAAAAATGCTGGGCTTTCCATCATAAAGTACAAGATTTGATTGATGCTAAAGCCATCAATTTCTCTCCCGCTCCTAATATTACTCAGCATCCCATGCCTGATCATAGTGCAGCAAATGTGTACGCTATTGAAGATGGGAGGAGATTGAATTTGGTGTCAGACGTTCATCAAGTGAAAACTTCTTTGTTGGTTGTAAAAGATCGTTTATTGAAGGGACAGGTGTTCCCGGGCTGTAATCAAGATTGCTCTGAGTGTATGAATCAGGAGAACGGCTGTGATAAGTTGAAGATGGGTTTACAGAATCTGATCGATGAAGGATGTCTACAGTTCGACAGAGTCGTGAAAGACACCGATGAGATATCAACCGTGACCATCTATTACACTCCCGCTGAGATTCAAATGCCGGTCAATGCAGTTCCCGTGGCGAGTGTTGCGCCAGAAAGGCCCAGTCCTGTCACTATCACGGTGCCAGGACCAATTCCGTTCACGTCTACGAAAGCTATCCCATGGCACTATGGGGCAGATGTATATTACGAAGGTAAAAAACAGGAAGTTGAGTCATCAGTCAGCCCAAATGTTGATAACGTAGGGGGTGTAGGGGGTTTTACAAGGAGTGGAAGGTTGTTCGCTCCCCAAACCTTGAGAAGTGATAAAGAGGCAGAAGCTGCAGCAAAGGCTAAGGGTAAACAGGTGGTTGAAAGTGCGCCTACACCTGAAGCAGAGACAAAGATTATTTTTGATAAGGAAATGGAAGAATTTATGAAGATAATCAAGAAAAGCGATTATAAGATTGTGGACCAACTGAATCAGACCCCTTCAAAGATTTCAATCTTGTCACTATTGATGTGCTCTGATGCGCACCGGCAGGCGTTGTTGAAAGTGTTGAAGAGTGCATACGTGCCACAAGAAATTACTGTTAATCAGCTCGAGGGCGTAATCTCCAATGTTAATGTTAGCCATGGCTTGGGCTTTACAAGTAGGGATTTGACTGTTGAAGGAAGAAACCATAATAAGGCTTTGCATATCACGATGGAGTGTAAGGGCGCAGTGTTATCTCATGTACTGGTAGACACTGGTTCATCACTTAATGTCTTACCCAAGAAGGCATTGATGAAGCTGGAAGTTGATGGTTTGATCTTAAGGCCTAGTGAATTGGTGGTCAGAGCATTCGATGGAACTAGACGATCTGTGTTTGGTGAGGTGGAATTGCCCGTACAAATTGGACCACAGGTATTCAAATCCACGTTCCATGTAATGGACATACAACCTGCATATAGCTGCCTATTGGGGCGCCCTTGGATTCACGGAGCCGGGGCTGTTACTTCTACTCTACATCAAAAGCTGAAGTATGAGTTTGAAGGGCAGGTTGTGACAGTGTGTGGGGAGGAAGATATCTTTGTGAGTCACTTGTCTACGTTCAAGTACATTGAAATGGATGGGGAAATTCATGAGATGCTGTGCCAATCATTTGAAGTAGTCAATATTGACGATGCACCTGAGTCTTCTTCTGTACCAGTTGGGGCTGGTACCTCCATTTCATCTTACAAACAAGCTGTCGAAGTCGTCAGGGCAGGCAACGCCCAAGGTTGGGGCAGGTTGATAGAGACCCCAATGAAGGAAGACAAATTTGGTATTGGTTATCATCCCTCTACAACTTCAGATGCGGGGAGCAGGGGACCCATTACTTTCAATAGTGGGGGAATTATCTACATGGACCAGTCTTGTGCAGCCACAGAGGATAGTGTTGACAGTAATTGTGACCTGGACAACTGGGTACGCTCTCGTGCTCCGGGACAACAAGTGCAAAACTGGTCCGTTGAAGAAGTCATCCGGGTTACTCTTCAGACAGAGTAATTTTTCTTTGTTTTTTCTAACCATAATGCATGACAAAATCTTGCGCTCTGCCCAAGGCGTATAGATTCATTTGTAGGGCCACCATGGTTGCATTTGCAATGTTTAATCATTAATAAAGGACGTTTTGCAATCAAATTTTGTTCTCTGTCTTTCAGTTTTTATTTTTGCACAAAATAAAATGGCAATGTTTCATTTTCTTTTGTTTTGCTTAAAAATAAATTCTAAAATAAGGCATGAACCCGTTCATGCAGACTTGATCCTCCGGATACCACTGATAACGATTTTGATATGGCCATGTATGACTTTGACAATCCGATTTATCAAGCCGAAGAAGGGGATGAGAAAGATTGTGAACTTTCTGAAGAACTGGCCAGATTGTTGAAACAAGAGGAAAGGGTCATCCAGCCTCATCAGGAGACTGTAGAAATCATCAATATTGGTACCGAGGACGCCCAAAAAGAGATCAGGATTGGTGCCAGCTTGCGAGCAGATGTGAAGCAAACTTTGACGGAAATGTTGCGCGAGTATGTTGACGTCTTCGCCTGGTCGTATCAAGACATGTCGGGGTTGGATACGGATATTGTTGTGCACAGGCTACCATTGAGAGAAGAATGTCCGCCAGTCAAGCAGAAACTTCGTCGGACTCACCCCGACATGGCTTTAAAGATTAAGGAGGAAGTCCAGAAGCAGTGGGACGCTGGTTTTCTTGCTGTGACAAAGTATCCTCCATGGGTAGCCAACATCGTGCCAGTACCGAAGAAAGATGGAAAAGTGAGAATGTGTGTGGATTATCGAGATCTTAATAAAGCTAGCCCGAAAGATGATTTTCCACTACCCCATATTGATGTGCTGGTCGATAATACCGCTCATTTTTCAGTGTTCTCATTTATGGACGGTTTCTCCGGGTACAACCAGATCAAGATGGCACCTGAAGATATGGAAAAGACCACGTTCATTACCCCGTGGGGTACTTATTGTTATAAAGTAATGCCTTTTGGGTTGAAAAACGCAGGGGCAACGTACCAGCGGGCGATGGTGACATTGTTTCATGACTTGATTCATAAGGAGATCGAATGTTATGTAGATGATATGATTGCCAAGTCGAGAACCGAAGAGGAACATCTGACTAACCTGAAAAAGCTGTTTGAAAGGTTGAGGAAGTTCCGTCTGAGATTAAACCCAAACAAGTGCACGTTTGGGGTACGTTCTGGAAAGTTACTGGGTTTCATTGTGAGCGAAAGAGGAATCGAGGTTGATCCTGCCAAGGTGAAAGCAATACAAGAAATGCCTGAACCGAGAACAGAAAAAGAGGTTCGTGGTTTCTTGGGTAGATTGAACTACATTGCGAGGTTCATATCTCACCTAACAGCCACGTGTGAGCCAATATTTAAATTGTTAAGGAAAGATCAAACGGTCAGGTGGAATGACGATTGCCAATTGGCATTCGATAAGATAAAAGAATACTTGCAGGAACCTCCGATTCTAATGCCTCCAGTTGAAGGGAGACCACTGATAATGTATCTGACAGTGCTTGAAGGTTCCATGGGTTGTGTTCTCGGTCAACATGACGAGACAGGTAGGAAGGAGCATGCTATTTACTACCTGAGCAAAAAGTTCAATGATTGTGAGTCCCGATACTCAATGCTTGAAAAGACATGCTGTGCGCTTGCATGGGCCGCTAAGCGATTGAGGCAATATATGGTTAGGCACACGACCTTGTTGATTTCAAAAATGGATCCTATCAAGTATATTTTTGAGAAACCAGCATTGACAGGCAGAGTTGCACGGTGGCAAATGGTCTTGACAGAGTATGACATTCAGTACACTTCACAAAAGGCCATCAAAGGAAGTATCTTGTCCGACTATCTTGCGCAACAGCCGATTGATGATTACCAACCCATGAAGTTTGACTTCCCTGATGAAGACATCATGTTTCTCAAAGCTAAAGACTGCGAGGAACCACTTCCGGAGGAGGGGCCAGACCCTGAATCCAAATGGAGTCTGATGTTTGATGGGGCTGTCAATATGAATGGGTGCGGAGTTGGAGCAGTTCTTATCACGCCGGAAGGTGTTCATATGCCGTTCACTGCCCGAATAACCTTTGGGTGCACCAACAATGAAGCAGAGTACGAAGCTTGTATAATGGGGATCGAGGAGGCGATTAATCTACGGATTAAAACCCTTGATATATTCGGTGATTCAGCTTTGGTAATCAATCAAGTGAAAGGGAGTTGGTACACGCACCAAGCAAATCTAGTGCCGTATAGAGATTATACGAGGAGATTGCTGACATTTTTCACAACAGTGAAACTGTACCATATTCCTCGAGATGAGAATAGGTTCGCTGATGCCTTGGCCACTTTGTCTTCCATGATCAAAGTGCAAGGATGGAACCATGTACCTAAGATTGAGGTATCCCGCCTGGACAGGCCAGCATTTGTGTTTGCGGTCGATGCAACGTCTGATGACAAGCCGTGGTTTCATGACATTAAGTGTTTCTTGAAAAGTCAAGAGTACCCGTCCGGGGCATCGTCCAAAGACAGGAAGACGTTGAGAAGGTTAGCTGGTAGTTTCTTCCTGAACAAAGATGACGTGCTGTATAAAAGGAATTTTGACACGGTCCTGCTTAGATGTGTGGATAGACATGAAGCAGACTTGTTGATGATTGAAGTGCACGAAGGCTCTTTCGGTACCCATGCCGGAGGGCATGCAATGGCTAAAAAGTTGTTAAGGTCGGGATATTACTGGTTGACTATGGAGTCAGATTGTTGCAAATATGCCCGCAAATGCCATAAATGCCAGATCTACGCAGATAAAGTGCATGTACCTCCAAATCCGTTGAGTATCATGTCGTCGCCTTGGCCGTTTGCCATGTGGGGCATTGATATGATCGGAAAGATCGAGCCTACAGCTTCCAATGGTCATCGTTTCATCTTGGTGGCAATTGATTACTTCACCAAATGGGTTGAAGCCTCATCCTATGCCAATGTTACAAAACAAGTGGTCGCTCGTTTCTTAAAACGGGATATCATTTGCCGATATGGAGTCCCCGAAAGAATCATTACTGATAATGGTTCTAATTTGAATAATAAGATGATGGCTGAGTTATGCCGGGACTTCAAAATCGAACATCACAATTCTTCTCCGTACCGCCCAAAGATGAATGGCGCGGTCGAAGCGGCCAACAAAAATATCAAGAAGATTGTACAGAAGATGGTTGTCACGTACAAAGATTGGCATGAGATGTTACCATTTGCTTTGCATGGGTATCGAACGTCGGTACGCACGTCCACTGGGGCAACCCCATTCTCACTTGTATATGGTATGGAGGCAGTGCTACCGGTTGAAGTAGAGATTCCGTCCCTCAGAGTCATGATGGATGTTAAGCTAGATGAAGCTGAATGGGTACGAGCCAGATTTGATCAGCTGAGCCTTATTGAGGAAAAGCGATTGGCGGCTGTATGTCATGGGCAACTATATCAGCGCAGAATGAAACAGGCATTTGACCAAAAGGTGCGTCCTCGGGTTTACAAAGTCGGAGATGTGGTACTCAAAAGGATCCTTCCTCCCAATACAGATCACAGGGGCAAATGGACTCCTAATTATGAAGGTCCATTCGTGGTTAAAAAGGTCTTTTCGGGCGGAGCTTTATTGCTTACAACCATGGATGGCGAAGACTTTTCATCCCCTGTCAACTCGGACGTAGTCAAAAAATACTTCGCATGAATAGACCCGCTGGATAACAAAAATAAAAAAAAAATAAAAAAAATCCAGGCAAAAAAGGGCATCCCGGCGAACCAAAAACAGAATAAGGTTCGGGCAAAAATTAGGGATATAATTGAAAAAATTGTACACCCGGTAAGTTGAAAACCCGAAAGGGCAACTTAGGCAAAAAAGGGTATCCTGGTGGATCGAAAACCTGAAAGGGCGGTCCACACAAAAGAGGGATTTAAGCGAATGACTACGGTTTGAGTTATCTGTACCGTTTGAACAACTGACGTTCTGAAAGATAGGAATCGGTCTGATCATTCCTCAGAAGGCAAGGTCGGGGAGTTTTGAAGACATACTGGTCATGACAGAATGGAAACTCAGTGGAATTCCGTTTTCACATTGCCATTAGGATAGTTTCTTTTCTCAATTTTCAGCGATCACCTCTTTCCAGGGATTGCTTCCAGATGTAATTGCCTATTCTGGGCTTTCAGTCAATAAATTGAATTTCAATAAAAAGCTTTCTATTTTTGTTTTATTGCTTTGTTTGCAAAAACGTCCTAATTTTTGATAAAACATTGCATTTGAAAACATGGCAGCCTTACAATAACATGCGCAGAAAAAACATTTGAAATTACTTCGAATGTTGAATACTCCCGGATGGTGGATTCTAGCCACGCAATATTCGGAGCATGTGGGCATATTCTTTTGTTGCAGGTAGCAGGTGCAGATGATTTTAAGCACAAGACCAGCAATAAATCACCCCACTCAAAAGACTGGGGCAATTATGGGTAAGGAGATCGGCGTTCATCGGGTCGATCTCAGTGAATTAAGTTCAACTGGGTACCGTTGTATCTTATTAAGTCGATTCTCTCATTCAGTACTTCCAACAACTACAAGCTTTTCTGTGTCCATAACGGTCACAGGTTCCCCAAAAGAGTGGTCTCGTCGACACCGAAACCGATGGTCATTATCCCCAGCGAAGTCACAGGAGTTGGAAGAGGCTAGATCTTCTGTAAAATCCTCTTAGGACATCCGCTTCGGGGACAAATTGTTGGTTTTCTTAAGCGTGGGGCATGTTTGGTTCCCCAACATGAAGTGTTGATCATCCCCAGTAGAGTTTGAGGACAGTTGGTCTTCTGTAAAATCCTCTCAAAAGGCATTCCCCAACACGAGACGCTTTAAAGCAGTTTTCTCCAGCAGAGTTTTGTTATAAACTCGTCATCCCCAACGGAATTGTCTAAAGGAAAGCTCGCCTAACATGGGGTATTGTAGTACTTATCCTAAGCTCGACAGTCATATTCTTCAGCAGACTACTGTGGATTTGCTTTGGGTTTCCCCAACAGATCTCTGAGGACTCTTTCTAGCAAGTTGCAGTGGAATGTTCTAACCAGGATTTGCATATCCCTGGCAGAGTAGCCCTGATACCCAGCAAGATCGTATCTCGGGTCATGGTATCCCCACAGAGGTCAGCATCGAATCTTGTCAGCAACTTCCAGCTGAGTTATTGTTCTCTCCGCAGAGGTTTATCAGATCGACAGAATCTATTCCTCAACAAGGATGGTACCGCCTTTCCCCAGCCGGATCAGAAGGTTGATAATCCCTATAAAGGATCTTGGGTTGAATAAATCCCCAAGCAGAGTTTTAATGGCTCATTTCCCCAGCAGGACGTCATTTAAGAATTCACATCCCCAGCGGAGTTGCTGTGACCAGAATCCAGCCCCAAACAGATGGAATAATTCCCGGCAGAGTCATCATTCCCTCATATCTTAAAGTCCAATTTATTTTTGGCAAGCTTGACAATTCGAAGCAGACGGATTGTTCATCCATTCGCCAGCAGAGATATTATCCTTTTAGGAGTCTCCGAGATTAAATCATTGATTGTGGTTCCTCAGCAGAGTCGGCAGAGATGTCTGGCGCAGAGGCAGAGAGTAATTCGATTTTGAAATTCTTAAAGTCCAACAGTGGATTGGCAAAAGTCCGTCTTCGGGTGGCAAAAGTCCAACAGTGGATTGGCAAAAGTCCGTCTTCGGGTGGCAAAAGTCCAACAGTGGATTGGCAAAAGTCCGTCTTCGGGTGGCAAAAGTCCAACAGTGGATTGGCGAAAGGTCCATCTAAGGGTGGCAAATTCTTAAAGTCCAACAGTGGATTGGCAAAAGTCCATCTAAGGGTGGCAAAGCAGCAAAAGTCCAACAGTGGATTGGCAAAAGTCCGTCTTCGGGTGGCAAAAGTCCAACAGTGGATTGGCAAAAGTCCGTCTTCGGGTGGCAAAAGTCCAACAGTGGATTGGCGAAAGGTCCATCTAAGGGTGGCAAATTCTTAAAGTCCAACAGTGGATTGGCAAAAGTCCATCTAAGGGTGGCAAAGCAGCAAAAGTCCAACAGTGGATTGGCAAAAGTCCGTCTTCGGGTGGCAAAAGTCCAACAGTGGATTGGCGAAAGGTCCATCTAAGGGTGGCAAATTCTTAAAGTCCAACAGTGGATTGGCAAAAGTCCATCTAAGGGTGGCAAAGCAGCAAAAGTCCAACAGTGGATTGGCAAAAGTCCGTCTTCGGGTGGCAAAAGTCCAACAGTGGATTGGCAAAAGTCCGTCTTCGGGTGGCAAAAGTCCAACAGTGGATTGGCAAAAGTCCATCTAAGGGTGGCAAAGCAGCAAAAGTCCAACAGTGGATTGGCAAAGGTCCATCTAAGGGTGGCAAATTCTTAAAGTCCAACAGTGGATTGGCAAAAGTCCGTCTTCGGGTGGCAAAAGTCCAACAGTGGATTGGCGAAAGGTCCATCTAAGGGTGGCAAATTCTAAAAGTCCAACAGTGGATTGGCAAAAGTCCATCTTCGGGTGGCACGAAGCTGCAAAGTCCACCAGTAGCGTGGCAGGCCAGTAGTCGTCTGGAGTTGCATAAAAGACATTATTAAAGTCCACCAGTAGTGTGGCAAGCCAGTAGTCGTCTGGCGTCGTTCAAAAGACGTTATTAAAGTCCACCAGTAGTGTGGCAAGCCAGTAGTCGTCTGGCGTCGTTCAAAAGACGTTATTAAAGTCCACCAGTAGTGTGGCAAGCCAGTAGTCGTCTGGCGTCGTTCAAAAGACGTTATCAAAGTCCACCAGTAACGTGGCAAGCCAGAAGTCGTCTGGCGTCGTTCAAAAGACAGATCTCTCCGACGTTTCATCGAAGATTCAATCCAGCAGTCTCGTTGGGTTTATATCCCTTTTCTTCTTCATCATCCAGAGCAAATTTTTGGTTATATTTGGTATTCAATCACTATATACCTTGAAAGTCCGAAAGCAATTGCTTTCAGGCATTCAGGTCTACAGCGCTTGAATAGGGGCAGCTGTAATACCCCAAAATTTGCTCTCCTCTTTTGGCATCATAGCATGGCATTATCATTTATCATATCATATCCACCTCACTAGCATTGCATTGCATTTAACATAGAAAAATGAAGCATGGCATCCTTCTTACCATCAGGGCATGTGATCAAGTGGAAGGTGGACAATCAAGGAATCATTCAAAGCACAAAAAGGTCAATCAAGTGGGCTCTATGCAAGCCAAGAGGTCTCTCATGTCTCATACTATCTCAATTGATCTTCCACAACCTCAAGAAGGTGAGATTCAATAGGAGATTGAAGCACTACATCTTTCACTATGCAAGAGGTTCAAAAATTGAAGGAAAACCCTCAAAAGAGATAGCTCATTGATTCAAAATCATTCTCAAGTGGCATTTCTCATCATCCTTTAAGAGGATACACAACATACTCTGAGGAATTTGGATTTGGAAGATGTGCAATTTCCTCCTAACCAAAGGGGGTCAAAATTAGGGTTTCTAATAAAATCAGGATATCTCTGATTTTTTGGACAAAACTTGATGTCATGGTATTCCATATGTCCTTAAGTGTATGTATGTGGAAAATTGCATTTCAATTGGTTTTAGAAGTGGTTCAATTGGAAGAAAGATCAAAAATCAGGAAATTGGGGCAAAGTCAAATAATCAGGGGAAAAAGTCAACTCTTGACTTTTTGAGCCCAAAATCATGAAATTCATGTTACCTATGTTCAATGTGCAAAATTTGATCAAGAAACTCCAAAGGAATCATGAAAAAATCAAGATGTGGAAAGTTGCCATTTTTGGATGAAGTAGGGTTACTAAAAATAGCAAGTTTTGGCCATTTTGCATCAGAATTTGAACCAAGGCCATTTAAATTTGGAGCACCAAATGAAAAATCCACTCTGCCTCAATGAAAGATCTTGTTTTAAGCTTCAAATCCATGTGTGGAACATCTCCATTGGATAAAAATTGAGTGAGATATGATTGATCAAAGTTTGAGCAAAGTAGGTCCAAAACTAGGTCATGACCAAGATTTTCAGGGCACGCGCGCAGTCATTTTCTCAAACACTTGGTGGGCCAAATGTATTGATCAATTACTCATGATTAGAGGCTTCAAATGGAAAATCTTTCAACATCAAAATTGTTCCTCTATGTGAGATCTTCAAAGTTGGTGTTTATCAATTTTTCATCTGATCAAAGGTTAAGGAGTTATGATGGCTCAAAGAATGGTCATTGCAACTGAAATTTGACCAGGTCACAACCAGGTCATGCCACAAGTCTGCGCACCCATGTACCAGCTTCTTTTTCCATCTGTTTGAGGTCATTTTTAGACATGTTTGAGACCTCATTCCACTTCAATTTCCAAATCAATATTGTGCTCCAATGCATCCTCTTTCCAATGACTCCTAAAACACACCAATTCATTCATTGAGTAGAGAGAAAAACTTCCTCAAACCACCTCATGTTGATACTGATGCATTGACAGACTGGTGCACGATTTTGGTTCACACACACCCCAAACACTTCATCACATCAGCTTTCCACATTAAACCAAGCACACATGACTTACACATTGCACACTTGCCTTGGCATACATGAGAATGGAAAGAAACAAACTTGCTGAGCAAGTTTCTGCTACAACCAGCCGTGCCTTCATTTTCTTTTCACCTCCACCATAGCATATCATGAGTTGCCATCACCATATCATTGCTCTCCCTAACTAACTTGACTCAGTTAGTTAGGGATGACTCACCCAAACCACCATGACTCAGCTGACTCACTCAGTTAACTATGGTTAGCTCACACTATAAATAAAAACTTCACTCTCAAATTTCATTCCTAACTTCATTTTTCACACATTCACTTCAGAAACTTGCTCTTCTTCTCTCTCAATCTCACCATTGCCATTGATTCTCGAGCTTCACCTTGTTCATTTCCTCATTTTCACTTCAGAATCTCTCTGATTCTTTCTCAATTTCACTACCTTGCAACTGGTTTTGAAGCTTGGATTTCATTTCTTCTCCATTGAATCATCATCCACCACTGCATCTAAGCCTTTATTTGGCCAAAAGAAGCTCAAAGAGGAAGCAGCATCTCTGGTTTTCTGAAGAACATCTCAAGGTCTCAAATCTTCAGGTACGAATTTCCACCATTATAGACTTGATTTGAATTGGCTTTCAGGTTCTTGAGGCTTCTTATAAGCTCAAGAATTTATCTGGCTAGTTGATAGGCCTTTAGAGGCATAGTTGAAAACTTAGGGCAGGACTTGATCTCTTCTGTTCTTTGTGCACGTGCTTGATATGTGAAAAATAAGTGTGCATTCTTGATCTACATGAGCTCAGCTTCATTTTGGTATGCGTATTGTACATTTCTGTGAACATGTGAAGTTGCAGACGGTGGTGTGTGACCGGAGAAGGTGACCGGAGGTCCCTCTCCGGCCGGTGGTCTTTATGTTAGGGTTTTGGCCAGAATGAATGTCAGCCGCATGATGTTGTTGATCTAACGATCCAAAACGCGCCAGCACATAAAAAACTCACATGCCTCTCACGTGTGGCTTCTGATTCCATTTTAAACATTGTGTGTTGTGGCATATGGTATGGAACGTGGACATGCGTGTGTGAGCGTTTGATCTGATTACTTTGACTTTGGCTTGACCTTGACTCAATCTAGTGGCTATTAATGAGTCAATTTTGTTGACTGAAGAACATGCTAGTTATGGTGTTTTGCGCGCTTAATGGACCCTAATCAGATTGCTACCCACACCCCCATGTTTTCAAGCCCAATTGAATTGAACTGCATAATTGCTATGTTCACACCTCCCCTTCCCTTGCATTTCATTTTATTTTTCTATTTTTTATACACGTTTCATAATTAATTTTTAAAAATACCAAACTCCATCATAAAATTCTACAAAAATTCATGTGTATTCTTAAAACATTTAGGAAATTTTCTATGATTTTATTTTCTGATTTTATGACCATTTTGCCCCTGTTCCATTATTTCTTTTGAATTTCCATTTGTATGCATACTTAATGTGACATATGATTTTGTGCATTTTTGTTCTTGATCATAAAAAATGATTTTGATGCCTTTCTTTTTGCATTGTGGTCACAATATGTTGAGGTATGTTTGAGATTTATGAGATGATTTTTAAGTCTTTTTTGGATGACTTTTGATGTGTTGCTTTGAGCATGAATGCATGAAACTTCCATGAGACTTTGACCTAATTGTTGAGTGACTTTGGTTCTGATTCATTGCTTGTGGACTTGATATGTTAATGGCATGTGTTTAAGGGGTTTGATTGGTGAAAGTCATAATTTTTGAAGCATGTTTGCTATTTGTTTGAAGCATGAAGTTTAACTTGTCCATTTTGTGAATGCATGCCTCATGTTTGGTTTGCTTGATCATGAAGGCACTTGTGCCATGAGTTGTGGTTTTGTTTGAGGATGTATAGCATGTTAATTGACTTCTGATTGTGACATTTGGGTTTCATCTTTGCATGTTTGATGTTTATCTTGCACCTTAAGTCACTTGTTTCACAAGTATGAACCACATTCACATCACTTCACCTCTTCTTCTTTGCTTCTTGTTGGATTGAGATTTTGTTTGCATGATTTGGTATGCTCATTTAGGATAACATTAGGTTGTGTAAATATGAGTTACATTCTGACTTGGAAGCGTGTATAGCATTCAATCTCATTTTACTTTGTTTGTCAACTTGTTTGAATTTGATTTGTTCATTATATTTTCTTACTTTACTTGTAAGTGATTGTGCTAACCATGTAGGGGCTTTGGTAAGTTTCAATTGAGTGTGGATAAGGAATCCACATTCAACTTCTATCCTTTCTCTTTTACAATTCCATTTTGTGTTTTGTTAAGCACTTATGTGCTTTCTTTTAATAACTCATTACTTCCCCTTTTGAATTACAATTCATCTTCTACTTTGGAAGTGAATTGTTTAATTCTTTCTTTCTTTAGACTTTAGGTTGAAACCTCACCAACCTTTAGGATCACTCTCTTTAATCTTCAATTAGGATTGAGTCTTAGTCCATATAGATTTTTACCTTTATCCTCCCTTGAGTCTCTTTTCTCATCTCAAAGAAAATTCAAAACATATAATAAAGGTAGGCATTTATTGCATTTAGGCCTTTCATATAAAGAAAAGATTATAAGGGGTCTTCTCTTGTAACCTTAGAATGTATAGCATATAGCCCATCTTGGGTCAATGTGTTAAACATTTGATCTTGTATGAGGGACTTAAATGCAATACTTGTTGAAGGTACAAATAAAAAACACTTCTTCATTTCTTAATCAACAAAAACACTTAATAAACACAAGTATGCTAGTGTGTTTGAACCTTGACAATTGGAACTAAGGGTGGGGGTCTTCTTCACTCTTAGTGTGCTTTCTTGCCCATTCCATCTTGGAATGTGAGAATGTACACATTCCAATGACTAAGATCCAGATACACTGTCATATGCAAACAAATCCAAAACACTTCCTTCTAAAAGACAAAAACAAACAATAACGTCTTTCCTTCGGGAATTCTTTTCTCATCTCATTCATTCTCAACGCACGAACACGCTTCTACTCGTTCTCTTGCAAGATGGTAACGCACTCGGACCAGCGAGCCTGCAACACCTGAGCTAGAACGTAAGCCGTTCTCTAAAAAACACAAACAATCCATCCCCAGTGAGGGGAACTACGTCGCTCTGATTCTCATGCTCCCGATGAGATACGTAGGCAGTGGGGTAGGGCCCATGCGAGCACTTCTTTTATTTTCCCTACATTTGTTTTTCTTCCCTTTTCCATTCCTTTTTCAGTTTCTTTCTCAGTATTCTTTTCTTACACCCTTTGATCGAGACAAGCAAGCGTGGATCCCATCGGGTACGATGGACGTGAGGGGGTGCTAATACCTTCCTCTCGCGTAACCGACTCCCGAACCCATTTCTCTTGGTCGCAAGACCATGCTTTTCCTTTCTCTCAGGTTTATGCGGTGTTTCCTTTCCCTCTCTTGGGATAAATACACATTGCTGGCGACTCTGTTCGGTGCCACTTTCGCGTTTGTACTAGGATGAAAATCCCGGGAGCGACACCCTCATGGTCAACGAGGCTTCGACCCTAGGAGATCTTCTTCGAAGCAGGAACAGGCTACGCCAAGGGTCCCAGGTGCAAGACCAACCACTTTCAAGCTGTTTGCAGAGATTTCTATTGGAAAGTGGACAAGACCAAATGAAAACAAGGGAAAAAGCCAGCAGAAATGGCAGAGCTTCAACGTAGATAAAGGCTCATCAATGGCATATCACAGAGAATTCCAGACTTTGAAGCAGTCATCCTACATCTCAGAAAATTAAAAGGGAAAGAATCCAATGTCCAGATCACAATGGATAATGGAACAGATAAAACGGAAGGCTCAAAGAGAAGCTGAGGCAAAGGCGGAATCAAGTACCAACTTACCGACTAACAAGACTGACAGGAAGGAACCAAATCCTGTCAAAAAATGCCGGTGGGGAGAAAGTTATTTGCCACACAGGAACAAGAGGCCAAAGAAAAACATCATCGAGCAGTTGCTGAGGATACGATACTCACGCATAATTTCGACTCAGGTTCGGAGCAGTCTTTGGATATCATAGTGAATGTGGTGTCAGTACTCCCCCGAGAATTCGACCAAATAACTGAGGTCGAAGAGGTGGATAATAATACTAAAATCTAATGGCTGCACATAAACCTTTGTCTTATTATGTGATGAACAACGGTTGTGTCGAGGAATAGAATCCGTTATTCAAACGCCCAGACGAGGCGATGAAAAGTCATTTGAAGCCTCTATCATTACAGGAAAGGTCGAAGACGTTCTTGTCAACAAAATCCTAGTGGATTGTGGTGCAACGGTGAACCTAATGCCACACTTCATGCTGAGGAAAATCAGAAAGTTCGACACCGATACCAAGCCCCATAATATGGTACTCTCCAACTATGAAGGAAATGTGGGTACTACTTTGGGGGTGATTCAGGTCGATCTGACCATAGGCACTGTTACAAGACCGACCATGTCTATGGCTGTCGAAACAAAAGGCAAATACAACTTGTTCTTGGTCATGAATGGATACATGGGGTTGGGGCTGTACCTTCGTCCATGCATCAAAGGATAACTATATGGCGCCCAGACGACATTGTGGAAAACATTGAAGTAGACCAAGGTTATTTTAAGGCTGCAATCAATCATGTCGATAAATGCCATTTTGAAAAGCACTTGGCTAACATAGCTCCATGCAACCCAGCCAACTTGGCATTTATTATGGATGATAACGCATATTGTTCGTTGTGCTTACATCCCACAAATGGATTTCAATGGGATCGTGGGGTCGTAGGAGAAGATGATCTTACATATGAAGGGACGTCTGAAGTCGACCCTACAGGATGGGAAAGCGAATTCGGCGATGATGCTTGAGTTCGAAGCACATAAAAGGATTTCAGCTTAGATAGCCAAAAAAAAAACTACAAATGGCCCTAGACACTGAAGTGAAACATATGGTTGTCGAGGCCAACAAAAGGTTACACCAAGAAGGTCCTGGTAAGGACTTCGATCCAGAACCACCTGATAAGGTTCAGGATGAAGTATAAGGCCAGAGGCTCGATTCCATCTACGATGATGAGCCTTTGGGTTTCAAGAAGGATCCGCTGGCAGCCAACACTAAAATGCTAGCGCAAGATCCTCTGGAAGAGATCGACTTCGGAGAGGGGGAAATGAAGAGACCAACATATATCAGTGCCAATATCAGCCCACAACTCAAGGTCGAAGTGATCCAGTTATTAAAGGAGTTTAAAGACTGCTTTGCATGGGATTACGATGAGATGCATAACTTAAGTAGAGATCTGGTCGAATTGAAGTTGTTAATTAAGCCTGGGAAGAAGCCAATTAAGCAGAATCTAAGGCGGTTTGCACCGGAAATTCTCTCGAAGATCAAGGAGGAGGTCGAAAGACTTCTTCGTTGCAAATTCATTCGAACAACCAGGTATGTCGAATGGTTAGCAAATATTGTACTTGTTATTAAAAAGAATGGTACTTTGAGGGTTTGCATAGATTTTAGAGATTTAAATGCTGCGACCCCAAAGGACGAATACTTAATGCATGTGGCGGAAATGCTAGTCAATTCTGCCGCTGGCCATGAATACCTTAGTATGCTCGACGGGTATTCTGGGTATAATCAAATATTTATCGCTGAAGAGGATGTCCCAAAAATGGCGTTTCGATGCCCTGGGCGCCTTAGGCACCTATGAGTGGGTAGTCATGCCTTTTGGTCTAAATAATGCTGGGGCAACATACCAAAGAGCGATGAATTCGATCTTCCATGATTATATAGAGACTTTTATGCAAATTTATATTGACGATATGGTTGTCAAGTCTGTTTCAAGGAAGAATCAAATTGACCATCTTCGATAATCTTTTGAAAGGATGAAAAGACATGGTCTGAAAATGAATCCCCTCAAATGTACTTCTGGTGTACAGGCAGGAGATTTCTTAGGCTTTGGGGTCCACAAAAAAGGAATCAAAATAAACCAGAATAAGACCAAGGCCATTATGGAAGTGAAAGCACCATCAACAAAGAAGAAATTACAGTCATTGCTGGGAAAGATCAATTTCTTAAGGAGATTCATCTTGAACCTTAGCGGAAAAACTCAAGCCTTCTCACATCTGCTTCGACTAAATAAGGAAGGATTCGAATTGGGTCAAGCTCAGCAAGAACCTTTTGATAAGATCAAGGAATACTTGAGTCACCCTCCAATTCTAGAACCACCTTGTAGAAATAGGAGTGTGAGATTGTACATATCTGCGTCAGACAAAAATTTAGCGAGCATGTTGGCTCAAGAGGATGAAAATGGTGTCGAAAGAGCCATTTACTACCTTAGTAGGATTTTGAACGATGCAGAAACTAGGTATAGCATAGTTGAAAATTTGTGTTTATGCTTGTATTTTTCTTGTACAAAGTTGAAGCATTATATAAAACCTGTTGATGTTTATGTTCATCTCATTTTGATATCATTAAACACATGTTGTCTCAACCAATTTTGCACAGTCGAATTGGTAAATGGGCATTAGCTTTAACAAAGTATTCCCTGACTTACATGCCTTTAAAGGTTGTTAAGGGACAAGTGGTAGCTGACTTCATCGTCGACCACTCTATAAACAAAAATATGTTAAAATATCTTGAGCTCGAACCTTGGAAATTGTATTTCGACGGTTCTAGCCATAAAGATGGTACATGCATAAGAGTCTTGATTATTTCTCCTAACAAAATTCCAAAAAAAATCAAGTATAAAGTCGAAGGTCTTTGTTCGAACAATGAGGCTGAATATGAAGCTTTAATAGCCGGACTTGAGATATTGTTGGAATTGGGGACAACTTGAGTCGAAATAATGGGAGAGTCAGAGTTAGTCATAAAATAAATCACAAAGGAGTACAAGTGTGTTTAAGAAAATCTCATTATGTACATTGTAATAGCCAATCGATTACTGAAAAAGTTCGAAGTGGTGAGCATTCGACACATACCTCGACTGGAGAATCAAGTAGCTATAAGTTGACTCAGATTGCCTCTGGGTATAAAATTTCGAAAGAAAAATTACAAGATGCAATCGAAGTCAGAGGAAGAGTTGTGTCAGCCAGATTGTCCCCATCAGATTTGAAAACAACAAAACTAGGATACGCTGATAAAGAAAATTTTGAAATCTTAGCAATAGATAGCTTGACGGATGAAGACTAGAGAAAACCAATAGTGGAGTACCTGCAAAATCCAACGGCGTCCACAAAACCAAAAATCAGGTATCGAGCTTTAAGTTATGTTATTTTGGGTAATGAATTATTTAAAAAGACTCCTGAGGGAGTTTTGGTTAAATGCCTTAGTGAGTCAAAGGCGTATCTAGCCCTTTCGACTATTCATAGTGGGGTATGTGGGGCTCATCAGGTAGGCCACAAGATGAAATGGCTTTTGTTTCGACATGGTATGTATTGGCCTACTATGTTGAAAGATTGTATCGAATTCGCTAAGGGATGCCGAGAGTACTAAGTGCATGCAGATATACAGCATGTCCCTGCAAGTGAATTACACTCTATAGTCAAGCCATGGCCCTTCAGAGGTTGGGCTTTGGATTTGGTTAGAGAAATTTGACCAGCGTCATCTAAAAATCAAAGGTACATTTTGGTAGGCATTAACTATTTTACGAAATGGATCGAAGCTATACCATTTCCAAATGTTGATCAAGAAGACGTAATTGAATTCATTAAAAAGCACATTATCTATAGGTTTGGAATTCCATAAACCATTACAATGGATCAAGGATCAGTGTTCACTGGTCGAAAAATGCAAGAATTTGCTAAAGAAATGGGTTTCAAATTATTAACTTCTACACCTTATTACGCTCAGGCCAATGGCTAGGTCGAAGTAGCAAACAAAGAAGTGATTAGTTTAATTAAGAAACATGTGGGAAAAAATCCTAGAAATTGGCATAAGAATTTGGACCAGGTTCTCTGGGCATGTCAAACCTCCCCCAAAGAGGCTACTAATTATACACCATTTTGATTGACCTTTGGTCATGATGCGGTATTACCGGTGGAGATCTATCTTCAGTCGAAGAGAATTCAGAGACATCATGAGATCCAATCTGAGTCATATTGGAACATGATGTTAGATGAATTAGTGGACTTAGATGAGGAAAGGCTTAATGCTTTAGAGTTATTGAAAAGACAGAAGAAGAGAATAGAAAAGTATTATAATAAGAAAGTCAAAGTTAAGATGTTTTCGCCTGAAGAGTTGGTTTGGAAAGTAGTCTTGTCTATGGATCGAAAAGATAGAGCCTTGGGGAAATGGTCCCCTAAATGGGAAGGCCCTTTCCAAATCATACAAGTCTTTTCGAATGATGCTTATGAGATCGAAGAGTTAGATCAAGGTAAGAGAATCTTAAGGGTAAACGAGAAGTATTTGAAAAAATATAAGCATGCACTTCAAGAAGTAAAAATAGATAAAGAATAATCACATGCAAAATAATCGAAGCTAACATGGTAAAATGAAAATTGTTGCCAAAACGGCTAAATTCGTTACAATCAAAAGAACTGTGAAGGGTTCAACAAAATCATTACATAATCTAAGAAGTGATGATAAAGTTTAAAATAAAAGAAACTGGAACTAAAATGGAAGGGTGTCCTTCATGCTTAGTTATTTCGCCTTCAGGAGATCTAGCCGCTTCTCACAAACGGACTTGGTCAACCTCAGGACCTCCAGTTCTGCTTCTAAATTTTGAGCCTTGACAGCAAAGTTCAGCCCAACCTCAAGCTCTTTCGCTATTTTAGAGTTATCAAACTTCTTAAGCTCAACATTCTGTTTCATGGATTTCGAAATTTTGGCCTTTAGTTCTTTTATCTGTTCCTCCCATGAATGGATATTTTGATTGTTGGTTTCGATTTCAGCCTTGTTGTCTTCTTGGGCTTTCTCTAAATCAGCCAAGCGATTGGTCGACTCCAAGGCAGCATCCCATGCAGCTGCTACAAAGCTAGTATGAGTTTCGATGTCTTTAGAGCTTTGCTTGATTTTGGTAACATCAGCAGCAACTTGATCGATCATTGAAGTCAGCTCCAAGATGACATTTGTAACTTCGGGAGAAGCGGTCAGGATGTCAACCTTTTTTAGAAGACCCTTCAAGGGAAGAGGAGAAGTAGGATCAGATTCTATGAGGCAAAACAGGTCACCTTTAAAGACTTTTTCCTTGATCTTTGAAAGTATCTCGTTAGCAAGACTGTTGATTGATCGACCACCAAAAACTGAAGAAGAGCTGAGAATTTTTTCAAACAAACTCCCTCTAAAGCCAATTAAAGCCTTCAAGTATTCACGAAAGTTGCTCTTTTTTAAGGAATCCAGTTCTTCTGCAAAAAGGGTCACAAAGCTTTTGCCTGAATCTTTCGCAATCGACGGACCAGGATTAGGGTTTGGTTCGACGATCGTCTCATTATGAGTGTCTTCATCCTCTTCTTCATCCTTGTCATCATCCTCTTCGACATTTTCAGGGTCATCCACGAATTCCTCAATAAGCATTGAATAATTCTAGAATGCAGAGCGAGTTTCCATTTCTTCCATGTCATCATCTTGATCTTGCTGAGTGACATCCATACGTTCGACTCTTGGGGAGCCATCTTCAGCTTCATCTTCGACCAAACCTTTAGGGTGGTCCACCTCCATATCATTCTTGGTTGCTTTAGTATGCATGTCCTTTTCCTGACCACCTTCGTGTTCAGAGCCACTGGTGTGAGAATTATAGGTAGTAGTCTTGGGTGGCAAAGTCTTGCGCAGTTCCCCAACTATTTGATTTATTTCGCTCATCCTGCTCTTCTCAGAATCCTTTGCAAAAGTAGGATGATATGTTGGTTCACCTTCACTATTGAGGAGTGTGGTGTTGGTCGATTTGGCAGCTGGCTGAGTAGAAACTCCTGCATCGTCCTAAAAAGTATAATCGAAGTCAGTAGTTGAACAGGATTACTAAGAGTGTAATGAGGTATAAAAATTGGTACCTTAGGAGCTTCTGCCCCAGGGCTTGAGTTGTCACTTTCAGGCTAGTCTGCAGCCTTCTTCGACATCTCTGCAGGAGTTGGTTCCAGAATTGTTAAGTTAGTGGGTTTCTTTGTCGGGGCCTTTACACCTTTTGTTTGAGATTGAGCATGGGCTTCGCTCATCTTGAGTTGCCTCTTCTTTTTCTTATGTGGATGTTCGGCAGTCGGAGATAGATCCTCATCATCCGATTCGACTACCACAATCGCATCCTCCTTTGCCTTCCTTTTTTGGGGAGTTTGGGGTAGCTTTCGAGCACCATGAAAGGGAAAATGTTAGAAAATAATGGAATACATGAAAAGTGACAAAATTAATAAGGGGTGCGAAATACGTTTGTTGTTGCTGCTTTACTTCCTCCTTCTTTTTTTACTTCGACAGGTTTTCTAACTGGTGGTTTCTTTGGAGGTATTTTCACGGATAAAGTAAAACAGAAAGCATTTATTATACTTGAAAGAAAATAAATAAGAAAATGTTGGGTCGAAATCCTCCCATTCCACACCTTCATATATTTCAGATTCGATGCGAACATCTTCGATCCCAATATGAAGATGCCCTTTGAAACAGTCTAGTGTATGTTTGGTCGGAACCACCCGTTGCGCTTTTGGTTTTTATTATTGGCGAAGGATTTTGATAGAATCCCCACAGACGAACCATTCTGGAAATGGAGGGGCAAGAGCCACTCCAAAGTCAGCGTTTGGCAGTCGAGGGAATTTGGGAGGAAACATATAAAAAGCCATTTCGTATCGTTTCTCAGGAGGAACGTACGAAGGGATCTCTAAGTTCTCAATTTTCTTTTTAAAAAAATTCCTTTAGAGTAACAGCTGCATCGCTAACGGTTCGACCAAGGTCATCTGGTCGATAAACAGTTTCAAAGTATTTCTGGAAGGCTTGGATTTCTTTAATGTGCGTTGAAGTACCTTTATTCATGCTTTCCTGCACAGAGAGGAAAGCCCTGTTAAAGTGGTGTGTAAAACCAGCCACGTTGAAAAATTCCTCTACATAATAAGCTTTCCACCAGTCATCAAATTGGTGGGTGTAGAGAAAGCTTGGTTCGAAAGCTACTGGGAGAAGTTGTGTTCGACTAGCATGCCGCACGATTTGCTTAATAGCTACGGCTTCAGAATAAACTACGTTGTAAAGGAGGAGGAGGTGTTTCATCTCATACAGGGGTTTGGGTAAAACCTGAACCAGTCCAAATTTTCGGGCAACCAGATTTGGTTGATAAGCAATCAAAGTAACTTGGCTCTTCGAGGGGTTGAATCTTAGGGTTAAAACCCTAGGAGTCAGAAAAGCTCCCCAAATCACAGTAGATTCTGCTTCTTGAGCCTTCGATGGCACTGGGAATGGCCTGGTGAACCACTCAGGACCATATTTCCTTGCAGCGAAGGGAGCCATATGGGGTGTGATGTCATAACGTTTCGCGAACATCATGATAAAGTTGGTAAAAGTTTGTTGAATGGGTCGACCATCATCAACAAGAGTCAACTTCGCCAGGCGTGTACCTTCTACCCTTATATTCTTCACTTCGTCAGCGTCTTCGTTAATTTGATTCTTGTGGGGAAGACAGGCTTTAGATGAAGCATTCAACCACAATTGTAGAAGCCAGAAAGGTCCAGAAAGAAGGAGATTTCCTTTGTCACCCAGACACATCAGTTGGGTAACGCATTCGCTCATGGATTCATAGAAGTTAGCAAGAGTCAGTTCACTCAGACAAAGGTCGTGGCCAGCATGGAGTTGGTTCGCCATAGTCAGGAATTTCCTAGCAACTTGAAGTGACTTCGAACAGAAGACACAGTGAGATAGCCATAGAGCTAAAAAATCTATGTGTTCGACATCCGAAACCTCCTCTATGTCCTTATCGTGATAATACATAATATGAGTCAAATACGCTGCCCTAGAGGTCGTAAAACTAATATTATCATCAGCCATAAACTCAGGGTCGTAAGTGTTCCCAGTTGGTTTGAGCCTTGTGATATCGGCTACATTGAACAGAGTCGGTGTCATCATCCCACATGGAAGATGGAGTGTGTAATGTGTGTTGTTCCAGAAATACAAGAACGAAACAAGCATGTTCGAGCAATATTCAGGTCCTACTTTCGACAGCATGATTAAATCATAAATACCCATTTCTTTCCAAACCTTAGATTTTGTTTTCTCTAACATATTCAACCATCCTAAATAGTCAGAGGGGTTCTTCAAAGATGGACTAGCCCTAAATATCCTAAAATTGTTCATATACCTAAGAGCAATATCCTCTTTAGTCGGAGGATTTTCCTGGTTAGTAGGTTTAGGATTCTCGTTGCTAGCCCTAGGTTTTTTAGCTTGACCTATGGGTTTATACTTATGGTAAGTAGGGAAGAAATCTGTAAACTTACTAAGATCAACAGTGAGGTCAAACAGAGGACCACACAAACACACAGGCTTACCAGCAATAGTTAAAGGGATAAGTACCTGAGAAGCATAGATTCTCCTTTTCTCTTTTGCAAGAGGTTCAGGTAGGTACTGTTGATTCCCCACCATGGGAGGACCAGTGATGGAATCGAATGGGGGAAGTTGAGTGATCTTCTTAGGAGCTCTTGCAGGTTTTCCAGGTTCTTTCGTAGTCTTGTTAGCATCCATGGTTGATCGTGTGGAGGAAGCAATTATTGGAATGGAATGAAGGAAGCCGAGTTCTTTTGAAAAGTGAAAATTTGTCTGGAAAGATTTGAGAGTAAGAGAGGGTAAAAAGTGAAAGAAATTGTTGAAAGGGGTATTTATAAGGCTGGGAGTGGAAACAGTTGCAGAAGTTACTTTAATGGTAAAATTGGGAGTGAGACGCGTGTCCTCCCCACGATCTTTGATGAAATGGTGGCAATTAATGCCTACCCCCATGATTTCCTAGACACTAGGAAACGTGATGATGGTGGAGATTCTTGGACGCTTTGAGGGGACGTATCAGATATGGTAATGATGGCTATGACGTCATAGGTTTGCTGAAAGGAAAGTGAATAGTTTTGTAACGTTGGAACCATAAGTAAACGTAGAAAGTTCAGAAGGGCTGAATAAGGCGTCAAATGACATTATCAAAAAATGCCTTTTTCTTCAATGGTGTCGAAAACGACATTTTTGGGGGGCAATTTGTTAGCTCCTAATTTCGACACCTGATATTGGTTTAAGAGTATTAATCAAAGGAATAGAATTTTAAGAAGTTTTGGAAGACTTCGATTGGAATGGTATTCCCAGAAATTCTAGTCGAAAGTGTCCTTATGCAAGAGAGACATATTCTATGGACTTAGAAATATTTCTAACAATTTGAAAGTATTGTTCAACAGAAGTGTTGCTGATGACGTTTGATTCAAGATTTGAATTCAAATAAGGGAGGGAACTTTGTTCTTATCCAATTGATGGTAGAAGACACGTGGAAAGCATTTGAAGGAAGAAGATATGCAGAATGCCATTTGTCTTGCTCTAGTTAGTAGACCGTTAGGGGTAGTTATTTTCGACTATTATAAATAGCAAGTCTTAGTGTTAGGCTTTGTGTGTGTTCAAGTTTGTACAAATTCCTCAATTACTTAAAGTATCCGTATGTAGAGAAACGAGTACGTGAGAAATGTACGTTTGATTTAACACCGTCTTTTTTATTCAATGAAATTTTGTTAATCTTTGCCCATAAGTTATCTTTTACTTTTTGCAAGTTAGTTTCCAATGCACTTTTGATCATTTCCCTGCATTACTTTTTCTTTAATATTGTCGAAGTAGACTTTCTTTAAAATCACGAATGTTGTCGAAGTGTTCATCGTTTTCCAAATATCATTTTAAGTTATTTAGCACATGTCCTAGGATTTTTTATGGTCGATCCTACAAGTTATCCAATTTCTTATTGATTTGGTAGATCATAGGTTGTTTGCTAATTTTCACGGTAAACAGTCACGCCACATACTAGTAGAATACACTTGAGATGATGAAAATAAGAAGTTGTCCACCTTGTTCAGCTCGCTCTCTTCACTGATTTTCACTAAGTGTTCTTGTTCTGTTGAATTCTGAACCTCCCCTTTGCATCTCCTCCAAGAGGTCATTTTATAGTCACGTTTATCTAGGGTTTTTGGTATTATCTTAAATCATGGTTTATGGATATTTGTGATTTATGTCCCTAAGGAATTATCGTAATTCCCTCCAATTCTTCCATTTCATACCAATGCAGAGTCAGGTACAATCAGCATGTAGGAAACAAAGTATCTTGTGGAAGGCTAGTGGCACAAGAATTCATACGTCAATGTCGCACATTTGTCCATTGCAGTAGTATGGTGTTGTATTGGGTGCACTATGGTGTAAAATTTTGTCCTCTAGCGCCTTGATCTTATCCCTTTGCATATTTAATTCAAACACCCTCTATTCTTCATATTGTTGCCACGCTTGCCCTAGAAAAGTGAATGACAATTCTCATTAACTTCCATTGCTTCCAACACTCTTATTTCAATTCGGGTTAGAGCGCTATGCCCGAACTGTAGTGTAACAAATACATAAAATCTAACAAAAGAGAGCACCTATTGTACTCTTTATAAACTACTTAAAAATAATAAAATGCATTAAAATAAACTAGCAAATAACCAAATAAAAAAGGATAAAGTCAAATGCTAAGGTTTATAATAACTCACAAATCTGGGCTTCCTAGTGTAACAAACTAGCAAATAACTAAATAAAAAGGATAAAGTCAAACTCCTTAAGAGGCTAACTACTTTCATGACTACTTTTGGCGTGAAAGGTGTAATCAGAAAATTACAAGCAAGTGCATTGATTTTTTTATCATCAATACCTTGTTTACCACATTGTTAGCAGTCTAATTAGAATTCTCCTAAGTCATTTGAAATTCTGCTATTTTTAGGGATGAAGTTATTTATTTTTCTATTATTGCTTAATTAGGATTTTGGCAAAAAATTTCAACGGGGTTGGGCTGATGGGTTTCTTTGGAGACTACTGTTTTGCATGATTGTCGACCTTTGGCATACATGGGTCCTACAATGGTTCTTTTGGGTCCCCGCCCTTAGCATTTTCATCCTGTTCAGACTAAGTTTCAGACACACCTGAGTCATAAATAACAACTTTCGCTATCACAGTTTCAGCATCCTCATCATCTTCTTTGCCTTTCTCTTCTTCTTCGGTTTGCTTTTCTTCTAGAACATGCTTTTCTTCTTCATCTTGTTCAACAGATTCCTCTTGGTCATCCTCCTCTGCACTTTTCTTATATATAAGTTCCATGTTTTTCATTGTTGAAAAATTAATATATACATATATATATATATATATATATATGTGTGTGTGTGTGTGTGTGTGTGTGTGTGTGTGTGTATGTATATATATATATATATTGTTTGAACAAGATTTTTCTTCTGTATATAATCTCTAGTTTTGATGATAACAATGCATATATTTTATATGAAACCATCTTGTACCCTAATGAATATCTGAAGTGTGCAGTAATTAAGTTCAAATTGATTATGGATAACTCTCAAGAAGTGTCATAAGAGTCCTTCTAGAACGCCTCAAGAAATTACTTTGTTCGTCTCTGAAGAAACATTAGCAGCTCTGATGTATGTTGAATGCCTCTGAGGAAAAAGATACTTATGCACTTCTAAGAAAAGTTTCTCTTCCAACTTTGATGTTAAGCTCTGAAGACTCTGAAGACAAGGTTCTGTTGAACAAGTTCTGAAGATTTTGAAGACATTACTTCTAAAGACTCTGAAGACTCAGAAGACTCTGATATCACTCAGTCATTCATCTTCTGGACTCATCAGATTAAGTTGATCAGAAGATAAGGTCAAGATAGAAACGTGTGATGAAAGAATTCGTACAAAAGTTCATTCCCATTTTGGGATAAATTGATTTTACGTTAGTACTGCTATATGGAATATGGTGAGACTTTACCACTATTATCTCTCACGGTCTTGTTATTACCGTTGCAACAGCTAGCATCAATATTTATGATTGTACCCTTAAAGGTTCAAACATTCAGATATATAAAGAAGTCTCTACCTCATTGCTTCAAGAAAGAAAAAGAACGCTCAATATCACAAGTGAAATACGCACAGACTAGAAATCTATTGAACACAAAGAGTTGTTGCTCATATTTTTGTAATACGTTGTTCTTAAATTTGTTTCATCTTCTATATAAAATCATTTTTGTAAACACTTTCTTTGTATCTTCTTTGATATCATTTTTCCTCAAGTGAATAAGTGTTAGTCTGTAGACTTGAGAGGGCTAAGGTTTTTTTTCTAAACACTTAGACGAACTTGTTGTAATATTTCTAGATTAGTGGATTAAGTCCTTTTTTAAGGTGAAATTATTGCCATGTGGACTGGAGTAACTTTGTTAACAGTAAACCAGTATAAAAATACTTGTGTCTACATACTTTTATTCACTGGTTACCCTTTTATGCGGAAAGTTCTAGAAGTTTACATTTAGTAAAACCTAATTCAAACCCTCTTTCTTGTGTTTTTCTCTACCTTCAATTGGTATCAGAGCTCCGGCTCTATTATATATTCGTCTATCAAACATTTAACCGTGTAGAGAGATCCAGCGTGAGAAAAACATTATGGTTGTTGCTATCAAACACTTAATCATTTCATTTTTCTGTTGATATATATATTCACTATTCTCAATCTCACACACTATGTTACTCATTACACACACTTCATCTTCTTTAACCCTAAAACCCTTGTTCTCTAATAACTACCTTCATCCATGGATGCACAACAAGAAATTGTTTACGAATACTCTCAACAAATGCAACAAAAATGTCAATCTTCTCAACCCTTGATTTCCAGCACCATGCATTCCGAGTCTACAACATTGCATCAATCCTTGTCCACTTTTCAACCACTGCATGTTGATAATATTCTCGATCGTCCTATTCACATCAACTTTGCAACACCATTTGAGAAACTGGAAATGCTCTATAAACTGCTAGTAGATTTTGATAAACTAAAGGAAAATGGTTTGGATTTGACTAAGGAACTCCACAAGCAAGTATGGAAAAACTATTTTGATCGTCTTTACGGTCCAATCTACACAAACTTGATGAAGGAACTCTGGAGATACGTTGATGCTGATGAAAGATATATTGTTCCTCATGTTATGGGTGTTAAGTGTGTTATCACTGGGAAGTCAATCACTACCTTGCTTGGAATGGAATAAACAAGAGGAAAAAAGGTCTACAACATGAGCCCTTGGTCAAAATTTCTAATTCAAGAAATTAACCCTGCAATCTTTTCTCAAATCTCTGAAAGCAAATCCAAAAATCAGGAACTTCACACTAACCTTAGGGTACGCCTAAATATCATTCCGGGATGCATTCATCACAGACCAGCATCCAGTTCTTCTGACTATGTCAACACTGATTATAAGTTTATGTTGTACTTTCTGATGAAGGGAGAACCGATGCACCTCCCTTCCATTCTTTTCAAACACCTCAGAGATGTTGTCAAAGAAACCAGAAACACTGTGAAACCAAAAAAAATACATTCCTCTAGGCAAACTCGTCTCATACATTCTTATAAAAAATGGTCTTGCAGATCATTTAATGCGTATGAATATGATGGATGATATTATAATGGATACAGGAAAACATTTGGACGGAAGAAATCTCAAGAGTATGGGCATCATTGAGAAGGTTTTGGTTAAACCAACTATTATTACAGATTGGGAAAGTCTAAAGGATAGAAGGTTAGCTGTTGATGAATTTCCTCTTTTCACCAATGTTGATTCACCATAAGCTATTGAAGAATATCTCAAAATGCTTGAAGCTGAAGGTCATGATGTATCTGGATTCTCTTATGATGATCTTCTAGATGCTCCTCTTAATCTAATGAAAAAACCACGTGAATCATCTCAGTAGAAGTCTGAGAAGATGAAGAAGAAGAAACTCAATCTAGGAGAATCTGTAAGACCTCAGAAGTCTTTTGCACTGGTTCATATCCAATTCTTTCTAGTAAGTCTTCTGGATCCCAATCTGTTGCATCTGGTTCTGATTCTAGAACCCTTAATTCATCAATACATCCACCTTCTCCACTTATATCAACCACATTCACAACTACATCCATCCCACCTTCACCATCTACTATTTCAGCTCATTCTGAAAAATACAAATTACCACCTACACCATCTAAATCAACCATCTCCCAAACTACCTTTATTTTTTAACCTATTCCCCAAATAACAACATCTAAAACCGTTCCCAACACGACAATCAATTCTGAAATCATTCCAATAACAAATCCTTAAATATTCATCCCCACATCCATTTTTACAACAGTTGTATCGAAATCACTTCTTTCAGTTGCTTTCTCATCTGCTGCCAACGATGTCTTCCCAGATACATTTCCCACTAACATCACTCAACCAATTTCTTAAAATGATACTTCAGAATCCATACATACCTCAGAACCCATACCTATTTCCATCTCCACAACAAACGTCACTTCAGTATTCTAATCCTTCATTTCTGAACCTTCTGACCCACACTCACCTGATCAGAATGATGATCAAACCATGACAAATGCTCAATCAGAATCTAATAACATATTTACTGAGAAATCTGATTCTGATAAAGAAACCAACTCTGATCATAACACCTCTGATTTTAATCCTCCTAACTTGAACCATGATGAAGTAATATCTAGTTTCAAGGATAATGCAGAAAGGAGAGTTTAGAAGCTCTATGAGGAGTTCGAATCTAGCAATAATCCTTCATATTTGGAATCTAGCTGGAATTGTTTTAACAAATGGCTAGATGTTTAGTTTGACAAAATCAGAAATCTCTGTGTCCAAGTAAAGGATAATTTTGTGAAGAAAGCTGAAGACAGATTGGAAGCTTCGAAGGCTTCCGAAAGAGAAGCTGCTGCTAGAGAAGCTACGGAGAAAGAGGCAGTTGTCATACCGTAATTTTTAACCCTAAGATTCCACCTCATTTATATTATTTTTGCATGAAATCAATCATTTCATGTGTGTGTTTTCTATGCATTGCTAACCCCATTGAGTTCACAAGAGTATGCACTTTGGTTTACTTTGACTACAAGCTAGGGTTTTGGAACTAAGAGCTCAGGAAGTTGGCCAATCAAGGAGTAATTTCATCCTCAACCTCTCAACATGATCAAAGGTCTCCTTTCATCAAAAATCAAGTGCATGATTTCATTAATACCATTTCATCAAGCCCTAAGTCATCTGACAAACCAAATTAGGGTTTTGACCTAATTCAGTCCTGGGTTAACTTTTTGAGCAAGGCATAATCCTACACTTCAAGACATATTTCCAGGTCCTCAAGGATATCATCTTAGCCCATGATCAAGTGCCATACTTTCCAAGACTATAAATTCTTCTTCAAGCATCCTATGGAAACACTTGAGGACTCATTTTAAAGATGGTATTACATACTTCAAATTGGTGAAAGAATGGACCCAAAATCATTTACCAATGGAAAGTTATGATTGATCAAAGTTGACGTTTTCAAAGATGTGAAAATGTCAAATAATTAGAATTTTTTCTAAGTATAAATCAGTGAAAAGTCCAATTTTGTTGGCCAATTATCTCAATGATCCAAAATGATTCTTTCCAAGTGATCAACATCAAAGTTGTAGTTTGTGATCTCATCTTTCCAATGGTACCAAGAACATGAAGTTATCTTGCTTGAGCATGAAGTTATGAATTTGTAAAGTAGCCATGAGAGAGCTGTTTGGTCTAAGGCAGAATTGCACAAATGATTTTCACACAAATTTATGACATCTTTTGCCCATCCTCCAAGCATTTTTAGAGCAAGTGGCCAACTTGAAACTTGTTCCTTGACATAAAGTCTTTCCAATGGTACTAAATCACGTTCTATTTGATCTTGTTACACCATGGAAAGCATCATCAAACATGCCAACTTGAATTACGTTAGGACATTGGACAAAAAGCACATTTTGCTTCCAATCGCTTTCCATGATTCAAGGAAAGCATAATCTGAGCCAGGCCTAACTTGTACAAGTTGTGCAGCCCTTGAGTACTTGTGAGAGAAGGTGAACATGGAAGCTAGAAAGTGAAAATCACCTTTTGTACTTGTTTGTCCAACCTTTTGCTTTTGATCATGATCCACCAAGTAATGCCATAGTCCATTGATACTCTGCAGATCATTTCCACTATAAATAGTACTCCATATCAAATGCAAAAGACACAACACTTGAGCTAGAAATCACTCACAATCTCAGCAAGAAACACATTGAACATCAAGTGTTCTTCATCTTCATCAAAAAGCCAAAAACCTCCAAAACTCACCACAGTCCAAAACTCGCCAAACTTTTCATCCCAACACGCCACAAATACCTCCCTTAACCTGTTCAAACTCATCACACCACCTAGAACCAAAAGTCAACCCTCTTTGGTGACCATTGTTGACCAAAGAGCCTAAACTCACGAACTTTCAATCTTGGCCATTTCTATCCATCCAAACACTTTAAGCACCTCATAAACACTTCATAGCAACTTTCTAGATCATTAAATACCCACTATAACACCTTCATCACCAGAATCAATTTTACACTTTTGACCATTTGCAACTTGATTCGAGTAGAAGAACCAAAGGTTTTCCAAGAAATTTCGATCATTCAAACACACTTTTGGAGGTCTAGTGGAGCTAAAGGGATCATCATCTTTCATCTGAAACCACTTTGAAGTTGCATTGGACATTCTCCAATAGGTAAGCTTTTTGACCTTTTCAAACTCCATGATCTCAGCATCAATTGCATCAAATTTTTAATGTTCTTGAGGTTGAAGATGATGTTTAGGCGTGTTTTTCATTTTCAGATATTTGTTGTTTATATATTTTATTGGAACCAACACATAACAAGGCCAACTTAATGAGGGCGTGGGTTCGAACCAAATAGTCCTCATTTCTCTCTTTTTATCACTTGTCCCCTTTATTTTTCTTTCCTTTTTTCTTTTTATTTTCTTTTTTACTTTTTATTAATTATTTCTTTTATTTTATTTTTTCATTTAATATTTATTTTCCATTTAAAAACCAAAAATATCCAAAAAAATATTTTTATTAAGTTTTTTTTTTAATTTATTTATTTTATTAATTTATTAAATAATATTGTTTAGTATTAATTATTTTTTTCTTTCATATAAAACCTTTAAAAAATCCAAATATTTTTATTTTCCTTCCCTATTTTTGTCCTCTTATTTTTAACGCTCAAAAATCAATTTCTTGATCCTTTATTAGGTATTACATCCATAATTATATTTCCTTTTAGATTTGTCCTTTGTTAAGTGACTTAAAATTGGTTCTTACTTGTGATATTCAAGATGTGTTTAGATTGTTCATTGAATTAGGGTTTGTGATTTGCTTGCTTGATCATGTTTGATTATAACTCATGTCTTATCCTTTGTTCAAGTGTTCATAATGTCTTATTTGACCATGGTGATATGCTTGTCCTTAATTCCATCTTTGTTTTGTCTTGAATATTTTAATTGTTTGGTATTTGTTCATGTTTGTTTCAAAGGTTATCCATGTATTTAGAACTTATTTTCTTGACCTATAAATCTATGATGAAACCATGCCTTGATTTCTTGCCCTTGTGTTGATATTTGTCTTTGTGTATACATGTTGTAAATAACTTTGGTGTACCATGTTCACCCAAGATAATTCATGTTGAAACTTGTTCTTGTAAATCATGTTCTAAGTGTGTTCATCTCCATATCTTGATGAGCATCTTGTTAAAACTTGTCCAATGATTTAAGTATCCATGTCATGATCATATTGAGAATGTTAACTAGTAACCAAGCATGCTTTGTCAAATGTAAACCTTGTACATGTTTGTTGAATCATGTCAACCTTTCTTGTACTATGTATCTCATGTGGATTTCCTTTGTTGAATTTTTGTGTACACATGTATATACATGTTGCCTAAATCCAAGGGAGGGACTTATTGTTGACACCATTGTCATTTTGCATATGCATCTTTGCATCTTCTTGTGCACATTTCACATGTTATAATCCTTAACTTGCTAACCCTTAGGAAGTTTCTCTTTAGGATGAATCAACTTAGACAATTCAATTAGAGTTTCCCTTCTTTCTCAAACTCAAAACCACTTTCAATAGAGAAACCTTGGCCTTAGGTCAATGACTTTTTCAACTCTTCTTCTTAACAAATGCTTCAAGACATATTAAGCATATTCAAACTCTTTCACAAAGATTAAAAGACACAAACTTTAATTCAAACCTTTTGCCACTTTGGATTTTCAATTTAAAACCTTTTCAAATAGATTAGAAATTAGTCATCCTTAGTTGAGATATAATTCTGCTACCCTATGACATTGTTGAGAAAGATGTTGATTCTTTTCCACTTGAGAGAGGTATGTGGCATACTTGTTGATTCTATATCCAAGTTGGAGCCCTTCTCTCAATGTGAAGCAAAGACCTATCTTCCACATGTTTGTGGAGGATAAGTTGAGTATTCTCCTTAAGATGACGACTTGTCTCTTCTTCAATAAATTCCACCATAACAAATCCTTTTCCATTTATACCCCGAACTACGAGGTTTTGATCATTTATTGGTACGTAGGAAGAAGACTCCGTGTCTTGCCAAACACAAAAACAATAAAAAAAACATTTCTCTTCTCACCTCCTCAATCAATCCCAAATAGCAAACAAGTTAACAATAACACAAATACAACAAGAGGTTCCTATAGGGTACTGTAGATACTTAGGGTGCTAATACCTTCCCTTAGTATAACCATCCCACATGCCTTAGATCTCTTTATTGCTTTGTTTTGTATTGCATATTTATGGGTTATTCTTTCTTTTCCCCTTCCCTTGGATAAATTAAAGATCGATGGTGATATCTTAAGATTTGTGAAGCCTAGCTAACTCAATAGCTATGGTCTCCGATTCTCACCGCGACAGAAATGACGACTCTGTTGGGGAGGTCTAAAATCTCCCTAAAGAGGGTTAAACCTATCTTGTTGATTTGTGTTATTAATATATATATATATATATATATATATTTGTTTGCTATGTGCTTGGGTTTCTTTTGGTGATCCAATTGTGGTGAGATAAGTCCTAATCCGGACTTGAGAATACTAATAAGTTAGGAGGGTCGTATAGTCAAGGAGGCTTTGAGGGGGTAATCCTGAAAAAGTTAACTTGAGAATCCCCCGCTCAGTGGAGGCCCTCTTGAGGGTGGTATTTGTTAAACGAGCAATCGTGAAAACATTTGATACTTTTAACCTAGGAGCCTGAGAAACTGAGGGACTTAGTTAACCCTTTACCCCACTTGGCCTATTAGGACATAGTGCGGTGGCTGATAACACTATTTTAGTGTGTCATTGTGATCCATTTTTCTTATTGTTTTAGTTTAAGTTTAATTAGGATTTGTTTAAATTTACTTGTTTTAGCATGTTTTTACCTTAAGCACATTAGGTACTTCTTTTATGTTTTTTTTTTTATGTGTTTTTGATTTAAAGAAAATCTGATAAAGGAAAGCTGAGGCATCACACCTCAAGACAGAGTCTGGAGTAGAAAGAAGATTAAAGAAAAGAAGATGTTGATTCTCGTTATCAGCAATTCACCAAGAGCTTGGAAGGATTTTATCATTAGGGAACACGTGAAAAGGATTTGTGTATAGAAAGAGCTAGAGCATAAAGATAAGAGAAAATGAGCTTGAAGGTAGTATTGTGAGGACCACGCCTGCAAAAGCGCATCCTGCACCCAGCCACCTGCCGTCTGCTCTGCGCCATTACCTGCTACAACATCCTGCCAAAGACACTTTGTCTCCCATTATTGTCTGTACTGGATAACTTGCTCACAAAGGGAGATTGGACAGCTAGATATTTTAGTGATTTGATATGGGTTAAACCTTATTCCTATCAAAGGCCCATGATCCAAGACTCACCAACTTCTACTCTCACACTCAAGTCTATAAAAGCAAGCCTGACGCATTGAAGAAAGAGAGCTGGAGATTTTCACACTCATATTTATTTTTAATTTAGTTTTATTTCACTTTGAGGGTTAGGAAAGAATTAGAGAGTTTTCTTCTTCTCGTCTAATCCTGTATTCACTGCTTGGAGTTGTCGTGACTGAAGAGATCAGTTGTTGTTTATCCAACACAAGGGATCTTCAAGTTACTACTAGGTTGTCATCTCTTTTACCTATTTTTGCTAAGAGTATGTCTTGCTGTAGTTTCATTCCAGTAGTTTGTACTCAGCTCATTATGAGTTAAACTCGTGTTTGATGAGCAAAATGAAGTTAATATAAATTTGTTTTCATGTTGAAATGATGTGTTGATTAGTGTCTCATTTTTTTATGTGTTTTTATTCTATACACTTGCTTCTTAGAATGATCAACTTAGAAAAAAGTACAAGCTTGCTGTTGAGAGAGATCCAACAACAAGTGGATTTCATAACAAAAGTGGTTAACAAAGTAGGATAGAGATATTCACTTAATTTAGCTTGCTTAGAGATAAGAAGCTAAGGCCATAAAGATTTTCAGAATTAAAACCAAACATATTTTAAGGTTATAAGTGAGGCTTAGAGATTTGTTCCCTTGCCCTAGTTATGCATGCTTTGATGTTGTAGAGATACACCACTAGATCACGTTCTGACCTTTTGAGGCACGACACTTTACATCAAGAATACATTTCATCAATAATATATTAATGGATCTTAACTTATCAATCACTCTCTCTGATCTTTTATTCCCTTTTTATTTAGTATTTTAAATTGATGTGTGAACCTCTTGCTTCTTATTACCATTAGTATTTTGTTACCTTGCTCATACTTATTTTAAACAAAGGTTGAATACTTATAGTTCAAAGCTAAATCAATTTCACTCCCTGTGGGTATGATCTCTTTACTTTATCACTTGTTGTAATCAAACATACATGTATACTTTCATGTGACACCTCTGCTTTAAATCAATATCAAAAAGTAAACACGTAAGAAAGCAACAAGTTTTTGGGGTCGTTGCTGGGGAGTGTCAAGATCTACTTTGAACTACTATATTTGTTATTTTTGTTTAAAAATTTTATTTGAGCCTTTAACATTTTTTTGCTGTGATTTGGTGTCACGACAGGCTTAAGCTATTGCATGCGCAGGTCATTACAACCAGTTTACAGCGGTTATCCTGAACCTAAAAGAATTCTAAGAGCACGAAGGAGATTTTTGCGTTCTCAACAACTATCTGGAAATCCTTCAACATCAGTTATGGCTGAAACAGAGGTTATAGTGCATGTGGGAGATACAGACGAAGCAACTTCGTCATCATCATCAGACGAGTCACAACACGAAGCTGTCATGGCTGAGCAAGACATCATTGGCCTTGCCAATGACAGGGCACACAACATTAGGGACTATTTTGTCTTTGTTCATGAGGTCATGAGCACTGGTATTGTTAGACCAGAGATCACAACACCACATTTTGAATTCAATCCGATGATTTTCCAAATGCTGCAAACTACTGGTCAATACTCAGGCTCTCCTCATGAAGATCCTCACTTGCACTTGAGACAATTTCTAGATGTTGCTAATAATTTCAAGATTCCTGGCGTGACTAATGATGCCTTTAGGTTAAGGCTGTTTCCGTATTCTCTAAGGGATAGAGCCAAGAGCTGGCTAAATTCCTTGGAACCAAATTCCATTTCTACATGGAACACTTTAGCAGAAAAATTTCTGGCCAAATAATTTGCTCCTTCGAAGAATGCAAAGATTAGAAATGAGATTACTTCATTTGGGCAAGGAGATGATGAATCGTTGTTTGATGCATGGGAAAGATTTAAGGAGCTGCTAAGACAATGTCCTCATCATGGGATTCCCATCTGCATTCAACTTGAGACTTTCTATGATGGATTAATTCCATCCTCAAGGAACATGCTAGATGCATCCAATGGTGGAGCTCTTTTGTCTAAATCCTATGAAGAAGACTACAAGATGACTGAGATTATTATAACCAACACTTATCAATGGCCTGTCACTAGGGCTACTACAAACTCAACTCACAAGAAACCTGCTGGAGTTCATGAAGTCACTGAGACAATAGCTCTTGCTGCTCAGGTGGTTCAAATCCACCAGATGATGAAAAATATGATGACCCGTGAAGTGACAAAGCCTAAACCAGTTAAGGTGGTTACTGACACGACTGAAGTTGACTGTGTCTATTGTAAAGGACCCCATATGTTTGAAGAATGTTCTTCAAATCCTGTTTCGGTCAACTATGTTGGCAACAATAACAACAGATACAAAAATCCTTTTAGCAACACATACAATCCATGGTCACGCAACCATCCTAATTTTTCTTGGAGTAATAATCAAAATCAACTGAAGCCTCAAGCAACACCAACACCACAAGTTCCTCCTGGTTTTTCTACTCCTAGTTATGCTGGGGGAAATCAAGGAAACAATCAGCTGGAGAATGTTTTGAAGTCTTTTATTCAAGAAGCCAAAAGTAAATTTCAAGCATAAGGAGTAAGTATCAAAAACTTGGAAAATCAAGTAGGGAAAATAGCCACTGCCTTGAGCTCAAGGAACATGGGAACTCTCCCAAGTTCTACTAAAACTCCAATTACACCCTCTGGAGTAAAGAATGTTGAGACATGTCAAGTTATCAAGCTCAAAAGTGGGAAAGAAGTTGAAGAGTTCATTTCAAAGAACAAGGAGGCAAGTACAGAACTGCCTAAACTAGACATTTCTGGAACGAGAAAACAAACTGATGAAGAACTGTCTTCATCTGGGCAACAGAAGCAGAATGAAGGTGTCACTAATGCAGACTTGACTTATGAAGAGACACGAGAGGTCATGACTGACATCAACAAGAAGTGAAAGTTTGTTCAAGAAAGGCCTCCACCACCTTTTCCACAAAGTATTAGGAAGGCCAAAGAAGAACAACAATTTGGAAAGTTTATGGAGATCCTGAAGCAGCTTCACATCAACATACCCTTGATTGAAGTTATTCAACAAATGTCAAATTACTCAAAGTTCATGAAAGATGTGCTCACCAAGAGGAAAAGGGTAGGAGAATTTACCACGGTTGCACTCACTCAAGAATGTAGTTAATTAGTACAAGGCAAGCTTCCACCAAAATTAAAAATCCTGGGAGTTTCACTATTCCATGCTCCATTGGAGATACCTTTTGGGGAAAAGCTCTATGTGATCTAGGGGCCAACATTAATCTTATATCCTTGTCCATCTTTAAGAAGCTAGGGATAGGAGCTGCTAGGCCTACAACCATCACCTTACAATTGGCATATAAGAGTATTTGTTACCCTCAAGGAAAGATAGAATATGTGCTAGTTATGGTTGAAAATTTTGTCTTCCCTGCTGATTTCATTATCATGGATTATGATGCTGATGAGGAGACACATATATTGTTGGGAAGACCATTCCTAGCAATGGGTAGAACCTTGATTGATGTGGAAATAGGAGAACTCACGATGAGAGTCAATGGACAACAAGTAGTATTCAATGTCCTCATTGCTCTACAATATCCTGAAAAAGATGTAGCTGATTGTTCTATGATATCTAGTTGGGAAGGAATAATTCACAAAAACCTTCTCAAAACAAGTGATGTGTGGGAACGGTAGCTAGGGAGATTAGAAGAAAAACAATGGCCACAAGAAGGAATCATCTATGGTCCAATGAAGAAGCATGAGGAAGAATCTGTGGAAGTGATAGAATCACCAATTGTTGCTCACAAGCAGCATCTACCTTCCATAGAAGAACCTCCTGAGTTGGAACTAAAACAACTGCCCGAGCACCTACAATATGCTTATCTGGAGGCAGACCAGAAGTTTCCAGTCAACATTGCTACAGATTTGAAAGAAGTTCAGAAGGATCAGTTAATAGCACTATTGAAGAAGCACAAAAGGAAATTGCTTGGCAGATCTCTGACATTAAAGGGATCAGCTCAATAATTTGCATGCATAGAATTTTGTTGGAGGAAAATGCTAAGAATAGCATTGAAAGTCAAAGAAGATTGAATCCAATTATGAAGGAAGTTGTCAAGAAGGAAATTATTAAGTTGTTGGATGCTGGAATTATCTACCCTATCTCTGATAGTGTGTGGGTGAGTCTCATTCAATGTGTTCCTAAGAAGGGAGGCATGACTATGATTGTCAACGAGAAGAATGAGCTAATCCCCATAAGAACGGTTTCTGGTTGGAGAATTTGTATGGATTATAGAAAGTTGAACAAAGCAACAAGGAAGGATTATTTCCCTCTACCTTTTATTGATCAAATGTTGGATAGATTGGTTGGAAAAGAATATTATTGTTTCCTAGATGGATACTCGGGGTATAATCAAATTGCCATAGCCCTGGAAGACCAAAAAAAGACAACATTCACCTATCCTTATGGTACCTTTGCTTTCAGAATGATGCCTTTTGGATTGTGCAATGCTTCAGGTACCTTCCAACATTATATGATGGCCATATTTTCAGACATCATTGAGAATTTCATGGAAGTTTTTATGGATGGCTTCTCTGTTTTTGGAGAATCATTTAAGAATTGCTTGGAAAATGTGGATTTGGTATTGGCTAGATGTGAAGAGAATAACCTGTTCCTAAATTGGGAAAAGTGTCATTTTATGGTAAAAGAAGGAATTGTTCTTGAGCATAAAATCTCAAAGAAAGGTTTAGAAGTATATCAAGCAAAAGTGGAGGTAATAGAGAAATTACCACCACCTGTTAACATCAAGGGAATCAGAAATCAACTACACCACAACTGAGAAAGAGCGGTTGACTGTAGTGTTTGCATTTGACAAGTTCAGACCCTATCTGGTTGGAAAAAAAGTCATTGTATACACAGATCATGCAGCCATCAAGTACTTGATTGCTAAAAAAGATGCTAAATCGAGACTCATAAGATGGGTCCTCTTGTTGCAAGAGTTTGATCTGGAGATTAGAGACAAGAAAGGGATAGAAAATTTTGTTGTTGATCATCTCTCCAGATTACCAGAAGAAGTTCAAAACAACAACAGTGGAGATATTCAAGAAACTTTTCCTAACGAGAAGTTACTGCTGATAAGCACTGGCGTGACACCATGGTACGCTGATATTGTGAATTACCTAGTCAGCATATATGTACCCCCTAATTTCAACTTTCAACCAAGGAAGAGGTTCTTTCATATGGTCAAGAGCTATTTCTGGGATGAACCTTTCCTCTACAAAAAGTGTGCAGACCAATTGCTAAGAAGATGCGTAGATCATCCAGAGGCAGGACATATCTTGTCTGCCTATTATGAAGCTCCTTATGAAGGACATTTTGGAGGAACCAGAACTGCTGCAAAGTGTTGCAATCACGTTATTTCTGGCCCTCTCTTTTTAAAGATGCTCGTGAATTAGTTAAGAGATGTTATATATGCCAGAAAGTAGGAAATATCTCCATGAGGCAAGAGATGCCACTCACCAACATACTTGAAACTGAAATTTTTGATGTGTGGGTGTCATACCCCAAATTTTGACCACTAAGATTTCCGATCATTGTGTAAATTATCACACAATATGGATGAACCTTTATGCCTCATCAATCTCCCCAAAGATGGTTGAGCATTCACTACAATCAGAATTAGGGTTTCAAGCCCTCTCTGAGCCTTAGACAAAGGATCAATCAAGAAATAACATGATCTTCAATTTGTCTACACCTCTCAAACATCCATAAAGGATCGATAGGACTCCCACATCATGAATCAAGCACAAGGTTGCAGCAATCTGAGTGGATCAAGCCTCAAGATCGCCAGTGTCACCAAATTAGGGTTTTGGTCGACCAAGGCCTCCAGATGGAATTTTTTCCTCTGGGCATGAGCCAATGCTTCAAAGAACAACTCAAAATACTCCAAGGGACCTCATGGACCCAATCATCAAGTCAATTTAGCCTCAGGGGATGCATTCATCAAAAATCAGGAATTAGGGTTTCTTGACCTAATTCACCCCTAAGTTGACTTTTGGGGACAAAGCATGAGCCAAAACCTCAAGACATGGTTTGAGGGTCTCTAATAAACTACATTGATCCATTTACAACAATGAATTGATCCAAGAAGCTTGATGCACAAGTTTCAAGTTCATCAGAACCACGGTTAGGGTTTTTGAAGAAAAAGTCAACTATGCCTTTGACTTTTGAGCAGGACATGCTCCGAAACCTTGGGACATGATTCAATACACCCTATAACACCTATGAAATTAATCCATCAAGTTTGATTTAGGTCAAGGACTTGATTTCATAGAGGATCGCACAGTTTGGAATTCATCTGATAAAGTCAATTGTGCCTAAAAGTCAAAGTTTGACTTTTTGATTTTTTGGTCAATTATGGTTCCCTAACCCTAAAATGATGTTAATGTGTGATTGGAATCATCATTCATCAAGAAAAATCAAGAAAAGTGGGATAACTTGTAAAAGGGGTAACCATAAGAAACTTAGAAATTTTCTAAGTTATGGAACAAAGTGGTTAGGGTACCAACTTCCAAGGATCATAACTTGAGATCCAAGCAACCATTTTGGCTGATCCAAAGATGGATTTGTAGCTCTCATGGCATACTTTAAAAGTTTCAACTACACCTCATTCCAATTCCTCATGGATTTTAAGTTATGGAGTGACCAAAATGGCTGAAAACATGAAATGGCATTTTTTCCAACACTTAGTGAAATTTTCACTAAGTCAGAATCTGTTTCACTTTTTTCAAAATGTAGGGGAATTTTTCACTAGGATCCAAAAAGTATCAAGACAAACTATGATCACACATGTGTTGTATCATATGAGAGCTTTCCAAAATGGCCAAGAACTCCATCAAATTCCATTTGAGCTAAGAGTTATGACAGTGGCAATATGCCTTGCTGCAACTGTCATGGCGAGGCAGATTTGTGCATTTTGCTCGATTTGATCAAATTGTGCAAATGACAAACAAGTTTATCCATCTGAACACCTCAGGGGGAGACCAAGGAGGGACAAACACTGATCCATAAACCTCCCAAGTCTTTGGAACTAAAAGTAGCATGTCAAACCTAAAAATTCCTAAAAAGGGGACAAGACTCCAATTTTGTTTTGGAGCATTCAATGGATGCACCAAGGTGGCATGAACCTTTTCCAACTGAATGAGTCAAGGATAATCTCTAAACTAGGGAACCAAAGGCCTGTGCTCTAACCTCTAGTCAATGGCTAGAGGAGACTTAAGATTCTAAAGTGATGAAATTGGACAATGAGCTGCTGCAGTTGCCATTCATTATTATTAGCAAAACAAATTTGCTATACTGTAAATACAACTCATTTGTGCTCAGTTTAAGTACACCAAAGCACTACAACACTTGCTTTCCTCAAAATCTCTTTCTCGGCAAAAATACCTTCTTTAGCAAGGTAACTCTGAGTTTTTGAGTTAGAGAGCATTTCAATCACAGCTCATGATCCAAACACATCCAATATGTCATATCTAAGCTGTCCAAACTCTCACAAGTGACCTGTAACACCAAAGTCACAAAGTCCCGTCTCAAAACCTCAAAATGGGACTTTTTTGCATTTTTCAAACCATGTCTTGATTCAGTCACTTTCAAAACTAGATAAAACCTCAAACACACTCCAAATATCATCCTTGAACTGTCCCAAATGGTTCCACACATCTGGAACACCATTTGAGAGAGTTGCCATATTGGTCACTTTTGCCCCTTTTGCAAGAAAGAGCTCAAACTTGTTCCTAAGGATTCCAGTTGGTTCCAACCATTCTAAAAGCTTCTAAGTGATAATTTGAGGGTGTCCAAAGCATCAAATTATTTCTGGAATAAAGCACTTGGCAGATTGCACAAAAAGCTCATAAAGAGGTAAGCATCACAACTTGAACTCTTTGAAATATGCATTGCTTTGAAGTCCACTGATCATGCACATCTCATACATGTTATATATGTTGTGTTTGAACCAATTCATCATGTAATTCATGCCTGTAATAAGAGGTAGCATAGAAAATGCAAATCATGGCTTATTTCAAAACCACTATCGGGTTTTTCAATAGGAGCCTCATCTGAAAAAAAAAACCACCACCATTGGATTCCTTGTGAAATTCTAGGCAGGATAGACCTAAATTTTGTCCCAATCCATGGAGAAATGAGAAAGTTACAAGCTTCACGTTTTTGGCCAAAATTTTGCCTTGCCTTGCCTTGGCCAGGCCAAAAGCAAGGCAACCCTCATATATCCATGGGGTGGTTTTGATACACGGATGTATCACCACCCTAGTGGTAGAGGGCGCGCGCTGCACACAAGAGGTCTGGGGTTCGAATCCCCTCTCCCCAAATCCTCTTTTTATCATTTTTCCCACTTTTTGTTATTTTTCATATTATTTTTAAATGATTTGGAAAATTAATAACTCTCTCTATTTTAATGATTTTTGATTGGTTCTTTTTGCAAAAAATCACAAAAATGTTAAAATATTTTATTCCACAAAAAAATCAGATTTACATTAATTATTTAATATAGTTGATATTTTTGTAAATAAATTCATTTTTATTATTTTTAAACATTTTAAAATGAATATTCATCTTGAAAATCAAAACCAAATGAGTTTTAAATCATCTTGTGATTAAAACCTCATTTTTCAAACCTTAACCAAAAATCACAAGTGGTTTAGTTAAACTTATTTGGTATTTTTATAATTTTTTTATTAATTTCCTTTGAAAAATTACTTTTAAAAGGTGAAAATTAGGGTTTCTTTGATTTTAATCATACTCAAATATTCAAAACTCTTTGGGACTCTTGGTAGAGTGTAAGTCCCACCCTTTTGTAAATAAAAACCATTTTGGGCCTCAGACATTCTATAAGTCCCAACACATTTTCAAAAATCTCGGCGCGATCGCCAGTTCAAAATCAAATCAACTAGGCCTCTCCTTGAGCTATAAGACCCATTTCTTTTCTTAAAAAATACTTTTGGGCCTCTAATAGAGTGTAAGACCCAATCCCTTTTAACTAAAACCATTTTTGGGCCTCAAATGTTGTATAAGACCCACTGTGTTTTCAAAAACCTCGTCGCGGTCGTCGTTTTCAAACAAATAACCCTGGGCCTCTCCTTGAGTTGTAAGTCCCATCTCTTGTACAAAAATAAATCTTTGGGCCTCTAATAGAGTGTAAGACCCATCCCCTTGTACATAAAAAATTTTTGGGCCTCACATAAGTCCCTCTATACAGTTTTCAAAACAACGGTGCGATCATCGTTAAAACTTGGGCCTCTCCTTGACCTGTAAGCCCCAACAATCTTTTCAAAGCACTTTCTTCTTTGACTTTGAATTCAAATATATGTTGTTATCAAAACTTTCTTTAATTTCTTTGTTGAACAACTAACAAAACAGCATGGAAGCTCTACAACGGGTAAGTGTTTATCCGCTTTCATTTACCGCTTTCATATATATATATATATATGTACATAAAAAATTTTTGGGCCTCACATAAGTCCCTCTATACAGTTTTCAAAACAACGGTGTGATCATCGTTAAAACTTGGGCCTCTCCTTGACCTGTAAGCCCCAACAATCTTTTCAAAGCACTTTCTTCTTTGACTTTGAATTCAAATATATGTTGTTATCAAAACTTTCTTTAATTTCTTTGTTGAACAACTAACAAAACAGCATGGAAGCTCTACAACGGGTAAGTGTTTATCCGCTTTCATTTACCGCTTTCATATATATATATATATATATATAACTGTATTGTGGGGATGTGTCACTGTAAGTCTTCTTTCACATCCTTTTATATACGTGTCATATATCAACTGTGTAATACTAGTATAGTTATTTAGAGTTTTCCACGGCAACTACGTCTAGAACTAGGTAAAGCCTGTTGGTCACTCTCGAATACAAACAAAACTAGATCCCCATAGGATTCCAGATACAATCTTCCCTTCTCTTGAGGTTAAACAATATGGAACAAAGAGAAAGGCACTATTCTCGGTGAACCTTTTTTCAGACTGCCACCCTTAAAAATTGTCAAAGAAACTCTACTCCCCAGAGTTGATCTATTCTCCGTGAATAGCATCTCTTGAGTTTCTTCCAAATTCTCGAACTTTCCTGGAATGATCTCTTCTCTGTGAATTGCATTTCTTGAACTTTTCTTGGTTTGGGGACCCACAGGCTTCCTAAAAGCATCCCCGCCTCCTCTTGGGCGCTGTACAAGGACCCTCCGGCTTCTTAGAAGTTCTCATGCCTTCTCTTGGGCTTCTTACAAGGACCTTCACGACCTCCTAAAGTATAGGACAGAACTTAGTCATCCTTCGTTAGAGCTATCTTTCAAAAAGGAGTCAAAACCTTCAGACCAATTTTAGGGTTGATACTCATCCCTTAAACGAGTCGGCCTCCTCTTGGGCATCATACAAAAGATAAAACTCTACCAGTAGACTTGCACAGTCTGATTCCCTTGAATCTCAAAGACATTCTCAAGCACCTTTCAAACATATGAGAAACCCAGGATTTTGGATTAATCTCCAGCCGAGTTAAAATTTGTGGGTTCTAAAACCCCGTCCTTCTCCCAAAATTCCCCAACCCGGGTCAGATAACACTATCTCAAACCAGAGCCTCAAGGTTTCTGATCTATCAATTCCTTTTGCATTCCCCTGCAAGGATTTATTCCCTTCTTGGACCTGCCTCGGGATCTTAAGAATCCCCAGCAAAAGGATAGCCTTCTCTTAGGCTTTGTATAATGATCCTTCCTCAGCGAAGTCAGCCACCTCTTGGGCTTTGTACAATAATTTCCCCTAGCGGATTTAACCTTTTCAGACTCTCTTGTCGATTCCATCACTTTTCAAGACTCTCTTGTTGAGTCACTTTCCTTTTAGCCTCTATCTCGGGCTTCGTACGAGACAGCAAAGCACTCTCTTGTTGAGTATAAAAGACTCTCTTATTGAGTCAACCTTTTTAGCCTCTGTCTTGGGCTTCGTATAAGACAGATAAGAGTACTCTCTTGTTGAGTCAAACCTTTTTTTAGCCTCCGTCTTGGGCATCATACAAGACATATAAAAGCACTCTCTTGTTGAGTCAGTCACTTGTTAGTACTCTCTTGTTGAGTCAACCCTTTTTGCCTCTATCTCGGGCTTCGTACGAGACAAATAATAATCACCCTCTTGTTGGGTCAATAGCCTCCTCTTAGGCTTTGTATAAGGACTTCCCCAGTGGAGTCAATCAACCTTTTAGCGTCAACCTTGCGCTTTGATCAAGGCACCCAAGAATCAACAATCCCTCTTTACAGAGGACAAATTCTCTCTCAATAAAACCTTTTAGCTTCAATCTTGGGCTTTGAACAAGACACAAATACTCCGTTTAGCCTCTATCTTGGGCTTTGAACAAGACACCAAAACACCTTTTTCCTCCCATAGAATAGGAGGGAACTACGATCGCTCTGATTTCCCTGTTTCATTTAACGGGAATACGTAGGCATAAGATTGTGAAATCTTAGCGAGCATACTAGTCAAAAACTCTAGGTCCAGTACCTTCATACATCAATCAAAGAAAAATTATATATAGTACCTTCTCAAAAGCCTCAAGACACCCTATTCTCAAGCGAAATAAACCTAAGACAGAACCCCCTATTTTGATAGCATCTGTAAACCAACAATCATCTGTTTAAACTCAGTATGCAAGTAGGGTTAATTGGAGACATCTATTTCCCTTCCTTAATCAACTTCACAGGATAAAAATGAATCAAACTATAGTACCAAAGCAATAGTGATTCGAAACCACAAAAATTACGCTACAGAAAAAATGGCGACCATAGTGGGAGATCATTCTTTCTTACAGTCTTAGGTGGAAAACCTTAAGTACCACAGAAATGGCGACTCTACTGGGGAGTCATTGTCTGTATAGGATCATAGGATTATAGAGGTCTAGGATATTAGGACAAATATATATACGGCTTTTCCTAATTGATATCCGTGTTTATTTTTCCGCTAACGGGAATGCGTGTGTTGCCGCATCTGGAAAGACTGAGTATACACCTAAGATAGGTGATGGAATGAGACGGGTAATCTTATTGGGAGTGAATCCTAAGTAAGAGGTCCCGGTAGACCATCGAATTTGTGGAGATGCCCTTTGCGGATTCAATGCCTATATGACTTCGGTTGTTGAAAGTAGATTGTTCGATTGGGTTATCTGAGAAGCTGAGGATTTTAGTAGACTGAAACCATTTTGTAGTGCAGAAGCTATCGAAAATAGTTGTCACGCGATACTACCCTCATTTGAGATTACTCTAAGATGAACCAGCTCACTTGGTGATCCGCTTGATGTCATCATCCCAAGAGGGGTCAGTGATTTTGAGGACAGGTACAAAAATCACCAGTATAAACCTTTGGGGATGGGTAGAGCCTTCACTTCATGACACCGACCCTTTGACCCCATGTTTTTCTATGTTTTTGTGTGCTGCATTCATACATTCATTTTTAAAAAAACATTAAAACAAAGAAAAATTTTCTCTTCTAGTCTCTCTTTTTCAAATTAAACTAAGACAATGATTGCAAATGTCAGAGAAAGAGATTGCGTTATGGATTTTGGTAGAAGAAAGAATCACAAGTACACCTTCAAAGTTCCGAAATTAGAGGATTTAAGAGGTTTGGCAAGGATGATCACCAACCCTGAGGCTTTCAGAGCTAAGTATGGAGGACTGTTGTCTCTGTTAAGGGTCCATGTAATTGAGGGAATCATGTCCATGGTCATCCAGTTCTACGGTCCGGTTTATCACTGTTTCACATTCCCGGATTACCAGCTAGCACCAACACTGGAGGAGTACTCTCACCTGAGTGATTTAGCTATCACTGATCAAGCTCCATTTTCCGGACTGGAAGAAATTCCAAAATATCAAACCATTGCAAGGGCAATTTATTTGGACGTGTCGGAAGTCAGGACTCACATGATCATTAAGGGTGGTATTAAGGGTTTGCCAGCCCAGTTCTTGATAAAGAAAGCTATGTACTTTGCTAGTATAGGGAATGTGGCCGCTTACGAGAGCATCTTTGTTTTGCTCACCTATGGGTTATTTTTGTTTCCCAACATTGATAGCTTCGTTGATATTAATGCCATTAAGATTTTTATAATTGGAAACCCTGTACCAACCTTGCTCGCAGATGCTTATCATTCTGTACACTTAAGGAATTTGTACAGCAGAGGAATGATCACCTGCTGTGTACCCCTGTTATACAAATGGTTTATTTCCCACTTGCCAATGTTTGCTGCATTTTGGGATCAAAAGAATACTTTACGTTGGTCGCAGAGAATCATGTCTCTTACCAACTCTGACATCGATTGGTACAATCGAATCTATGACAGGATCAGAATCATTGACCGTTGTGGAAACTTCCCAAATGTACCCCTCATAGGAATTAAAGGAGGAATCAACTATCATCCAATTTTAGTTTGTCGTCAATTCGAATACTCGATGAGGCATGTCCCGCGTAATGCTCATTTGGAAGGTCTTTTCTTCAAGGAAGGAGAAAATGACAGAGCACTAAAGACAGAAATAGTGCATGCCTGGAAACACGTTCATAGGAAAGGAAGAGAGTCTCTAGGGAAACCAGACTGTGTCTCTGTGGAGCCCTATCTCCATTGGGTACAAACTAGAGCTCTCAAGCTGAGGATGTCTTACCCTCATCAGGAAGTTCTTCCATTAAGGTACCCTGTCCTTTATTTTATGTCTGATATGGAAAAACTTCAGGTTACTCTCAACAAAGTTCAACAGGAGAAGAAGTCTTGGAAGAACAAGTACCGTATTCTCATTGTGGAGTGTAAAAAAATACAGCAACTATTGAAAGATAAAGATGCTCTGATCGAGATTTTAGAGCAACACGCTGTAGAGAATCAAGGAAACCAAGGGAATTTGCTCGCTCCTTTCACTTGGCAAAGGAATGACAACCATACAACGGCTCAAGAGCCCAATTCAAAGAAAAGGAAAGTACCAGAACCATCACCTGAGCTCTCCTCAGAGAGGACTCAGGATCCATTAGCTTAGATATTTCCTTTTACAGTACTATGTATATTACTATATTTCTATTTCCGCAATCTTTGAATTCAGTAAAACGGGGTTTCCCCACTGTTTGATATTTGCAATCCAAATTGTCGAAGTTTATTTTGATTAAACAAAAAAATAATTAATATAATTATTGCATATCATTCATCATTCTCGGGTAACACATTCTTCTTACCTACTTATCTCACGTCTGTGTCTTGATTCTAGTGTCAAACTGTCTCATTCGTACAATACTCGGGCCAGTCAACAAAAGAAAATGGATAATCTCGAGGAAGAGAATAGAGAGCTGAGAGAAGAAATCGACGCTCTTAGAGAGGATCTGAGAAAACTTCACAATGACATGCAAGCTCTAGCAGCAGCCCAGGTGCAACAACAACGGACTGTGATCTCAGAGATCACATCTACGCCTATGGTGGAAAAGTATGATCCTCGGTATAACATGCCAAAAGATCGTCCCTGGGGCATGCCACTCAACTACATCCTGGAAGGATATATTCCACCGATCACTGAAGATTCGGAAACTGCAACAGGAACCGCTGGGCCTGAAGGTTACAAACTTTGGGAAAGCAAGGATGCCAGGGGCATGACGACAACTCCTGAAGGTTACAAACTTCGGGAGGCACCAAGAGTCACCGCCATGATGACTATACCACCACCCGTGGTACACACTGTCCCGGAAGGACAGATTCCACAGATACCTTCTGGTGGAAACGAAAGTATGGATAACAGAATGAAAGAGTTCCAGGAACAATTCCTGGAAATGCAGAAAGAACTCCAAGCCATTCGCGGTCAGGATCTATTTGGAAAAGACACTGCAGACCTTTGTTAGGTCCCCAATGTGAAAGTTCCGCATAAGTTCAAAGTGCCCAAATTTGAAAAGTATAAGGGTAATGTACACTCGGAGATTGTCAACACAGACAGAGAACCACCAGCTACTGATCCATTACTTCTAGGATAGTTTAACCGGTGTCGCACTCAAATGGTACATGTGTTTAAACCGCACTAAGATCGCTACTTTCAGAGATCTCGGTGCTGCCTTCGTTCAACAATATAAGTATAATATGGACATGGCACCGGACAGAGATCAACTCAGAGCCATGTCGCAGAAGGACAAGGAAACCTTTAAGGAGTATGCTCAGAGATGGCGTGAAATTTCCGCCTAGATTTGTCCACCTCTTGAGGAAAAAGAGATGACAAATATCTTCTTGAAAACCTTGAGCTCATTTTACTACGACAGAATGGTCGCCAGTGCGCCTAGTGACTTCACCGAGATGGTGGGCATGGAAGTTCGTCTTGAGGAAGCCGTCCGAGAAGGACATTTAGTTAAAGACGCTGGATTATCGAGTAGTACAAAACTATAAGGTAGTGCTCTCCCTAAGAAAAAAGAGTAGGATATTGGGAATATCTCTCTCGGAAAGCAAAGGCGACGATACCAACCAGTAGCAGCGGTAACTCCTGCTACCAACCCTGCGCCTGTTCCAACGTATCAACCTCAGGTTGCTCAGAGCCAACCGAATCAACAACAATATCAGCATAGGACACAACAACCTCTTCAGCAGGCTCGTCCTCAGTACAACAACAACCATACAACACGACCACTAGGGTTTGACCCTATACCAATGTTGTACGCAGAATTGTTTCCACTCTTACTGGTCAAGGGGCACGTCCAAACCAGGTCTCCTCTTACAGTACCGGAGAATCCGCCTTTTTGGTTCAAAGCGGATCAGACTTGTCCTTACCATCAAGGAGGACCAGGGCATAACATAGAAAATTATCTCAGTTTCAAATTTGATGTGAAAAAGCTTGTTAGGAGCGGGGTCTTATCTTTCAAAGATACGAATCCAAATGTTCTCATAAACCTGTTGCCTCAACACGAGAAAGCTGCAGCAAATTTGATAGAATGAGAGTCTAACAACAACTATCAAAATCATGATGTACTCTTATTGAGGACCAATCTAGTCAAGATGCATCGCAGACAGAGCGGGTATGGCCATATACCACCTCATAACTATCACCAGTGTGATATCTGCTCTAAAAACAATCAAGGATGTTCTGTGGTGCAATCAGCTCTACAGGAACAATTGGATCTCGATTGGATCGAAGAGCATCGAGTTCGTGGAGTTAACATGACTTGTACGAATTCCAACATCATTCAGAACCACGACATCCGTGCGATGAATGTCAGCTTGGTGGCAATGCACTCAAGGCAAAGCCAGTATCATAATCTGCCGCGGCACGATTACAATTCTTGTTTGATCTGCTCGGTAAACAATCAGGGATGCTCTTTTATACAAGATGCCCTCCAGCGTCAGATGGATCTTGGATAGATCCAGGACTACCATGATAAAAATCCTTATCAGATCAACATGATTTAGATCTTCGATATTCGCTTGATGAATACCAGCTTGGTGGAATTACACGCTAAGTAAGTCCAGCTCGATTTTTTGACTTCGCATGAGTATCGGAACTGTACAGTATGCTGTGAGAGTGACCAAGGATGTGCTCTCGTTCAGAGAACTTTGCAACACTTGTTAAATCACTGGTGGCTTCCGATCTATCTAGATGAAGACACACAACAAGTCAGTATGACTGATGGGAACCCTACTAGGCATCAAAGCCAAGATGTTCGATCTATGGAAGCGGACCTAGTAAGGTTACACTGCATTCAAAGCGGACGTGATCGGGTGCCACCACATAACTTCGAGTGCTGTAGGGTCTGCTTGGAGAATAACCAAGGATGCTACCTCGTACGAGCAGCCCTTCAGAGTCAGTTGGACCGCGCAAAGATTCAACCTTGTCTAGTTTTGGGGTCCATCAACTTGATGCCCGACTACTTCGCTGATCAAATCAAAGATGTTGTTGTAGTCTCTGATCCTGAAAGGATCACAGATGTTTGTACCATCATCCATCTACTCATCGAATCAAAAGTTCTTAACCAGGAACTAATTGAAGTTACTTACGACAGTCAAAGAAATCAGAAGGCTCCTGTAGTTATCTATCTGCCGGGACCAGTGCCATACAAGTCTGATAAGGCTATCCCTTACAAATATGGTGCAACAACAATTGAGAATGGAAGGGAAATTTCATTACCCTCCGTCGTGAATATTGCAGACATCAGTCGAGTAACACGGAGCGGTCGAATCTTCAACAGAGGAGTTTGAGAACCTAACAGAGAAAAGGAACGTCAAGCAGAGGTTCCTGATCAACCAGTCGGTTAGTCCAGTGATCCCGACCTTTCAAAGAACAACGATGAGATGCTAAAGCTCATCCAAAGGAGTGAATACAACATTGTTGATCATCTGTTACAAACTCCTTCAAAAATCTCTATGTTATCTCTTTTACTCAGTTCCGAAGCCCACAGAGAGGCTCTACAGAAAGTCTTAGAACAAGCCTTTGTGGAACAGGATGTGTCAATAAGACAATTCGACAGCATCATCTCCAACATCACTTCCTGCAACAACTTGGGGTTTAGTGATGAGGAATTTCCAGAAGAAGGAAAAGGTCACAACATGGCGCTCAATATCACAGTTAACTGCCAGGACGATGCTTTAGCCAGCGTACTGGTAGACACCGGATCAGCTCTAAACGTTATGCCGAAGTCCAAGTTAATGCGACTATCATTCAAAGGATCCCCGATGAGGGGCAACGAGGTCATCATCAAAGCATTTGACTGGTCTCGGAAAGCAGTTATTGGCGAAGTCGACCTTCCCATAACTATCGGTCCTCACACTTTCCTGGTCACTTTCCAGGTCATGGACGTCCGAGCAGCATACATCTGTTTATTAGGAAGACCTTGGAAACACCAGGTTGGGGCAGTCACTTCAACACTGCACCAGAAACTGAAGTTCGTCAAGAAGGATCAACTCGTCACAATCTGTGGAGAACAAGCCTTGATCGTGAGTAACCTATCAACGGACTCTTGTGTAGAACCAGAGAAGGTTGTTGGAACTCAGTTCCAGGCACTTTTGGTGAGCAATGAAAATCAGTCAGAGAAAGGAACCTTTATTTCCTCATACAGAGAGGCTCTCAAAGTGATCAAAAGTAACAGTGAAAAAGGATGGGGACAGCTTGTCATTCTTACTGATAACAAAACAAAGAAGGGTCTTGGTTTCTCTTCAACCTGTACCCAGGCTGCTACTAATGATGAAAGTTTTCATCTCATTCAGGACTTCTTCCACAGTGGAGGTTTCCTTCACCCAGTATCTCAAGAAGTACATACCGTCAACGAGGGTGACTCCTCTGATACAGATGAAGAATGGAAGTCCTATCTTAATGAGGACGGCTATATGTCTCAGGAAGAGGTGCCTACACCATTTTGCTATCCTGTACAGAGTCCGAGATTTATACCAAGATCAGATGTCAAAATGATATACGGAGATTGTGATCCAGAAGGATGTCGTGCTCCACCAAACTTATTAGAGGAAGACACTCTGATGAAAGACAACTTTGACCACGACTACTATGGCCCGATGGATGGCCTGCCTATCTGGAAGTCGTACCCAGGAGACTCAGGGCAAGAGAATCATCCCAACGACACTTATCAACTGAGCATTGTCGAAAAGAATACCTGCGTCCCCACCATGCCATGGGATCAACACTCAGGGTATTCAAAACTTATCCAGCACGACGATGAATTTGCAAAGCTTGCAGGGCTAGAATTCATCAACTATGCTTTTCCCAAAGTCAACGTCATCGAGAGAGATGACTCCTCCAGTTCCAAAGAAGTGTGGGACACCTTAGGACAACCGAGTGGCAAGTTCGACTACTTGGTCAAGTACACCGCTCTTGAAAGCTCTCGTATCCAGCTTGAAGACATCCAGCCAACTAGATGGGGAGATTTACCTGAGAGCACAAATACTATGCAAAATACAACAGAGGAATCCTTCTACGACAACTCTGCCTGGGAGACAGATTCCAATGATTATGCTCCACTAGAAATCAGTGTTATTTCTGAAGACAAATCAAGGAAGGTACCAGACTTTGTGATTCACCAAGGAGTTCGCCGCCAATGGGTTACTGTCGATGTTCCAAAGATTGTTCATAAGTCAAAGTAATGGCCATCTTTGTTTTAACCTTTCACCCTGCCCAGGTGAAACAGATGTTTTGATAGGGCTCACTTTCTGTAAATATCCCTCTTCGCTTCGTCCAAAGTGACAGAGTTTTGTTTTATAGGGTTGTAGTTTCAAGAATCGACAAGATCATAAATAAAATAACGTTGTTCTATAATTTCCACATTTATTGTTGTTTTCTCTTTTCGCTTTTTCAGAAAATGGTAATCCTAAAAAATAATTCAAACAATAAAAACAAGCATTTTAAAAAAAAAAAACACTGATCACACTCTTGCATTCTCTTTATCTCTTCTAAAGAACGAATCATCATGTCATGCAGATTACTTGTTTTAAACCCCAGTTGAAACACGCGATCAAATGCCTTCTCCCAACTTTGAATTCCCGGTATTTGAGGCTGAAGAAGAAAATGACAAAGAAATTCCAGAAGAGATCTCCCGATTACTCAGAAAAGAGGAAAGATCCATTAAACCTCACAAAGAGCCATTGGAAACAGTCAACTTGGGTTCAGAAGAAGAGAGAAAAGAAGTCAAGATTGGGGCACTGCTCAGTTCGACTGTCAAACAGGATTTGATAAAGCTTCTCAAAGAGTTTCCCGATGTATTCGCTTGGTCCTATCAGGACATGCCAAGGTTGGATACCAGCATCGTGGAACATCATCTACCGTTGAGATCAAAATGTCCGCCAGTAAAACAGAGGTTGAGAAGAACTCACCCAGACATGGCCGTCAAAATCAAAGAGGAAGTACAGAAACAGATTGACGCGGGTTTCCTCGCCACATCAGAATATCCTCAATGGATAGCCAACATAGTACCAGTTCCGAAAAAGGACAAAAAGGTCAGAATGTGTGTGGATTACAGAGATCTAAACAGGGCTAGTCCAAAGGACGACTTTCCTTTACCACACATTGACATGCTCATTGACAGCACAACAAAGTTCAAAGTCTTCTCCTTCATGGATGGATTCTCGAGCTATAATCAGATAAAAATGGCGCCGAAAGACATGGATAAAACTTCGTTCATCACCCCATGGGGTACTTTTTGTTACAAGGTAATGCCGTTTGGTTTAAAGAACGCCGGGGCAACCTATCAAAGGGCCATGACTACTCTGTTTCATGACATGATACACAAGGAGATCGAGGTATATGTCGATGATATGATTGCCAAATCTAAAACAGAAGAGGAGCATGTGACCCACCTGTCAAAACTATTCGATCGGTTGAGAAAGTACAAACTCTGCTTGAATCCCAATAAATGCACTTTCGGGAGAAAGTACAAACCTATTGAACCCACCGATTCTATCACCTCCAGTGGAAGGAAGACCACTGATCATCTACTTGACAGTCTTGGAAGACTCTATGGGCTGTGTACTTGGCCAACAAGATGAAACAAAAAGGAAAAAGTCTGCCATCTACTACCTAAGCAAGAAATTCACCGACTGCGAGACTCGGTACACTATGCTTGAGAAAACCTGTTGCGCTTTGGCTTGGGCGGCCAAACGTCTTCGCCAGTATATTTTTCGTCACACTACTTGGTTAATCTCAGAAATGGATCCAATCAAGTACGTCTTTGAAAAGCCTGCTCTCACGGGAAGGATTGCCCGTTGGCAGATGTTGTTATCAGAATATGACATAGAATACCACACTCAGAAAGGCGTTAAAGGAAGTGTTTTAGCTGATCATTTGGCTCATCAACCGATTGACGATCAAGAATCAGTCAGATTTGACTTCCCAGACGAAGATGTCATGTATCTAAAAATGAAAGACTGCGATGAACCGCTACCCAGTGAAGGGCCAGAACCAGGTTTCCAATGGGGACTAATCTTTGACGGAGTTGTAAATCATTATGGAAATGGAATTAGGGCAATCATCATAACACCTCAGGGTACCCACATTCCTTTCACCGCCGACTTACGTTCAAGTGCACAAATAACGAGGCCGAATACGAAGCTTGTATCATTGGTCTCGAAGAAGCGATCGACTTAAGGATTAAGAACTTGGATGTATATGGCGACTCAGCTCTGGTCATCAATCAAATCAAAGGAGATTGGAACACATACCAATCAGGACTGATTCCTTACAAAGATTAGGCGAGAAGGTTGTTACCATTCTTCAACAGAATCGAGTTTCATCATATCCCTCGTGAAGAAAATCACATGGTTGATGCATTAGCCACTCTCTCTTCCATGATTAGTGTAGGTCAATGGAACGACGTACCTAAGATCGACATAATGCGCCTTGAGAGGCCCGCCAACATCTTCATGATCGAAGCAGTCATAGATGATAAACCTTAGTATCACGATATTCAATACTTCCTTCAGAAACAAGAGTATCCACCTGGGACATCCAGAAAAGACAGAAAAACCCTCAGAAGGCTAGCAGGCAGTTTCTTCCTGAGCGGTGATACACTCTATAAGAGAAATTTTGACATGGTCTTGCTCCGATGCATAGACAGACCAGAAGCAAACAGGCTGATACAAGAAATTCAAGAAGGATCCTTTGGCACTCATGCCAGCGGACACACAATGGCGAGAAAAATTCTAAAAGCAGGGTACTACTGGTTGACCATGGAATCTGATTTCTACAAGTACATAAGGAGGTGTCACAAGTGTCAGATATACACCGACAAAATCCATGTTCTGCCAACACATCTCAAAGTTCTTTCTTCCCCATGGCCTTTTTCCATATGGGGAATTGACATGTTTGGCATGATCGAACCCAAGGCTTCAAACGGACATCGGTTCATCCTGGTAGCCATTGACTATTTCACCAAGTGGGTTGAAGCAGCATCATACACCAATGTAACCCGACAAGTGATGGTCCGATTATCAAGAACAATCTCATCTGCCGTTATGGTGTTTCAAGCCAGATCATTACTGATAATGGATCTAACTTGAACAATAAGATGATGAAAGAGTTGTGCGCTGAGTTCAAAATTGAACACCATAACTCATCTCCCTACCGACCCAAGATGAACGGAGCGATAGAAGCGGCTAACAAGAACATCAAGAGGATTGTTCAAAAGATGGTTGTAACCTACAAAGACTGGCACAAGATGCTACCCTTTGCTCTTCACAGTTATCGCACATCTGTCTGCACTTCAACAGGGGCAACCCCTTTCTCTCTAGTATATGGCATGGAAGCAGTACTTCCCATAGAAGTAGAGATCCCATCAATCCGGGTATTGATGGAAGTTAAGCTAACAGAGGCTGAATGGTGTCAAAGTCGACACGATGAGTTGAATCTGATCGAAGAAAAGCGAATAACGACACTATGCCACGGTCAGTTGTATCAACAAAGAATGAAGAGGGCGTTTGACAAAAAGGTCCGACCTCGTGCTCAAGAAGATACAAACTTTTCTCACTGATCCCCGGGGCAAATGGACCCCGAACTATGACGGCCCCTTGTAGCACGGTTTTTGTGGTTTCGAATCACTATCGCTTTGATACTACAGTTTGATTCATTTTTTATCCTATTGAGCTGATTAAGGAAGGGAAATAGATGTCTCCAATTAACCCCGCTTGCATACTGAGTTTAAACAACGGTCTGTTAAGTTATAGATGCTATCAAAAAGGGGGTTTTTCTTAGGGTTATGCTTTTAAGAACAAAAGTGTCTTTACCGTATAGGAGGCTTTTTGGTTAGGATACTAGGCTGGATTTTCCTTGGTTGATATATGAAGGGACTGGGAGTGTTTATTTATTATGCTCGCTAAGATTTTTGCAATCTTATGCCTACGTATTTCCATTTAGCTAAACAGGGAAATCAGAGCGATCGTAGTTCCTCCTATTCTATGGGAGGAAAGAGATGTTTTGGTGTCTTGTTCGAAGCCCAAAACGAGAAGCTAAAGGTGATTTGTATCATGTTCAAAGCCCAAGATGTGAAGGTAAAGAGATCCTGATTGAGAGGGATTTTGTCTTCTCTAAAGAGGAGTTGTTGATGTTTGTAGGCTGTGATCAAAGTGTGATTTGATGCTAAAAGGTTGATTGATTCAACCGAGGATTTCCTTATACAAGGCCAATGAGGAGGCTAGAAGTTTGACTTTTCCGAGGAAAATATTCTTTCTGTCTTGTACGAAGCCCAAGATCGAGGCTGAAAGGGTTCACTCAACAAGAGAGGATTTTCATGTGTCTTGTACAAAGCCCAAGACGGAGGCTAAAGGGGTGACTGACTCAACAAGAGAGTCTTTTTTACTCAACAAGAGAGTGATTTGCTGTCTGGTACGAAGCCCGAGATTGAGGCTAAGAGGGGTGACTGACTCAACAAGAGTCTTTTATACTCAACAAGAGAATGTTTATGTGTCTTATAGGAAGCCCAAGATAGAGGCTAAAGAAAAAAGGGTTTGACTCAACGAGAGAGTCTTTTATACTCAACAAGAGAGTTTTTATGTGTGTTTTGTACGAAGCCCAAGACGGAGGCTAAAGAAAAAAGGGTTTGACTCAATGAGAGAATCTTTTATGCTCAACAAGAGAGTTTTTATATGTGTCTTGTATGAAGCCCAAGACAGAGACTAAAGGGGTTGGACTCACCAAGAGAGTCTGAAAAGGTTAGCTTCGCTGAGGAGGATCATTTGTACAAAGCGCAAGAGGAGGTTGTCCTACTGTCGAAGGTCACTGAGATTCCCAGGCAGGTCCAAGTGCGGAGAAATCTTATGAGAGAGACTGGGTTTTTAGAGGAACTTGAGAATGTCTTTGAGACTCAAGAGGTGTAGACCATCTAAGCCTAGAGTTTTATCTTTTGTACTATGCCCAAGAGGAGGCACGGGCATTGAGGGATGAGTATCAACCCTACAAATGGCCGTTGTTTTTACACTGGAAAGACTGCCCTAGCAAAGGATGACTAAGTTCTGTCTTATACCTTTAAGCGGTCGTCAGGGTCCTTGTATTAAGCCCAAGAGAAGGCATGAGAACTTTTAAGAAGCCGAAGGGTCCTTGTACAAAGCCCAAGAGGAGGCAGGGATGGTTTTAGGAAGCCTGTAGGTCCCCAAACCAAGAGAAGTTCAAGGCATGCTATTCACCGAGAATAGATCAAGCCAGGAAAGTTCAAGGATTTGGGAGAAACTCAAGAGATGCCATTCACGGAGAAAAGATCATCTCTGGGGAGTTAGAGTTTCTTTGACAATTTCTAAGGGTGACAGTCGGAGAAAGGGTACACCGAGAATGCTGCCTTTCACGTTTCCATATTGTTTAACCCTAAGAGGAGAGAAGACTGTATCTGGTATTCTTATGGGGATCTAGTTTTGTTTGTATTTAAGAGTGACCAACAGGGCTTTACCTAGTGCTAGACGTAGTTGCAAGGGAAACTCTAAATAACTATACTAGTATTACACAGTGGATATGTGACAAGTATATAAAAGGATGTGAAAGAAGACTTACAGTGAAACAACCCCACAATACAGTTATGTACATATGAAAGCGGTAAATGAAAGCGGATAAACATTTCCCCGTTGTATAGCTTCCATGTTGTTTTGTTAGTCGTTCAACAAAGAAAATTGGATAACAACATATATTTGGATTCAAAATCAAAGGAGAAAGTGTTTTGAAAAGATTGTTGGGGCTTACAGCTCAAGGAGAGGCCCAAAGTTTTATCAGTGATTGCACTATTGTTTTGGATTTGTACAGGGACTTATACAAGTGACTGAGGCCCAAAAAGGTTTTCTGTACAAAGGGATGGGTCTTACACTCTCTCAAGAGGCCCAAAGGTGTTTAAAGAAAAGGAATGGGGCTTATAACACGAGGGTAGGCCCAGATGATTTGATTTTTGAACTGGCGATTGCGCCGAGATTTTCTTTTAACGCGGAGGGACTTATACAATGTCTGAGGCCCAAAAAGTTTTGCTTAAAAGGGGGTTGGGTCTTACACTCTATTAGAGGCCCAAAGGGGTTATTTTTGTACAAGATATGGGGCTTACAACTCAAGGAGAGGCCCATGGGTTTTTGTTAAAAAGGCGATGATCTCGCCGAACTTTTTGATGGTATCGGGACTTATACAATACACTGAGGCCCAAATCATTTTGATTTTCAAAAAGGGTTGGGTCTTACACTATACTAGAGGCCCAGAGATTATTTAAAAGTTTTGTTTGGGTGAAAATCAAGGAAACCCTAATTTCATCATTTTAAAAGTAAATTCTCAAGGAAAATCAATAAAAAATGATAAAATACCAAATAAGTTTGAATAGACAACTTGTGATTTTTGGTTGAGGTTTGAAAAATGATGTTTAAATCACAAGATGAATTAAAATTCATTTGGTTTTGATTTTCAACATGAGAATTCAATTTTAAAATGTTTAAAAAACAATTAAAAGTGAATTTATTCACAAAAATACCAACTATATTAAATAAATAATATAAAGTTGATTTTTTATGGAATAAAATATTTCAACATTTTTGTGATTTTTGCAAAAAGAACCAATCAAAAATAATTAAAATTGAGGGAGTTATTAATTTTTCAAATCATTAAAAATAATATGAAAAATAATAAAAAAAAAGTGGAAAAAGCATTAAAAAGGGGGTCTGGGGCGAGGGGGATTCGAACCCCAGACCTCTTGTGTGCAGCATGCGCGCCTTACCACTGGGGTGGTGATACATCCATGTATTGAAACACAACCACAAATATACAAGGCTTGCCTTGTTTTTGGCCTGACCCAAGGCAAGGCAAGGCAAGATTTTGGCTAGAAACGTGAAGGCCATAACTTTCTCATTTCTCCATGGATAGAGACAAAATTTATATGCATCTAGCCTAGAATTTCCTAAGGAATCCAATGGTGGTGGTGGTTTTTTCAAAAAACAAATCCTCCTCAAAACCCGATAGTGGTTTTGAAATAGGCCATGTTTTGCATTTTCTGTGCTACCTCTTGGTACAGGTGGGAATTACATGATAAATTGGTGCAAACACAACACATATAACATGTATAAGAGATGCATGATCAGTGGACTTCAAAGCAAGGCATATTTCAGAGAGTTCAAGTTGTGATGCTTACCTCTCTTTGGAGCTTTTGGGCTATCTACCAAGTGCTTTGTTCCAGAAATGTTTTTATGCTTTGGACACCCTCAAATGATCCCTTAGAAGCTTTTAGAGTGGTTGGAACCAGCTGGAAACCTCAGGAATGGAACCTGGCCTTTTCTTGCAAAAGGGGCCAAAGTGGCCAAAATAGCAACTCTCTCAAATGGTGTTCCATATGCGTGGAACCATTTGGGACAGTTCAAGGATGATATTTGGAGTGTGTTTGATGTTTTATATGGTTTGGAAAGTGACTGATTCAAGACATGGCGTGAAAAATGCCGAAAAGTCCTATTTTGAAGTTTTGAGAGAGGACTTTAAGATTTTGGTGTTACAGGTCACTTGTGAGAGTTTGGACAACTTAGATATGACATATTGGATGTGTTTGGATCTTGAGCAGTGATGGAAATGCTCTCTAACTCAAAAACTCAGAGTTACCTTGCTAAAGAAGGTATTTTTGCCTAGAGAAAGTGATTTTGAGGAAAGCATCTGTTTGATGGCTTTGGTGTACTCAAACTGACCACAAATGAGCTATATTTATAGTGTGTCAAGTTTGTTTTGGCCGCAATAGTGAATGGAAACTGCTGCAAAAGTTTGGTAAATGTTGATCAATGAAAATCCAAGTCTCCTCTAACCATTGACTAAAGGTTAGAGCATAGAGTTGTGGTTCCCTATTTGTTGGATAAGTCTTGACTGAATTTAGTTGGAAGAGGCTCAGTCCATGCCACCTTGGTGCATCCATTGAATGCTCCAAAACAAAATTGGAGTCTTGTCCCTCTTTTAGGCATTTATAGGTTTAGCATGCTACTTTTGGTTCCAAAGACTTGGATCAGAGTTGGTTCCTCCTTGGTCCCCCCTTGAGGTGTTTAGATGGATAGACTTGCTTTCCCTTTGCAAAATTTGAGCAAATCGAGCAAAATCCCCAAATCTGCCTTGTTATGACAGTTGCAGCAAGGCATATTGCCACTATCATAACTTCTTGCTCAAATTGAGTTTGGTGAATTTCTTGGTCATTTTGGAAAGCCCTCATATGATACAACAAGTGAAAAATACCCTTACATTTTGGAAAAAGTGAAACAGATTCTGACTTAGTGAAAATTTCACTAAGTGTTGGAAAAAGTGACATTTCATGTTTTCAGCCATTTTAACCCAACCCTAACTCAAAATCCATGATGAATTTGAATGAGGTGTAGTTGAAGCTTTTGTAGAGGGCCATGAGAGCTACAAATCCAGCTTTGAATTGGGAAAAATGGCCTTGTGGTTTAGGAGATATAATCCTCCAAAGTTGGTACCCTAGCCACTTTGTTCCATAACTTAGAAAATTTCTAAGTTTTTATGGTTAACCCTTTTACAAGTTATCCCACTTTTCTTGATTTTTCTTGATGAATGATGATCCCAATCACACATTAACATCATTTTAGGGTCAAAGGACCATAATTGTGAAAAATCTCAAAAAGTCAAAGTTGACTTTTGTGCACAGTTGACTTTTTGTCAGATGAACTCCAAACTGCGCGATCCTCTATGAAATCAAGTCCTTGACCTAAATCAAACTTGATGGATTGATTTAATAGGAGTATATAGGGTGTACTGAATCATGTCCCAAGGTTTGGGAGCATGTCTTGGTCAAAAGTCAAAGGTACAATTAACTTTTCCCTCGAAACCCTAATTGTGGTCCTGATGAAATTGAAGCTTGTGAATCAAGCTTCTTGGATCAATCCATTGTTACAAATGGATCAATGTGGTTTATTAGAGACCCTCAAATCATATCTTGAGGTCTTGGCTCATGTTTTGTTCCAAAAGTCAACTTAGGGGTGAATTAGGTCAAGAAACCCTAATTCCTGATTTTTGGTGAATGCATCCCCTGAGGCTAAATTGACTTGATGATTGGGTTTATGAGGTCCATTGGAGTATCTTGGGTTGTGATTTGAAGCATTGGCTCATTCCTAGAGGAAAATTTCTATCTGGAGGCCCTGGTCGACCAAAACCCTAATTTGATGACACTGGCGATCTTGAGGCTTAACCCACTTGGACTGTTGCAGCCTTGTGCTTAATCTTTGAGGTGGGAGTCCTCCTGATCCATTGTGGATGTTTGAGAGGTTTAGCCAAGTTGAAGATCATGTCATTCCTTGATTGATCTTTTGTCTAAGAGCTCTGAGAGGGCTTGAAACCCTAAGTTTGATTGTAGTGAATGCTCACCCATATTTGGGGAGACTAATGAAGTATAATGGTTCATCCATATTGTGATGATGATTTGCACAATGATGGGAATCTTAGTGGTCAAAATTTGGGGTATGACAGATGCCCTTATTTAATCTTCTTGGACCCGAAGGTGTGAATGGCGAAGGTATTCGGGCATTCGGGGTGCAAGAGGATTAAATATCGGGATACCCTAAATTTTGATGGTGGTTATGAATGGTAGCTTACGCATTCATGTTATTTTGCTAAGCGATGATGCTTAGAAGAGGTAAAACTTCCCCTCGATCCTGGTCTTCAGCCAAGGAACTGGTCTCAATTTTCTTTTGAAATAAACTTCCCCTCGATCCTGGTTTCCTACCAAGGAATTGGTCTCAGTTTCTGATTTAAACTTGCCCTCGATCTTGGCTTCCTACCAAGGAACTGGTCTTAGTTTCTGAAATAAACTTCCCCTCGATCCTGGTTTTCAGCCACGGAACTGGTCTCAGTTTCTGAATTAAACTTCCCCTTGATCCTGGTTTCCTACCAAGGAACTGGTCTCAGTTTCTGATTTAAACTTCCCCTCGATCCTGGTTTCCTACCAAGAAACTGGTCTTAGTTTCTAAAATAAACTTCCCCTCGATCCTGGTTTCCTACCAAGGAACAGGTCTTAGTTTCTTTTGTCAATAAACATTTCTGGTCTTAGTTTCTAAAATAAACTTCCCCTCGATCCTGGTTTTCTTGCCTTTTCAGAGGTTCAAGTTATCAAAGTGGTCGAAAGCCCGCAACAATCCAGAAATAAACTGGAAGAGGGACTGTTTGGACGCAACGTTTCCTGACAAGGACAGAACTGACAACTCGATTGAGAGGACTTTTATCACGAGGGGATAACACTGACTAGAGTGATAATGATGCAATATGAATATGAATGTAAATAAATAATGCATGATGTATGTATGTTTATGCCGACAAAACTGAGGCGACATACAGACTGATAGATGAACATGACTAGATACTCGGCCACAATGGGAGATGAAAAGTATCACCGATTCACGATAGTAATTCCGCCTTGCTTAGGAGAGATAGTCCACGCGGGGAAAACCGTTGGTCGGGCTTAGGAGACAAGAACTATGCCGAGGGTGTCAGATGGAACATGGTCTCTGACATAAGTGATCCTTCATTCAGGCGTACTGGTTCAGAAGGAGTACTTTGATTCTGCACTTTAAAGCTCAATTACTTCTGGAGAAACGATCGATGTTCAACAGTCAAAAGATATTGCCATCTTTATTTTAAAAGCAGAAAAAGTTTGACAAGTAAATTCATTTTTGTTTTCTTTCAAGAATCATTAATCATATTAAAATGTCGTTCTGTAAAGCTAAAACAAATAAAAATTGTAAACAAAAGCACAATGGCTCAAATTTTATTGATAGGATGGAAATCAACCAAACGCGTGATCCCATAGAGTATTTACAAAGTTTAGAAAAATGGTAATTTAAAGGAAAAGGGCTACATTGAAACATAACGACCACTATCCTTCTACCAACTTTGAATTCCGGGCATCCTGAGCTTCCGTCGAAGATGACCTTGACTGGAGTTTTCTGATGAACGACATGACTGCTGTTGAGGGATTTGCCCCTGTCAGACGTAGTTACTTGCCATGAATCCCTAACTTTTTCCTGGATTGTAGTTTGAGATTTCCAATCCGCCGGGAAGATTTTTGATCATGTCTCTAATTTTTGCCTGGACCGCCCTTTCGGGTTTTCAATCCACCGAGATGTTTTTTTTTAGTTTAAGCGAAGTATTTCTTGACTACGTCAACATTTGTGGGGTAGGAAATTTCTTCTCCATCCATGGTTGCGAGTATCAAGGCGCCGTTTGAGAAAGCTTTCTTGACCACATAGGGGCCGTCATAATTCGGAGTCCACTTGCCCCGAGAATCAGTGAGAAATGATTGTATCTTCTTGAGCACAAGGTCTCCTTTCCGGAAGACCCGAGGTCGGACCTTTTTGTCAAATTCCCTCTTCATTCTCTGTTGATACAACTGACCATGGCATAGTGCCGTTATTCGCTTCTCTTTGATCATATTTAGTTCGTCGTGTCTACTTTGACACCATTCAGCTTCTGTTAACTTGGCTTCCATCAATACCCGGATTGATGGGATCTCTACTTATATGGGGAGTACTGCCTCCATGCCATATACTAGTGTCGCGGTGAGAATCGGATGCCAAGCTATTGGATAAACTTGAATCATAATTCTTAATTCACCACCGGTCTTTAATTTATCCAAAGGAAAGGTTAAAGATCGAAAAACCTAAGTTAAGAGAATCTAAGTTCGGGGGTTGGTTACGTCTAGGGAAGGTATTAGCATCCTAAACGTCTGTAGTACTCTATAGGAACCTCTTGTTATTATTTATGTTATCTATTACTTGCTTGCTAAGGGTATGTGCTAAGGTAAAGAGCTAGGGGTTAATATCTAATTATACTCGCCAAGACATCGCATCTTGTGCCTACGTATCTTGACGGGAGTGGAATCAGAGTATTCGTAGTTCCCTTTAAAGAGGGTGAGGAACTCTCGTGGTCAAGGTTCCAAGGGGAGGTAGCGTCTATGGCAAGACACTACATAGAGTGCGGTGACTCTAAAGTTAAAGTTGAGTTGAAAAGGGTAGAAAGTGTCCATGGCAGAACACATGTATAGAGTGCGGTGACTCCGATCCTAAGGTTAGAATGAATGGGAAGGACCTAAAGTTTAGGCTAAGTTTATGACATGGTGGTCAATAGAGGGAAACATTTCCTTTGGAATTGAGAATAGATAACAAGGATGAAATCTTGAGCATAGATAATGATAATCAAGAACAACAAGAGAACATCAATCACTTGTCAGCAACTCTAAGAGATTTAAAGTAGAAATCAAAGATAAAACCTAAATATAAAAAAAAATGGAAAAGATTAATCTACCAAATTAATTTAGAAAAATACTTTTAAGTTTTTTTTTTTTTTTTTTTTTAAATAGCAACATGTAGAATATATAAAAATTAATTTTAAAGAAAAAGAGGAAATCTAAAAAATATGAAATTAACAAAGCAAATAAAAGAAAAACAAAAGAAATTGGGCCAAGGGAAATGTTTTATCTACCCATTAGAACAAAGCCCATAAGAGGGCGGTGGGTTTGAAGTCAACGGATCGGGTCTTGAACCGTTTCTTTCAAAAGAGGAAATCTCTCTTTCTCACATAGCTCACGCGAAAATCGAACAAATCAAAACACCACAATAATCATAATAGCCACCACAATAACCACCAGAAACATAATCATAAGAAAGGGGAAAAGATTACCGGCAAGATCAACGACCCGATAACGGCAATTTATGAACGGAGTGACGGCGGAAGCTTTGTAACAGCGGCGTGACGATGAGGATAGTGTCAGATGTCGTTCTAGCTTTTCCAGGTTTGAATACCTCTCCCTTTCGCCTTCTCCGTATGTACGTGTTTGCGGGAATTTTCGTATGGGCTTGATACTTTGATGTTTCTTTTGTGAATGCTTTCTGTATGACAATGTGAATTGTCTTCGTGTAACTTCCTCTCTGAAAACCTTGTGGATTTTGATGTGTGAGATTTTCTTGATATTTTCTCTCTGGTGAATGTCTCTGTGAATTTGGGTAGTGGTATGCTCTGCGTGTGTTTTCACTGTTGTGTGTATCGGGTTTTTTCTGAAGTGTGTATCTGTATGTGTGTTAAGGGATTTGTAATAATTGTGAAAGAAATTTCAAGTGACAATCGTATGAATTTTTTTCTATGAAACTACCAATTGCCTTCCCTCTGTGTATGCCCTCGTATCCCCTTTTTCTCTGATGATCCCTTTCTGTGTGAATCTCTGCTGCTTTTATAGACTCCAATTAACTTGGAAAGAAACATCCTTGTTATGGCTTTGAAATTGTTTATATTTTTGAATTAACATGTTTGGACTGTCTTGGAAAGAATTGAAATACGTCTGATTTGCCTTGAAAACTTGTTGTTTTTATCCCAACCTGTCTGGAACATATTTTGATTTGTTTTGGAATGATTCGAAAACTTGTCGTAACCGTTTGGTTCATGTTTGGTGTTTATTGATGAACGGTGTTTATTGATGAACTTTCCATTTTGATCTTACTCTTTAAATTGATATGCAATTATTGTTACAGGTGTAGAACATGAAACGTGGCGATATTTTCATTCCTACGAGGAATTTGTCTGACATGTAGCTTTTCTTCCTTTTGTTTACTGATTCCACACGCTACTCTTGAAAACATTGTACATCGGGCACTTTTAAGAGCACAAAGCAAAAGGGTATTGCTAGTTCCTCCACTAATTCATCAAACCATTGCAAGGCACTCACATATAGAATGTAGATCAAGTATTGACGCTCATGAGGTCAACATGGAGTTTTAAGTCTCTTAAGCATTGAACTTTAATTTATGATTCTTCCTTGTACTCTTGAACTTGTAAAATCTCAAAATTTGAACCTTCATGAACTTAAGTACTTGATTCCCACAATGAATTTGAATTTTCATATGAATCACCTTTTTTGAATTTCATTTTAAGAACTTATGGCGAGGACTTGATCCAAAATTTTAATCCAAACTCATAACTTTAAACAATCTACTTAAATCCAAACTTCATTCTTAAATGATGAACTTGGACTTGTGATGAAATTTGTTACAAGAGTTATGTCTTGAGAAATCTTTTGAAAATAATGACGCCACTTGCAACTTGCCACGAAAATCAAAGTCGGTCCTTAAATGACCATACTTAATACCAATAGCAGGGAATCCTTAAATCTCTGGGGCATACACTGAAGGAAACCTTGAGGGAAATGGACAGCAGAAACTTTAGGACTTTTGAATCAGAACCCAACGGTCACACCCTGAAATACTTGAATGCAAGAACCTATACTTGAAAATATTTCACCTGTACAGACTGGTTAGTGATAATAAACGCACACAAGACCTACGACCTAAAGATGCTATGTAAGATGATGCACCGAGATGGTTGAATCTTATGGTCAAAAATTAGGGTATGACAGATGCCCCTATTTAAGTTTCTTCTATCCGGAGATATGGAGATTGAAATCTTCGTCTCGACGAGATAGGAGAGACTTAAATATAAACATGCACAATTTTTAGTCCTAAGATGCCACAAATGCATATGATATGACATGAAATGAATGCAAAGACAATGATCCTGAAGACACACCAGACAATAAAGGTACGGGAAGAGATTTGGAAGACATATCAGGGGAAACATTAGATGGTAAAATGGCAATGTCATTCCGGAAAAGCATCATAATAAACAAAGCGAAAAATCTGGAAAAACTTCATCCAAGAATGGCATTGGATGAAAAAGACACCGATCATCCAATAATGGCTTTGAATGAAAGGTATAATCACAGTATCTAATAATGGCTTTAGATGACTGTGAACAAAGACTTAATCTGGAAGAACATCATAAATAAGTACCCGTCCGGAAAAGCATCAGATGGTAAAGAAACCAGACATCCAATAATGGCTTTAAATGATATGTATAATCACAATATCTAATAATGGCTTCAGATGAAAGTGAACAAGGTAAAGAAACCAGACATCCAATAATGGCTTTGAATGAAAGGTATAATCACAATATCTGAGAAGGCATCAGACGCAAATGAGATAAAATAATGTAATCCGAGAAGGCATCAGACACACAGACACCAGACATCCAATAAAGTCTTGGAATGAAAGGTATAATCACAATATCTGCGAAGGCATCAGATGAATGTGAATGAAAACTACATTCAAGAATGGCATTGAATGCAAAGAAACCAGTCATCCAATAATGGCTTTGAATGAAAGGTACACTCACAATATCTGATAATGGCTTCAGATGAAAGTGAACAAGGTAAAGAAACCAGACATCCAGTAATGGCTTTGAATGAAAGGTACACTCACAATATCTGATAATGGCTTCAGATGAAAGTGAACAAGGTAAAGAATCCAGACATCCAATAATGGCTTTGAATGAAAGGTATAATCACAGTATCTAATAATGGCTTTAGACAGAGTGAACAAGGAAGAGAAACCAGACATCCAATAATGGCTTTGAATTAAAGGTATAATCATAATATCTAATAATGGCTTTAGATGAATGTGAACAAAGACTACATTCAAGAATGGCATTGAATGTAAAGAAACCAGTCATCCAATAATGGCTTTGAATGAGAGGTATAATCACAATATCTAATAATGGCTTTAGATGAATGTGTCCAAAGATATACCCAAGAAAGCATTGGATACAAAGAAATCACAACGTCCAAGAAAGCATTGAACGAATATGAACAATGAGATACCTAAGAAAGCATTGGATAAAAGGAATCACATCATCCAAGAAAGCATTGGATGAATGTGAACAAGGTGATACCCAAGAAAGCATTGGATAAAGCGACAATATTTGTTTGGTAGGTGCCAAGTAAGTTGGACTTTGACCATAAGGTAAGACGTGGATAACGACACGACCTATGGAGAATGCAAATGAGTGCAAATGAGGATGACACTCTTGCTATGCATATGTATATGAATTATGTCATGATATATGATCAGATGCAAATGCAGATGTAATGCAGACGTCAACAACATGGCTCGACTCTTTTGTGGAGAAGACAAGACGGGAAAAACTGATTCCTCAACAAGGAGATCACTGTCATTCCGCTTAGGGACTAAAGATGCTACTGAACACAATTATGTCACACTTGTAAATTGTATCAAGTTGCTGATCATTATTTGATTCTGAACTGACTGAATTACTGTGTGCTTGGTGTAACGCCCCAGTTTTGTCAGTTTTTATTTAATCGAGTCGTTTTGATTATTTTATTATTATTTTATTTTATTTTTGACTTTTATTTGGAAATATGTTATTTTTCAATGTTGTGATATTTTATCGGGTTTTGGGATCGTTTGCGAGATATTTGAGTGTAGGGGTATTTTGGTTATTTCATCTTATTTTTCCTTAAGTTAGAAAATAGAAATAGAAAGAGAGAAAAATAGAGAGAAAGAAAAAGAGAAGAAGGAAAAGGGAAAGAAAAGAGAAGAAGAGAAGAAAAAGAGAGAAAACTTGAAATTCAAGAAATCAATCTCCTGACTTTTCTAAACACGATTAAATCGGGTAAGGGTGCGAAACTCGATTATTATATGCTTGTGTATGATTATGTATGTATGTTTTTGGTTGTTATTGGATTGAAATGGAAATATATAGTAAAAACCATATTATGTAGAAATTGATTAGAAATCGATTAAATTGTGTCGGAAATTATGTTTTCAGGTCCATCATTGTTGATACATGTTAGATACCTGTTGTTAGGCATTGTATTGGTAATTTTTCTGGTGTATAGGTGAAAATGGGTTGATTTTGGTTGGAAAAACACAGAACAAAATTCTGCAGAATTTTCTGGATTTTTCACTGCCCATACGTGTATCACTCAAGGCAATACGCGTATTGGGCAAGGCAATACGCGTATGGCATTGAAGAAAACTGGGCAATACGCATATGGAAGCTTCATTTTCTCAGCCATCTGTCCATTTGCGTATGGTACGCGTAAGACTTTAGGGCAATACGCGTATGGTGTAGGGCACTACGCGTATTGGACTTTTAATGGGGATTTTGGTAAAAATGGGTCTCTGCCCATACGCGTACGACCTTGGGTAATACGCGTATAGAATGGGCGAGGAATCAGGGCAATACGCGTATGGCTCAGGGCAATACGCGTATGGCCAGGAGAATTGCAAAATGGGGTTTTTCCGCGATGTCTTTTCTTGTTTAGTCCGTAACTTGTGTTCCGTTTATCCGTTTTTAACATTCTTGGTATCGTTGAGTAGCTATTGAACTGTACTTTCTTATTACAATAATTTTGAGATTGTTAGCCAATTTAATTATGTCGGTAATTTGGAATAGTGTCGTTTTGTCGACTTTTGTCGTTTTAATTGTGTGTAATTGGTATGTATCATGCAATGTGCTATTGATATGGATATGGTATGATTTGCGTGTTGTTGTATGGTATAAATGCATTGTTTTGGGCTTGAATTGCAAAGCATGATTTATGTTAAGTGAGATGGTTGCATATATGTGTGCATTTGAATGTCATGAGTCATTGTATGCTGAGCATCATGATATGCATTCTTGTGACGTCCTGAGTGACGGATTGATTCCAGAGGGAATCCGCTATAACATTGTGAGCCTTAAAAATAAGAGGACTGAAAGCGATCTGATTGGATCGTGCACCTTAAAAATAAGAGGACCGAAAGCGATGATTATAAACGATTGTGTGCCCATGTGGGGTGTGAGCGATCGGATCGTGAGCCTTATACAAAGAGGACCGAAAGCGATCCATAAACGTCGTGAGCTTTATACAAAGAGGACCGAAAGTGACGGGGAACATCGTATGCCCGACGGGGAGTTACACTAAGTAACTAGCGATGGTTCCAATAGTTCCTGAGTGAACTGGTGTTGAGAATTGATGGAAGTCGGTACCGCATGTGCATATGCATAGAGTCGTTGTGTCAGTCTCTTGCATTTGCATAAATCATTAATGGTTTGTTTATGTGTGGATTGGTGGATAAAATTGATAAATTGATATATGGATATGTGTTGGTGATACTTGTATTATGCATGGTTGGTATACCTTGGTGATGGAAATATGAAATATACATCGTGTTGTTTTGGGTTTGAATACTGGTATGAGTTGTGGTGAGAACAGTATATATATGTATTTTTGGTGTTATATATAATTGTATGCAATTATATTATGATTGTTTTTCTCACCCTTCTGCTGTTTTATAATGCTCTATGAGGCATTGCAGATTAGATTGTCGGAGGTCTTTTATGAAGCTTAGGTCTTCATTCTTTTGTCAGTCGGCTCTGATATGTGACACCGGGTAGTTAGGGAGACCGTTGGTGATTTGTGTGTATATGTATATATATCTTTTGGCTTGTGCATGTATGACTTGATGTATCACAAACTTTTTATGGGATATATATATGAGATTTCAGTACAGATTTTCCGCTTTATTCTGTATTTGAATTGTGGGTAGTAAGAACTAAGTTCCTCTGTTTATTTGCTACCTGCGAGTGTTGCATATCTTTATGGGCAGGTTTATTGTGTTTGTTTCAAATTGATGTGACCCCTCGGTCTATGCTGTGAATTTCTAAATATACTCTGATGAAATTTTGAATTTTTGATTACCGCTTTAATAGCTTGGGGGTATAGATTGGGGGTGTTACATTAAGTGGTATCAGAGCCAGACCGTGTCAGTTTCTGTCAGTCCTTGTCGGTCTTGGTGTTGGTTGAATTGTTTGTTTAACCATAGTTGCTATTATTGGAAATGAACAAAATATGGCTGGTAGGAATGACGCTGCTTTGGCTGCTGCTATGCAAGCTATGGCTCGGGCTGTGCAGGGTGCACCTAATGCTGCAGGTAATGATGAGTTCAGGACGAACAAACCGCCTGTCTTCAAAGGAAGATATGATCCTGATGGTGCACATATTTGGCTGAAAGAGATTGAAAGAATTTTCTGAGTGATGGATTGTGCTGAGGATCAGAAGGTGAGACTGGGTACTCACATGCTACTAGAAGAAGCTGATGATTGGTGGGTTATTACACGTCATGTGTTGGAAGCTGCAGAGGAGGAGATCACTTGGGCTGTGTTTAGCATTGAGTTTCTGAGGAAGTATTTTCCTGAAGATGTAAGAGGAAAGAAGGAAATTGAGTTCTTGGAGTTAAAATAAGGTAATATGTCTGTTGTTGATTATACTGCTAAGTTTGTGGAACTTGTGCAGTTTTATCCACATTATGCTGAAGCGACCGCGGAATTTTCTAAGTGTGTAAAGTTTGAGAACAAATTGCGTCCTGAGATAAAGCAGGCAATTGGTTATTAAAGGATTCTGAGGTTTTTTGATTTGGTGGATTGTTGTAGGATTTATGAGGAGCATAGTAAGGCTCATTCTACTCACTATAAGAGTGTGAGCGAGAGGAAAAGGAAGCAACAGTTCCGTGGTGGTCCGTATGTAACACCAGCTGATAAGGGTAAACAAAGGGGTACTTTTGAAAGAAGGTCAAGTGGAGGAGGAATGTATGGTCCTCTGAGATGTTATAGATGTGGTGATGTGGGACATCGTCAGTCTGAATGTAGGAAAGATTTAAGGAAGTGTCCTAATTGTGGAGGTTTAGGACATGTCGCGGCTGATTGTGCAAGGAAGAATGTGGTGAAGTGTTTCAACTGTGGTGAACCTGGTCACATTAGTACGAAGTGTCTGAAACCGAAGCAAGCTCCAGCTAGTGGGAAAGTATTTGCATTAGCGGGAACTCAAACTTCAAGTGTAGACCATCTGATCAGAGGTACTTGTTTTATTAATAGTACTCCTTTAGTTGCTATTATTGATACTGGAGCGACTCATTCGTTTATTTCTTTTGAGTGCACGAAGCGTTTGAATCTTGTGTTGTCTTCGATGGGTGGTGAGATGGTTATTGATACTCTAGCAATGGGGTCAGTAACTACTTCTTTGGTTTGTCTAAGTTGTCCTTTGACCATTTATGGTAAAGACTTTGAGATGGATTTGGTGTGTTTAGTAAGATTGATTTGAGGTCAGGGTATCATCAGATTAGGGTGAAAGAGGAAGATATCCAGAAGACGGCTTTTAGGACACGATATGGTCATTATGAATATTTTGTGATGTCGTTCGGGGTTTCTAATGCGCCAGGTGTGTTTATGGAGTACATGAATCGTATTTTCCACGAGCATTTGGATCGTTTTGTTGTTGTGTTTATTGATGATATCTTAATTTATTCTAAGTCTCGGGAGGAGCACGCGGAGCATTTGCGTATTGTTTTGCAGGTTTTGAAAGAAAGAAAGCTTTTTGCCAAATTGTCCAAGTGCGAGTTCTGGTTGTCGGAAGTGATTTTTCTTGGGCACGTGATTTCAGGTAATGGTATTTCTGTGGATCCATCTAAAGTAGAAGCAGTTCTACAATGGGAGGCTCCGAGATCTGTTACTGAAATTCGAAGCTTTTTGGGTTTGGTCGGATATTATCGAAGGTTCATTGAAGGTTTTTCTAAGCTAGCACTTCCCTTGACCCAGTTGACTTGTAAAGGGCAAGCGTTCATTTGGGATATTCGGTGCGAGGAAAGTTTTAATGAACTGAAGAGAAGATTGACGACAGTTCCGATTTTGATTTTACCGAATCCTAATGAACCATTTGTGGTGTATTGTGATGTGTCTTTGATTGGTCTAGGTGGTGTTCTGATGCAAGAAGGTAAGGTGGTGGCTTATGCTTCAAGGCAATTGAGAGTGCATGAGAAAAATTATCCTACTCATGATCTTGAATTAGCGGCTGTGGTTTTTTGTTGAAGATTTGGAGGCATTATCTCTACGGTGCAAGATTTGAAGTCTTTAGTGATCATAAAAGTTTGAAATATTTGTTTGATCAGAAAGAGTTAAATATGAGGCAGCGTATATGGTTGGAATTTTTGAAGGACTACGACTTTGGCTTGAATTACCATCCTGGTAAAGCTAATGTGGTAGCCGACGCATTGAGCCGGAAATCGTTGCATATGTCCGCCTTAATGGTTAAGGAGTGGGAACTTTTGGAATCATTTAGAGATTTGAGTTTGGTTTGTGAAGTGACGTCGGATAGCATGAGGCTTGGAATGCTAACGATTACTAATGATTTTCTGATGACTGTTAGTGAGAAACAGAAGTTGGATGTGAAATTGGTGGATTTGATGTTGGTTGGCGGAAAAGATGTGAATAGTGATTTTAAAGTGGATATTAATGGTGTTTTGAGATTTCGAGGTAGAATTTGTATTCCTGATGATGCAGAGTTGAAAAACATGATTTTGGAGGAAGGACACCGGAGTAATTTGAGTATACATCCGGGAGCGAATAAGATGTACCAAGATTTGAAGAAGATTTTCTGGTGGTCTGGATTGAAGAGAGATGTGGCTCAGTTTGTTTATGCATGTTTGACTTGTCAGAAATCAAAGGTGGAACATCTGAGGCCTAGTGGTTTGTTGCAACCGTTGGATATTCCTGAGTGGAAGTGGGATAGCATTTCCATGGATTTTGTAACGGGGTTGCCGAATACACAGCGAGGGCATAATGCTATTTGGGTGGTTGTTGATAGGCTGACTAAATCGGCTCATTTCATTCCGATTGACATCAATTTTACTTTGGAGAGGTTAGCAGAGATTTACATCAGTGTGATTGTGAAGTTGCATGGGGTTCTGTTGAGCATTGTTTCGGATCGAGATCTGAGGTTTACTTCGAGATTTTGGGAAAGTTTACAGAAGGCGTTGCGTTATAAATTGAGATTGAGTTCGGCTTATCATCCGCAGACGGATGGTCAGACCGAGAGAACGATTCAGTCGTTGGAAGATTTGTTGAGAGCGTGTGTTCTTGAACAAGGTGGTGCGTGGGATAGTTATCTTGCATTGATTGAATTTACGTATAATAACAGTTTCCATTCGAGTATTGGAATGGCACCGTTTGAAGCACTGTATGGACGAAGATGTCGAACACCGTTTGTTGGCACAAATCTGGTGAGAGTTCGGTGGTTGGACCAGAGTTGGTGCAACAGACTACAGAAAAAGTGAAGCTTATTCGTGAGAAAATGAAGGCTTCTCAGTCTCTCAGAGTAGACAAAAGAGTTATCATGATCGGAGAAGAAAAGATCTTGAGTTCCAAGAGGGCGATCATGTATTTTTGAGAGTTACACCGGTAACGGGTGTGGGTCGTGCATTGAAATCGAAGAAACTTACTTCTCGGTTTATTGGTCCTTACCAGATATCCGCGAGAGTGGGTGCTATGGCTTTATAGGGTGGCGTTGCTGCCGAGTCTGTCAAATTTGCACGATGTGTTCCATGTTTCACATCTTTGGAAGTATGTTTCGGATCCGTCGCATGTGATTCCGATGGACGAGGTTGAGGTAAGGGAGAATTTTATGGTTGAGGCACTACCAGTTAGGATTTTGGATCGCGAAGTGAAACGGTTGAGAGGCAAGGATATTGCACTTGTGAAAGTAGCGTGGGGAGGCGCTGCTGAGGGCAATTTGACTTGGGAGTTAGAGAGTCGGATGCGGGAGTCGTATCCAGAGTTGTTCGTCTCAGGTATATTTTCGAGGACGAAAATTTCTAAGTGAGGGAGAGTTGTAACACCCCAGTTTTGTCAGTTTTTATTTAATCGAGTCGTTTTGATTATTTTATTTTATTTTCGACTTTTATTTGGAAATATGTTATTTTTCAATGTTGTGATATTTTATCGGGTTTTGGGATCGTTTGCGAGATATTTGAGTGTAGGGGTATTTTGGTCATTTCATCTTATTTTTCCTTAAGTTAGAAAATAGAAATAGAAAGAGAGAAAAATAGAGAGAAAGAAAAAGAGAAGAAAGAAAAGGGAAAGAAAAGAGAAGAAGAGAAGAAAAAGAGAGAAAACTTGAAATTCAAGAAATCAATCTCCCGACTTTTCTAAACATGATTAATTCGGGTAAGGGTGCGAAACTCGATTATTATATGCTTGTGTATGATTATGTATGTATGTTTTTGGTTGTTATTGGATTGAAATGGAAATATATAGTAAAAACCATATTATGTAGAAATTGATTAGATATCGATTAAATTGTGTCGAAAATTATGTTTTCAGGTCCATCATTGTTGATACATGTTAGATACCTGTTGTTAGGCATTGTATTGGTAATTTTTCTGGTGTATAGGTGAAAATGGGTTGATTTTGGTTGGAAAAACGCAGAACAAAATTCTGCAGAATTTTCTGGATTTTTCACTGCCCATACGCGTATCACTCAAGGCAATACGCGTATTGGGCAAGGCAATACGCGTATGGCATTGAAGAAAATTGGGCAATACGCGCATGGAAGCTTCATTTTCTCGGCCATCTGTCCATTTGCGTATGGTACGCGTAAGACTTTAGGGCAATACGCGTATGGTGTAGGGCACTACGCGTATTGGACTTTTAATGGGGATTTTGGGAAAATGGGTCTCTGCCCATACGCGTACGACCTTGGGCAATACGCGTATGGAATAGGCTAGGAATCAGGGCAATACGCGTATGGCTCAGGGCAATACGCGTATGGCCAGGAGAATTGCAAAATGGGGTTTTTCCGCGATGTCTTTTCTTGTTTAGTCCGTAACTTGTGTTCCGTTTATCCGTTTTTAACATTCTTGGTATCGTTGAGTAGCTATTGAACTGTATTTCTTATTACAATAATTTTGAGATTGTTAGCCAATTTAATTATGTCGGGAATTTGGAATAGTGTCGTTTTGTCGACTTTTGTCGTTTTAATTGTGTGTAATTGGTGTGTATCTGCGATGTGCTGTTGATATGGATATGGTATGATTTACGTGCTGTTGTATGGTATAAATGCATTGTTTTGGGCTTGAATTACAAAGCATGATTTATGTTAAGTGAGATGGTTGCATATATGTGTGCATTTGAATGTCATGAGTCATTGTATGCTGAGCATCATGATATGCATTCTTGTGACTTCCTGAGTGATGGATTGATTCCAGAGGGAATCCGCTATAACATCGTGAGCCTTAAAAATAAGAGGACTGAAAGCGATCTGATTGGATCATGCGCCTTGAAAATAAGAGGACCGAAAGCAATGATTATAGACGATCGTGTGCCCATGTGGGGTGTGAGCGATCGGATCGTGAGCCTTATACAAAGAGGACCGAAAACGATCCATAAACGCCGTGAGCCTTATACAAAGAGGACCGAAAGCGACGGGGAACATCGTATGCCCGATGGGGAGTTACACTAAGTAACGAGCGATGGTTCCAATAGTTCCTGAGTGAACTGGTGTTGAGAATTGATGGAAGTCGGTACCGCATGTGCATATGCATAGAGTCGTTGGGTCGGTCTCTTGCATTTGCATTTATCATTAATGGTTTGTTTATGTGTGGATTGGTGGATAAAATTGATAAATTGATATATGGATATGTGTTGGTGATACTTGTATTGTGCATGGTTGGTATACCTTGGTGATGGAAATATGAAATATACATCGTGTTGTTTTGGGTTTGAATACTGGTATGAGTTGTGGTGAGAACAGTATATATGTGTATTTTTGGTGTTATATATAATTGTATGTAATTATATTATGATTGTTTTTTCACCCTTCTTCTATTTTATAATGATCTATGAGGCATTGCAGATTAGATTGCTGGAGGTCTTTTTGTGAAGCTTAGGTCTTCATTCTTTTGTCGGTCAGCTCTGATATGTGACACCAGGTAGTTAGGGAGACCGTTGGTGATTTGTGTGTATATGTATATATATCTTTTGGCTTGTGCATGTATGACTTGATATATGACAAACTTTTTATGGTATATATATATATATATATATATATATATATGAGATTTCAGTACAGATTTTTCGCTTTATTCTGTATTTGAATTGTGGGTAGTAGGAAGTAAGTTCCTCTGTTTATTTGCTACCTGCGAGTGTTGCATATCTTTATGGGCAGGTTTATTGTGTTTGTTTCAAATTGATGTGACCCCTCGGTCTATGCTGTGAATTTCTAAATATACTCTGATGAAATTTTGAATTTTTGATTACCGCTTTAATAGCTTGGGGGTATAGATTGGGGGTGTTACACTTGGAAAGCTTGCCCCAGCATGACTCTTGAAAAAATCTTCTGGATAAACCAAATCTGAGAAGGACTTGCACTGAACCACATCTTGAACTGATTCCCAACAGGATCTGGAAAGAACATGCCCCTGATAGGATCACCGACCAAGTTTCTCGACTGTTTGAAAATTCCTTGAGAGGAAATCCAGTTTGCAAACAAAAGTGTTCATACAGACATAGTAAATGTAAAGTTTATGCAACTTTTGAAATCAAAATCATTTTGGAATGAAATATGCAAAGTATATGAGCCATTGGTCTGAACACGGTGGTTCAAGACATTTAAAAGTGAAAAGTAAAGCAAAAGGTGTGATGCCAAAACAGATGATCTGCAAAGATCTTTTGGAGTCAGTTTACGCAACCTTGTTGTAGTATGATTTCAAAACAACCTTACTTCAATTAGATCTTTTGAGGGTTATAACGTGGTCTGGTTCACAATTTAAGAAACAAAGGATAAAGTCCCAAAGTTTATTTGTACCCACCCAATCTTCGTGATGATCTTCAGTCCTACACTCAGTTAACTCAGACTATGCGCTCAAATTCCCATATGTTAGGAATTGTATTGATGATAGCGATGATGGTTCAGAAGTTAAGGGCCTCTTGAGATGGCGGTCACTACTTTCTTACGATTTTTTGGTTGTCATACAAGCTTGTTCTCATCTCTCTGTATAAGGTAAGGTCATGAGCTTCCCATCTTTCTTAGCTTTTGCCTCGAAAGGGACTCGGCTCATTCTTTGAATAAGGTAAGGACTTCTGGGCGATCCTTCTTCATTTATCACCTTGGGAACAACTTGTACAACTTTTATTCATTTAATTTGGGAGAGTTGAAAGTTTGTGACTGCCTGGCTTAATGATTATAGTGAACCATAATTGGCTTCCGATTTGAAAGACATCTTCGACAACTGCTTGTTGTTTGAGAATGCAACCTTTATGTGAAAGGTGTCTTACACGAAACTCTCGTATTTGAATGCACAATCAATTTAACTGAGAACTACCCTGCCCCGGGTTAAGATTGTGGGTTTTTATTTGTAAAGAAAAGAAACTCCTACTTCAAGGCTCAAAGGGGTTGACGACGGGTTATCTTCCTTATGTCTCCAGTGTTTGGGAATTGAAACAATGCCTTACATCTTCAGCAAAGTTTTGATTTGAAATCATACCAACAACAATTATGAGCATTTTGTTTTCATCATCCTCCCTCTAATCTTTGCATAATAAAAAAAGAAAGCGAAAAAGAGAAAAAAAAAATTTTGTTTTTTTTGTTTTTTTGTTTTTTTGTTTTTTGTTTTTTTTAAAGATAAAGCGTAGAGATGTAAATAACAAAAGCAAATGAACTGAATCCAAAAGTTGCAATGCTCATTTTATTAATTATGAAAGTACAAACATAAATCGAAAGTAAACAGCTAATACAAATAAGTAAAATGCAAACAATAAGAAACATGCTCTAGTGACTAATCAGAAACAAGAGTGAGATGTCCTGTCTGAAACACTGGAGTCTGCTGAAGTCAACTGAAGCTTCACTTAGCGTGCTCTGGCAAAGGATTGTTCTTGACATTTGGATTGGTGCCACGAAAGGAGAGAATACCAATTCTGACCAGCACTTGTACTCTAGCCTTCAACGCAAAGCAACCTTCTAAATTATGACCTGCACCACCTTGATGGAATTCACAATGAAGATCAGCCCTATAGCCTGCTGGAAGAGGATTTGGAGGAGGAGGCAAAGGCCTTGTAGTAATCAGACCTTTCTGAACTAGCCCATGATAAAGTTCAGTGTGCGTCATTGGAATAGGATCAAAATTATTCCTATTACTGTACTGATTTTGTCCAACAGCTGGACGTTGAGGAGCTTGACCTGGTCGTGGAGCAGTAACCACAGGAGTAACAACAGCAATATCAGGGTGATCAGCATATTGGGGTTGAGCACGAGGCCTTCTGGTTTCAAACATAACAGCATTGGTATGGTCTTCTCTCTTCTTCTGGAGATTCCCATAGGATTTCTTTACATCGTTAGAAGATTCAGCAGCTTTGGATACTTTACCATTCTTAAGTCCTTCCTCGAGTCTTTGACCAATAGTAACCAAATCAGTGAAGTTAGAGGAAACACTACCAATCATCTTCTCCCAGTAGAATGGAGATAAGGTGTCCATAAACATTCCAGTCAATTCCTTCTCTGCCAAAGGAGGTTCAACTTGAGAAGCGAGTTCTCTCCAACGCTGAGCATATTCCTTAAAGGACTCTTTATCCTTCTGAGACATATTTTGGAGTTGACGGCGATCAGAAGGCATGTCGAGGTTATACTTGTATTGCTTCATGAAGGCATTAATAAGATCCTGGAAATAGTGAATGATGTTTTGTTCAAGATTCATATACCATTTAAGAGAAGCTCCACCTAGACTATCTTGAAAACAATGGATAAGAAACTTCTGATTCTTGGTATGAGCAGCCATCTTTCGGGTATACATGACCAAATGAGCTCTTGGACAAGAATCACCTTTGTACTTCACAAAATCGGGAGTCTTGAATTTAGCAGGCATAACAAAGTCAGAAACTAGGCACGTGTTGTATGCGTCCACATTAAAGAAGTCAGTACCTTTAACGGCTCGGAGTCTTTTTTCTATAGTTTAAAACTGTTCACAGACAACCTCAGGTTCAACAAAGTCTTCACGGTCTTCACCCTGAGCACTGGCAGCATTGTACTTATAGAGAGGGTTCTCAAAAGGAGCCCGAGTAGTCTGAACTATAGGTTGAGGCTCGGCAAAAATAGGAACTTGAAAAACTGGTCCAGCAGTCTGACCAATCATACCAGTAGATGCAAAAGGTGGTGAGTAGTTGCGTGGCAAACCAAACTCTGGCCAAGTTGAAGGTGGCACCTGAACAGGCTGAGGATCAACATTTGAAACTTCCTGAATGATAGTCCTTTGGGGTTGCTCTCCTCTAGCAATCAAGACTTGGAGAATTTCAGTGAGCTTTGCCATGCTTGACTTAAGTTCGTCGATCTCCATTCGGATCTCAGCATTGTGTGCTTCTTGCTCTGACATTATGCGTCTGTAGTTAGCTCTAGTCTGATATCGGTGTCGAGGAATCAGTTTGACAACTCACAGGTGACACTGGAAGATAGAGACAGCTGGAAATGAGTTGCTGGACAAACGGACGCATGCAAAGATGCAAATGATATGCCATGTGATGCAATGGTTTCAAGGAACTCAAAAGTAGGTTTCAAACATTTTGGAAAAAAGTTTCATTTTATAATCCAATGATTTTTATTGATTTTGCAAGGGAAAGAACAATTGAGTTTCTTGAAACTGAATTGTTATTCATGAATGCATGAATGGATGGATGCATAAACACAAGCAAAACACACAGGCAAAGGGCCCTAGGTTTGAAAGGTCACAGCATGGAGCCATGGTCTATCCTTCCCAAGGTATGTACTAGAGGTTTATTTGTACCTGCCGAACGGGTTTTACAAAGTTCCCAGAGTCTACAACCCATCTTTCAGATATTATCGATTTCCCAATTACTTGGTAGTTAACAATATTCTCAAGAGAATCTCGTCTGAGTGTAGTATCGCGTATCAACCATTTTGGAATTACTCCCTCATAGTCATCGAACTATATCCTAAAAGGCCAAGTTGGGTTAAAGGTAACTATGGTTCTCAATATCCCGGGCTCCTAGGTTGAAAGTAGTAATGTATTCACGATAACTCGTTCAACAAATACCACCTTCGAGAGGGCCTCAACTGAGTGTGGAATCAAATTGACTTGTTTGGAATTACTTCCTCGAAATCTCCTCGATTATATCCACGATCCTATCTTATATGTGCTCTCAAGTCCGGATTAAGACTTATCTCACCACTCAAATGTAACAACCCTGCATACAGAAAAACCCAAGCACAACTGGTATATATAAAAATATAAAGAAAATATATAAATAACACAAACGCAAACAAGATGGGCTTAACCCTCGTAGGGGATGTCCCCAGTGAAGTTGCCATTTCTGTCGTGGAGAGAATCAGATGCCAAGCTATTGGATTAACTTGAATCATAATTCTTAATTCACCACCGGTCTTTAATTTATCCAAAGGAAAGGTTAAAGATCGAAAAACCTAAGTTAAGAGAATCTAAGTTTGGGGGTTGGTTACGTCTAGGGAATATATTAGCATCCTAAACGTCTATAGTACTCTACAGGAACCTCTTGTTATTATTTATGTTATCTATTACTTGCTTGCTAAGGGTATGTGCTAAGGTAAAGACCTAGGGGTTAGTATCTAAGTATATTCGCCAAGACATCACATCTTGTGCCTACGTATCCTGACGGGAGTGGAATCAGAGTATTTGTAGTTCCCCTCAAAGAGGGTGAGGAACTCTCGACTGTGGTCAAGGTTCCAAGGGGAGGTAGCGTCTATGGTAAGACACTACATAGAGTGCGGTGACTCTAAAGTTAAAGTTGATTTGAAAAGGATAGAAAGTGTCCATGGCAGAACACATGTATAGAGTGCGGTGACTCCGATCATAAGGTTAGAATGAATGGGAAGGACCTAAAGTTTAGGCTAAGTTTATGACATGGTGGTCAATAGAGGGAAACCTTTCCTTTGGAATTGAGAATAGATAACAAGAATAAAATCTTGAGCATAAATAATGAAAATCAAGAACAACAAGAGAACATCAATCACTCGTCAGCAACTCCAAGAGATTTAAAGTAGAAATCAATGATAAAACCTAAATATATATAAAAATGGAAAAGATTAATCTACCAAATTAATTTAGAAAAATACTTTTAAGTTTTTTATTATTATTATTTTTTTTTTATAAATAGCAACATGTAGAATATATCAAAATTAATTTTAAAGAAAAAGAGGAAATCTAAAAAAGATGAAATTAACAAAGCAAATAAAAGAAAAAGAAAAGAAATTGGGCCAAGGGAAATGTTTTATCTACCCATTAGAACAAAGCCCATAAGAGGGCGGTGGGTTTGAAGTCAACGGATCGGGTCTTGACCCGTTTCTTTCAAAAGAGGAAATCCCTCTTTCTCACACAACTTACGCGAAAATCGAACAAATCAAAACACCACAACAATCATAATAGCCACCACAATAACCACCAGAAACATAATCATAAGAAAGGGGAAAAGATTACCGACAAGATCAACGACCCGATAACGGCAATTTATGCACGGAGTGACGGCGGAAACTTTGCAACAGCGGTGTAATGATGAGGATAGTGTCAGATGTCGTTCTAGCTTTTCCAGGTTTGAATACCTCTCCCTTTCGCCTTCTCCATATGTACGTGTTTGCGGGAATTTTCGTATGGGCTTGATACTCTGGTGTTTCTTTTGTGAATGCTTTCTGTATGACAATGTGAATTGTCTTCGTGTAACTTCCTCTCTGCAAACCTTGTGGATTTTGATGTGTGAGATTTTCCTGATATTTTTTCTCTGGTGAATGTCTCTGTGAATTTGGGTAGTGGTATGCTCTGCGTGTGTTTTCACTGTTGTGTGTATCGGGTTTTTTCTGAAGTGTGTATCTGTATGTGTGTTAAGGGATTTGTAATAATTGTGAAAGAAATTTCTGGTGACAATAGTATTAATTTTTTTTCTATGAAACTGCCAATTGCCTTCCCTCTGTGTATGCCCGTGTATCCCCTTTTTCTCTGATGATCCCTTTCTGTGTGAATCTCTGCTGCTTTTATAGACTCCAATTCACTTGGAAAGAAACATCCTTGTTATGGATTTAAAATTGTTTCTGTTTTTGAATTAACATGTTTGGACTGTCTTGGAAAGAATTGAAATACGTCTGATTTGCCTTGAAAACTTGCTGTTTTTATCCCAACCTGTCTGGAACATATTTTGATTTGTTTTGGAATGATTCGAAAACTTGTCGTAACCGTTTGGTTCATGTTTGGTGTTTATTAATGAACGGTGTTTATTGATGAACTTGCCATTTTGATCTTATTCTTTTAATTTATATGCAATTATTGTTATAGGTGTAGAACATGGAACGTGGCGATATTTTCATTCCTACGAGGAATTTGTCTGACATGTAGCTTTTTTTCCTTTTGTTTACTGATTCCACACGCTACCTTTGAAAACATTGTGTATCGGGCACTTTTAAGAGCACAAAGCAAAAGGGTATTGCTAGTTCCTCCCCTAATTCATCAAACCATTGCAAGACACACACATATAGAATGTAGATCAAGTATTGACGCTCATGAGGTCAACATGGAGTTTTAAGTCTCTTAAGCATTGAACTTTAATTTATGATTCTTCCTTGTACTCTTGAACTTGTAAAATCTCAAAATTTGAACCTTCATGAACTTAAGTACTTGATTCCCACAATGAATTTGAATTTTCATATGAATAATCTTTTTTGAATTTCATTTTAAGAACTTATGGCAAGGACTTGATCAAAAATTTTAATCCAAACTCACAACTTCAAACCATCTACTAAAATCCAAATTTCATTCTTAAATGATGAACTTGGACTTGTGATGAAATTTGGTACAAGAGTTATGTCTTGAGAAATCTTTTGAAAATAATGACGCCACTTGCAACTTGCCACGAAAATCAAAGTCGGTCCTTAAACGACCATACTCAATACCAACAGCAGGGAATCCTTAAATCTCTGGGGCATACACTGAAGGAAACCTTGAGGGAAATGGACAGCAGAAACTTTAGGACTTTTGAATCAGAACCCAACGGTCACACCCTGAAATACTTGAATGCAAGAACCTACACTTAAAAATATTTCACCTGTACAGACTGGTTAGTGATAATAAACGCACACAAGACCTACGACCTAAAGATGCTATGTAAGACGATGCACCGAGATGGTGGAATCTTATGGTCAAAAATTAGGGTATGACAATTAGAGAGAAAGGGGTTGCCCCTGTTAAAGTGCGGACAGATGTGCGATAATCGTGAAGAGCAAAGGGTAGCATCTCGTGCCAGCCTTTGTAGGTTACAACCATCTTTTGAACGATCATCTTGATGGTCTTGTTAGTTGCTTCTACCGCTCCGTTCATCTTGGGTCGGTTTGGAGATGAGTTATGGTGTTCGATCTTGAACTCAGCGCACAACTCTTTCATCATCTTGTTGTTCAAGTTAGATCCATTGTCAGTAATGATCTGGCTTGGAACACCATAACGGCAAATGATATTGTTTTTGATAAATCGAACCACCACTTGTCGGGTTACATTGGCGTATGATGCTGATTTGACCCACTTGGTGAAGTAATTAATGGCCACCAGGATGAACTGATGTTCGTTTGAAGCCTTAGGTTTGATCATGTCGTTCATGTCGATTCCCCATATGGAAAAAGGCCACGGGGAAGAGAGAACTTTGAGATGCGTCGGAGGTACATGGATTTTGTCTGAGTATATCTGTCACTTGTGACACTTCCTCATGTACTTGTAGCAGTTTGATTCCATGGTCAACCAATAGTACCCTGCTCTTAGAATTTTCCTCGCCATTGTGTGTCCGTTGGCATGAGTGCCAAAGGATCCTTCGTGAATTTCTTTCATTAACATGTTTGCTTCTGGTCTGTCTACGCATCAGAGCAAGACCATGTCAAAATTTCTCTTATAGAGTGTATCACCGCTCAGGAAGAAGTTGCCTGCCAATCTTCTGAGGGTCTTTCGGTCCTTTCTGGATGCCCCGGGTGGGTACTCTTATTTCTGAAGGAAGAATTTGATATCGTGATACCAAGGTTTGTCATCTATGACTGCTTCAATCGCGAAGATGTAAGCGGGCCGTCCAAGGTGCATTATGTCAATCTTAGGTAAGTCGTTCCATTGACCTACACTAATCATGGAAGAGAGGGTGGCTAAGGCATCAGCCATGTGATTCTCTTCATGAGGGATATGATGAAACTCGATTCTGTTGAAGAAAGGTAACAACCTTCTTGCGTAATCTTTGTAAGGAATCAGTCCTGATTGGTATGTGTTCCAATCTCCTTTGATTTGATTAATAACCAGGGCTGAGTCGCCATATACGTCCAAGTTCTTGATCCTTAAGTCGATCGCTTCTTCGAGACCCATGATACAAGCTTCGTATTCGGCCTCGTTGTTTGTACACTTGAATGTCAGTCGCGCGGTGAAAGGAATGTGGGTACCCTGAGGTGTTATGATGATTTCCCCAATTCCGTTTCCGTAATGATTGACAGCCCCGTCAAAGATTAGTCCCCATTGGGAACCTTGTTATGGCCCTTCACTGGGTAGTGGTTCATCGCAGTCTTTTATTTTTAGATACATGACATCTTCATCTGGGAAGTCAAAACTGATTGATTCTTGATTGTCAATCGGTTGATGAGCCAAATGATCGGCTAAAACACTTCCTTTAACGGATTTATGAGTGTGGTATTCTATGTTATATTCTGATAACAACATCTGCCAACAGGCAATCCTTCCCGTGAGAGCAGGTTTTTCAAAGACGTACTTGATAGGATCCATTTCGGATATTAACCAAGTAGTGTGACGAATCATATACTGGCGAAGATGTTTGACTGCCCAAGCCAGAGCACAACAAGTTTTCACAAGCATAGTGTACCGAGTCTCGCAGTCGGTGAACTTCTTGCTCAAATAGTAAATGGCAGACTCATTCCTTTTTGTTTCATCTTGTTGGCCAAGTACACAACCCATTGAGTCTTCCAAGACTGTTAAGTAAATGATTAGTGGTCTTGTAACGCCCGTATTTAATTAAATATTTTAATTAAATAGTATTGAGTATTTTTCTGAATATTTGTTGAATATGTTGAATATGTCATTTGAGCTAATAAGTGTTAATCGGGTAATTTGTCGATTTAGTCGGGAGAAATTAATATTGGAAATAATATTTATTTTTGTAAAATATTAATTAATTTGGTTGGGTTAAGTTGTGTGTGAGACATAGCAAAGTTGGGGGTATCGTGTAGTAGGCCCATTAAGATAATTAGTAGACCCATTATTTTATTAGGAAATTAGAATGAGATAGAGGTTATAGTCAGCAAACAAAACAAAAGGGATTAAGTCACGTAGCTCTATCAAGTAGTTAAGAACAAGGGTTTGGAAACACAAAGGTTGGAGAAGGGAGAATACGAGAGTTGCTGTCAAAGTCAAGTTTCAGTTTCGATCAGAAATTCGAGCTACCTTCAATCCAAGGTAAGTGTGGGGTTCGAATTTTATAACCGGGACTACGATAATTGATAGGTAGGGTTGGGATTTATATGATTTTTCTACTGAGTGATGTTGAATTGTGTTGATGCATTGTTCTGGTTTTTATGAAAACGGGTGTTTTGTGAACAATTCATGTTGCTGAGAATTCTTATGTGTTGCTGGCCGTAATGAGAATTAATTAGAATTGGCGGTTCTTTAAAAAAAAAGAATATATAAACGGGGGGTGGCTGTGTGTTTAATATTGAGTGGCGCAAGCCACCTCTCCTAAGGGTATGGATGGCGCAAGCCACCTTCCATTAAGAGGAAGGATGGCGCAAGCTACATCCTGGAGGGAAATGTGAGTGTGTTTTTTTGTGAAATATTACAATTACCAATACTTTAATAAATACTGCTAGTGTGTGTTTGGAAAAGTAATAAGCTAGTAGAATTAATATGTGATAGTAGCAGTAAATTAACATTAGCAGAAAATAACAGATCAAGTATGAAATAGCAGATAGTGATGAATTAGCAGGCTTTTAGCAGAAAATGAGAGTTTAGCAGATACTGGTATTTTGTATCAGAGTTGAATTTTGATGACAGTATAATTGATAGCATAACCGTGTTTGTATCAGTAAGTTAAAATTTAACAGTATCAGTAAAATTAACTAGTAGTAATCATAGTGTGTAACACAGTACCGATTTATCCGACTTAGCCGAGTTAAACGGAAAAATTAGTTGTTCGGAATTAGTCGAAATTGGTCGGGGCAGTTCGTATAAACTAGTAGGTGATTTTGGTTGGTTTATTTTGTTGAAAATATGACGAATACGTGAATTTGCAGGTACAGCTGAATAAGTTGATTTGTCCCAATTTATGGGTATATTTGAGTTGTAGGTCGGATGACCAGTGTTGATTTAGTTGTTGCGGTTAATGTAAATTTTATGTTGCAATTGTTGTTGTTGTATGCCATTCATATTAGTCGCATACATTGCATTTTCTAAGTTGGAGCTAATGCTCAATTACGTTGGCCTGGATTGGCAAAAAGTTTAAGTTGAAGGCTTATGCCTTGTTAACGTCAATATTAATTGGCAGGTTTCTAAGTTGGGAGTTTTGCTCCAATGGTACCACATGCATACGCATAGTTGAGTTGCATTTGAGTCGCATATTAAGTGATTGTTGATTGTTATTCTGTTGTTGTTGTAAAGTAGTGAAATTGTATGATTTTAATCTAATGTATTGATTATCATACTTCTGTTTATATTATTCGATATCTCACCCCTTCTGTATATGGTGATGGTTTATACACCATCCTGCAGGTAATCAGGAGTGAAGGCTTTCTACTTCATTAGTTCGAGTCGGTGTTGTCGCTCTGATATGTAGCACTCGGGGGGATGAACGCATGTCTTTTGTTTTGTGGATTCATTTTAAAGCTGAATATTTAAGTTGATTTTCCTGAATGAGTACTTTGTTATTATAATTGAAGTTGATTCTAGTTAGACATAGATGCTATAATTTGAAGTAAAGTGGTGAATTCGTTGCGTGGTTATTTATTAAAGTTGAATTATTTTGAAGACTAAATAGTTGTTATGAGTTCTCCTTGGTTTCGTGTTATGTATCTGTGATGATGAGTTTATGATGTTGGTTTCAAGTTGAAAATGTGATATCCCATGTATGGTTGAAATTTTATTACTCTTATTTTTATTATAAATGCCGGGTAGAAATGGGGTGTTACATTAGTGGTGTCAGAGCAGGTCGGTCAGTCTGGCCAAGTTGTCGAGTTGTAGTTTGTTTGACAATCGAGTATTGTTAACTAGTTCTAACTTTTGTTTATGTTGTAGTGATAAGTTGAGATGGCTGGAAGGAACGATGCTGCAATTGCTGCTGCGTTGGAAGTAATGGCTTAGGCTTTGCAGAATCAGCCGATCGTTGACGAGAATGCTGGATCTCGCAGGTTGGCAACTTTTAAGAGGGAGAATCCGCCTACCTTCAAGTGCAAGTATGATCCTGATGGAGCATTGGATTGGTTGAAAGAGATGGAGAGAATCTTCTGTGTGATGGACTGCACTCCAACGCAGAAGGTTCGATATGGGACTCATATGCTAGCATTCGAGGATGATGACTGGTGGCTAGAGACTCGTCAGAGGTTGGAAGCTGCAGGTGAAGGTATCACTTGGGCTGTGTTCCGAAGAGAGTTCCTGAGGAAGTATTATCCAGAGGATGTTCGTGGTAAGAAGCAAATCGAGTTTCTCGAGCTAAAGCAAGGGAACATGTCGGTTACTAATTATGCTGCAAAGTTTGTTGAGTTGGCTAAGTTTTATCCGCACTATAACGATGACGATGCTGAGTTTTCAAAATGTATCAAGTTTGAGAGTGGGTTGCGCCCAGAGATCAAGAAGGCAGTTGGATATTAGAAGATTCGTGTTTTTGCTGATTTGATTGATAGTTGCAGAATTTTTGAAGAAGATAACAATGCTCATTATAAGATCATTAATGAGAGGAAGAGCAAGCACCAACAGAATCGTGGCAAGCCTTATGATGCTCCAGCTGGAAAAGGTAAACAGAAAGTGGCTGATGGCAAGAGGACTAGTGAGGGAGATGCTCCTGCTGGCATAACTTGTTTCAAATGTGGAAAACCTGGTCATAAGAGTAATGCGTGTACTGCTGAGGTGAAGAGGTGTTTCCGTTGTGGTAAGACTGGGCATGCGATATCTGATTGTAAGCATAAAGAGACGATTTGTTTCAACTGTGGTGAAGAGGGACACATTAGTAGTCAGTGTCAGAAACCAAAGAAGGCCCAAACCGGTGGAAAAGTGTTCGCTTTGGCTGGGACTCAGACAACTAGTGAGGACAGACTCATCAGAGGTACATGTTTCATTAATAGTACTCCTTTAATTACTATGATTGATACTGGTGCTACCCATTATTTTATTGCTGCTGAATGTGTTGAAAGATTGGGTCTTGTGTTGTCTTCTATGAATGGAGAAATGGTCATCGAGATTCCGGCTAAAGGATCGGTGACTACTTCTCTTGTGTGTTCAAAGTGTCCTTTGTCGATCTTCGACATAGACTTTACTGTGGATTTGGTGTGCTTGCCGTTATCTGGGATGGATGTAATCTTGGGAATGAACTGGTTAGAATATGACTATGTTCATATCAATTGTTATAACAAGTCAGTGAGATTTTCTACTGCTGAAGAGGAAGAAGCTAGTTTGTTGTCTTTTAAGCAGTTACAATAGTTGATGCAAGAGGGAGCTCAGATGTTCTCAATGATGGTGTCGTTATCTGTTGAGAGTCGAGCTGTAATTAAGGAGTTGCAAGTGGTGCGTGAATTTCCTGAAGTTTTCCCTGATGAAATTCCTGATGTGCCTCCAGAAAGAGAAGTGGAATTTACAATTGACCTTGTACCTGGTACCAGACCTATTTCTATGGCACCATACAGGATGTCAGCATCTGAATTGTCAGAATTAAAGAAATAATTGGAGGATTTGCTTGAAAAGAAGTTTGTAAGGACAAGTGTATCGCCGTGGGGAGCTCCAGTGTTGTTAGTAAAGAAGAAAGATGGAAGTAAGAGACTCTGTGTTGATTATAGACAACTAAATAAAGTGATGATTAAGAACAAGTATCCGCTCCCGAGAATAGATGACTTGATGGATCAATTGGTAGGTGCTCATGTGTTTAGCAAGATTGATTTAAGGTCGGGCTATCATCAGATTAAAGTGAAAGATGAAGATATTCAGAAGACGGCTTTCAGAACGCGTTATGGACATTATGAGTATTCAGTGATGCCTTTCGGTGTTACTAATGCACTGGGAGTATTCATGGAGTACATGAACCGTATCTTTCATACTTATTTGGATCGGTTTGTGGTGGTGTTTATTGATGATATATTGATTTACTCCAAATCGGAAGGAGAGCATGCAGAACACTTAAGACTAGCATTGCAAGTTTTGAAAGAGAAGAAGTTATATGCAAAGTTGTCTAAATGTGAATTTTGGTTATCGGAGGTTAGTTTTCTTGGTCATGTCATTTCAGGTAGTGGCATTGCGGTGGATCCATCTAAAGTAGATGATGTGTTGCAATGGGAAACTCCAAAGTCGGCTACCGAGATTAGAAGCTTTTTGGGACTAGCCGGTTATTACCGAAGGTTTATCGAAGGATTTTCTAAATTAGCACTTTCGTTGACTAAGTTGACTTGTAAAGGTAAAGCTTTTGTGTGGGACATTCAATGTGAAGAAAGTTTTGCGGAATTAAAGAAGAGATTGACGTCGGCTCCGGTTTTGACATTACCTGATCTAGGAGAACCTTTTGTGGTATATTGTGATGCATCCAAGATGGGTTTAGGTGGTATGCTTATGCAGAATGGTAAGGTAGTTGCTTATGCGTCGAGACAATTGAGGACTCATGAAAAGAACTATCCTACGCATGATTTAGAACTTGTTGCAGTTGTTTTTGTGCTGAAGATTTAGAGGCATTATCTTTATGGATCTAGATTTGAAGTGTTTAGTGACCATAAGAATTTAAAGTACTTATATGATCAGAAGGAATTGAATATGAGACAACGAAGATGGTTGGAATTATTAAAAGATTATGATTTCGGTTTGAACTATCATCCGGGTAAAGCTAATGTTGTGGCTGATGCTCTGAGTCGGAAGACTTTGCATATGTCGGATATAATGGTTAAGGAATTGGAATTAATTTAGCAATTCAGAGATATGAGCTTAGTTTGCAAAGTGAGACCGCAGAGTGTGATGTTGGGAATGCTGAAGATTAACAATGATTTTCTGGATAATATCAAGGAAGCTCAGAAGTTAGACGTGAAACTGGTAGATTCGATGGTTGGAATCGATCAGTCAGAGAATGATGATTTCAAGTTAGATGCGCAAGGTGTGTTGAGATTCCGAAATCAAATTTGTATTCCTGATGATGGAGAGATGAAGAAAGCAATTCTGGAGGAAAGTCATAGAAGTAAATTGAGTATTCATCCAAGAGCTACAGAAATGTATCAAGACTTGAAGAAATTGTTTTGGTGGCCTGGTATGAAGCGTGATGTAGCTCGATTTGTGTATGCATGTTTAACTTGTCAGAAGTCGAAAGTTGAACATCAGAAGCCTGCTGGGTTGATGCAACCGTTAGAAGTTCCAGAATAGAAATGGGATAGCATTTCAATGGACTTTGTGACAGGATTACCTAATACTTCAAGAGGACATGATTCTATTTGGGTGATTGTTGATAGGCTTACAAAGTTGGCTCATTTCATTCCTATTAACATCAATTTCCCAGTATCGAAGTTGGCGGAGGTTTATACTAATGTAATTGTGAAGCTGCATGGTGTTCCTCTGTGTATTGTATCGGATAGAGATCCGAGGTTTACTTCTGATTTTAGGAAGGGTTTACAAGAGGCATTGGGTTCTAAGTTGAGGTTGAGTTCAGCGTATCATCCTCAGACAGATGGTCAAACTTAGAGAACTATTCAGTCGTTGGAGGATTTGTTGAGGGCAAGTGTTCTTGAGCAAGGAGGTTCGTGGGATACTTATCTTCCATTGATCGAGTTCACTTATAATAACAGTTACCATTCTAGTATTGGAATGGCCCCTTTTGAAGCATTATATGGTCGGAGATGTATGACTCCTTTATGTTGGCACGAATCTGGAGAAAGTGTAGTGCTTGGACCTGAAATTGTTCTAGAGACTACTGAGAAGGTGAAGTTAATCCGAGAAAAAATGAAATCTTCTCAAAGTAGGCAGAAGAGTTATCATGACAAGCGAAGGAAGGATTTAGAATTCCAAGCCGGTGACCATGTGTTTTTAAGAGTTACGCCGGTGACAGGTGTTGGGCGTGCCTTGAAGTCTAAGAAGCTCACTTCTCGTTTTATTGGTCCGTATCAGATTTAGGACAGAGTTGGAAATGTTGCTTATAGAGTGGCTTTACCGCCTAATCTGTCGAATTTGCATGATGTGTTTGATGTGTCACAACTCCGGAAGTATGTTCCAGATCCGTCTCATGTAATTCAAATGGACGATGTGCAAGTAAGGGATAATCTTACTGTGGAAACGATGCCTGTACGGATCGCGGATCAGGAAATGAAGACTCTAAAAGGCAAGGAGATTTCGTTGGTAAAAGTGGTTTGGTTAGGAGCTGCTGGAGAAAGTATGACGTGGGAGTTGGAAAGCAAGATGCGGGAATCCTATCCAGAGTTGTTTGAGCAAGGTAAGATTTTCGAGGACGAAAATATTCTAAGTGGGGGAGAGTTGTAACGCACGTATTTAATTAAAGATTTTAATTAAATAGTATTGAGTATTTTTCCGAATATTTGTTGAATATGTCATTTGAGCTAATAAGTGTTAATCGGGTAATTAGTCGATTTAGTCGGAAGAAATTAATATTGGAAATAATCTTTATTTTCATAAAATATTAATTAATTTGGTTGGGTTAAGTTGTGAGTGAGAAATAGCAAAGTTGGGGTTATCGTGTAGTAGGCCCATTAAGATAATTTGTAGACCCATTATTTTATTAGGTAATTAGAATGAGATAGAGGTTATAGTGAGCAAACAAAACAAAAGGGATTAAGTCACATAGCTCTATCAAGCAGTTAAGAACAAGGGTTTGGAAACACAAAGGTTGGAGAAGGGAGAATACGAGAGTTTGCTGTCAATGTCAAGTTTCAGTTTCGATCGAAAATTCGAGCTACCTTCAATCCTAGGTAAGGGTGGGGTTCGAATTTTATAACCAGGAATATGATAATTGATATGTAGGGTTGGGATTTATATGATTTTTCTACTGAGTGATGTTGAATTGTGTTGATGCATTATTCTGGTTTTATGAAAACGGGTGTTCTGTGAACAATTCATGTTGCTGAGAATTCTTATGTGTTGCTGGCCGTAATGAGAATTAATTAGAATTGGTGGTTCTTTAACAAAAAAAAAAGAATATATAAAGGGGGTGGCGCAAGCCACCCCTGTGTGTTTAATATTGAGTGGCGCAAGCCACCTCTCCTAAGGGTATGGATGGCGCAAGCCACCTTCCATTAAGTGGAAGGATAGCGCAAGCCACATCCTGGAGGGAAATGTGAGTGTGTCTTTTTGTGAAATATTACAATTACCAATACTTTAATAAATATTGCTCGTGTGTGTTTGGAAAAGTAATAAGCTAGTAGAATTAATATGTGATAGTAGCAGTAAATTAACATTAGCAGAAAATAACAGATCAAGTATGAAATAGCAGATAGTGATGAATTAGCAGGCTTTTAGCAGAAAATGAGAGTTTAGCAGATACTGGTATTTTTTATCAGAGTTGAATTTTGATGACAGTATAATTGATAGCATAACTGTGTTTGTATCTGTAAGTTAAAAGTTAATAGTATCAGTAAAATTAACTAGTAGTAATCATAGTGTGTAACACAGTACCGATTTAGCCGACTTAGCCGAGTTAAGAGGAAAAATTAGTTGTTCGAAATTAGTCGGAATTGGTCGGGGTAGTTCGTATAAACTAGTAGGTAATTTTGGTTGGTTTATTTTGTTGAAAAAATGACGAATACATGAATTTGCAGGTACAGCTGAATAAGTTGATATGTCCCAATTTATGGGTATATTTGAGTTGTAGGTCGGATTATCAGTGTTGATTTAGTTGTTGCGGTTAATGTAAATTTTATGTTGCAGTTGTTGTTGTTGTATGCCATTCATATTAGTCGCATACATTGCATTTTCTAAGTTGGAGCTAATGCTCAATTACGTTGGCCTGGATTGGCAAAAAGTTTAAGTTGAAGGCTTATGCCTTGTTAACGTCAATATTAATTGGAAGGTTTCTAAGTTGGGAGTTTTGCTCCAATGGTACCACATGCATAAGCATAGTTGAGTTGCATTTGAGTCACATATTAAGTGGTTGTTGATTGTTATTTTGTTGTTGTTGTAAAGTAGTGAAATTGTATGATTTTAATCTAACGTATTGATTATGATACTTCTGTTTATATTATTCGATATCTCACCCCTTCTGTGTATGGTGATGGTTTATACGCCATCCTTCAGGTAATCCGGAGTGAAGGCTTTCTACTTCATTAGTCGAGTCGGCGTTGTCGCTCTGATACGTAGCACTCGTGGGGATGAACGCATGTCTTTTGTTTTGTGGATTCGATTTCAATGATGAATTTTTAAGTTGATTTTCCTGAATGATTACTTTGTTATTATAATTGAAGTTGATTCTAGTTAGACAAAGATGCTATAATTTGAAGTAAAGTGGTGAATCCGCTGCGTGGTTATTTATTAAAGTTGAATTATTTTGAAGACTAAATAGTTGTTATGAGTTCTCCTTGGTTTCATGTTATGTATCTGTGATGATGAGTTTATGTTGTTGGTTTATAGTTGAAAATGTGATATCCCATGTTTGGTTGAAATTTTATTACTCTGATTTTTATTATAAATGCCGGGTAGAAATGGGGTGTTACAGGTCTTCCCTCCACTGGTGGTGATAGAATCGGTGGGTTCAACAGGTATTCCTTGATACTGTCGAAGGCAGTTTGGCAGTCATCTGTCCAAATGCAGTCCTGATTCTTTTTGAGTAATTTGAAGATTGGCGCGCATGTCGCGTTCATGAGGAATATGAATCTGGAAATGTAGTTCAAACGTCCCAGGAATCCTCTGACTTGTTTTTCAGTCTTTGGAGAAGGCATCTCTTGAATGGCCTTGACCTTGTCAGGATCAACCTCAATCCCTTTCTGGCTGACGATGAACCCTAAAAGCTTCCCTGAACGGACTCCAAAGGTGCACTTGTTGGGATTCAAGCAGAGTTTGTACTTTCTCAGCCGCTCGAATAGTTTTGACAGGTGGGTCACATGCTCCTCCTCTGTTCTAGATTTGGCAATCATGTCATCGACATATACCTCAATTTCTTTATGTATCATGTCATGAAACAGAGTAGTCGTGGCCCTTTGATAGGTTGTCCCGACGTTCTTCAAACCGAATGGCATTACCTTGTAACAAAAAGTCCCCCATGGGGTGATAAAGGAAGTTTTCTCCATGTCTTTCGACGCCATTTTTATCTGATTATAGCCCGAGAATCCATCCATAAAGGAGAATACTTTGAACTTTGTTGTACTGTCTACCAGCATGTCAATGTGTGGTAAAGGAAAGTCATCCTTTGGACTAGCCTTGTTTAGATCCCTGTAGTCTAAACATATTCTGACCTTTCCGTCTTTTTTCAGAACTGGCACTATGTTGGCTAACCATTGAGGATATTCTGATGTTGCGAGGAAGTCTGCGTCAATCTGTTTATGTATTTCCTCTTTGATTTTGATAGCCATATCCGGGTGAGTCCTCCTCAACCTTTATTTTACTGGCATACATTTTGATCTTAGCGGTAGATGATGCTCCACGATGTTGGTATCCAACCCTGGCATATCCTGATAGGACCAAGCGAATACATCAGGAAACTCTTTGAGAAGCCTTATTAAATCCTCTTTGACATTTGGACTGAGTAGTGTTCCAATCTTGACTTCTTTTCTTTCCACTTTTGAACCCAAGTTGACCGTTTCCAACGGCTCTTTGTGAGGTTTAATGGACCTTTCCTCTTGCCTGAGGAGTCGGGAGATCTCTTCCAGAATTTTGTCGTCATCTTCTTCTTCAGCCTCAAATACCGAGAATTCAAAATTGGGAGAACAAGCAAAGTCGGATCGTATGTTTCAACGGGGTTTAGAACAAGCAATCTGCATGACGTTATGATTTGTGTTTAGAAGAGATAGAGAGAATGCAAGAGTGTGTGCAGTGTTTTTCTGAAAACTGCTTGTTTTTATTTGTTGTTTTTTAGGATAACCATTTTCTGAAAAAGCGAAAAGAGAAAACAGCAATAAATGCGGAAATTACAGAACGACGTTATTTTATTTATAATCAGTCGAAACTTGAAACTACAGCCCTATAAAACAAAACTCTGTCGCTGTGGACGAAGCGAAGAGGTATATTTACAGACAGTGAGCCCTATCAAAACATCCGTTTCACCTGGGCAGGGTGAAAGGTTAAAGACGGCAATTACTTTGACTTATGAACAATCTTCGGACCATCGACAGCAACCCATTGGCGGCGAACTTGTCAGTGAATCACAAAGTCTGGTACCCTCCTTGATTTGTCTTCAGAAATAACGCTGATTTCTGGTGGAGCAGGATCGTTGGAATCTGTCTCCCAGGCAGAGTTGTCGTAGGAGGATTCCTCTGTTGTATTTCGCATAGTATTTGTGCTCTCAGGAAAATATCCGCATCCAGTTGGCTGGATGTCTTCGAGCCTGATACGAGAGCTTTCAGGAGCAGTGTACTTGACCATAAAGTCGTATTTTCCACTTGGTTGTCCTAAGGTGTCCCACACTTCTTTGGAACTGGAAGAGTCATCTCTTTCGATGATGTTGACCTTGGGAAAAGCATAGTTAATGAATTATAGTCCTGCAAGCTTTGCGAATTCATCGTCGTGCTGACTATTTTCTGAATGACCTGAGTGTTGATCCCATGACATGGTGGGGACACAGGTATTCTTTTTGATGATGCTCAACTGATTTTCATTATTCGGCTGGTTTTCTTGCCCTGAGTCTCCTAGGTACGGTTGCCAAATTGGCAGGCCATCCATCGGGCCATAATAGTCGTGGTCAAAGTTGTCTTTCATCAGAGTGTCTTCCTCTAATGAGTTTGGTGGAGCCCGACATCCTTCTGGATCACATTCTCCGTACATCATTTTGACATATGACTTTGGTATAAATCTCGGACTCTGTACGGGATAGCAAAATGGCGTAGGCACTTCTTCCTGAGAGATATAACCATCTTCGTTAAGATAGGACTTCCATTCTTTCTCTGTATCAGAGGAGTCACCTTCATTGATGGTATGTACTCCTTGAGACACTAGGTGAAGGAAACCTCCACTGTGGAAGAAATCTTGAATGGGACGAAGACTTTCATCGTTAGTAGCAGTCTGGGTACAGGTTGAAGGAAAACCAAGACCCTTCTTTGTTTTTTTATCAGTAGGAATGACAAGTTATCCCCATCCTTTTGCATTGTTACTTTTGATCACGTCGAGAGCTTCTCTGTACGAGGAAATCGATGTTTATTTTTCTGATTGATTCTCATTGCTCACCGACAGTGCTTGGAACTGAGTTCCAACAATCTCCTCTGGTTCTACACAAGTAGAGGATGATAAATTACTCACGATCAAGGCTTGCTCTCCACAGACTGTGACTAGTTGGTCGTTCTTGACGAACTTCAGTTTCTGGTGCAGTGTCGAAGTGACTACCCCAGCCTGGTGTATCCAAGGTCTTCCTAATAAACAGTTGTATGCTGCCCGGACGTCTATGACCTGGAAAGCGACCAGGAAAGTGTGAGGACCGATAGTTATGGGAGGATCGACTTCGTCGATAACTGCTTTTCGGTATCCGTCAAATGCTTTGATGATAACCTCACTGCCCCTCATCGGAGATCGTTTGAATGATAGTCGCATTAAAGTGGACTTCGGTATAACATTCAGAGTTGATCCTGTGTCTACCAGTACGCTGGCTAAAGCATCGTCCTGGCAGTTGACTGTAATATTTAGCGCCATGTTGTGACTTTTGCCTTCTTCTGGCAATTCCTCATCACTAAACCCCGAGTTGTTGCAGGAAGTGATGTTGGAAACGATGCTATCAAATTGTCTTATTGTTACATCTTGTTCCACGAAGGCTTGCTCTAAGACTTTCCGTAGAGCTTCCCTGTGAGCTTCGGAACTGAGTAATAGAGATAACACAGAGATTTTTGAAGGATTTTGCAACAGCTGATCAACAATGTTGTATTGACTCTTCTAGATGAGCTTCAGCATCTCATCACTGTTTGTTGAAAGGTCGGGACCACTGGACTGACCGACCGGTTGATCGGGAACTTCTGTTTGAAGTTCCTTTTCTCTGCTAGGTTCTCTAACTCCCCAGTTGAAGATTCGTCTGCTCCGTGTTACTCAACTGATGTCTGCGATATTCACGACGGAGGGTAATGGAGTTTCTTTTCCATTCTTAATTGTTGTTGCATCGTACTTGTAAGGGATATCTTTATCGGATTTGTACGGTACTGGTCCTTTCAGATAGATAACTACAGGAGCCTTCTGATTTTTCTGACCATCATAACCAGCCTCAATCGGTTTGAGATTGAGAACATTTCCACCATCAAGAGGGACTCTTGATTCACGGAGTAGAGGGATTATGGCGCATACGTCTTTGGCCACTTCTCGCTTAGGGATCAAGATAACATCCTTGCTTTGACCAGGATGATAGTTTGATATTGAATGAGAGCTTGACCATGGTTGAATTTCCTTATGGTCCAACTGACTTTGAAGGGCTGCTCGCACGAGGTAGCATACTTGATTATTTTCTTAGCAGACTCTACAGCATTCATAGTTGTGTGGTGGCACTTGGCCAAGTCCGCTTTGGATGCAGTGCAACCTTACCAGGTCAGTTTCCATAGATCAGACATCTTGACTTTGACGTCTAGTAGGGTTCCCGTTAGTCACACTGATTTGTTGTGTGCCTTCGTCTAGATAGATCGGAAGCCACCAATGGTTTAACAAGTGTTGTAAAGTTCTTTGAACGAGAGCACACCCTTGGCTGCTTTCACTGCATACTTTACAGCTCAGATAATCGTGAGAAGTGAGAAAACCAAGTTGGACTTGCTTGGCGTGTAACTCCAACAAGCTGGTATTCATTAAACGAATATCGAAGATTTGAATCATGTTGATCTGATAAGAATTTTTATCATGATAGTCCTGGATCCATCCAAGATCCATCTGACGCTGGAGGGCCTCTTGTACAAAAGAGCATCCCTGATTGTTTATCGAGCAAGTCAGACAGGAACTGTAATCATGTCGCGGCAGATTATGATACTGGCTTTGCCTTGAGTGCATTGCCACCAAATTGACCTTAAATGCCAGAACGTTGTGATTCTGAATAATATTGGAATTTGTGTAGGTCATGTTGACTTCACAAACTCGGTGTTCCTGGATCCATCCGAGATCCAACTGTTCCTATAGGGCTGATTGCACCACAACACATCCTTTATTGTCTTTAGAGCAGATATCACACTGGTGATAATTATAAGGGGGCACATGGCCGTATCCACTTTATCTACAATGCATCTTGACCAAATTGGCCCTTAATAAAAGTACATCATGAATTTGATAGATGTTGTTAGACTCTCCCTCTATCAAAATTGACTGTAGCTTTCTCATGTTGAGGCAGCGGGTTCGTGACAACGTTAGGATTTGTATCCTTGAAGGATAAGACCCCGCTTCTAACAAGCTTTTGCACATCGGATTTGAAACTGAGACAGCTCTCTATGTTATGCCCTGGTCCTCCATGATGGTAAGGACAAGTCTGATCCGTTTTGAACCAGAAAGACGGATTCTCCAGTATTGCGAGAGGAGCCTTGGTCTGGACATGCCCCTTGACCAGTAGTAATGGAAACAATTATGCATACAACATTGGTATAGGGTCAAACCCTGGTGGTTGCATTGTACGGTTGTTGTTATATGGAGGACGAGCCTGCTGAAGAAGCTGTTGTGTCCTTTGCTGAAATAGTTGTTGAGTTGGTTGGCTCTGTGCAACTTGAGGTTGATACGTAGGTACAGGCACAGAGGTGATAGCAGGAGTTACAGCTGCTACTGGTTGGTATCGTCGCCTTTGCTTTCCAAGAGAGATATTCCCAATATCCTCACTACTACAAAATGCGTAAACAACGACGCCATGCTCACAACGCTTCCTCCCTACACCGTTGTGACATATCTAAACTAAGGCGCGGTTGTATTTTATTTGTTTATTGAATAAAACTTATCTGTATATAACAACGGTTGATAAACCAATCGTGGTGATTATCTGTATATAACAACGGTTGATAAATCAACAGTGGTGATACCTTCAAGCTTTCATATGTTCGAACCTCAGCGCATTCATATATATTATTCCTTTTATGTTAAAGCGCGCCTTTACTTTTTTATTTACTTTTAATTAAAAAAATTAAAAGTTATGACTACGGTTGTTTATATACACCGTTGTGATATATTTTGTATGTTTTTTTAATTTTTAATTCTAAAAATAACTCTGGCGCTTTAATATGAAATTTCATTATGTAAATAATATATCATAACGGTGTAAATTCTTGACCGTCGCAGTAGTGTTTCAATAGTCCCCAAACTAGCTAGTCTCATTGTCTCTTCAGTATCCTTTTTTCCATTGAAAATAGAAACCAGATGAAACGTTACACGATTTCAACCCTAAACCCTAACCTTCAATACTGTGAAACAATACACGATTCCACCAAAGCTTGCATCATCAATATCCATTTGTTGTCATTTTCGTCATCATCGTCACGATAGTGAAGAAAATAAAAGATTACGCACATAGCAACACCGTCGTCATCATCGTCACCGTCGAGAAAGAAGATAACAACAACACCGTCGTTGTCGTAAGGAAGGAAGACAACAACAACACCAACACCAACATCGTTTACTTCGTCGTCACGTTTAGGGTATGTAAAATATTTTCCCCATGCATATATAGTAAACTCTTTTGCCATTGTTGTTCATGTTGTTGTTGTTGTTTTTGAACTTAGATGTCGACCTTGTCGAGTTCTTCATCAGAAACCAGCGAAGAAACTCAAACAAATGAAAGGTTAGCCAATGAAACTCAAACAACTGAAAGTCAAACGAAAAGATCACAAAGAGGTGTCACAATGATGCCCCAATTCACATCAGTCTGCAACTCATCTGGTGAAAAAATTCCGATCGAGTTTGATTCGCACTACAGATTAGTGGATTGTCCACATTACGCTACTTTTAGGAGTTATGTTGCGTTCCTTGCACGTAGCAAAGTCAGTATACTGATTGATGATTGGAGAGAAGTGGATGGTAATGCCAAAGACAGCATATTGACAGACGTTAAGGTATTTCATACTATAATTTTCATATATTTGATATCACTACCTATAGTTTCTAATTCATACTTATATATTGATTTAATGTAGTTGAATTTTGAGTTTACCGATGACTCAAAATTGAAAAGAAAGTGGATAACTTATGCCGGAGTTCGTTGGAGGGGATTTAAGTCACGGCTCACGGCTGACTACATTACGAAGCCTAAGAGTGGTCTCCAACCTCCATGGATTCGGTATAGTTTTTTATCGAAGAATGTGTGGCACAAGTTTGCGAAGAAACGTCGTTCTGAGGAATTCAAGGTTAGTACTAGTCTTATGTAACCTATAATGTTATGCTAATGAGTTATAGATACTAATCATTCACATTTTTCACTATGTTAATAACAGGCTAAAAGCAAAGTAGGAATTCAGAACAAGGCGAAAAACATGTACCCCCATAGGTTGTCTCGTGGGGGTTACAGGAAACTTAAGAAGAGGATCCTGCAGGAAAAACTACAAGAAGGAGGAGATGGTGACATTCCATCTCCACCTTCAAGACATGAGAAATGGAAGAGGGCTCGATTAAGACCTAATGGAGAGTACACCTCTGTGGTTTCAAGAGTAGTTACTGAGAAAATTGTAAGTACATGTTTTGTTTAAATGAGTTTGCTTATGTAAATTGCTCATGAGTTGTTATTTAAATGCATTTGCTTATGTAAGTTGCTCATGTTGTGTAGGATAACTTGGTTGTGGCGGCCCGTGAAGGCACATTTGTTTCGGAAGCACGACATGACATATTAGTCGAAGCTATCAGAACAACTGAGCATGGAGGCCGTGTCCGTGGTGTTGGAGATGGTGTCGGCTTGAGGTCATACTTTGGATCTCAAAGAAGAAGCACCGAAACCGCTGAATTTCTTGCTCAAGGACAAAAGATTGATAATGTTGAGAAGCAATTGGCGGACCAAAGGAGGCTGTTTAAGGAGGAGAGGGAAAAAGGGAGAAAGAAGTGGAAAGGTTACAAGAGATGTATTCGGTATGTGTCGTAAATCGCACTTATTTTTGTATGATATATATTATATGTTCTAATTGAATATATTGTGCTTATTTTTGTTTTATGTTCTAATTGAATGTTATGATGTAGAGATTAAGTGAAAGCCTCGAACAACGAACTAATGAAGATCGTCGTTGCGTTGGTGATGATCAAACTCCAAGTAGAAGTGTCGTAAATCACGCTTCTACAAAAGGGAGTAATTGTACAGCCCCTCCCCCACCTATAGATAACCGCAATGGGATATTGGACCCTAGTCCAAATGAAATAACAAGTTTATACTACTACATTTCAACAACAGACCTTGCGCAAGCTCTCCCGCTAGAACATTGCCCAAAATTGGATTTAGTGTATTACACTCCTGAAGATGTGAGGGATTTTCTCGCAGGATATAAGTCGCTTGACATATCTATTTTGCAAGTTTGGTGCACGTAAGTATATAGTCGAATATACATGTCATTATAGAACATTATAATTTTTTGTATTTTCTCCCTTAATTTATTCATTTTCTTTGACCATTTAGGTACATTCACCGTGTTTGTATAGAATTGAATAAATCAAGTACCTATGGAATCTTGGATCCAAGTTTTATTGCTTGGGCGTATAATAAAAAAATATCAGAGAAAACTACTTGAAAAGCCGGCTAAATGACGGAGGAAAAGAATGTTACCTTGCACCATTCCTATGTAGGTTAGTATTGTTGTAATTTATTTCTATATTCTATATTTAGTTTTGTTTTAGTAACAACTAATAACATATATATATATATATATATTCTCGTGTTCATTCAGTGGTCATTGGCAATTGATCGTAATATCGTTTAGGACAAATACGGTGACATTACTATGTTCCTTGCATGATCCACTCCACAAACCAATGAAAGATCTTGTATTAACGTAAGTGTCTTTGTTTAATATCATTTTCTTTGGCATTAATTGTAATTAGTTTATCATGTAATATGTTTAATTCAATTTTCAATGTGCATTATTGTGGAGCAAGTTAATATATTGAGGAATGTTAGAAAAAAAACCCACATACCTTGCTCTTAAAGTAAGTGGCCCGATTACCTGTTTATTTCATTTACATTCATGCATGTGTGGTTGTATTCATGTTTTTATATTCATGTAATTTGTAGACGAGGAAACAACGCGGGAGTTACGAGTGTGGGTATTTTATCATGAAACACATGTTAAACATCGTCCTTGCCGGCACTGTTGATTCATGGGATACGGTAATATATGCCATAAAATGTTTACATATATTAATATATAAGTTGATCTTTAATTTTTCGCTCTTATGTAGATGTTTAACGACGAAACCCCATTCCCCCTTGAGGACTTTGTGGATCTTCGTAAACGTTGGGCGTATATCCACAATGAGCTTAAGGGTTCTGCTCCTGCTGTATGATATATCAACAACATTTTTTGATGCACATATTTTTTGCTTTTGATGCACATAATGTGAACAATAGTTTTGGCTTTTGATGCACATAATGAAACCAATAATATTGGCTTTTGATTTAAACAATGTTAGCAGTTTAATTCTCTGATTCATTTAGCTTTTGATGTAAATTTCTTTTGATGTAAATTCTCTGATTCAATTATAAGGATAAAATATAGGAAGATTTGTGTTTGATGCACATATTGTGTTTGCATGTAAACAGAAGCTGTTTTGACAGGATAAATCATGGGAATAATTTGATACGCAGATAAATTTTATATCTAAAACAGTCTGTTTTTGGCAGCGGTTATAAACCTATCCGTAGTTGTATGTCAAACGCTAATATAAATAAAAAATGTTGTTGCTGAGAATCGAACCAGATCACAGTTTAGTATATCACAACAGTTGACTAAACTAACCGTCGTGAAATGGTGCGCGCATACTGGAATACAACAACGTTTCCCAGGACCGTCATTGTACGTACCTCATATACAACAACACTCTACATAATAACGCCTTCGCCCCCGTCATTATATGTCATTTCCAACCGTTGTTAAATGGGTTTTTGGGAGTAGTGCCTGCTCTTTTTTCTTAGGGAGAGCACTACCGTATCGTTTTGTACTACTTGATGATCCAACGTCTTTAACTAAATGTCCTTCTCGGACTGCTTCCTCAAGACGTACCCCCATATCGACCATTTCGGAGTCGTTGGGCGCACTGGCAACCATTCTATCGTAGTAAAATGAGCTCAAGGATTTTAAGAAAATCTTTGTCATCTCTTTTTCCTCTAGAGGTGGACAAATCTGAGCGGCAATTTCACGCCATCTCTGAGCGTACTCCTTAAAGGTTTTCTTGTTCTTTTGTGACATTGATCTGAGTTGATCTCTGTCCGGTGCCATGTCCAAGTTGTATTTATATTGTTGCACGAAAGCAGCGCCAAGATCTCTGAAAGTTCCGATCTTAGCGTGGTTTAAACCCATGTACCATTTTAATGCGGCACCGATTTAACTATCCTGAAAGTAGTGAATTAGTAGCTCCTGGTTCTTTGTCTGAGCTGACATTCGCCGAGCGTACATCACCAAGTGGCTTTTAGGGCAAGAGTTACCCCTGTACTTTTCAAAATCGGGCACCTGGAACTTGTGTGGAACTTTCACATTAGGGACCAAACAAAGGTCTGTGGCGTCCTTTCCAAATAAATCCTGACCGCAAAGGGCTTGCAGCTCTTTCTGCATTTCCAGGAACTATTCCTGGAACTCCTTCATTCTGTCATTCACGCTTGTGTTTCCAACAGAAGGTATCTGTGGAATCTTTCCTTCCGAGACAGTGTGCACCATGAGTGGTGGTACAGTTATTACGGCCGAGACTCTTGGTGCCTCCCGAAGTTTGTAACCTTTAGGAGTTGCTGTCATGCCCCTGGCATCTTCGCTTTCCCGAAGTTTGTAACCTTCAGGCCCAGTGGCTCCTGCTGCGGTTCCTTGATCCTCAGTGATCGGCGGAACATATCCTTCCGGGATATAGTTAATAGGCATGCCCCAAGGACGATCTTTTGGCATTTTGTACCTAGGATCATACTTCTCCACTATGGGCATTGATGTGATCTCTGAGATCACAGTCCTTTGTTGTTGCATTTGAGCTTCTGCTAGAGCTTACATGTCATTATGAAGCTTTCTCAGATCCTCTTTCAGAGTGTCTATCTCTTCCCTCAACTCTCTATTTTCTTCCGCGAGATCATCCATCTTTTTCTTACGATTGGCCCGAGTATTGTACGAATGAGACAGTTTTTCATAGGTAAGAAGAATGTGTTACGTGAGAATGATGAATGCAATAATTATATGTCAATTAATTTTGTTTAATCAAAATAAACTTCAACAATTGGATTGCAAATATCACACAGTGGGGGAGACCCCGTTTTATTGAATTCAAAAATTGCGGGAATACAGTATTTTACGTAGTGTTGTAAAAGGAAATCTAAACTTATGGGTCCTGAGTCCTCTCTGAAGCGAGCTCGGGTGTGGGTTCTAGTACTTTTCTTTTCTTTGAGCGGGGCTCTTGGGTCGTTGTTGGGTTTTCATTCCTTTGCCAAGTGAAAGGAGCGAGCAAATTCCTTTGGTCATCCTGATTTTCCACAGCATGTTGCTCTAAAATCTCAATAGAGCATCCTTGTCTTTCAATAATTGATGTATTTTCTTGCACTCTACATTGAGAATACGGTACTTGTTCCTCCAAGACCTCTTCTCCTGCTGAACTTTGTTGAGAGTCACCTGAAGTTTTTCCGTATTAGACATAAAATAAAGGAAAGGGTCCCTTAATGGAAGAACTTCCTGGCGAGGGTAAGGCATCCTCAGCTTGAGAGCTCTAGTTTGTATCCAGTGGAGATAAGGCTCCATCGAGACACAGTCTAGTTTTCCTAGAGACTCTCGTCCTTTCTTGTGAACGTGTTTCCAGGCATGCACTATTTCCGTCTTTAGTGCCCTGTCATTTTCTCCTTCCTTGAATAAAAGACCTTCCAGATGAGCATTTCACGGGACATGCCTCATCGGGTATCCAAATTGACGACGAACTAAAACTGGATGATAGTTGATTCCTCCTTTAATTCCTATGAGGGGTACATTAGGGAAGTTTCCACAACGGTCAATGATCCTGATCCCGTCATAGATTCAATTGTACCAATCGATGTCAGAGTTGGTAAGAGACAAGATTCTCTGCGACCAACGTAAATTACTCTTTTGATCCCAAAATGCAGCAGACTTGGGTAAATGGGTAGTGAACCATTTGAATAGTAGGGGTACACAGCATGTGATCATTCCTCCGCTGTACAAATTCCTTAAGTTTATAGAATGATACACATCTGCGAGCAAGGTTGGTACAGGGTTTCCAATCAAAAATATCTTAATGGCATTGATATCAACGAAGCTATCAATGTTGGGGAACATAAACAACCCGTAGGTGAGCAAAGCAAAGATGCTTTCGAAAGCAGGCACATTCCCTATACTAGCAAAGTACAGAGCTTTCTTTATCAAAAACCGGGCTGGCAAACCTTGGATTCCACCCTTAGTGGTCATGTGAGTCCTGACTTCAGACTCGTCCAAATAAATTGCACTTACAATGGTCTGATCTTTTGGAATTTCTTCCAGTCCAGAAAAGGGAGAATGGTCAGTAATAGGCAAATCAATCAGGTGAGATTACTCCTCCAGTGTTGGTGCTAGCTGATAATCCAGGAATGTGAAACACTGACAAACCGGATCGTAGAACTAGATGAGTGTGGACAGAATTCCTTCAATTACATGGACCCTTAACAGAGACAACAGTCCTCCATACTTAGCTCTGAAAGCATCAGGGTTGGTGATCATCCTAGCCAATCCTCTTAAATCCTCTAGTTTTGGAACCTTGAAGGTGTACTTGTGAGTCTTTCTTCTACCAAAATCCATAACGCAATCTTTCTCTCTGACATTTGCAATCAATGTCTCAATTTAATTTGAAAAAGAGAGACTAGAAGAGAAAATTTTCTTTGTTTAAATGTTTTTTTAATTAAATAAATGCATGAATGCAGCACATAAAAACATAAAAAAACATGGGGTTAAAGGGTCGGTGTCATGAAGTCAAGGCTCTACCCATCCCCAAAGGTTTTACTGGTGATTTTTTTTACCTGTCCGCAAAATCATTGACCCCTCTTGGGATAACAACAGCGGGCTGGAATTACCCAAGCGAGCTGATGTATCTTAGAGTAATCTCAAATGAGGGTAGTATCGCGTGACAACTATTTCTGATAGCTTCCGCACTACAAAATAGTAACATGGTTTCAGTCTACTAAAATCCTCAGCTTCTCAGATAACCTAATTGAACAATCTGCTTTCAACAACCGAAGTCGTATAGGCATTGAATCCGCAAAGGGCATCTCCACTTATTCGATGGTCTACCGGGACCCCTTATTTGGGATTCACTCCCAATAAGATTACTTGTCTCGTGCCATCACCTATCTTAGGTGTATACTCAATCTTTCCAGATGCGGCATCACACGCATTCCCATTACCATAAAAATAAACACGGATATCAATTAGGAAAAGCATTATATATATTTGTCCTAACATCCTAGACCTCTAGTCCTATGATCCTAACAGTCAATAACGTCCCCAGTGAAGTCGCCATTTCTGTGACACTTTGTGAAATTAACATCTCATCCCAAGAGAGGCAAGAAAGAATGCCCTCCCACTGTGGTCGCCATTCTTTTGTAGCGCGGTTTTTGTGGTTTCGAATCACTATCGCTTTGATACTATAGTTTGATTCATTTTTTATCCTATTGAGCTAATTAAGGAAGGGAAATAGATGTCTCCAATTAACCCTGCTTGCATACTAAGTTTAAAAGCGGTCTGTTAAGTTATAGATGCTATCAAAAAGGGGGTTTTTCTTAGGGTTATGCGTTTAAGAACAAAAGTGTCTTTACGGTATAGGAGGCTTTTTGGTTAGGATACCAGGCTGGATTTTCCTTGGTTGATATATAAAGGGACTGGGAGTGTTTATTTATTATGCTCGCTAAGATTTTTGCAATCTTATGCCTACTTATTCCCGTTTAGCTTAACAGGGAAATCAGAGCGATCGTAGTTCCTCCTATTCTATGGGAGGAAAGAGATGTTTTTGTGTTTTGTTCGAAGCCCAAGACGAGAAGCTAAAGGTGATTTGTATCTTGTTCAAAGCTCAAGATGTGAAGCTAGAGGGATCCTGACTGAGGGGGATTTTGTCATCTCTAAAGAGGAGTGGTTGGTGTTTGTAGGCTGTGATCAAAGCGTGATTTGATGCTAAAAGGTTGATTGATTCAACTGGGGATTTCCTTATACAAAGCCTAAGAGGAGGCTGGAAGTTTGACTTTTCCGGGGAAAATATTCTTTTTGACTTGTACGAAGCCCAAGATCGAGGCTTAAAGGGTTCACTCAACAAGAGAGGATTTTCATGTGTCTTGTACAAAGCCCAAGACGGAGGCTAAATGGGTGACTGACTCAATAAGAGAGTCTTTTATACTCAACAAGAGAGTGATTTGTTGTCTCGTACGAAGCCCGATATTGAGGCTAAGAGGGGTGACTGACTCAATAAGAGAGTCTTTTATACTCAACAAGAGAGTGTTTATGTGTCTTGTATGAAGCCCAAGACGGAGGCTAAAGAAAAAAGGGTTTGACTCAACGAGAGAGTCTTTTATACTCAACAAGAGAGTTTTTATGTGTGTCTTGTACGAAGCCCAAGACGAAGGCTAAAGAAAAAAGGGTTTGACTCAACGAGAGAGTCTTTTATACTCAACAAGAGAGTTTTTATGTGTGTCTTGTACAAAGCCCAAGACGGAGGCTAAAGGGGTTGGACTCACCAAGAGAGTCTGAAAAGGTTAGCTTCGCTGGGGAGGATCATTTGTACAAAGCCCAAGAGGAGGTTATCCTACTGCCGAAGGTCACTGAGATTCCCATGCAGGTCCAAGTGCGGAGAACTCTCATGAGAGAGACTGGGTTTTTAGAGGAACTTGAGAATGTCTTTGAGACTCAAGAGGTGTATACCGTCCAAGCCTAGAGTTTTATCTTTTGTACTATGCCCAAGAGGAAGCAAGGGCATTGAGGGATGAGTATCAACCCTACAAATGATAGGTGTTTTTACACTGGAAAGACAGCCCTAGCAAAGGATGACTAAGTTTTGTCTTATACCTTTAAGAGGTCATCAGGGTCCTTGTATTAAGCTCGAGAGAAGGCATGAGAACTTTTAAAAAGCCGAAGGGTCCTTGTACAACGCCCAAGAGGAGGCGGGGATGCTTTTAGGAAGCCTGTGGGTCCCCAAACCAAGAAAAGTTCAAGACATGCTATTCACCGAGAATAGATCAAGCCAGGAAAGTTCAAGGATTTGGGAGAAACTCAAGAGAAGCCATTCACGGAAAAAAGATCATTTATGGGGAGTTAGAGTTTCTTTGAAAATTTCTAAGGGTGATAGTCTGAGAAAGGGTTCACCGAGAATGCTGCCTTTCACGTTTCCATATTGTTTAACCCCAAGAGGAGGGAAGACTGTATCTGGTAATCCTATGGGGATTTAGTTTTGTTTGTATTTAAGAGTGACCAGCAGGGCTTTACCTAGGGCTAGACGTAGTTGCCGGGGAAACTCTAAATAACTATACTAGTATTACACAATGGATATGTGACAAGTATATAAAAGAATGTGAAAGAAGACTTACAGTGAAACAGCCCCACAATACAGTTATGTACATATGAAAGTGGATAAACACTTGCCCGTTGAAGAGCTTCCATGTTGTTTTGTTAGTCGTTCAACAAAGAAAATTGGATAACAACATATATTTGGATTCAAAATCAAAGGAGAAAGTGTTTTGAAAAGATTGTTGGGGCTTACAGCTCGAGGAGAGGCCCAAGGTTTTATCAGTGATTACACTGTTGTTTTGGATTTGTATAGGGACTTATACAAGTGATTGAGGCCCAAAAAGGTTTTCTGTACAAAGGGATGGGTCTTACACTCTCTCAAGAGGCCCAAAGGTTTTTAAAGAAAAGTAATGGGGCTTATAACACGAGGGTAGACCCAGATGATTTGATTTTTGAACTGGTGATAGCGCCGAGATTTTTCTTTTAATGCGGAGGGACTTATACAATGCCTGAGGCCCAAAAAGTTTTGGTTTAAAGGGGGTTGGGTCTTACACTCTATTAGAGGCCCAAAGGGGTTATTGTTGTACAAGAGATGGGGCTTACAACTCAAGGAGAGGCCCATGGGTTTTTGTTAAAAAGGCAACGATCGCGCCGAACTTTTTGATGGTATCAGGACTTATACAATACACTGAGGCCCAAATCATTTTGGTTTTCAAAAAGGGTTGGGTCTTACACTCTACTAAAGGCCCAGAGATTAATTAAATGTTTTGTTTAGGTGAAAATCAAGGAAACCCTAATTTCATCATTTTAAAAGTAAATTCTCAAGGAAAATCAATAAAAAAAATGATAAAATACCAAATAAGTTTGAATAAACAACTTGTGATTTTTGGTTGAGGTTTGAAAAATGATGTTTTAATCACAAGATGAATTAAAATTCATTTGGTTTTGATTTTCAACATGAGAATTCAATTTTAAAATGTTTAAAAAACAATTAAAAGTGAATTTATTCACAAAAATACCAACTATATTAAATAAATAATATAAACTTGATTTTTTATGGAATAAAATATTTCAACATTTTTGTGATTTTTTACAAAAAGAACCATTAAAAAATAATTAAAATTGAGGGAGTTATTAATTTTTCAAATCATTAAAAATAATATGAAAAATAATAAAAAAGTGGAAAAAGCATTAAAAAGGGGGTCTGGGGCGAGGGGGATTTGAACCCCAGACCTCTTGTGTGCAGCATGCGCGCCTTACCACTGGGGTGGTGATACATCCGTGTATTGAAACACAACCACAAATATACAAGACTTGTCTTGTTTTTGGCCTAGCCCAAGGCAAGGCAAGGCAAGATTTTGGCTAGAAACGTGAAGGCCATAACTTTCTCATTTCTCCATGGATGGAGACAAAATTTATATGCATCAGGCCTAGAATTTCCTAAGGAATCCAATGGTGGTGGTGGTTTTTCCAAAAAAACAAATCTTCCTCAAAACCCGATAGTGGTTTTGAAATAGGCCATGTTTTGCATTTTCTGTGCTACCTCTTGGTACAGGTGGGAATTACATGATAAATTGGTGCAAACACAACACATATAACATGTATAAGAGATGCATGATTAGTGGACTTCAAAGCAAGGCATATTTAAGAGAGTTCAAGTTGTGATGCTTACCTCTCTTTGGAGCTTTTGGGCTATCTACCAAGTGCTTTGTTCCAGAAATGTTTTGATGTTTTGGACACCCTCAAATGATCCCTTAGAAGCTTTTAGAGTGGTTGGAACCAGCTAGAAACCTCAGGAATGGAACTCGGCCCTTTCTTGCAAAAGGGGCAAAAGTGGCCAAAATAGTAACTCTCTCAAATGGTGTTCCAGATGTGTGGAACCATTTGGGACAGTTCAAGGATGATATTTGGAGTGTGTTTGATGTTTTATCTGGTTTGGGAAGTGACTGATTCAAGACATGGCTTGAAAAATGCACAAAAGTCCTATTTTGAGGTTTTGAGAGGGGACTTTGAGATTTTGGTGTTACAAGTCACTTGTGAGAGTTTGGACAGCTTAGATATGACATATTAGATGTGTTTGGATCATGAGCTGTGATGGAAATGCTCTCTAACTCAAAAACTCAGAGTTACCTTGCTAAAGAAGGTATTTTTGCCTAGAGAAAGTGATTTTGAGGAAAGCATCTGTTTGATGGATTTGGTGTAGTCAAACTGACCACAAATGAGCTCTATTTATAGTGTGTCAAGTTTGTTTTGGCTACAATAGTGAATGGCAACTACTGCAGAAGTTTGGCAAATGTTGATCAATGAGAATCCAAGTCTCCTCTAGCCATTGACTAGAGGTTAGAGTACAGAGTTGTGGTTCCCTAGTTGTTGGATAAGTCTTGACTAAATTCAGTTGGAAGAGGCTCAGTCCATGCCACCCTGGTGCATCCAATGAATGCTCCAAAACAAAATTGGAGTCTTGTCCCTCTTTTAGGCATTTCTAGGTTTGGCATGTTACTTTTGGTTCCAAAGACTTGGGAGGCTTATGGATCAGAGTTGGTTCCTCCTTGGTCCCCCCTTGAGGTGTTCAGATGGATAGACTTGCTTTCCCTTTGCAAAATTTGAGCAAATAGAGCAAAATCCCCAAATCTGCCTTGTTATGACAGTTGCAGCAAGGCATATTGCCACTGTCATAACTTCTTGCTCATATTGAGTTTGGTGAAGTTCTTGGTCATTTTGGAAAGCCCTCATATGATACAACATATGTGTGATCATAGTTTATTTTGACACTTTTTGGATCCAAGTGAAAAATGCCCTTACATTTTGGAAAAAGTGAAACAGATTCTGACTTAGTGAAAATTTCACTAAGTGTTGGAAAAAGTGACATTTCATGTTTTCAGCCATTTTGACCCAAGCCTAAGTCAAAATCCATGATGAATTGGAATGAGGTGTAGTTGAAGCTTTTGTAGAGGGCCATGAGAGCTATAAATCCAGCTTTGAATGGGGGAAAATGGCCTTGTGGTTTAGGAGATATGATCCTCCAAAGTTGGTACCCTAGCCACTTTGTTCCATAACTTGGAAAATTTCTAAGTTTTTATGGTTACCCCTTTTACAAGTTATCCCACTTTTCTTGATTTTTCTTGATGAATGATGATCCCAATCACACATTAACATCATTTTAGGGTCAAAGAACCATGATTGTGAAAAATCTCAAAAAGTCAAAGTTGACTTTTGTGCACAGTTGACTTTTTGTCAGATGAACTGCGCAATCCTCTATGAAATCAAGTCCTTGACCTAAATCAAACTTGATGTATTAATTTCATAGGTGTTATAGGGTGTATTGAATCATGTCCCAATGTTTGGGAGCATGTCTTGGTCAAAAGTCAAAGGTACAGTTGACTTTTCCCTCGAAACCCTAATTGTGGTCCTGGTGAAATTGAAGCTTGTGAATCAAGCTTCTTGGATCAATCCATTGTTGCAAATGGATAAATGTGGTTTATTAGAGACCCTCAAATCATGTCTTGAGGTCTTGCCTCATATTTTGTTCCAAAAGTCAACTTAGAGGTGAATTAGGTCAAGAAACCCTAATTCCTGATTTTTTATGAATGCATCCCCTGAGGCTAAATTGACTTGATGATTGGGTTTATGAGGTCCCTTGGAGTAACTTGGGTTGTGCTTTGAAGCATTGGCTCATGCCCAAAGGAAAATTTCCATCTGGAGGCCCTGGTCGACCAAAACCCTAATTTGGTGACACTGGCGATCTTGAGGCTTAACCCACTTGGACTGTTGCAACCTTGTGCTTAATCCTTGAGGTGGGAGTCCTCCTGATCCATTGTGGATGTTTGAGAGGTTTAGACAAGTAGAAGATCATGTCATTCCTTGATTGATCTTTTGTCTAAGAGCTCTGAGAGGGCTTGAAACCCTAAGTTTGATTGTAGTGAATGCTCACCCATCTTTGGGGAGACTAATGAAGTACAATGGTCCATCCATATTGTGATGATGATTTGCACAATGATGGGAATCTTAGTGGTCAAAATTTGGGGTATGACACCCCTATGTGGTCAAGAAAACTTTCTCAGACGGTGCCTTGAGACTTGCAACCATAGATGGAGAAGAGTTTGCCTACCCCACGAATGTTGACGTAGTCAAGGAATACTTCACCTAAATAAAAAAAAAGAGAAAAAAAATGTCTCGGTGGATTGAAAACCCGAAAGGGCGGTCCAGGCGAAATTTAGAGACATAATCAATAATCATCCCGGTGGATTGAAATCTCAAAGTACAATCTAGGCAAAAATTAGGGATTAATGGCACGTAACTACGTCCAGCAGGGGCAAATCCCCCGGCAGCAGTAATGTCATCCATCAGAAAACTCCAGTCAAGGTCATCTTCGACAGAAACTCAGGATGTCTAGAATTCAAAGTTGGTAGAAGGATAATGGTTGTTATGTTTTAATGTAGCCATGTTTCCTTAAAATTACCATTTTCTAACTTTGTAAATACTCTATGGAATCACGCGCTTGGCTGATTTCCATCCTATCAATAAAATTTGAGCCTTAGTGCTTTTGTTTGCAATTCTGATGTGTTTTAGCTTTATAGAATGATGTTTTAACATGATTAGCGATTCTTGAAATAAAACAAAAATGAATGTACTTGTCAAATTTTTCTGCTTTTAAAACAAAGATGGCAATTTCTTTTGACTGTTGAACATCGAAAGAACATTGATCGCTTCTCCAGAGGTAATCGAGCTTCAAAGTGCAGAATCAAAGTACTTCTTCTAAACCAGCACGCCTGAATGAAGGATCAGTTGTGTCAGATGCGAATATTTTGTCTGACATCCTCGGCAGAGTTCTTACCTCCTAAGCCCGACCAACGTTTTTCCCCGCGGGAACTACTTTCTCCTAAGTAAGGCAGAATTGCTATCTTGAACCAGCGGTACTTCTTCGTCCCCTGCAGTGGCCGAGTATCCAGTCGTGTTCATCCACTAGTCTGTATGTCACGTCAGTTTTGTCAGCATATACATATATACATCATGCATTATTGCTTTACATTCACATTCATATTGTATCACTATCACTCTAGTCGGTATTGTCCCCTAGTGATAGAAGTCCTCTCAATCGAGTTGTCAGTTCTTTCCTCGTCAGGAAGCGAATCCGCTAAGGAATCTCTCTCCAGTTTATTTCTGGGATGAAGTTGGTCCTCGACCACTTTGATAACTTGAACCTATGAAAGACAAGAAGACTGTCGACGAACGTCACTCTTCACCATTGGAGATAATATCTTTGCTTTCCCGGATTAAGGAAAATCCCCAGAGAAAGCCTCACAGCTAAAAGACTCTTAGGAACACATTGGTTTTTCTCTCCAAAAAGTCAATGTTAATGAAGTCATCAGCACCTCAAAATTGGGAGACATTGTATGGCATTTCTCCTAGAAGATCTCGAAGAAAAGTATGATGTAATATCCCCAAGCCGAAAATAGTCTCTCAAGAAACTCGTTTTCCCCAGTAGAATCGACAAATGGCGTCTCCAAACAGAGAAGTTTATGCACCTCTACAGCTCGGACGAATGGGTTCCCCAGCAAGTCTGACATCAAAAGTTTTTCCCGTCAAATGGCATCTCCCCAGGAAAATTCGGCGAGAAGTTTAAGGAAAACCGCTACGAATAGCGTCCCTTGTCAAGAAAGTTTATTGACAAAAGAAACTAAGACCAGTTTCTTGGTAGGAAACCAGGATCGAGGGGAAGTTTATTTCAGAAACTTAGACCAGCTCCTTGGTAGGAAACCAGGATCCAAGGGAAGTTTATTTCAGAAACTAAGACCAGTTCCTTGGTAGGAAACCAAGATCGAGGGGAAGTTTATTTGAGAAACTTAGACCAGTTCCTTGGTAGGAAACCAGGATTGAGGGGAAGTTTATTTTAGAAACTAAGACCAGTTCCTTGGTAGGAAACCAGGATCAAGGGGAAGTTTATTTCAAAAGAAAACTGAGACCAGTTCCTTGGCTGAAGACCAGGATCGAGGGGAAGTTCCATCCTTTTCTAAGCGTCATCGCTTAGAAAAAGAAGATGGATGAGCAAACTGCCATTCATAACCACCGTTAAAATTTTGTGTATTCCGATATTTAATCATTTTGCACCCCGAATGCCCGAATACCTTCGCCATTCACACCTTCGGGTCCAAGAAGATTAAATAGGGGCATCTATCATACCCCAAATTTTGACCACTAAGATTTCCCATCATTGTGTAAATTATCATCACAATATGGATGAACCTTTATGCCTCATCAATCTCCCCAAAGATGGTTGAGCATTCACTACAATCAGAATTAGGGTTTCAAGCCCTCTTTGAGCCTTAGACAAATGATCAATCAAGAAATGACATGATCTTCAACTTGTCTACACCTCTCAAACATCCATAAAGGATCAAGAGGACTCCCGCATCATGAATCAAGCACAAGGTTGCAGCATTCTGAGTGGATCAAGCCTCAAGATCGCCAGTGTCACGAAATTAGGGTTTTGGTCGACCAAGGCCTCCAGATGGAATTTTTTCCTCTGGGCATGAGCCAATGCTTCAAAGCGCAACTCAAAATACTCCAAGGGACCTCATGGACCCAATCATCAAGTCAATTTAGCCTCAGGGGATGCATTCATTAGAAATCAGGAATTAGGTTTCTTGACCTAATTCACCCCTAAGTTGGCTTTTAGGGACAAAGCATGAGCCAAAACCTCAAGACATGGTTAGAGGGTCTCTAATAAACTACATTGATCCATTTACAACAATGGATTGATCCAAGAAGCATGATGCATAAGTTTCAAGTTCATCAGAACCACAATTAGGGTTTTTGAAGAAAAAGTCAACTGTGCCTTTGACTTTTGACCAGGACATGCTCCCAAACCTTGGGACATGATTCAATACACCCTATAACACCTATGAAATCAATCCATCAAGTTTGATTTGGGTCAAGGACTTGATTTCATAGAGGATCGCACAGTTTAGAATTCATCTGATAAAAAGTCAACTGTGCCCAAAAGTCAAAGTTTGAATTTTTTATTTTTTGGTCAATTATGGTTCCCTAACCCTAAAATGATGTTAATGTGTGATTGGAATCATCATTCATCAAGAAAAATCAAGAAAAGTGAGATAACTTGTAGAAGGGGTAACCATAAGAAACTTAGAAATTTTCTAAGTTATGGAACAAAGTGGCTAGGGTACCAACTTCCAAGGATCATAACTTGAGATCCAAGCAACCATTTTGGCTGATCCAAAGATGGATTTGTAGCTCTCATGGCATACTTTAAAAGTGTCAACTACACCTCATTCAAATTCCTCATGGATTTTAAGTTATGGAGTGACCAAAATGGCTGAAAACATGAAATGGCATTTTTTCCAACACTTAGTGAAATTTTCACTAAGTCAGAATATGTTTCACTTTTTTCAAAATGTAGGGGCATTTTTCACTTGGATCCAAAAATTATCAAGACAAACTATGATCACACATGTGTTGTATCATATGAGAGCTTTCCAAAATGGCCAAGAACTCCATCAAATTCCATTTGAGCTAAGAGTTATGACAGTGGCAATATGCCTTGCTGCAACTGTCATGGCGAGGCAGATTTGTGCATTTTGCTCGATTTGATCTAGCTGTGCAAATGGAAAACAAGTTTATCCATCTGAACACCTCAGGGGGAGACCAAAAAGGGACAAACACTAATCCATAAACCTCCCAAGTCTTTGGAACTAAAAGTAGCATGTCAAACCTAAAAATGCCTAAAAAGGGGACAAGACTCCAATTTTGTTTTGGAGCATTCAATGGATGCACCAAGGTGGCATGAACTTAGCCTTTTCCAACTGAATGAGCCATGGATGATATATGAACTAGGGAACCAAAGGCTTGTGCTCTAACCTCTAGTCAATGGCTAGAGGAGACTTAAGATTCCAAAGTGATACAATTGGACAATGAGCTGCTGCAGTTTCCATTCACTATTACTTGCAAAACAAACTTGCTCTACTATAAATAGAGCTCATTTGTGCTCAGTTTAAGTACACCAAAGCACTACAACACTTTCTTTCCTCAAAATCTCTTTCTCCAGGCAAAAATACCTTCTTTAGCAAGGTAACTCTGAGTTTTTCAGTTAGAGAGCATTTCTATCATAGCCCATGATCCAAACACATCCAATATGTCATATCTAAGCTGTCCAAACTCTCACAAGTGACCTGTAACACCAAAATCACAAAGTCCCATCTCAAAACCTCAAAATGGGACTTTTTTACATTTTTCAAGCCATGTCTTGATTCAGTCACTTTCAAAACTAGATAAAAACTCAAACACATTCCAAATATCATCCTTGAACTGTCCCAAATGGTTCCACACATCTGGAACACCATTTGAGAGAGTTGCCATATTGGTCACTTTTGCCCCTTTTGCAAGAAAGAGCTCAAACTTGTTCCTGAGGATTCCAGTTGGTTCCAACCATTCTAAAAGCTTCTAAGGGATCATTTGAGGGTGTCCAAAGCATCAAATTGTTTCTGGAACAAAGCACTTGGCAAATTGCACAAAAAGCTCATAAAGAGGTAAGCATCACAACTTGAACTCTTTGAAATATGCATTGCTTTGAAGTCCACTAATCATGCATGTCTCATACATGTTATATATGTTGTGTTTGAACCAATTCATCATGTAATTCATGCCTGTAACAAGAGGTAGCATAGAAAATGCAAATCATGGCCTATTTCGAAACCACTATCGGGTTTCTCAATAAGAGCCTCATCTGAAAAAAACACCACCACCATTGGATTCCTTGTGAAATTCTAGGCAGGATAGACCTAAATTTTGTCCCAATCCATGGAGAAATGAGAAAGTTACAAGCTTCACGTTTTTTGCCAAAATCTTGCCTTGCCTTGCCTTGGTCAGGCCAAAAACAAGGCAACCCTCATATATCCATGGGGTGGTTTTGATACACGGATGTATCACCACCCCAGTGGTAGAGGCCGCACGCTGCACACAAGAGGTCTGGGGTTCGAATCCCCCTCGCCCCAGATCCTCTTTTTATCATTTTCCCCACTTTTTGTTATTTTTCATATTATTTTTAAATGATTTGGAAAATTAATAACTCTCTCAATTTTAATGATTTTTTATTGGTTCTTTTTGCAAAAAATCACAAAAATGTTAAAATATTTTATTCCACAAAAAAATTAGATTTATATTAATTATTTAATATAGTTGATATTTTTGTAAATAAATTCATTTTTATTATTTTTAAACATTTTAAAATGAATATTCATCTTGAAAATCAAAACCAAATGAGTTTTAAATCATCTTGTGATTAAAACCTCATTTTTCAAACCTTAACCAAAAATCACAAGTGGTTTATTTAAACTTATTTGGTATTTTTGTCATTTTTTTATTAATTTCCTTTGAAAAATTACTTTTTTTTTTAATCAAATAGAAATATATTAATTCAAAAAAACACAAGAATACACAAGGTGATCCAATGGATCCAACCAACCTAGAAACTACTTACATCATATAGTGAGCTAAATGTTTCCTTATCTTTATATTTTGCCACCCTTGGTAAACTATGGTATCTATAATGTCATTTACTATCTTATCTCTATCAACATTACTTCCAAAAACTATACTATTCCTATAATTCCAAGTGTAGTATAATGTTTCAACCGCTACAATTTTAAACAAGGCAACCCTCCAACCTTTTCCTTTTGCCTTTTCACTTATCCAAACATTCTCCTCCATCCAAGGCTTAGGAATATGCTGAATTTCCAACCAATTCAGGACATGTTCCCAAATTGGCCTGGTCTTGGCACACGCAAAGAAAAGATGATCAATGTTCTCTATCCCACCATGACAGAGCTCGCATTCATTATCAATAGCAGACCCAAATTTCTTCAAATAATCTTTGGTTGGGAGACTTCTATGGCATGCCATCCACATACAATGAATAGCACGAGGCCTGGCCCTATTACCACAAATGATATTTTTCCAAGAGACCCTGCACCATCATCTGCAAGTTCCTGATAGAATTTAGAAGCTTTGAACCTTTTGTTGTCAATAGCCTTATTCCAGCTATCTTGTACTTTCTGCACTAAACTCCTTTGCTGCATAATAGCTTTACAAATCCAAGAACAGTTATTCTTAATCTCATAATTCATCACAGTTTTGCTTTTTATGTAATAGGTGTGGATCCATCTGACCCAGAGATTGTCACTCTTGATGCAGATGTTCCATAAACACTTTAAAAGCAGCACCTCATTCCACATATCCAGGTCAAAGATTTGGAGACCACCTTGCACAACTGGTCTACATATCTTCTTCCAAGAAACTGGGCTCTTCTTGCTAATGATCTCTTTCCCAGTCCAGATGAAACTTCTGCAAATGGCATTGATTTTCCTAATGACAAACTTAGGAATAAGCAGACAACACATCCAATACTGAACAATTGCAACAGCAATAGCTCTAACCAATTTCACCCTTCCTGCATAACTCAACAGTTTAAAGGACCAATGATGGATTCTATTGACAATTCTATCGATCAGGGGCATATAATGATGGATAGCAAGCTTCCTACTAGTAATTGGCACCCCTAGATATTTGAAAGGAAGAACACCAGAAGGAAAACCTGCTAATCTTCTCAGACCATCTGTGTTAGTACCCTCCATACCACCAAAATAGATCTTGCATTTATTCTCATTCACCACCAAACCAGTTGATTGGGAAAACATTTTGAAAGCTTGAAGCATCATCTCCAAAGAAGTTTGATCCCCTCTACAGAAAAGGAGCACATCATCTGCAAAAGTAAGATTGGTTAATTTTAATGACTCACATTTGGAATGGAAATTGAAATCAGGATCTTGATGCATCTTCTTCATAAGTCTATCCATGTATTCCATGACTATAACAAACAATAAAGGTGATATTGGGTCTCCCTGTCTGATCCCCCTTCTAGCTTGCATAAACTCAGAGTAATCCCCCATGATATTAAAAGTGTAAGAGACAAAAGTTACACAAGTCATAGTCCACTGAATGAATTTCCCAGGAATACCCATCTCTCTCATAATGCACTCCAAAGCTTTCCAGCTAATCATATCATAGGAATTTTGAAGATCTATTTGCATCATAATTCTAGGTGCTCCACCTTTTCTAGTATAGGCTTTGATCAATTCAGTAGCAAGCAAGATATGATTTTGAATTTGTTGCCCTGGTATGAAGGCAGCTTGGCATTTGTTGACCACTGACTGCAACACAATTCCAAGCCTATCAGTCATAATCTTGGACACAATTTTGTAAAATATAGTGCATCTTGCAATAGGCCTATAATCCTTCATCTCTTTGGCCTCTCCAGATTTAGGAATCAAAGAAACAACTGTGCTATTAAAAGGCTTGTATATCTGACCTGTAGCAAAAAATTCCTTAACAACAGCCATTACATCTTCTTTAATAGTGTTCCAACTAGCCTTAAAGAATTTGGCATTGAAGCCATCATACCCTGGGCTTTTCAAGCCACCAATTCCTTTGAGAGCTTTAGTAACTTCATCCTCAGATACATCCCTGATAAGGTTTTCACTTTGGACATTAGTCAGCTGAGCCCCTTGTCTCATGGCATCAATATCAACATGGATAGTGTTGTTACTATCCCGACCCATCAACCTACCATAGAACTTGAGAACTTCCTGAATGATCTCTTGAGGGGACTGTATAAGGGAACCATCATTCCTCCTAAGTGTGCTCAGACTATTACTATGTTGTCTAGCCTTTATAGTAGCATAGAAATATGAATTGTTGCCATCACTCTTCTTTAACCAATCTATTTTAGCCCTTTGAGCCAGGATCTTCACTTCAAGATCATTAAGAGAAATAATATCATCTGTCAGTTTCTTTATCTTCTCAATGATATGTTGGTTCATCCTATCATTAGTTAAATCATGTTGAGCAGCTGCTAAATCACTTCTAGCAACCTCCAATCTTTTCTTAACATCAGAAAGGGGCTTACTAAAGTCTTTAAGATCACATTTCAGTCTTTTAAGCTTGTGCCTAAAGTATACATAGGAGTTCCATTGAAAGGTTTATCCCAACTCTTCTTTACAACTTCATCATAACCAGGGAGATCAATCAGAGCATTACTAAATCTAAAGTGTTTCTTCCTTCTGCTATTACTATCTTTATTAGCAATGAAGAGCAAAGCATGATCAGATACATGTGGGGGAAGAATATTCAAAGTATTGTCCAAGAAATTATTGAACCAATCAATATTACCAAGGACCCTATCAATTCTGGAATAAATGGTCCCCACCTCATGTTTATTAGACCAAGTATAATAATCCCCAATACTATCCATTTCACTAAGGCCAGTATTACTCATCATGTCTTGGAGGTCTTCAAATTCACTTTCTGTAACAATTTTTCCACCCTCCCTGTCTTGATGCTTAGCCACATTGTTAAAATCTCCAATAACACACCAGGGTCCTTGTAAGTTACCATATAGGTGTTCTATCTCTTTCCACATAATCCTTTTTTTGTCTAACTAATTATGAGCATACACGGCTGTTAACCAGTAAAGTAAAGCTCCAGATTTGTCATATACTCCACAATGAACATATTGACTAGAACTCTGAACAAGCTTCACCTCCACCTTAGCTTTATCCCAATGAATCCAAATTCTGCCATTCATGTGATCTTTATAATTGTCCAACCAGTTATCACCCATGTTCATTTTTTCTCTAATACTCTTAGCTTTATTCTCTTTAACTCTAGTTTCAATTAGAACTACAATAGTAGGATTAAGCTTTTGGAGATGGGACCTAATCTCCCTCATCTTCCCTACTTTATTAAGGCCCCTAATATTCCAAGAAGCTAACATGGTTCAAGATTTATGGATATTAGAGGATCATTCAAAACCTCTAACACCTTAAATCCATTATTACATTTCACACCACTAGTAGTTCCAAGTTGAGACTTACCTTTATCTCTAGCAACACTTTTCACAGTTGTCCAGGGTTCCTCTTGCTCATTAGTATTGTCTTGAACTTCATTTGATGTGGATGGCTGGGCCTCCATTTGCTTGACTGGTTCTGGTGGTTTTTGCTTAGGTCTCCATTGTTGTATCTTTCTCTTGTCTCCACAGTTATGCCCCAGTTTCTGGCACTTCTCACAAAACTTAGGCCTCCATTCATACTCAACCTCTTGCATAACCACATTGCCTTGGAGGTTTTTAATAGCAATTTCCTTCACCAAAGGCTGGGTGATATCCACTTCTATCAATAACCTAGCATATGATACACACAATTTGCTAGCAGTACACTCATCTGTCACAATTGGTCTTCCAACCACACTACCTATCTTGCTCAAGCTCTTAACACCCCATAGATGTAGAGGCAGCTGTGGTAATTTAATCCAGATTGGCAGAGTTCTCAACAAGTCCTTCTTTAAGTCAAACTCTGGCCTCCATTCCTTTAATATCAATGGCAGATTTCTAAATGTGTAGGGTCCCTTCATCATCACCATCTCCCTGTCTTCATGCGAATTGAATCTGATCAAGAAATAGCCTTCATCGTGGTAGTACAGATCCGGTGTTTTCACATAGTTCTATGTCTTCTGAATGAAAGTCTTTAGTGAATTCAAACTCAATTCGCCTCCAACCACATAGAGAATTAGGGCATTATCCCAAAATCGAAGTTCCGACTCAATATCTTCGTGTTCAATTTCGACTTCAGCGCTTCCATTTACCAATTTTGGTGCCACATATTCCATAGCCAGACCTTTAGCAGGATTCCAATTATCACTAATCACATCCACCCACAGTTTACGTTCCTCCATTTTTGGTTTCTCATTTGTCGCAAAGGTTTGCGAATTCGCAGTGTTGTCTTCGTCTTCAGATTTCTTTTTAGCAATTACTTCATCTTCCTCCACTCACGGCTCTTCAACATGCTCTTCCAAAACTGGAGGGACCTCCGGTGAGAGTGGCACCGACAATTTCGGCCGCCGTTGAGTCATCGGTTCAGATTAGGGCATCAGAGAGAGAAAGAGAATTAGTTGTGCGATGAAAAAATTATTATTCCTTTGAAAAATTACTTTTAAAAGGTGAAAATTAGGGTTTCTTTGATTTTAATCATACTCAAATATTCCAAACTCTTTGGGCCTCTTGGTAGAGTGTAAGTCCCATCCTTTTGTAGATAAAAACCATTTTGGGCCTCAGACATTGTATAAGTCCCAACACATTTTCAAAAATCTCGGCGCGATCGCCAGTTCAAAATCAAATCAACTGGGCCTCTCCTTGAGCTATAAGACCCATTTCTTTTCTTAAAAAAACATTTTTGGGCCTCTAATAGAGTGTAAGACCCAATCCCTTTTAACTAAAACCATTTTTGGGCCTCAGATGTTGTATAAGACCCACTATGTTTTCAAAAACCTCGATGCGATCGCAGTTTTCAAACAAATAACCCTGGGCCTCTCCTTGAGTTGTAAGTCCCATATCTTGTAAAAAACAAATATTTAGGCCTCTAATAGAGTGTAAGACCCATCCCCTTGTACATAAAAACTTTTTGGGCCTCACATAAGTCCCTCTATACAGTTTTCAAAACAACGGTGCGATCATCGTTAAAACTTGGGCCTCTCATTGAGCTGTAAGCCCCAACTATCCTTTCAAAGCACTTTCTCCTTTGATTTTGAATTCAAATATATGTTATTATCAAAACCTTCTTTAGTTTCCTTGTTGAACAACTAACAAAACAACATGGAAGCTCTACAAACGCTAAGTGTTTATCCGCTTTCATTTACAGCTTTCATATATATATAACTGTATTGTGGGGCTGTGTCACTGTAAATCTTCTTTCACATCCTTTTATATACGTGTCATATATCAACTGTGTAATACTAGTATAGTTATTTAGAGTTTTTCCCGGTAACTATGTCTAGAACTAGGTAAAGTCTGTTGGTCATTCTCGAATACAAACAAAACTAGATCCCCCATAGGATTCCAGATACAGTATTTCCTTCTCTTGGGGTTAAACAATATGGAACAAAGAGAAAGGCAGTATTCTCGGTGAACCTTTTCTGAGACTGTCACCCTTAAAAATTGTCAAAGAAGTTCTACTCCCCATAGTTGATCTATTCTCCGTGAATAGCATCTCTTGAGTTTCTTCCAAATTCTCGAACTTTCCTGGAATGATATCTTCTCTGTGAATTGCATTTCTTGAACTTCTCTTGGTTTGGGGACCCACAGGCTTCCTAAAAGCATCCCCGCCTCCTCTTGGGCATTGTGCAAGGACCCTCCGGCTTCTTAGAAGTTCTCATGCCTTCTCTTGGGCTTCGTACAAGGACCTTCACGACCTCCTAAAGATATAGGACAGAACTTAGTCATCCTTCGTTAGAGCTGTCTTTCTAAAAGGAGTCAAAACCTTCAGACCAGTTTTAGTGTTGATACTCATCCCTTAAACGAGTCGGCCTCCTCTTGGGAATCATACAAAAGATAAAACTCTACCAGTAGACTTGGACAGTCTGATTCCCTTGAGTCTCAAAGACATTCTCAAGCACCTTTCAAACATAGGAGAAACCCTGGATTTTGGATTAATCTCCAGCCGATTTAAAACTTGTGGGTTCTAAAATCCCGTCCTTCTCCCAAAATTCCCCAACCCGGGTCAGATAACACTTTCTTAAACCAGAGCCTCAAGGTTTCTAATCTATCAATTCCTTTTTCATTCCCCTGCAAGGATTGATTCCCTTCTTGGACCTGCCTCGGGATCTCAAGAATCCCCGGCAGAAGGATAGCCTCCTCTTAGGCTTTGTATAATGATCCTTCCTCAGTGAAGTCAGCCTCCTCTTGGGCTTTGTACAATGATTTCCCCTAGCGGATTTAACCTTTTCAGACTCTCTTGTCGAGTCCATCACTTTTCAAGACTCTCTTATTGAGTCACTTTCCTTTTAGCCTCTATCTCGGGCTTCGTACGAGACAACAAAGCACTCTCTTGTTGAGTATAAAAGACTCTCTTGTTGAGTTAACCTTTTTAGCCTCCGTCTTGGGCTTCATATAAGACAGATAAGAGTAGTCTCTTGTTGAGTCAAACCTTTTTTTAGCCTCCGTCTTGGGCTTCGTACAAGACATATAAAAGCACTCTCTTGTTTAGTCAGTCACTTGTTAGTACTCTCTTGTTGAGTCAACCCTTTTTGCCTCTATCTCGGGCTTCGTACGAGACAAATAATAAACACCCTCTTGTTGGGTCAATAGCCTCCTCTTAGGCTTTGTATAAGGACTTCCTCAGTGGAGTCAATCAACCTTTTAGCATCAACCTTGCGCTTTGATCAAGGCACCCAAGAATCAACAATCCCTCTTTAGAAAGGACAAATTCTCTCTCAATCAAACCTTTTAACTTTAATCTTGGGCTTTGAACAAGACACAAATACTCCATTTAGCCTCTGTCTTGGGCTTTGAACAAGACACCAAAACACCTTTTTCCTCCCATAGAATAGGAGGGAACTACGATCGCTCTGATTTCCCTGTTTCGTTTAACAGGAATACGTAGGCATAAGATTGTGAAATCTTAGCGAGCATACTATTCAAAAACTCTAGGTCCAGTACCTTCATACATCAATCATAGAAAAATTATATATAGTACCTTCTCAAAAGCCTCAAGACACCCTATTCTCAAGCGAAATAAACCTAAGACAGAACCCCCCTATTTTGATAGCATCTGTAAACCAACAGTCATCTGTTTAAACTCAGTATGCAAGTAGGGTTAATTGGAGACATCTATTTCCCTTCCTTAATCAGCTTCACAGGATAAAAAATGAATCGAACTGTAGTACCAAAGCGATAGTGATTCGAAACCACAAAAATTGCGCTATAGTGGGGCATTTCCTTCATGGGGCTTTTTCCTCCATCTTTTGGTAATCTTTACATTCTTGTGGCTGTAGACTATGTCTCTAAATGGATAGAGGCAGTAGCAACACCCACTAATGATGCTAGAGTCGTAACCAAATTTTTGCTTAAAACATTCTAACAAGACATGGCATGCCTAGAGCAATCATCAATGATGGTGGGTCTCATTTTTTCAATAAGATTTTTGTAATTTAATGAAAAAATATGGATCAAACACAAAGTTGCTACAACCTACCATCCTCAAACAAGTGGCCAACTTTAGCTATCTAATAGAGAGATCAAGAGGATTTTGGAGAAAGTTGTTAAGCCCACAAGGAAAGATTGGTCCAGTCATTTGGGCGAGGCTCTTTGGGCATACAGAACTGCCTACAAGACTCCCTTAGACATTTCTCCATATAGACTTGTTTAAGGGAAGGCTTGTCATCTACCCATTGAATTGGAGCACAAAGCTTTTTGGGATGTTAAGCAATTAAATTTCAACCTAAAAAATGTTGGCCAAGCTAGGATGCTTGAACTCAATGAGTTAGAGGAGCATAGGTTATTCTCATATGAAAATGCTGAACTTTATAAGGAAAATACCAAAAGGTGGCATGACAAGAAATGCCAGAAAAGGGAATTAGTGGAAGGTCAATTAGTTTTTCTTTTTAACTCTAGATTGAAATTATTCCCTGGAAAACTAAAGTCAAGATGGTCAAAACCTTTCAAGTTAGTGAACATTTACCCCCATGGAGCTGTGGGGTTGTTGAATGAAAAAAATGGTGAAAAATTCAAGGTTAATGGCCAAAAGATCAAAACCTATTTTGGTGACCCTTCAAACAACACTAAGGGAACCGTTCACTTTATTGATTAATGATTTCTGTTTTGGTCAGGCTATAAGACCTTAAAATAGCGCTACTGGGAGGCATCCCAGCTTAACAAAGTTTTATTTTTTTAGTTTGTACAAATGAGTTAATTTTTGGTGGCAAAACAATGGCATTGGGTATCATGACAGTTGGGACAACAGTCAACGTGAAAAGAACAATGTGAAATTCAAGGGAAATATTTCTAAGTCCAAAGGAATTAAATCAGTGCTGAGCTGGCATTATTTTTATTCTCTTGGACAAAGAAATGAAGCGTTAGAATTTTGGAGAGAGAAGCAGAGTGAGTAAAGTGAGCGTGCCTAGAGCCTTGTGCCAATCAACTCAGAATGGCCCAGTCTGACACGTCAGACTGTTGGGTCGTATCAATAAGCCAACTCACTTCTATGCAAGCAATTCAAATTTCTTGTCTTTTCCCTCCGTCACATCAAACAAACCCTTCAATTTTTGCCCTAATTCCACAAAAGCAATTTTCCTTTTCTCTCTCTCCAAATCGTCCTCATTTCACCATCACATTCTCTCTACAAACCCTAATCCCCATTTTTCTTTCACCATAACGAAACACCTTCCCATGGATATACCACCAGGACGGCATGTCAAGATGGCTGCTAGAAAGAACGCTACACCGTATGTTGCATATTCTAATGAAGAGCAAGAGGGCCACAAAAATTTCATCAACAGTGAGGCTTCCCGTCGCTTTACTGAGCACTTCAGTAAGATGAGTTTCCATGCGGAGAGAGGTTTTATTTTTGATAATCAAGAGGAAAACTTAGGCCTTGCTGGAGAGATCGGAACAACTATCAGAAGCCTTTGATGGATGAAGTTGTGTTGTCAACCAGGACCTTACAACATTTCCTTAGTCAAAGAGTTCTACTCAAACTTAACTGACCCAGGTTATAAAAGGGTTGAGGCGGTTGTGAGAGGAATGAAGGTGGTGTATAACGAAGCCATGATCAATCTTGCTTTGAACATAAAAGAAGCTAGTGACGAATATCAAGATCATGTGTTAAAGTCTAATGAAGACGACTTTGATGTGTACATGCAGGCACTATGTACTCCGGGAACCAAATGGGTAGAGTCTAGTTCCGAGAAGGCAGTCAGAAGGATGGATTTGTTACCAGAGGTGAAGGTATGATACCAGTTTATGAAGCACTCAATGAAGCCAACTTCCCACAACGAGACAGTTAGCAGAGCAAGGCTAGTGTTGCTCCATTGTATAACTTCGCTGAGCAAAATCAATGTGGGAAAGATCATTGTATAAGATATTCAAGCGTGTTCTAGGAAGAAGGAGGGAATGTTATACTTCCCCTGCTTAATCACAAGGTTATGTCGGAGGCACGACGTGCCAGAGCTTGACATTGATGAGACTGGACAACCCCAGGTTGCACTGGACAAAGCGTTAATCCAGACACTAATGAAGCCAAAGGGCAGAAAAAGGCCAACAGAGGCGCGCCAGACTTCGACATAAGAAAATGAAGAACACGAAAGGGATGAAGTATTATAGGACGTCCTTCTGCAGATGCAGAAGGACCAGAGAAATTACTTTATGTTCCAAAAGGCCAAGTTTATCTGGCAAGAAAAAGTTGCAGCATTACAAGTCCCTTCTAACTTGTTGAAGCCTCCTTTTAGTCCCTAACCACATTTAAGGTAACTTAGAAACCAGCAAGGAAGAAGAGGGAACTAAAGTTGAGGAAAAGAAGTTGAGCAAGAAAGAAAAAGCTAAGAGGGAAGAAAAATGAGAGGAAGGAAAAGAGTGAGAAATAGAAGGAGAAGAAGGATGTGGGTGAGACAAGTGAAGTTGTGACTGTTCAAAGTAGCCAAGTTCAACCTAAGAAGAGAAAGGTTGGGATAACTGAAGTTCCCAAGAAGACTGGAGTGGTATCCCCAAAGGGCACTCTAAGTTCTCCAAAAAAGAAGAAGTTAAAACCAGAATGGAAAAAAAAGGAGACCTCTACAGTCGTGACACCACCAAACAGTCTTATGAAGGACTTTGATTTGAACCAAACCGATCTAGAGTTAAGCCCAGAGAAAAAGGATGTTGTCCTCGATGATCTGATTGAGGAAGATAGCAGAGACAATGATGAAATGAATCAAAACCAAGGAGTGGATGCTGATGTTAGCAAGGGAGCAGAAATTGACCAAGAAATCATTGAAGAAATTGAGAAAGAAGAAAAAGTGTTGGAAGAAGAGATAGAGGCAGATCAGAAGGCCAGAAAGAAAGTGCAGGAGGAAGCTATCGTGTCAGAAGTTGTCAAAGAGAACGTCAAGGAACCTGAGAAGCCAGAGCCAAAGGCTGCTGCTAAGAAGGGGGCCAGAAAGAAAAAGAGGGAGGAAATTCCTCCTGCGCGCAAAACCTCCAAGCGTAAGGCCTAAGTGGTATCATCCAGAGGCAAACCTAGTCCTGCCTCCTCTAATCACTTGACAGTGAAGACACTGTCCTTACTTTAAGTTTGGGGGAGGTGCATAAAGCTTGACCTTCTCTCTTCTATCTTTCTTTCTTTTCTTTATATCTATTGTTGAAGGATGCTTAGGATAAGATTTCAATTTTTTGGATATTTTACTACGTTGGTATTTTTCTTGGATAATTAGATGCATGGATTTTTAATCATCTGATTTATGATAGTTTTAATCCTGTTTAGTTAATTTTGTTTTAATTTGGTTTAATGGTGCATGATTTAGTCTAGGACGTAGTTTTGCATTTACATGTTTAGTTTTCTTTTAGTTAATGGAATAACAAAGAAGTGAGTAAAGAAAAACCAAGGCTCAGGAAAATATATTTTGTGTGCTTAGAATAAAATTGGGTGATGAGTCTGTCAATGAGTTTTTGGAAACAAAGCCAAGTTGTGACCAAGTGTGTTGCTGCAGAGGTTACTGATAACCTCTGTCCGGCCTCCGCTAGTCTGTTGAGTTAGAAGAAAAAAAAATTAGAAACATATTTGTTTGAAATTGAGAAGCAAGTAGAAACCTTAAGGAATCACCATGGGAAGGATGAACTGACTTCAATAAAGACTTAGACTTTTCACAAAAAGAGCACACTCCACATGTTACTAATAAAACATACAAAAGTGTGCAAAAAGTGGCAAAGACCACTGATGAAAAGTTCTTGTGCCCGAAACTGCAGGAACAACCAGCATCTTCATCATAATAGCCAGTTGAACTCATTACAAGTGAGGTCCCGTTGAGTGAAAAGATGGAGTATTGAGCAAAAAAAGAGAAAAATGGAAAAGAAAAAGAAAATAAATAAGTGGAAAGGTGTGATCTAAAATGTGGAAGTCAAAAGTCAATAAAAGAGTCAGGACAGAATTCCCTCTTGAAACCCAAAAGAAAGAAAACTTAATTCATAAGAGTACTCAAATTGGAATCACAAAGAAAAATTAGCTCATTCTTCTAAAAAGTGGTGGCGTGATAGTAGGAATATGGTCACTTCAGTATGTGACATCTCTTGGGCTGATAAAAGGCTGAGTTATTCCAATTATTTTTATGTATAGACCATTCATCCAGTAAAAAGTTGAGCCACTCCATCAATCCAGTCCTAGCCTGTTGTTTTTGAAATTCTCTTTTGTCATTCACTGTCACATCACTTGAGGACAGGTGATAATTCAAGTTTGGGGGAGTGATAACACTATTTTAGTGTGTTATAGTGATCCATTTATATTATGGTTTTAATTTAAGTTTAATTAGGATTTGTTTAAATTTACTTGTTTTAGTATGTTTTTACCTTAAGCACACTAGGTGCTTCTTTTATGGTTTTTTTATGTGTTTTTGATTTAAAGAAAATCTGATAAAGGAAAGCTGAGGCATGACACCTCAAGACAGAGTCTGGAGTAGAAAGAAGATTAAAGAAAAGAAGATGTTGATTCTCGTTATCAGCAATTCACCAAGAGCTTGGAAGGATTTTATCAATAGGGCACACGTGAAAAAGGATTTGTGTAAAGAAAGAGCTAGAGCATAAAAATAAGAGAAAAGGAGCTTGAAGACAAAATGTAGTACGGTGGGGACCACGCCTGCAAAAGCGCATCCTGCACCCAGCCACCCGTCGTGTGCTCTGCGCCATTATCTGCTACAACAACCTGCCAAAGACACATTGTCTCCCATTGTTGTCTGTACTGGATAACTTGCTCACAAAGGGAGATTGGACAGCTGGATATTTTAGTGATTTGATATGGGCTGAACCTTATTCCTATCAAAGGCCCATGATCCAAGACTCGCCAACTTCTACTTTCACACTCAAGTCTATTAAAGCAAGCCTTGCGCATTGAAGTAAGAGAGCTGGAGATTTTCACACACTCATATTTATTTTCAGTTTAGTTTTATTTCACTTTGAGGATTAGGAAAGAATTAGAGAGTTTTCTTCTTCTCATCTAATCCTGTATTCACTGCTTGGAGTTGTCTTAACTGAAGAGAGCTGTTGTTGTTTATCTAACACAAGGGATCTTCAAGTTACTACTAGATTATCATCTCTTTTACATATTTTTGCTAAGAGTATGTCTTCCTGTAGTTTCATTCCAGTAGTTTGTACTCAACTCATTATGAGCTAAACACTTGTTTGATGAGCAAAGTGAAGTTAAATAAAGTTGTTTTTATGTTGAAATGATGTGTTGATTAGTGTCTCATTTTGTTATGTGTTTTTATTCTATACACCTGCTTCTTAGAATGATCAACTTAGAAAAAGGTACAAGCTTGTTGTTGAGAGAGATCCAACAACAAGTGGATTTCATAACAAAAGTGGTTAATAAAGTAGGATAGAGATATTCACTTAATTTAGCTTGCTTAGAGATAAGAATCTAAGGCCATAAAAATTTTCAAAATTAAAACCAGACGTATTTTAGGGTTATAAGTGAGGCTTAGAGATTTGTTCCCTTGCCCTAGTTATGCATGCCTTGATGTTGTAGAGATACACCACTAGATCACATTCTGACCTTTTGAGGCACAACGCTTCACATCATGAATACATTTAAGCAATAATATATTAATGGATCTTAGCTTATCAAACACTCTCTCTGATATTTTATTCCCTTTTTATTTAGTATTTTAAGTTGTTGTGTGAACCTCTTGCTGCTTATTACCATTAGTATTTTGTTACCTTGCTCATACTTATTTTAAACAAAGGTTGAATACTTATAGTTCAAAGCTAAATCAATTTCACTCCCTGTGGGTACAATCTCTTTACTTTATCACTTGTTGCAATCAAACATACATGTATACTTGCATGTGACACCTTTGCCTTAAATCAATATCAAAAAGTAAACACATAAGAAAGCAACAGTGGCTATGAAGGTGTAAACGTGAAATAGTTGATACACGATACTACACTTAAACGAGATTCTCTTGAGAATATTATTGATTCCCGAGTAATCTGTGTGCTAGTAATATTCGAAAGATGGATCAATGACTTTGGGAACTTGTTAGAACCTTGCCTTGCAGGTATATAAACCCTTAGTACATACCCTTTGGGATGGTTAGACCATTTCGCCATGCTCTTGATGTCAAACCCTAAACCCCATAAGTTTGTATAAATGTGTATATATGTGTTTTTTAATTCATCCATCCATGCATTCATGCACTATTTTCTAACTAACTCTTCAAGGAACTTAGAGTTATTTTTGCAAACATCATAGGTTTTACCATGGATTTTAGAAGAAGAAGAACACAAAAGTACACTTTCAAAAGTCCTAAGCTAGAAGATTTGAGGAAGTTAGGAGAATTGGTTGTTGATCCATTGGTTTTCAATAACAAGTATGAAAGACTTCTATCTCTCTTGAAGCTAAACATGGGGGATGAGATTCTTGCTACTTTGGTTCAATTCTATGATCTGTTGTATCATTTCTTCACATTTCCAGATTACCAGCTCATACCTACATTGGAGGAGTATTCTTGCTTTCTTGGACTGCCCATCTCTAATCAAAACCCATTTTCTGGTTTGGAGGAGATTCCTAAGCCTCAAGATATTGTAGAAGCCACTCACTTGAGGATATCAGAGATCAAAGCTCACATGACTACTAAGGGAGGAATTCTTGGGTTACTCGCTAAGTTTTTTATGGATAGAGCTCAATATTTTGCCGACATGAAGAGTATGGATGCTTTTGAGGCTATTCTTACCTTGCTTATCTATGGATTATTTCTCTTCCCCAATGTTTACAATTTTGTTGACATTAATGCCATCAAAATCTTCTTAATTGGAAATTTAGTTCCTACCTTGCTCGCAGATGCCTACCATTCAGTTCATCTTAGGAATTCTCATGGTGGAGGGATGATTACCTGATGTGTGCCATTGCTTTACAAGTGGTTTGTTTCTCAATTGCCTCGATCTGTTGCCTTTTGGGATCTTAAGGATGGTTTGTTGTGGTCGCAGAAGATTATGTATCTCACTCATTTTGATATTGAGTGGTATAATCAGGCTTATGATGGAGTGGCGGTTATTGATAGTTGTTGTGAGTTTTCTAATATACATTTTCTTGTTACAAAAGGAGGCATCAGTTACAATCCAGTCTTAGCTTGTCGTCAGCTTGGTTATCCTGTGAAGGACAAACCAAATAACATCCATTTGGAGGGTCTTTTCTTTAAAGAAGGTAAAGATAACAAAGTGTTTAAGGAGAAGATCGTGCACGCTTGGCGTCATGTTCACAGAAAAGGGAGAGCGGTGTTAGGGAAACCAGATTATGTCTCTTTGGAGCCTTATCTCCAATGGGTGCAAGATAGGGCCATCAAGCTAAAAATGTCGTATCCTCGTCAATAACCTCTACCTATAGCTGCTAGAGATCCTACCTTAATCTTCATGAGTGATGCAGAGAAGCTTCATATCACTTTGACCAAAGTGCAGCGAGAAAAAGACGCAAGGAAAAACAAATACCAAGTTGTCAACAATGAGAATATAGAAGTTCAGAAGCTTTTGACGAATAAGGGTGAAGAAGAACTTGCTAATAAAAAGAGGAAGGTGCAAGAGGATTTATTTTCCTCTGGAATTCCAATAGCTCATACTGTTCAGAGTTCAGACACCCCCATTATCAGTTGCTTGGAAGTTGGTCGTCGACAAGCTCATACTTGAGAAGACTGAGATGAAGGAACAAATCAAGAAGCTCACTAGGAAGTTGCAAGGAAGGGTTGGATCTTCTCATTGGGTTTCTCAGGGTTTCTAGTTTCTTTTTCTTGTATTTTTCGCTTTGTTAGGACTTTTGAAAGTTGTACTCCATTTGTAATCCTTCAAAATTTATTAATGAAATGAGTTTTTCCAGTTATTTAAAAATGTTATCCATTTTATGGTGTTTGCACTATAACTGTTAAGTTCCTTGAAATTCATTTGCATTTGAATAACATGCATCATTTTGCATTACATTTTCTTGCGTTCCAGGTCCTTACCCCTATTTGTTCTCTCCAATAGACAAGCTGAATCATCACTGCAACACCCGAGCAGGTCAGAAAAGAAGAATGGAACATCTTGAGCAGGAAAACAGAGAACTGAGAGAAGAGGTCACTACTCTGAAAGATAGCTTGGAAAGACTCACCAACATAATGGAAGTGATGGCGGCTGCTCAGAATCAGTCGCCTAATTCCCAAGAAACTGCTCAAAGGACTGTGATTTCTGAAATTGTCTCCACGCCCATTTCTGTGGCGCCAGTCAATGATCCTCAGTATCTGATGCCTCCCGGTTTCCCTTGGGGCATGCCTTCTCACTTTATGCCAGCAGGGTATCGCCTCCAAGCTACCGAAGCTTCTGCCGTCACCACTGTGATGTCTGTGCCACCTCCTATGGTACATGTTATTCCTTATAATGAAGAGCCTGTGTTCCATACCGCTCCAAGTGGAAGTGTTGGGGTGGATGAAAGTCTATATGAGTTCCAAGATCAATTTCTAGAAATTCATAAAGAAATCAAGGCCCTCCGAGGGAAGGACTTGTTTGGTAAGAATGCTTCAGACCTTTGTTTGGTTCCAAATGTTAAAATGTAACATATATAAGTTCAAAGTACCAGATTTTGAGAAATATAAGGGCAATTCTTGACCTCAGAGCCATCTTGTGATGTATGCAAGGAATATGTCTACTCAGACAGACAATCATCAGTTGTTAATCCACTACTTTTAAGACAGTCTAACTGGTGCCGCCCTCAAATGGTACATGGGTTTAGACAATGCGAAGATTTGTACTTTCAATGACCTTGGTGAAGCTTTTATTAGGAAATATAAGTACAATGTTGATATGGCGCTAGATAGAGATCAGTTGAGATCTATAGCTCAAAAAGACAAGGAGAGTTTCAAAGAGTATGCACAACACTGGCGCGAGGTGGCTGCTCAAATCTGCCCACCTTTGGAGGAGAAAGAAATGACCAAGATTTTCTTGAAGACCTTGAGTTCATTTTATTACCAAAGAATGATTGCTAGCACTCTCAGTGATTTTACTGAAATGGTAAACATGGGGATGCGCCTAGAAGAGGGGGTCCGTGAAGGCAGATTGGCTAAAGAAGGGGGTATTTCTAGTAGCTTGAAGAAGCGTGGAAGTAGCTTTACAAAGAAGAAAGAATAGGAGGTGTGTGTCGTGCATCATGGCAGGTCTAAGAGAAGATACCAACAACAACATATTACAACTATTTTCCAGTTATCAATACTCTAGCCTATCAGCCGCAGTTCACACAACAGCGTGTTCAGCCATAACAATATCAACCACAACAACAGGTTCAACAACCAGTTCAACATCAACATCAACAACATCAACAGCCTTTTCAGCAGGCTCGACCACAGTACAACAACCAGAATCGTGTTTAAAGGAAGCCAAATTTTGATCCATTTCCCATGACCTACGCAGAATTGTTTCCAGCCTTATTACAGAAAGGCCACATTCAAACAAAGTGTCCTCCAACAGTTCCCAAAGAGATCCCTTATTGGTACAAAGTAAACCAGTTTTGTCCATATCATTAAGGAGAGCCAGGCCACAACATCGAGAATTGCTATTGGCTGAAGGCGGATGTCCAATGACTAATCAAGTGTTAGATTTTGTCCTTCAAGGACACTGACCCAAATGTTCAAGTGAATCCTATACCTCAACACAGAACAACCAATGTAAATATGGTGTATGGTTGTCCCGGTGAATTCAAAATTTATGATGTACTGTTATTGAATGATAGTTTGGTCTGAATGCATGAAGGGATGGTCAGACATGGTCGCTTGCAACCACATGACTATGCTTCTTGTATGGTGTGTTCCAGAAATCTGCGGCGAGGGTGTCAAGTTATGATAAATAGCCTTCAAGATCTAATGGATAGAGGAATCATCAAGTGCTACAGAAATGGAGATTATCCTCAGAATTTCTCTCAGATAAATATGGTACATGGGTGCCAAGGAAAATTTTATGTCTTCGAAGTCAAGTTTATCAGGGAATCATTAGTGAGTATGCATGGCATCCTGACAAGACTTGCCTTCTTCAACCATGAACGTCACAACTATGCTGCCTGTCAAAATTGTTCTATGAATCCGTGAGGTTGTCCTTTGGTGAGAGGTGATATTTAGGATTTGTTGGATCGAAGAGCTATTACCATCACTTATGATAGAAATCCTGATGTTATGGGTGAGGATGAGGTATTTGTAATGTGTGGAGATTACCTACGATAGCAAAAGACCTTTAGTGACTCCTCTGATAATCAGTATGCCAGTCCCAACTCCATACATTTCTAATAGGACAGTTTTGTACAAGTACAATGCAACTATGCTGGAAGATGGAAAGGAGGTACCTTTACCTGTTTTTCCCTTTGTTGTTAATATAGCTGATGTAAGCAAGGTTACTAGAAGTAGCCGTGTATTCTCCACAACGCCTCCAAAGAGGACTGACATTTCTTTTGAACAACCACCTGTGAATGATTCTATCGTAGGGCAGACAAGTGGGGCTGGTCCCATTTTTTATTCTGATGAAGTACTAAAGCTGATTAAAAAGAGTGATTACAAAATCGTTGACCAACTTTTACAGACGCCATCCAAGGTCTTCGTGCTGCAGTTATTGGTGAGTTCAGAAGCGCATAGAGAGGCTCTGCAAAAAGTTCTCGAGTAAGCTTACGTTGATTACGATGCGACTATTGACCAATTCGGTGGAATTGTGGGTAACATTACTTCTTGCAACAATTTGGGATTCTGTGAAGAAGAGCTCCTAGAGGAGGGGAGGAATCACAATTTGGCTCTGCACATTTTAATGAACTATATGAATGATGTGTTATCCAGTGTGCTGGTTGACATTAGATTGTCATTGAATGTGATGCCCAAAACAACTTTATCCAGATTGTCGTATCAGGGGGTTCCCATAAGACCAAGTGGAATTATCATCAAAGTCTTTAATAGATCAAGAAAGATCGTTATTGGAAAGGTAGATTTGCCTATGACTATTGGGCCTCACACTTTTCAAATTACCTTCCAAGTAATGGATATATGTGCGGCTTACAACTGTCTTCTAGGTCGACCATGGATTTATGAAGCTGGGACAGTCACGTCAACACTCCATCAGAAGCTCATGTTTTTCCGAGAAGGAAAGCTGGTAATGGTATGTGGGGAGAAAGCCTTGGTGGTGAGCCACCTCTCCTTTTTCTCCTATATAGATGCATTTGAAGCAATTGGAACCCAGTTCCAAGCTCTTTCAATTGTTGGAAGTAGCACCAAGAAGAGCGGGATTTCCATTTCATCTCTAAAAGATGCTCAACGTGTTATGGAGAGTGGCTCCAATTATGGATGGAGGCAAGTTTTAACATTTCCAGAAAAAAAAAAGAATAGAGAAGGTCTATGTTTCTCTAATGTTTCCACCAAGGCTGTTGCTAAATATGTGATCATTCGGCCAATTCAAGAAACTTTTCACAGTTGAGGGTTCATTAATCCGCCTGAAGTCAACGTCGTCATTGAAAATGAATCTAAAGAAGATTTTCCAGACTTCATTTTGCATGGAGTAGTATGCCAAATTGGAGTGTTGTTGATGTCCCTACCATTGTCCATTTATCTAAGTAATTTTCTTTGTTATGTTTTAAACTCCTCGCTCTGCCCAAGGCGAAGGATTAGTTGTGTGGGCTTTATTTTAATAACTCCCTTTGTTCTACCCAAGGCAAAGGTGTACTTGTGTTAGGGCTTTGTTTTAAAGAAATTGTATCATCAATAAAATTTTCATTTTTGTGTTCCATCTTATTGTTTTTACTCTTTGCTTTTTCTGGAAAATGGTAATCTAAAAAACCCAAAAAATATTGTCACATATTCACTTTCATGTTTGCACACACTCACCTTTCATTTATTCTAAAATAAAGCATAAATCGCATGTGCACATTAATGCACAAATAAACCATTGAAAATAATGACCCAATGCCATCTCCCAATTTTGAGTTCCCTGTGTTCGAAGCAGAAGAGGAAGATGAAGAAGAGATTCCTTATGAGATCTCTAGATTACTTGAGCACGAGGAAAAAGCCATTCAGTCTCACAAAGAGCCAGTAAAGGTAATCAATTTGGGTACAGAGGAAGACCGGAAGGAAGTGAAGATTGGGGCACTGCTTATTCCCGCCATCAAAAAGAGAATGATTGAGATACTTAAAGAGTATGTTGATGTGTTTGCTTGGTCTTATCAAGATATGCCTGGGTTAGACACGGATATCATGGAGCATCGACTGTCTTTGAAGCCAGAGTGTCTGCCGGTTAAACAAAAGCTAAGAAGAACTCGGCCAGACATGGCTCTCAAGATCAAAGAAGAGGTGCAGAAATAGATTGATGCAGGGTTTCTTGTCATATCCAAATACCCTCAGTGGTTAGCTAACATTGTGCCTATCCCAAAGAAGTGTGGAAAAGTCTGTATGTGTGTTGATTACAGAGATTTAAACAAGGCCAGTCCGAAAGATAATTTCCCTTTGCCACATATTGATATGTTGGTCGATAGCACTGCTAAATTCAAGGTATTTTCTTTCATGGATGGCTTCTCAGGTTACAACTAAATCGGGATGGCTCCCGAAGATATGGAGAAGACATCATTTATCACACCTTGGGGCACGTTTTGCTACAGAGCAATGCCTTTTGGACTGAAAAATGCCGGCGCAACATATCAAAGGGCCATGACTACTCTTTTCCATGATATGATGCACAAGGAAATTGATGTTTATGTGGACGACATGATTGCTAAGTCCAAGACTGAAGAGGACCACGTGGAATATTTGTTGAAGATATTTCAGTGGTTGAGGAAATATCAACTCCGTCTAAACCCGAACAAGTGTACATTTGGTGTCCGCTCATGAAATCTCTTAAGTTTCGTTGTTAGCCAAAGAGGAATTGAGGTCGATCCAGACAAAGTTAAAGTCATTCAAGAGATGCCTGCTCCAACAACAACAAAGCAAGTCAGAGGGTTTCTTGGATGCCTGAATTACATCTCATGATTCATATCACATATGACTGCCACTTGTGGACCAATATTCAAACTCCTCAGAAAAGATCAGGGTTGTGTTTGGACAGAGGAATGTCAGAAGGCATTTGATAGCATCAAAGAATATCTCTTCGAGCCTCTGATTTTGATCCCTCCAGTTGAGGGAAGACCCTTAATCATGTATTTGACTATCTTGGATGACTCCATGGGTTGTGTACTTGGTCAGGAAGATGAAATAGGAAAGAAGGAGCACGCAATTTACTACTTGAATAAGAAATTTGCAGACTGTGAGTCTCGATACTCGATGCTTGAGAAAACCTGGTGTACTTTAGCTAGGGCTGCTCGACGTCTTTGTCAATACATGTTGAACCACACTACTTGGTTGATTTCTAAGATGGACCCAATCAAGTATATCTTTGAGAAGCCTGCTTTGAGTGGAAGGATTGCCAGATGTCATATGTTATTACCAGAGTATGATATTGATTATCACACTCAGAAGGCCATAAAATGAGTGTCTTAGATGACGACATGGCTCATCAGCCAATTGAAGATCATCAATCTGTCCAAGATGACTTCCCTGATGAAGACGTGATGTACCTAAAAATGAAAGAAAGTGAAGAGCCATTGCCTGATGAGGGGTCTGAGCCAGGATCCCAGTAGGGTTTAATATTCGATGGAGCTGTCAAGGCCTATGGAAAAGGTATTGGGGAAGTTATTGTAACTCCTCATGGATTCCATATCCCATTAACTACAAGATTGACCTTCACCTGTACAAATAATATGGCTGAATATGAAGCATGCATCATGGGCCTAGAAGAGGCAATTGATCTGAGAATCAAGAATCTGGATGTGTATGAAGATTATGCCTTGGTGATCAACCAAATCAAGGGAGAATGGGAAACTCATCAAGATGGCTTGATTCCTTATAGAGATTATGCGAGAAGATCGCTCCCTTTCTTCTACATAGTTGAGTTTCATCATGTTCCTCGTGACGAGAACCAAATAGCGGATGCTATGGCAACATTGGCTTCTACGATTGTGGTGAACCGTTGGAATGATATTCCCAAGATCGATGTTATGCGTCTCGACAGACCCGCGCATGTGTTTGCAATAGAAGAGACCAGTGATGATAAGCCTTGGTACTATGACATTGAGTGCTTCCTTCGAAGATAGGAATACCAACACGGGGCATCAAACAAATATAAGAAGACATTGAGAAGATTGGCTGGTAACTTCTTTTTTAACAATGATGTGTTGTATAAGAGAAACTTCAACATGGTCTTTCTAAGATGTGTGGACAAATGAGATGCAAACATGTTGATGACTGAAATTCATAAAGGATTCTTTAGCACTCATGCCAATTGACATGCAATGGCGAAGAAACTTCTGAGAGCAGGATACTATTGGATGACAATGGAGTCTGATTGTTGCAAATTTTCTAAGAGATGCCACAAATGTCAGATTTATGCTGACAAGATCCATGTACCGCCAACTCTTCTCAACGTTATCTCTTCTCCTTGGCCTTTCTCTATGTGGGGAATTGATATGATTGGCATGATAGAGCCGAAAGCTTCAAATGGACATCACTTCATTATAGTAGCCATTGATTACTTCACCAAGTGGGTAGATGCAACGTCGTATGCAAATGTCACTAGACAAGTGGTTGTCATATTTATCAAAAATCAGCTTATCTGCCGCTATGGGGTGCCAAGTAAAATCATCACTGACAATGGGTCAAACTTGAATAATAAAATGATGAAAGAGTTGTGTGAGGAGTTCAAGATTGAACATCATAACTCTTCCCCGTATAGACCGAAGATGAACGGTGTTGTCGAGGCTCCTAACAAAAACATCAAGAAGATCATTCAGAAGATGGTTGTCACATACAAAGATTGGAATAAAATGCTCCCATTTGCTTTGCATGGGTATCATACTTTAATTCGCACATCAACAGGGGCAACCCCATTTTCTCTTGTGTATGGTATGGAAGCATTGCTTCCCTTGGAAGTTGAGATTCCTTCGATGAGAGTTCTGATGGAGGCTAAGTTGTCCGGGGCTGAATGGTGTTAGAGCAGATATGACCAATTGAACTTAATTGAAGAAAAGAGAATGACGGCTTTATGCCATGGTCAGTTGTACCAAAAAAGAGTAAAGAAAGCTTTTGAGAAGAAGGTTCGACCTCGTGAATTCATAGAAGACGATCTTGTGCTCAAGAAAATCCAGTCTTTCATCACTGATTCTAGGGGAAAGTGAACTCCTAACTATGATGGCCCATACGTTGTAAAGAAAGCCTTCTTTGGCGGTGCATTAATTATTGCAACTATAGATGGAGAGGAGATCACTCATCCTGTGAATATTGATGCAGTCAAGAAATACTATGCCTAAAAAAATGAAAAGAACAACTCGATAAGTTGAAAATCTGAAAGGGTGACTTAGGCAAAAATGAGTGTCTCGGTGGACTGAAAACCCAAAAGGGTTGTCCAGGAAAAAATTAGAGAAAAAACAAAAATATGTTATCCCGGTAGATTGAAAACCTGAAAGGGAAATCTAGGAAAAAGTTAGGGATCGTGGCTAGTAACTGTATTAAATGAGAATGGATTCTGGAAAACAACTGCTATCATCAAGGATTTTCTTAGTCAAGTCATCAGAAGTTCAAGAGTGTCTTGGAACTTAAATTTATTAGGGAAAATAATGTCATTCTTTTTTATGTAACCTTTCCATAATTTACCATTTTTCAAATTTTGTACTGATCCATGAAGTCACACTATTTGCGGGCTACCATTCAATTAATGAAATTTGAGCCTTATCCATTTGTTTGCAATTGTTTTCTTTATTTCTATCTTGCAAAATGTCTTTTTTGTTCTTAATAGCACATTTTTGAAACAACGTTAAAATTTGTACTCTTGCTTTTAAAATTTGTGTGCGTGTGTTTTTACTATGATTTATGAACACGAAAAAAGGACATTAATAATTTCTCCAAGAAAGGTAGTCTCCAAAATGCAGAGCTATGTCGTTCTTGTAATACACATATCCCTAGTAAGTCTCTACTTTAGACTGTTATGGCATGTCTGGTAATAGTATTTCTCCTTTGACTTCCATCTTCCCTAGTGAAATGATTATTTATTTCATTCCCTGTGAAGTCTCGGCTCTGGCATCGTCAGCTACAATTCTGATTCAGACCTCTCCAGTGAAGTGGATATTTTTTTATCCCCTAGGAAATCTCAAACTTGGTATTCTAGCTGCAACTTTGATTCAAGCTTCTCTAGTTATGGGTGATTCCTTCCCCAGTGAATCTTTCTTCCCCTCGTGAAGCGAAGTTCATGTCGTTATCCCTCAGTGGATTTTTTATGATAGAAGACTATTTCGGGTCATCCCCAAGTGAAGTATCTTCCTCTCCCCAAAGAAATTGGAGCCTTGAAGCAGGACTTTGTTCCATCAGTGGTCTTTGGTTCATCCCCAATGATGTTTCCATCTTGTTGAGATTGGACGAGTATCAGGTTGAGATGTTTATTTCATCTCCAGTTTATCTCTTTCTTTTGTTTTGTCAGCATAAACGTAGCATAACATACATTTATTCATACACATATACATAATACATGTGCATTCCACATTATTGTAATATTTGCTTATTTCATTCACCTTGGCTGTGTTTATCCCTAAGTAATATTGCCTTCTCTCCCAGTAGAGTTGTTAGCTTTAAGCAAAAAGTGTATATCCTTTCTAATTCCCCACTGAGTTTATTCCTCGTGGAATATTTTGCTTTAGCTACTCCTCTCCGCACTTGGCTAAGACGAATCCCCAGTTGAGTTCATTCCTCATTGGGTAGAGTCTTGTTTGGCCATTTCTCTTCAATTTATTCATGGACTGAACTTTGGTCTCTGACAATTATTATGGTTTTGAATCTTTCTAGGTTGTTAAACCTACATCGAGAGTGCATTTATTTTGCATGATTGGACACTTTGTCTCTCCCGGAAGAATCTGTTTACGGGTCCCCATTGGAGACAAACCTTCACTCCTCAGCAGTGTTATTGTAACTCTCTCCTGGAATTTATACCAGACAACAAGTGACAACCTCTTTATTTGAGCAACGTGTTCTTGTTCTCGAATTTTCTTAAAGATGGCAAATGGAAGACTCTTTTTCAGGGAAATTTGTCTATCCCCAATGAAGTTATCAGGTTACTAATTGATCTTTCCTCAAATGGAATCTCTCTGGAAGATCCCGTCAGAGAAATTTGTTGAAGACTTTTACAAGTGGTTTTCTCTTTATTTGAGATATCCTATTATCAGAATTTTATTTGCTCTAATGCAATTTCAAACTACAGTTGACAATGCTCCCTAGTGATCTCGTTATCAAATTTTTCTCCCATCAAATGGCATCTCTTCAGAAGTCCCGACAGAGAAGTTTGGTGCAGATTCTTAAAGATGATATTTCTCTTTATTTGAGAAATTTGCTTTGCAAGTCAGCTGGCCCGCATCTCTTTTGAAGATCCCCGATGAAGTTATAAATCTCCAGTGAAATCCCTAATCTCCTGTGGAGATACTTTACCACAAGTGATTACTTCCTCAGGAGTTTATTTTAACCTTTTCAAGTGGAAGACTTGAGAAGAAGAAACTGAGACCTGCTCGTGGCATACAACCAAAAAGCATTGGGGAAGTTTATATACCTTTTCTAAATGGATCATTTAGTTAAAGAAGAAGTTGAATCATATTTTGATCATGGAAGCTTATTATTGGTCAGATACCTTTGTTTAGGCTACCGTATGTTCGGTAGTAGGTCATCTTTCCTTTCAATTTTATTACCTTTGCTTAGGCTATCATATGTTTGATAGTAGGTAAATACATCTTATCTTTTGGCCAGGTACCTTTTCTTAGGCTACCATTTATTTGGTAGTAGGTGCTATTTCCTTTCAAGTTTATTACCTTTTCTTAGGCTATCATATGTTTGATAGTAGGTCATCTTTCCTTCCGAGTTTATTACCTTTGCTTATGCTACCATATGTTTGGTAGTAGGTAATACATGTCTCTCTTGTGAAGCTCCCCTGCGATTGTCAGATTTGTTAATCTCATCCTCAGTGGAGTTACAACCTTTTTCCCAGCATATTCATCTCCTGTGGCATCATTCCCCACAGAATCCTTTTCTTGTATTCATATCATATCATATCATGAGCATCTTTTTGGTACTTAAGTCTCCCCCATCACCTCGAAATGAAGATTTCAATCTCCATATCTCCTGATAGAAGAAACTTAAATACTGGCATCTGTCATACCCTAATTTTTAACCCTAAGATTCCACCTCATTTGCATCATTTTTGCATGACATCAATCATTTCATGTGTTTGTTTTCTATTCATTGCTAACCCCATTGAGTTCACAAGAGTATGTACTTTGGTTTACTTTGACTACAAGCTAGGATTTTGGAACGAAGAGCTCAGGAAGTTGGCCAATAAAGGAGTAATGTGATCCTAAACATCTCAACATGATCAATGGTCTCATTTCATCAATAATCAAGTGCAAGATTTCATCAATATCATTTCATCAAGCCCCAAGTCATCTGACATACCAAATTAGGGTTTTGACCTAATTCAGTCCTGGGTTGACTTTTTGAGAAAGGCATAATCCTACACTTCAAGACATGTTTCAAGGGCCTCAAGGACATCATCTTAGCCCATTCATATGTTTGAATTGATCCAAGAAGCTTAATCCATTATTAATTGAAGAAATCAAGTTCAATTGGAAGAAGTCAATTGTTTATCAAAGTCAAAGTTTTACTTTTGAGATTTTTGGTCAAACATGGACTCCACAAGTCAAGGATCGTGAAAATAGGTGAATTTGATCATGACTAATCAAGAAAATCAAAGAAAACATCCAAAGATTCAAAGTTGTGAAAATTAGGGTTTGTGACATTTTTCTAAGTTACAAAATTCCATGATCAAGGGCCTTACTTTCCAAGACTATAACTTCTTCCTCAAGCATCCAATGGAAACACATGAGGACTCATTTTAAATATGGTATTACATACTTCAAATTGGTGAAATAATGGACCCAGAAGCATTTACCAATTGAAAGTTATGATTGATCAAAGTTGAGGTTTTCAAAGATGTGAAAATGTCAAACACTTAGAAGCTTTTCTAAGTATAAATCAGTGAAAAGTCCAATTTTGTTAGCCAATTATCTCAATGATCCAAAATGATTTTTCCAATTGATCAACATCAAAGTTGTAGTTTGTGATATCATCTTTCCAATGGTACCAAGAACATGAAGTTATCTTGCGTGAGCATGAAGTTGTGAATTTGCAAAGTTGCCATGAGAGAGCTGTTTGGTCCAAGGCAGAATTGCACAAATGATTTTCACACGAATTTGAGACATATTTTGCCCATCTTCCAAGCATTTTCAGAGCAAGTTTCCAACTTGAATATTGTTCCTTGACATAAAATATTTCCAATGGTACTAAATCCTGCCCTATTTGATTTTGATACACCATGGAAAAGCATCATCCAACATGCCAACTTGAATTACTTTAGGACATTGGACAAAAAGCACCTTTTGCTTCCAACCACTTTACATGATTCAAGGAAAGCATGATCTGAGCAAGACCTAACTTGTACAATTTGTGCAGCCCTTGAGAACTTGTAAGGGAAGGTCAACTTGGAAGCTAGAAAGTGAAAAACACCTTTTGTACTTATTTGTCCAACTTTTTGCTTTTGATCATGATCCACCAAGTAATGCCATAGCCCATTGATATTCTGCAGATCATTTCCACTATAAATAGCACTCCATATTAGTTGCAAAAGACACAACACTTGAGCTAGAAATCACTTACAATCAGAGCAAGAAACACATTGAACTTCAAGTGTTCTTCATCTTCATCAAAAATCCAAAAGCCTCCAAAACTCACCACAGTCCAAAACTCTTCAAACTTTTCATCCCAACACACCACAAATACCTCCCTTAACCTGTTCAAACTCATCACACCACCTCAGAACACCTAGAACCAAAAGCCAACCCTCTTTGGGCACCATTGTTGACCAAAGAGCCATAACTCAAGAACTTTCAATCCTGGACATTTCCATCCATCCAAACACTTCAAACACCTCATAAAACTTCATAGAAACTTTCTAGATCATCAAATGCCCACTGTAACACCTCCATCACCAGAATCAATTTTGCATTTTTGACCATATGCAACTTGATTCAAGCAGAAGAACCAAAGGCTTTCCAAGGAATTTTGATCATTCAAACACACTTATGGGGGTCTATTGGAGCTAAAGGGATCATCATATTTTATCTGAAACCATTTTGAAGGTGCATTAGACATTCTCCAATAGGTAAGCTTTTTGACCTTTTCAAACTCCATGATCTGAGCATCAATTGCATCCATATGAGTTACCATTTTGTTTATTAGGATGTAAGGATCAATAACCCTAAACTTGTGTGGATTGATTGTGCATATCTGGAATTTAATTTTTGTTTTAAGAATTAGGGTTTATCTGATTCATGCTGAAATTCTTGAGTTAGAGAAAATATAAATGATTTTTGAATACATTTTTTAGTTCCTTGTGAAATTTTGATGAAAATGGTATATTCACTTGATTGATTTGGTTCAGAAACAAAGATTTCACAAATTCAAATTTTTGAATGTTCCCGAGGTTGAAGATGATGTTCGCGCGTGTTTTTCATTTTCAGATATTTTTTTTTATATATTTTATTGGAACCAACACATAACAAGGCCAGCTGGCCTGGCCCAATGGCACGCGTGTTTTGCTACATGAGTGAGGGCATGGGTTCGAACCAGATAACCCTCATTTCTCTCTTTTTATCACTTGTCCCTTTTATTTTTCTTTCCTTTTTATTTTTTTTTATTTTTTACCTTTTATTAATTATTTTTTTATTTTATTTTTTAATTTAATATTTCTTTTCTATTTAAAAACCAAAAATATCAAAAAAAATTGTAAAGTTTATTTGACTTATTTGTTTTATTAATTTATTAAATAATATTGTTTAGTATTAATTATTTCTTTATTTCATATAAAACCTTTAAAAAATCCAAATATTTTTATTTTCCTTTCCTATTTTTGTCCTCTTATTTTTAACAATCAAAAATCAATTTCTTGATCATTTATTAGGTATTACATCCATAAATATATTTCCTTTTAGACTTGTCCTTTGTTAAGTGATTTAAAGTTGGTTCTTACTTGTGATATTCAAGGCGTGTTTAGATTGTTCATTGAATTAGGGTTTGTGATTTGCTTGCTTGATCATGTTTGATTAAAACTCATGTTTTATCCTTTGTTCAAGTGTTGATAATGTCTTATATGACCATAGTGATATGCTTGTCCTTAATGCCATCTTTGTTTTGTCTTGAATACTTTAATTGGTTGGTATTTGTTCACGTTTATTTCAAAGGTTATCCATATGCTTTGAACTTGTTTTATTGACCTATAAATCCATGATGAAACCATGCCTTGATTTCTTGCGCTTGTGTTGATATTTGTCTTTGTGTATACATGTTGTAAATAAATTTGATGTACCATGTTCACCCTACATAATTCATGTTGAAACTTGTTCTTGTAAATCATGTTCTATGCGTGATCCTCTCCATATCTTGATGAGCATCTTATTGAAACTTTTCCAATGATTTAAGTATCCATGTCTTGATCATATTGAGAATGTTAACTTGTATCCAAGCATGCTTGTCAAATGTAAATCTTGTACATGTTTGTTGAATCATGTCAACCTTGCTTGTACTATGTATCTCATGTCTATTTCCTTTGTTGAATTTTTTTGTACACTTGTATATACATGTTGCCTAAATCCAAGGGAGGGACTTATTATTGACACCATTATCATTTTGCAGATGCATCTTTATATCTTCTTGTACATATTTTTCATGTTGTAATCCTTAACTTGCTATCCCTTAGAAAGTTTCTCTTTAGGATGAATCAACTTAGACAATTCAATTAAGGTTTCCCCTCTTTCTCAAACTCAAAACCACTTTCAATAGAAACCTTGGCCTTAGGTAAATGACTTTTTCAACTCTTCTTCTTAACAAATGCTTCAAGACATCTTAAGCATATTCAAACTCTTTCACGAAGACTAAAAGACACAAACTTCAATTCAAACCATTTGCCACTTTGGCTTTTCAATTTAAAACTTTTTCAAATAGATTAGACATTAGTCATCCTTAGTTGAGATATAATTCTCCTATCCCATGACAATGTTGAGAAAGATCTGCTCGAACACATGCCTCTGAAACTGACTTTTTCCCTCTAATGATGAAAACTTTGGAAGATATGCAGAAAGAGCAGCAGCAGGTCAGAACTAGACTCAAAAAGCAAGATGAATTCAATACCCGCATTCAGAACATGCTTGCTCAACTTATGCAGAGGATCTCTCCTCCCTCTTCTTAACCTTAGGGACTTAGGCTTCCCTTTTTAGCTTTCTGATATATTCTAAGTTATTTTTCCTCACTTGTATCATTTTGCATCATCTTAAATATAATATGACTTTTGATTATGACAAAAAAGGGGAGTAGAATAAGTAATGATTTTGATACATATCTGATTCTCTAATCTCGGTGCTTGCATTCTAACTTTATATATATATATATATATATATATATATATGCAAAGTATATGAATGTCTCTTACAAGAACTTTCTGAATGGATCAAGCCTGATAAAAGCATTGCAAATGGTTTTGATAGTTCAAGCTCTGCTAAGTCAACCCGGTTCTGATGATAAGATTTTTATAAGACAACCAGGACCTGACTCAGGGGGAGCTTGTTTATCTCAGGGGGAGTTCTCTAACTCACTCTGATATTTTTCTGAAATTCTGATATCTCTTGCATATATTTTCGTACACATTGTTCCATCAAAATACATGATTTTGTCATCATAAAAAAGGGGGGAGATTGTTAGAAAAAGATTTTGATTCTGCATATAATCTCTAATTTTGATGATAACGATGCATATATTTTATATGAAACAATCTTGTACTCTAATGAATTTCTGAAGTGTGCAGTTATTAAGTTCAAATTGATTCTGGATAACTCTCAAGAAGTTTCATCAGAATCCTTCTATCACGCCTCAAGAAATTACTTTGTCCGTCTCTGAAGAAACATCAGCAGCTCTGATGTATGCTGAATGCCTCTGAAGAAAAAGAAATTTATGTGCTTCTAAGAAAAGTTTTGCTTCCAACTCTGATATCAAGCTCTGAAGACTCTGAAGACAAGGTTCTGTTGAACAAGTTCTAAAGATTTTGAAGACATTACTTCCAAAGACTTTTTGAAGACTCATAAGACTTTGATACCAGTCAATCGTTCATCTTCTGGACTCATCATCACTACTCATCGGATAAAGTTGATCAGAAGTTAAGGTCAAGACAGAAAGGTGTGATGAAAGAATCCGTACAAAAGTTCATTCCCATTTTGGTATAAACTGATTTTACGTTAGTACTGCTATATGGAATATGGTGAGACTTTACCACTATTATCTCTCACGGTTTTGTTATTACCCTTGCAACAGCTGACATCAATAATTATGATTGTACCCTCCAACGTTCAAACATTCATCTATATAAAGAAGTCTCTACCTCACTGCTTCATGCAAGAAAAGGAACAATCAATAACACAAGTGAAATACGCACAATCTAGAAATCTATCAAACACAAAGAGTTGTTGCTCATATATGTGTAATACGCTGTTCTTAAATTTGTTTCATCTGCTTTATAGAAGCATCTTTGTAAACACTTTCTTTGTATCTTCTTTGATAGCATTTTTCCTCAAGTGACTAAGTGTTAGTCTATAGACATGAGAGGGCTAAGGTGTTTTTCTAAACACTTAGACGAACTTGTTGTAATCTTCCTAGATTAGTGTATTAAGTCCTTTTTGAAGGAGAAATTACCTTGGCAGGTGGACTGGAGTAACTTTGTTAATATTGAACCAGGATAAAAATACTTGTGTCTACTTACTTTTATTCCCTGGTTAACCTTTTGTGCTGAATGTTCTAAAAGTTTACATTAGATAAAAATCTAATTTAAACCCCCTTTCTTGTATTTTTCTCTACCCCCCCCCCCCCCCCCCCCCCCACCACCACACACACACACACACACACACAAATATATATATATATATATATATATATATATATATATATATATATATATGTGAAAGAAACATATATTTCATGTTTTATTAATATACAAAGTAACTTATTTTAAATTTTTTATAGTTTCAATCTGGAAGTATAAATGTTTGACAAATTATGAATTCGAATCTTCTTCATCACTGTTCGAATCATCTTCATTACTATAAATCTGGGGGATGCAAATATTGGTATCCCATTCTGTTTGAACCTTTCGGAAGAATAAATATTGGGTATTGCATGAATTTGTTTCTGATCTAAAATTAAAAATGGATTAGATGAATAAAATAAATTTGTAGTTACATGATATGAGATTATGTTAGAAAAGGAACCTTGAACCAAATTTTTCCTGCTCTTGCAATCTATCACATAAATCTTGGCAAAGTAAATACACTCTCATCAACCACATATTAAATAAACCTAATTTTTTTCTTCTCTTGCAATCCATCACACTGATACTTTTACTTTGTAAAATCTCATGGTGCTCTGATTAAACGTAGAGGGTTTCACAACAACGTTTGGTTTTCATAACATCGTTTGGTTTCCACGACAATGTGTGGGTTTCTTGTAGATTCACTACTATCAACTTTTAATATTCAAAATGCTTTCATAATGAGGGTTTTAGATTTCACGAGGAACGCTAATGGTAGTGTCTTGAGCGTTGATACTCATTAAATGAACGACGAAGATATGTTTAAGGACGGGGAAGAAACATGCTTATGTTTTACCTCAATAAAATATGTTCTAATAAAATATTTTACATCAATTATTACTAAAAACCGAGGTAAAATACATTTCTTTTTAGATAAAAATTACAATAAAATATGTTTAATCCCAAGCACCACATACCTCTCGGTTTCTACTAAAAATTGAGGAAAAAACATTTTTTTTTTAAATTACATTATTTACACAAAATATTAAAATAAATTATTTAAACAAATCCAATTTTTGACAATGGATTCTAAGAGAACAACAAATATTTAAAAAAAAAAAAATTGCATTTGCAATCCATCCCAGAGAGATTTCATTATCTTGAACAAATGTTTTCATGACAAATTCTTTCACATGAAAGAGAACAAGATGATTGTGTTTAAGAGTAAATTTCTCAATGTTTACTTTGATTGACAACTTGGGAACAACATTGAAGATTTTTTTTGTCTTGCAATCCACCCCAAAGAATGATGTGTACGAGTTTGAAGTGGTTACATATAAGTTAGGTTTAGGGTAAAATCTAATTAACTAGTGCTTTTATAGTAAAATCTGATAATTTAATCCCTCGGTTGTTAAATATAATCGAAGGAATAGATCATTAATTTAAAATAATAATAATAAAAAAAAGGCACCACTTTTAAAGAAATAAAAATATAAACCGCGGTTGCTGGGATTCGAAGCATGTCCTGAATTATTTTTTCCCTCGGTTATATTTAAACACCGAGGAAATATATGGTATTTATTAAAAAATAAATAAAACATGATGCGCCTTGACATTTTACCTCGATTTTTGGTTGGTTGAGGTTAAAGTTTGTCATGAAATATATTATTTGTAGTAGTGATCTTGTGCTTGGGTTACAAAGTGGTTTTGGGCCGAATCATGGTAAAATCTGGTGTATTACTCTTTGATCTCTTTTGTTTTTATTTATTTTGGTTGTTTTTCTTTTGTTGTAACTTTCTTCATCTCTTGTCCATTTTCTTAAAGTCAACCTTAATTTTTTTGTCTTTAAAATGGTTAGACTAGACCTATAAAAATATTTAGCGCAATCTCTTTATTCATTTTCTCTTTATTTTTCATAATTATTTTATTTCAGTTGCATATTTTTCTTCTCAATCTTGTTTTTACCTTTTTGTTGCTATCTCTCTATTTATTTATATCTTCTAATATAAATGTCTTCAAAATTTAAAGTTTTTAGAAAGTATTCTCAAATTTTCAAATATTAGAATATCAGAAACTATTTTCCCGCATACAAAGCAAAAGGTAAGAAATCGTTCATACTTGAAAAACACTTTGGCACTCCTTGCATGATATCTGACGGATGATTTCCTCGTATCTACTTTGACCTCGTGATGTAAAAATATTCCCATCCTATTTGCTCTTTGAGGGGGGCCTCTACAAAAGCTCCAGTGATGCCCTCCTACCTAGTTTCTTTATCATTGATTCCGACCTGAGTTTGAGCAGTAGTTCATATACTCGAACCCATAAAATTCCAAAGTGCATCTTGATTCCCAAAGATTGTTCATCTCTTGAGACTTGTTTTAGCACATGTAAATTCCGATAAAAGCTCTAGGGTCCACCACATGACATTTTTCCAACATCCCGCTTTGAGGCAAAACGTAACAAAAACCTATTTTTGTCTAGATTTGTATCTTGAAGGGGTTCTTGAGTCTCCACGTTTGAGCCATTGTGCTCTTGAAAGCCTTCGCATTGAAGGAGTTAAAACCCAAAGGGTTTTCAACCTTTTTCTTTTTAATTTCCCACCCAATTTCTACCTCCTTATCTTTCAAATTAATAATGAGAAGAAAAGACACAACCTAGTTTGTTGGAAACCTTGAGGATAACCACCACCAAATAGGAAGCGTGAATCGAATCAGGAGATGAACAGAAGCAAATCCTAAACAATTAGGGGGCGAGCATGGTTTTAAATTGCGGACCACATCACCTGATGCAACCATAATATTGCGGTTGCGGTAGTTTCTGTATCTGCATTATGCCGCAATTGCGGTGTGATTGTATATCACAATTAAAATCGCATCATAACACCGCAACGACCGCATCATAACACCGCAACAACCGCATCAGCCTGCAACATATTACGTATTGCTTGAAAAAATTACTTGGTGCATCTTCTTTTATATTTATATCATAAATTAAAGGTATGTTTTAAAAGGATTAGAGAGATTCAAAGTGATTTTGATTGTTAATGAGATATATATAAAGATTTAGAGAGGAAATGTAAGACATGTGAACCTAATATAAATAATAAAGTATATTATTTTTGTGTTGGAAAATAAATAAATTCACGCCGTAACGATTAGAATCTGCATCGCAACAACCACAATAGCTGTAACAACAATGACTGCAACCACAACCGCATCTACAACTACAACCGCAATTTAAAACCATAGAGTGAGCACATCGAGAGAAATTCTAAACACTCTAGAAATACTTGGAAGTTTTTTTCCAAGAAATTGCGTTCCTCAATGAGAAATATCACATTATTATAACAGAGTAAAGTAAATAATAAAGGCAAAAATACTATCTAGGTCCTTTAAGTTATTTTAAAATATCAAGTTAGTCCTTTAAGTTTTTTTTTGTAACGCTTTGGTCTTTTATGATAAGTAACGTTTGTGTCATTGACCTTTTTAAAAATCTCCGTTACAATAAATTGCAAACTCATATACCGTTTGAACTGGTTTTTCGCGATGATCACGAATATGCAATCAAATTTGTTAAACAAGTTACAGTTCATGAGAATCAAGGAAAAAAATGGACAAATACATAATGAAAAATCGTTCGATCCGACTAAAATATACAATCAAACGCAAATTTAATCACATATTCGTGATCAGCGCGAAAAAACCAGTTCAAATGATATATTAGTTTGCAATTCATTGTAACAGAGATTTTTTAAAAGGTCAACGACGCAAACGTTATGTAATATAAAAGACTAAAACGTTACAAAAAAAACTTAAAGAATTAAGTTAATATTTTAAAATAATTTAAAGGACTAAAATAATAAAAAGACACCATATAAAGCATACACACAAATCCTCATTATTGAACAAAGTAAAGTACATATAAGATGACATGTAAAGCACACATACAAACCCCCATTGTCACAAATTCACAATCTTGCTGATGTGAACAACCCATATAAATCCCCATAGAAAATCTTCTTGAAAAGATCCATCAATTCAACCTGAAAATGCATACACACAATAACAGAACCATCTTCATCAGGACTCGATTGAATCAATCCCCTATCATGCGGAGACACATATCCAATACCAAAGTAAAATGGTTTTCCCCACCCAAAATCAAGTTTATATGCCGGAAAATTCAACCAACTTGTTATATGAAGATTAGGATTCCCCCAAAATGTAGCATTCTTACCTTCTCCACCTGTAAACAATTTCCTTGCATCATCCAAATGCTCAAAACCCCTAATAACATCAATCTGTGACCTTATATACTCATTTGTTATCAACTCATTTGCTTCTCTTATCTTCATTGCAACATAACTCAACGGTTTTGATGTGATTTCTCCAACAAACCCTTTTGCGGAAGTTTGAATCAAAGCATTCCCATAATAATTCTTAGGAAGATTTGGAATTATTCTATTTCTGATTTCAACATTATATCTAACAACACTTTGTTGATTCTCTTCAAGATCACGCGCCTTAGATGCACTTTTCCATATATGTGCAGTTATAGCTTCAAAGCTACTATAAGGTTTCGACCCTTTTGGAATATCAAATTCATTAGCCTTTTTCTTCAACTTATCAACTTCTTCTGCTGTGAGTTTCAACAACTCAGCTGTTGTTTTCTTCTTTCTTTCAATATTGGGGTCCGATCTTCCTAGAATAAGTGGTGGTGGCTTCAATTCTACATGTTCAAAAAGCGGTTCTAAAGGAGTGTGCGAGAATTTGAGAACTGTTCTATCTAAAAAGGGTATTTCATTAGAATCTAATGTTTCACCTCTTGTTATTCTGGCCCATGAATTTAAGAATTTGTTAAAACCAGTTCCATCTGATAAAGGGTGAGAGTAAGCAACTCCAATTGCAAATGATAAGCTTTCATCTTTGTTTGAGAATCTTGTAATTTGAACAACAAGCAATGGAATTTCCTCCATGGGTTGACCATAATCGATTTTTGGAATAAGCCCTCTTGTAGAGTCAGAAGGTGAAAAGTCACCATAATCATGAACTGTTTTTGATGTTTCAGCTTCTTTCAAAACAGCTCCTTTTGCATTGAGATTCAATTCAACACGACCGCCTTTCGTATAGCAATAACGACCAGCAATAGGATAGTAATGAACAAGAATCTTGCTGAGAGAGTTTTTCAAGATTTCAATGACATTTTCTGGGTTCTGTTTTGGTTTGTAGATGAAAATAAGTGGTGTGTGGCTTAGACGCACAACTTGATCTAAATCAGAGAGCCATAAAAAACCATTAGGAGTTGATTCATTTGGAGTCACAGTGTAAGAAGCTTTTACGATTACCATTTTTTATTTCTTGGAAATATTTTTACGCATCATCTTGTGATACAAAAGTCACCGCTAGGAAATTTTTCTTATTATTCTATTGTAGCGTAGCGTGCAATGCGTGTTGATGTGTGTTTATATTATTTTATGTCACAAGTTTTTCTTTCTATATTGTACTTTTGTATTTATTTAATTTGTTTTTTCTTCTTTTGATTGTCTTGTAGTTAAAAGATGATAGCTTCTAAATAATGTGTGTATACTAATTAGGTTGGATTGTAATTATGTAAATACTTTGTATTGTAATTATTCTTGTGTCGTCGAATAAAGAATATGTTAGGTTGATAATCACTAACGTATTCGGCAAGATAATTAGGTGGTCCAATTAATGAGGGATTTTGTTTGTTTTGTTAAAAGTATTAGGTGATCCAATTAAATCCAATTTAGTCACATACAAATCTCAAGGGTAGTTTTGGCACCAGAATAAATCGCAAACACTAAATTGGGGAATAAAATGAAACTAGTAGATGACAAATGAAAAAGATACCACCTGCTTGTTATTACTATTTCCGGTCCTTTTTATAAAGAACATTTCACTTTTTTAGATTCATTAAATAATTAATATATTTTATCTATAATGCAGATCAGATACATTAATTATTTAATTAATCTAAAAAAGTAAAATGTTTCTTATAAAAAGGACCGGAGAAAGTATCCTCTAAGCTCAAATATCATAAAAAATTAAAAATATATATAAAAAAGAGCTAAACAAAGAAAATAACAAAGAGGAAAGACCCTCTTCTTTCTTCCTTGGGATCTCCACCCTCCTTGCTTCACCGAACAAAAAACACCACTCTATCACCTTCCACCGACCGACAACCAACAACACAACACCAACTGAACCTTCTTCTCCGCATCTCCCTCTCACGATTCCTCTTCCTCCGCCGCCCATTTCAAATCACCACTTTCGACAAACTTCAGCCGCCCGTCACCCCTTCTCAATCGCGCCAGCGACGCCTTGCGTTTCTCCTCCTACACTCCACAAAATCGGCCACCCTTTCCTCTCTTCTCCACCCTCCAACCAACCTTTCATTTTCCACCACACCTCCACAACTCAGCGGCTCAAAATCGCCACCAAGCGAAATCATTTCATCCACGATCTCATTCTCCTTAACAACAACCTTCAAATCTCGAACCACGACATCAACACCTCTCCGGTGCCGCCCTCAGTACCACAATGGACCACCACCTCAAGGACATCATTATCACCACCATTTAAATAACCAATAACTTCAGCAGCATCAACACCACTACAATGATCTCACTCGTCACCTCTGCAACACTGCAACAACTTAGTCGGTAATGATTCGGTTCAGATTTTCTTTTGCTTTTTGTTGCATATATTTTGTTTGTGGTACATTTATCGATCGATCGTTTAATTTTTTGCAGTGACTCTGCTGGTATTGTTGATTCTGTAATGTTGTCGTAATATTGTAACCATATTGTAATTGTATTGCGTTACGTGTTTTTGTTTTCGTCATGTCGAAATCGGGCTGAACTTTGAAATCTTGTCAGAATGTCGGTTTTGGTGCTTGTGTAGTTGGCTTTTTTGAATAAATGCTTGATGTTTGATGTTTTTTTAATTTGAACTCGCTTTTGTCAGTAGCTTTCCATTATGACCATACAATATGTCGGTTACGCTATGATTCAATCATGATATGCGTATTCAACATTAGTCGCTTGCTGGATTTTTTGATTCGGTCATGATAGTTTTGATGTTGTAATGTTTGTTTTATGCTGCTTCTCTTTTTTTTCGTTAAATCAAAGTTGATTCTGAAAAATTACGTGCGTTAGCATTGGATTTACTTTTCTGATTCGATTGTGATGAGTGTGCTTTGTGTAACACCCCAATTCCCATCTAGCGTATAAATAATACATAATTAAATCAGAGTGAATAAATAAAATTTTCGACGGAAATAAGGATGCCACATTTGAGAAAAACTTAATTCACCTGCTCATAACTTTGATACATAACACAAAATGGAATAAATAATAATAAGAAACTTTTTCCAACAAAAGGAAAGTTCAGTTATGGAATAAAGCGGAACGATCCATAATTAACTCGTTTTACAAAATAAGTTGTTTCATAACATCAAAATATATATATTCACATATATAAACATAAATAACAAAAATGATTCCCCCGACTCCCGTGCTATGTATCAGAGCAGACACCAAAGATCTTAAGCAAAATGAAGATCTAACTCTTCCACTTGCCTCCACGCCTCTACAGCGGCTAATCTGTACTATGCCATAAAAGCATATTCCAGCAGAAGGGTGAGAAATAACAACAATAATCAAGATTGCATAATAATATGTAATCAGATCATTCACATATACTCTCCAACTCACCCACACCCCACATGTTAACACATATAGCATACAACGGTATCGTATATTCATACACACAAGTTATGACATATATATATATATATATATATATATATATATATATATATATATATATATATAATATATATATACACCAACACATCGCATATATTCATATTCATAGATATGACATATATGTCTCACACCAAAACACAACATATATTAATATTCACAGATATGACATATATGTAACACATCAAAAGTGGTTCGCCAAGAACTCACCACTTCCTGCAGGAAACATGGATACATCGCTATACTCCCCACTGGGCTCACGATGATCTTGTACTACCAACCATAATAATGCAATGCAACTCAATGACACAATGCAATGCAAGTGGTACCACACAACATGGTTCATTCAATCGAACCCGGATAAATCACATACACCCCTACTTGGCAATGATTTATCCCACCACACTCCACAATGGAGTCCGAAATAAATCACATACACTCCTCCTGAGCAATGATTTATCCCCACCACAACAACTCCACAGAGGAGTCCGGATAAATCACATACACTCCTCCTGAGCAATGATTTATCTCCACATGACACATCATGAAATGCACGACACAAATGATGCATAAAACACATGTATAATAACAATTATACATATACACGATCCTCCTGATCACACGTGAGATACACACTCACCGTAATACACAATAGTATTACCACAACTGTCCAATCGACTCAACATAACACATACATAACAAGAATTATGCACAAAACACATGTATATCAATCAGTTATACATATACACGATCCTCCTGATCACTCTAGTACTACTACAACTGTCAAATTAATTCCTCATAATACACCCAATTAAGGAAAATACCTCACGAGGCCTTAATTAGTTAATTATCTAATTAATCGGCCTAAATTTAATATTTAATTAATTCCACCACCAATCCATGGTTCGATAAGTTCTAACACCTACCTCAACCTCTCAGACCAAAAAGGAACCGCATCAGACGTGAAATCGGGAAAGAAATTGTGAAACGGCAAAATTTTGCACTCTCGATGGTCATACGCGTATTGCCCTTGCCCATACGCGTATTGCCTAGCTCGCTCGCCTCCCATACGAGTATTGGCCAAAGTGTTACGCGTATAAGCAGAGACTGATTTCTCCCAAAAATTTCATCTAAAACCCATTACGCGTAGTACCTCCCTCCATACGCGTAATGCCTTGCTCCTTACGCGTACCATTACGCATTTCAGCAGAGGGCAGTGTAGAATGGGTTCCATACGTGTAATGCCATCATTTCGACCTTGCCATACGCGTATTGCCCTTCCCAATATGCGTATTGCCTTACCCATTACGCGTATGGGCAGCGAAAACCCAGAATTTTCCTGCATAATTTCTGCTATGGGTTTCACTCAATTCCCTTCCAAATCTCATCTAAACTTCACTATACTACGAATTAAATACAAAGCAACCTATAACTATCATGTATCAACAATTAGGAACTTGAAATAATGATTTCCACTTAATTTACCATTTCTATCCAACGTTAAAACTCTAACATTTCACCCAAAATTCCAACCAAACATACACATGCATATACATATACAATCAAGTTATAATTGGAACTTCTCACCCTTACCCGATTAATCGCGATTGAAACGGAGATTTTCTTCAATTTTCCTCTTCCTCCTCTTCTCTCTTTTTCCTTCTCTTCTTCTCCTTCATATATATATATATAATACTTATTATATAATATAATCCAACAGGGTAAAATACCTCCAATTGCTATTTTGTCACTTCAACCCAATTGCTCAATTATTAGAGTTACCTTAAATTACTCTCTTGGACTAATAATTATGATCTGCCTCTTTCATTTAATAATAGATCTCTTCAGAGTTCTCCTGTTGCTCTATTGATCCCAATCCGTTAAGGACACTACACCTCTGCGCTCAACTACACACACCCTAAACAGGCCAAACAATTAAAATAACACACGACGATTAAATAAATTAAAATGGGGTGTTACAACTCTCCCCCACTTAAAATATTTTCGTCCTCGAAAATGTAGTTGAGACGAACAACTCCGGATACGACTCTCGCATCCAACTAACCAATTATCATGTCAACATTAGGCACACCAGGAATAACACAACTGACAAACCACTCTGCCAACAGCAACAACAACAACGACAAGATGCAATGCCCATACACTACATTTGACGATTAACTCACGACTCCAAGAATACCCAAGTTACGAACACATAGGTTCACTCTAGAACCAGAATACTACAAGATCGTTACCCCCACCATAGGTAACGCTCTCCTAATTCCCCACATAGGAATTAGCCACTCGCACTCGAACCATCACGATGGAAACGAGGCAACAACAAAAACAAGAATATAAAGTTCCACGACACAACATCGTTTCAACAACCTCTACATAACCATAATACCAACAGCCTTGTCACACCACATTATTACACAATGTTACGATTCACCAATCGAACATATAACCAAAACATCCATCTACATAGTAGCCCATGAATAATATTTAAACCTTTCACCTAAAACTTCCATTCTGAAACGTCTAATGGTCTCATCATTCCTACAGGTTTCCAAGGTTCAACCTATGAACTCTTACAAGTCACACACGCCTATGCGAACTGTGCCACATCACGCTTCCGCTGCGCACTCTGATTACTCGCAACAATCAAATCTACCAATTTCATACCCAACTTCTGACTCTCTCTAATATTCACCAGAAAAATCATAGTTCCTTTCTAATATACCCAACATCACACTCTACAGTGTTATATCACACACCAGACACAAGTCTTTGAACTGCTCAAATAATTCTAATCCTCCGACCATCAAAACAGGCATGCATAATAACTTTCGACTTAACTCATCAGGAATTCCAACCATCCTCGTTGTCTCATACCCTCTTATTTCCGACCAAACAAGTATTCAATATTCTTGTGATTACTAAACACTTCGAACTCCAAACCCTAACAATAATACCCCCAGATTCTCAACATGAAAGTAACCGCAACCATCTTGAAATCATGAATCCTCTATTATCGTAAAGCATAAGCCACAAATTTACCATCTTGCATTAACACACTGACCAAACTTGTCATAGACGCATCCCAATACCTCACAAACGGTTTATTAGGATCACGCAGAATCAAAACTGGAGCCGTAGACAAATTCTACTTTAGCCCTCTCAAACTTCCCTCACAATGAACATCCAAGGCAAACGACTTACCCTTTGCAAGTCAACTGAAGTAACGAAAATGCTAACTTGAAAAAGGCTTCCATAACCTCCTGTAATAACCAACTAAAGTCCAAAAAGTCTCTAATCAACTTAACCGACTTCGGAGCCTCTCATTGTAGAAATGCATCTACTTCCGATGGATCCATAACAATACCATCATCAGAAATCACATATCCAAGAAAACTAACCTTTTTCAACCAAAATTCTCACTTGAATAACTTAGCATAAAAATTCCTTTCTTTTCAACACTTGCAACTCGATCTCAAACACCCTACATCCTCTCCTTCTGATTTTGTAATAGATCATAATATACCCAATGAACACCACTCCGAATCTATCCAATTAAATATGGAAGATACGATTCATATACTCCATCACCATTCCAAACGCATTACTAACACCGAACTACATCACTGAACATTGTAATGCCCAACCAACCCAACCCTCACCCAAACTTGTCCATACTCACATACAAGCTTAATCGAGTAATTAACAACTTATTCCGATGATAACAAACATAACCAGTCACATGAAATTAATCCAAGCCCCAACTCACACAAATTCATCACTCTTATCAAACGTTCCAAACAATTGTGATTCAAATCATCTATTCTTGAAAGTGGACACTTATTCTCGATCATTACCTTATTCAACTATCAGTAATCCCTACACAGTTCCATTCTATGGACAATCCAAATTCTACAATTGCCAACATGTATCAACCATCAACCAAAAAGAACTCTCAAAACTCATCAAAGCTCTAAGTTTTGCTTTCCATAGCCTTAATACCATTACACACATCTTGCTTGTTACTCCATCCGGAAACACATTTGGAAATCACACACCACTGGCAGCCATTCACTGTGGCTTTTCTGTCAATTCCAAATCACTATTATCACAAACATCTTAGTCTCATCTTCTAAGGGTTTTCTACTTACTTAGCAGATATAAACCTTAACTATACACCTTCGTCCAATTTAAGTTCACTCTCTACTCTCTGAGGAGCAACCATCAAAATTCCCGATCGTTCTCCCTCAGAGACATCCCGACCTGACCAACATACCAAAGCCTCTAATCCTCCTCGTCTTCCGATATAAGAATCCTCATCGACTCATCAAAACAATCCGTAATCATTTTCTTAATTCCAAACAATTCATTGCACGCACTATCCAAGCCGGAAAGACACGTCTATTCCATCCAACATAATTATGTCTACTATCAACAAGAGATTAAGGGTGATCAGTTCCTCAATTTGTCAATAGACAGCCGGCAATCATGATGGGGCATAGACCATCGTTACCAGACCATAATAGCATTTCTTACATCTTGTGCACAAATCCTTAGTCGACATAAACCTTACCTCCGCATTCCCTCTGGAATCGGGAATAACACTGTCCAAACAACACTTATAATCTTGCAAACAACAACACACTAGCCAATGCTCCACAACTGAAGCAACTTGAAGAAGCACCAGCTTCTCCCCCACTTATCTCACTCTTACTCCTGAAAACAAAAGACTAGAAAACCAGAAAGCACTGACAGTGTTTCACACACATATCACAAACTAAGGAACAAACAACACCGACAGTATTCAACTGTCATGCCTCACCGACTCAACAACTTGGCCGGACGGACTGACCTGCTCTAATACCAATTGTAACACCCCAATTCCCATCAAGCGTATAAATAATACATAATTAAATCAGAGTGAATAAATAAAATTTTTGACGGAAATAAGGATGCCACATTTGAGAAAAACTTAATTCACCTGCTCATAACTTTGATACATAACACAAAATGGAATAAATAATAATAAGAAACTTTTTCCAACAAAAGGAAAGTTCAGTTATGGAATTAAGCGGAACGATCCATAATTGACTCGTTTGACAAAATAAGTTGTTTCATAACATCAAAATATATATATTCACATATATAAACATAAATAACAAAAACGTTTCCCCCGACTCCCGTGTTACGTATCAGAGCAGACACCAAAGATCTTAAGCAAAATGAAGATCTAACTCTTCCACTTACCTCCACGCCTCTACAGCGGCTAATCTGCACTATGCCATAAAAGCATATTCCAGCAGAAGGGTGAGAAATAACATAAATAATCAGGATTGCATAATAATATGTAATCAGATAATTCACAGATACTCTCTAACTCACCAACACCCCACATGTTAACACATATAGCATACAACGGTATCGTATATTCATACACACAAGTTATGACATATATATATATATATATAAACACCAACACATCGCATATATTCATATTCACAGATATGACATATATGTCTCACACCAAAACACAACATATATTCATATTCACAGATATGACATATATGTAACACATCAAAAATGGTTCTTCAAGAACCCACCACTTCCCGCAGGAAACATGGATACGTCGTTATACTCCCCACTGGGCTCACGATGATCCTGTACAACCAACCATAATAATGCAATGCAACTCAATGACACAATGCAATGCAATGCAATGCAATACAATGCAAGTGGTACCACACAACATGGTTCATTCAATCGAACCCGGATAAATCACATACACCCCTACTTGGCAATGATTTATCCCACCACACTCCACAATGGAGTCCAGAATAAATCACATACACTCCTCCTGAGCAATGATTTATCCCCACCACAACAACTCCACATTGGAGTCCGGATAAATCACATACACTCCTCCTGAGCAATGATTTATCTTCACATGACACATCATGAAATGCACGACACAAATGATGCACAAAACACATGTATAATAACAATTATACATATACACGATCTTCCATATCACACGTGAGATACACACTCACCGTAATACACAATAGTATTACCACAACTGTCCAATCGACTCAACATAACACATACATAACAAGCATTATGCATAAAACACCTGTATATCAATCAGTTATACATATACACGATCCTCCTGATCACTCTAGTACTACTACAACTGTCAAATTAATTCCTCATTATACACCCAATTAAGGAAAATACCTCACGAGGCCTTAATTAGTTAATATCTAATTAATCCGCCTAAATTCAATTTTTAATTAATTCCACCACCAATCCAAGGTTCGACAAGTTCTGACACCTACCTCAACCTCTCAGACCAAAAAGGAACCGCATCAGACGCGAAATCGGGAAAGAAATCGCGAAACGGCAAAATTCTGCACTCTCGCTGGTCATACGCGTATTGGCCTTGCCCATACGCGTATTGCCCAGCTCGCTCGCCTCCCATACACGTATTGGCCAAAGTGTTACGCGTATGAGCAGAGACTGATTTCTCTAAAAAATTCCATCTAAAACCCATTACGCGTAGTACCTCCCTCCATACGCGTAATGCCTTGCTCCTTACGCGTACCATTACACATTTCAGCAGAGGGCCGTGTTGAATGGGTTCCATACGCGTACTGCCCTCATTTCGCCCTTGCCATACGCGTATTGCCCTACCCAATACGTGTATTGTCTTACCCATTACGCGTATGGGCAGCGAAAACCCAGAATTTTCCTGCATAATTTCTGATATGGATTTCACTCAATTCCCCTCCAAATCTCATCTAAACTTCCCTATACTACGAATTAAATACAAAGCAACCTATAACTATCATGTATCAATAATTAGGAACTTGAAATAATGATTTCCACATAATTTACCATTTCTATCCAACGTTAAAACTCTAACATTTCACCCAAAATTACAACCAAACAAACACATGCATATACATATACAATCAAGTTATAATTGGAACTTCTCACCCTTATCCGATTAATCGCGATTGAAACAGAGATTTTCTTCAATTTTCCTCTTCCTCCTCTTCTCTCTTTTTCCTTCTCTTCTTCTTCTTCTTCTTCTTTTCCTTCTTTCTCCCTTTTTCTTTTCTAACAAATATATATATATATAATACTTATTATATAATATAATCCAACATGGTAAAATACCTCCAATTGCTATTTTGTCACTTCAACCCAATTGCTCAATTATTAGAGTTACCTTAAATTACTCTCTTGGACTAATAATTATGATCTGCCTCTTTCATTTAATAATAGATCTCTTCAGAGTTCTCCAATTGCTCTATTGATCCCAATCCGTTAAGGACACTACACCTCCGCGCTCAACTACGCACACCCTAAACATGCCAAACAATTAAAATAACACATGATGATTAAATAATTTAAAATGGGGTGTTACACTTTGTGTTAGCACTTTGCTGTTATGTTTTTGTTTACGTGAGACATTTTGATTCTGTGGTCGTCGCATTTAACTCACATATGTACACGTTATTGGTAGTTTAACATAGCGTCAATTTGTGTTTTCTTCGCTATTGTGTTTTGTGACGTGACATTACTTTCATTATAATCCAATACGTTGCGTCATGTGTTGTTCATATCTGATTTGATTGCGATGATCGTGCTTTGCACTAGCATTTTGTTGTTTTATTTAGGGTTAATACATATTTTAGACCCTGCCATTTGGGGCGAATTCGAAAAAGGACCCTGTAAAAAAAACACAGATTTCATCCCTGCCTTTTAAAGATTCTCTTCTTTTGGTCCTTAAATGAATCTGGTCAACTTAAATGCTGAGTTGGACATTACAGCTTGGCATTTTTATTTTTTCATAGTATACGTGTAATATATATGTGTCAAATATATTACAACACATATATGTTCAGAAGGCTTAGGAGCTGCAATTTCATTTACCCCCCTGAAACCTAGAATAGAAACCAAGCGTCTTCTTCGTCTTCTCCAAGCTGTCGTTCGTTCGTCACCCATTGCTAGTGTTTTGAGGTACGTTTTTTTTCTTTCATCAGTTTATCGTCTTCTCCAAGTTGCGATTTCAGTTTTTTTCATCTTCTGCAATTCCCATTATTGATGTTTGAAAACCACTTTCAGGTATGGTACTGTTCAACTTAATCATTCACCACGATGGAGAGTTTGTTCGTGAGAGCTTTGTTTTTTACAGAGGAGGTGTTGAAAACATTGTTAGTGGCCAAGACACATACACATGGTCGTATTTTGAAGCTTTGAGTTTACTAAGGGAGTGTGGTTTTGATGGTAGTGGTGTTCGAATGTGGAGAAAGATTGAAGGGATTGATGAAGGTTTCTTCCACATAACTGATGATGAACACGTTACAGAGATTGCGAAGCATTCTATATGTCACAATGTTGATGGACACATATGGGGGAGCACAATGTTGTGGACAATTCAAAGAGGGTCCTCACTCCAAACTATGCAGATGTTGGTGAAGATAGTCAGCATAACAGTGAGGATGAATCTCTAGGTGTCGGATTTGAAGATAGTGAGGAAGAAAGAGTCAATGACGAAAATGAAGGCTTTGTGGTTGTGGAGGTTGATAAACCAAAACAAGGTAACAGGGTTGAAATCGGTGGTAGGAAATACAGGTACAAATTAAAAGCTAACAAGGAGTCTTCAACTGTAAGGTCTCCCAAAAAAATTAGATTGGTTGTTCCTTCTAATGTCATGCATGGGAATTCTAGTACATCAAATCCTGTTGGAGAATATGGTGCTTATGAAAGTGAGGAGCTTGGCAGCTCAGACCCAGATGATAGTGATAAGGAAAGTATGCCTAAATATGAGAAGTTTATAGGGGATTTGCTTAACAAGGACTTTGAGTTCAAACTAGGTCTGGAGTTTAACTCTCTTGTTGAATTTAAGGATGCCATTAGAGAATGGTCTGTTTGAAATGGTAGAGAGATTAGGTTTGTTAAAAATGAAAGTACTAGGGTAAGGGTGGTGTGTAGAGGTAAATGTGGTTTTTTGGAACTTTGTAGTAAGGTGGGTGACAAACACACTTTTCAAATAAAGACTTGGGTGGGGTCACATACTTGTGCTAGGGTTATGGATAATAAGTCAGGCAGCTCAAAATGGGTATCCAAGATTGCAGTTGAAAAGAGGCAGTCAATTGACAAGGTTAAAGTCTCAGATCTAATGGCTGAACTTAGGACCAAGTTTTCAGTTGGTATTACCAAAGGAAGAGCATGGAGGGCCAAGCACAAAGCTGAGGAAATCATTGAAGGTAACTCAACTAAGCAATATTCTTTTTTGTGGAGTTATGCAGCTAAACTTAGGAAGCAAAATATTGGGAATACAGTGAAAATTAATGTTGAGAGACCAATTCCAACATTACCACCAAGGTTTGGCAGTTTCTACTTCTGTTTTGATGGATGCAAGAAAGGGTTTCTTAATGGTTGCATACCATTTATTGGTGTGGATGGGTGTCACTTGAAGACAAAGCATGGTGGTCAACTACTTATTGATGTGGCTAGGGATCCTAATGACCAGTACTTTCCTTTAGTATTTGGTGTTGTGAAAACAGAGATAAAGGAAAGTTGGAGGTGGTTCTTACAACTACTTATGGAAGACATTGGGCAACACAGGAGATATGTATTCATATCATACCAACAAAAGGTATGAATAATGTATACCAACAACTACTTATGTATCTTAGTAGTTCCATGTTCTTATCATACCAACAATTTGTATTTCATAATTTCAGGGTCTTGTAGCTGTGTTTGAAGAGATGTTTGAGTTCATTCAACATAAAATATGTTTAAGACACTGATATGCAAACTTCAAAAAAAAATTGGTGGAGGCAGTGCAGTTAGAGATCTCATGATGGGAGCTGCAAAAGCAACCTACTATCAAGCTTGGGAGAAGAAGATATCTGAGCTAAGGCAGTTGGATAAGAAGGCATGGGAATGGCTTATGGGTGTCCGAACAAAATTATGGTGTAAGCATGCATTTAGTTTCTATCCAAAGTTTGATGTTCTGATGAATAACATTAGTGAGTCTTTCAATAGCACTATATTGCAAGCTAGAGATAAGCCAATTATCACTATGTGTGAATGGATTAGGAATTATCTTATGAATAGGGTAGTTGTAAACTTAGCTAAGTTAGACAAGTGGAAACATAAGATAATGTCTATGCCTAGGAAAAGGTTAGACAAGGAGGTGCTGATGAGTGGCCACTGGGTTCCTACATGGAGCATTGGGATGATATGGCAGGTAAACCATACATTTGATGGTCATCAATTCATTGTTGATCTTAGTAAAAAAACATGTACATTCTATTTTTGGGAACTTGTGGGCATTCCATGTAGACATGCCAATGCTGCTATGAGTTATCAGAAGTTGGATCCATAATATTATGTGGATGACTGCTATAGTAGGGAAACATATAGTAAGTGTTATTCATACAATGTGAGTCCTACTAATGGCATGGATATGTGGCCCAAGGTAGATGTTGAGGAAATGCTTCCACCATCATTTAAGAAAGGTCCAGGTAGACCTAGGAAGCTTAGGTTTAGGGAGGTTGATGAAACTGGTTCTAGAATGAGAAGGTCTGGTGTTAGTTACAGGTGCACTAAGTGTGACAAGATTGGTCACAACTCAAGAAAATGTCAGAGCACAGAACAAAACCCTGATGCATTGAAGAGAGAGGTTTGTGTTTTTTGTCTTTTGGATCAATATTTGTCTTTATGCTTGTCTTTATGATGTCTGTTTTTAATGTTAGCTTGTCATGTTTGTCTCAGAGAAAAACACCTAGAAAAAGTGGAAAGATGAATAAGCCTGCAGTGGATGAGCCTCAAGTTCATGAGCCTGCATTTGGTGAGCAACCAGTAGACAAGCCTGCAATGGATAAGCCACAAATTGATGCACCTGCAATGGATGAGCCTGCAGTGGGTGAACCTGCAGTGGGTGAACCTGCAGTGGATGAGCAACCAATTGACTATTTTCATGGTGAATTTGATGCATCCAGAGAAATAATTGTGACCTCAATTGAGGTTGAGCTGCAGTCCTCTCAGGTTGTAAATCCAACCCCTAAGACTACTGAAACAACTGTTACTGCTAAGAAGTCTCCCAAAAAGAAACAAAGGGTCTCCAAACAGAAGAAGTCCAACACAAAAAAAAAAAAGACTTCCATTTAATGTTTGTAGTTTATATCTTGTTTTGATCCTTGTAATGCACATAATGTGCTGAGGATGATGTTTGTACTGCACATAAAGTGCTTAGGATGATGTTTGTACTACACATAAAGTGCTTAGGATAATGTTTGTAATGCACTTGTTGCACCTTATGTTGACTGGTATTGCAAGTGTTTTTGGGTGTCTACTTAATGTTGATTGTTATTGAAAACTATTAGAAAGTGTTGTTTGACTGTTATTGCACCTTATGTCAACCTGGTCTTAGACTGCATACTGATATGGTCTTCGACTGCATACTGACCTGGTTTTTGACTGTTATCATCAAACATTTCAATGCCTTAATAGACTGCATATTCAACTGGCATTAGAGTGTTCTATTCAAACTGGGTTTAGAGTGCACATTATTGTACTTCTTTAACTGGTTTTACAGTGTTCTATTCAAACTGGTTTAAGAGTTCACATAGAGCATTCCAAACATAAGAAACATTCCAAGCTTATAAGAGTACATACTGAATTGATATTAAAGCATATTGAACTGATATTGGAGAACTTTTATTGTGCATATTGAACTTATATTGGAGCACTTTTAGTGTGCATATTGAACTTAACTGATATTAGAGCATATTGAACTAATATTAGAGTACTTTTTGTGTACTTACTGAACTGGTTTTAGTGTGCATATTAGAGCTAACATTAAAGTGCATATTGAACTGATATTGAAAACTCGTATTCAAGATTTCTCCAAACCAACTAATTTCATTTAACATTCAAAATTAACAAAGGATGTCATTCTTATCATTACAAGGGAATCAAACATTCATATCATTACATTCTACATTTTACACAACACTACAGCAAAAAATAACCAAGATACAACAAAAACAAAAGTAAGTGTTTGAATGGTCTTCTGATCTTTTGCACCCTTCATCTTTAGTTTCTTGATTTTCTTGTTCTGCTTCATATCCACTTTCAAGTTTAGACATTCAGAGCAACCTCCATCGAATCTAGGTTCAGCATGCTTTCCTTGATACAGTTCATCATCCCAATGAAATAGATGACAATCATCAACATTCTGGAAAAATAAGAGAGGAGATGAACAAAAGAAGAGAAAAGATTTTTACATACTGTCGCTCCCAAAAATTGGATTCGCATCCAATCGTCAGTACAAACGCAGAGTGGCGCAGAAAACATAGAGTCGCCAGCAATGTGTATTTATCCCAAGAGAGGGAAAGGAAACACTGCATAAACCTAAAGAGAAAGGGGGAAAGACATGGTCATCGCAACCATAGTCCGAGTTCGGGAGTCGGTTATGCGAGGGGAAGGTGTTAGCACCCTATGCATCCATCGTACTCGATGGGATCCACGCTTGTTGTCTAAATGGAGGGTGAGCTGTCCTACTATCTATGGCTGAACAAAAGAAAACGGGGATGGGGGTGACTAAGATGGACTCGTTAGGACATATTCGATGCCAGAGTCAACGTAGTTCGGACGGGAACTGTGGGGGAAGGTTCCTCGCCAAGACAATCGCTGTCTTGTGCCTACATATCCTCAATCGGACGAGAGAGAGGAATCAGAGCTAATGTAGTTCGTGGGTACGACCACGAATTGGTAAGTGTTTTTTATGAGCGACGTTAAGTTCGCGTCCGGCAGTGAGGGACGATGCCTGTTTGCGACTTGACAGAAAACAACGTGCCCTTTTTTGAAAACGGTCTGGAACCAACAATCCCGAAGGATAAAAAAGGTTTGAATTTATTTTGGTGTTTTTTAGACAGAAGTGTTTTTTAAGTTAGTTCATAACTTGCACTGCACCAAAGTCTAGGGCACAGGGATGAATACTTAACGCATCGTCCCAAGACAGGACGCCCGCTAAGCACTCTAGAAAGATGAGAGGAAGCCCCTCATTTCTCATTCCCCACACTTAAGGCTCGTGCGCAATACACTTTATCTTTATTAAGTGTTTTCAAGAAGTTTTGAGATAAGAAGAGAGAAGACACAAAGGTAACTCTAAAGGAGAACTAAGAGTCCTAATGTTATCATGCATGGGTGTCCTATGGTTAGTGAGGCTTAGGAGAGACAACTACCTAAAACCTAATGCTAATCCTACTCCAAGCTTAATCAAAAATTAAGTTGGACTAGGTAGCTCTAAAGGGAGAGAATCCAAGACTTAAACAAGTCTTGAGATTCATGGGAGAAAGAGAGTGAAAGAGAAGAATGAGAAAGAGAAGGATGAGGTAAGAAATAAGATAGGGCAGCAAGCACATCATATCAAGTACATCCAACTCACATCAATGAACAAATCTCAAAGATCATGCAAAACATCTCAAGTAAGCATGCAAAGGTAATCATGAAAGAATGCAAGCATACTTATATGAAATGCACAATTAAGCACCAATGAACTTCATACCAAGATGAAATGAGAAAGGTAAGATGAAGATGAAACCAAATCAGAATCAAGATCATATCATCATCAACAACTCATATGTGCAAAAGAGATTCACATCATGAAACAATATGCACCAAAGAAGTCCACAAAAGGAAAGGTAATGATATTCATCATACAATTCAAACCAAATGCATTTAACTATGCTCAAGTGAAATGAAAACCAAGTAAGGAACTCAAGGGGCAGTAGCATATGCATCAATATCATATCAAAACCAAACTCAAGTCATACAAGTCCAAACATCAAGCAACACCTTCAAGACATGTACCAAAGTAATCCACAAATAGAAACTTAAAGTTCAAGCCCTTAAAACATACCCAAACATGATCCACAAATTGCAAAATTTTGTCACAAGGGACCTTAACCAGGGGTAAACATCATATGAAATGCTCATACAAAGAATCAAGAAGAAACTCAAGCAAATAGGCATGGCAAGTCAACTTGTGTAAAGAGATGTCAAGATATAATCATACATAATTCACTTAAGCACAAATGATCAAACATATATCAAATGACATTCAAAAATTGTGAGATTAAAACACAAATGACCTAAGTCAGAAGCCAATCACATGTCAAAATATCTCACAAAAATTCATAAGTTAAGCACCTCAAACAAATGAGCAAAGATCACATAAGAAACATGACTCAATATGAAAAAGAGAGGGACTAAAATGCAATATGAAATGATTTTAAAAAAGTGATAAAAATGTTTTTAAGGACCTCAAGATGTCCTCTGAATTATGCAAAAATAATGGGATGCAAATCATATATAGATGATGAGAACAAAAATCAACAAGGCAGGGTGTGCATATATGAAACAATCCAAAAAGAAATTAATTCAAACAATTAATTCAGATGCACAAAATAAAATAAAAATGGAAAATAAAATTTGACAAAATTTTATAAAACCCTAAATATGCTTCATGAATTTTTTTGGGATTTTTGGATGCATTTAATTAATTTTAAAAATTAAAAATGGAAATGCAACAATTAAATAAAATAAAAATAAAATAAAGAAACCCAGGGGTGCAACCAGCAAATAATACACGTTCAAAATGTTGGGCTGGATCAAAGGAGGGTGTGAAAAGCAAAGAAGCCCAAAGCGCTTCTCACCCTAGACTCAGAGTCAACCTTTTTGACTCTATCATTGCCATCAGATCAATCCAACGTGCCACACGTAGTCAACAAAACCAAAATAAACCAGATGAAAGGCTCAGATTAACACGCGCATGATAATTAACATAGGGAGCCATACAACAATCACCATCTGAACAAAATACAACTCACGTGAGGAGCACACCACCATTTTAATGTGTTGGCACAAAGAGAAACGTTAGATCAAATCAACGTGCAAGATCAAATCAACAAATAAAAAATTATGCAAGATGTAAGGCGCAGATCCATGGTACATGATAACTAGCATGGAGTGGCACACACGCACATCAAATAAAACAAAAGAAAATTAAAGAAGTGGCACAATATGGACGCTCAGATCAAACACATCAATGGCCAGGATTACGCCTCCTACCTTGAGACCTCAGGTGGCCTGAAACAAAACCAGGTGCCGGAGCCCTAGCTCCGGTCACCTTCTCCGGCGACCTACACGTCATACTTTTCCAGAAATTGCAAACAAGTACACCGTCTTGACCAGAATTCAACAAGGACTCCATATATGCAATTAGTTTCATCAAACAGTAAACACACAAGCCAAATCGAACAGAATAAGTTTGGATCTAAAAACTTAAATCTCAAAATTCAAACAATCCACACGTCCAAACTCAAAACTAAATAGATCAGCATCATCAGTGAACATCATAGATCATTTTGCAAGCAAGAAAAACAAGTTACACGATCATGAAAAGTATGCTAATCTGAAAACTGTAGAGCTCGAAATACACTAAGAACTCCTTCCAAAAGCTGCAGATCTTTCTCTTTTGAGCTCTATTTGCAAAATAAATGCAAATAGAGGCTTGAAATTGGCTGGATCTAAGGTTTTGAACTTGAGCAACTTGAACACGAACTTGATGAAATCCTCACTCTAAGCTCAAACCAATGGTAGATTCTTGTTCCTCTCACCACACTGATCAATAATGTGCAAAGAAAACTTCAAAAACTCTCAAGAGAAGAGAGATTCGAAGAGAGAAAAGTTTGGAGGTGAAAATGGATTCTGAGAAAATGAGGGTGCATGGCCTAGCTTTGTGTGTGTGAGTAAGCTTATATACTCTCCATTAGACCTCTCATCATGATTAGCAATTGATTAAACCCCTGATTAGTGAGTTTTGAGTGGTTTTGCAATTTTGCAATTTGTGTTCAATCCCTTAATTTACTCGTGCACCTTCATGCTTTTCATGATGGATACCTCACACTTGACTTGCTGATCACTTTTCAAAAACAATTGGGCCTTGAATTTGCTTGGATAATGAGATTTTGATCAATTTGGAAATTGTTTATTTGTTAAATACCACATGAATAAGGCATGGGTAGGCATGAGGTAAGGGTCCAAAATGCTCCTCTTGACTTGTACTTTGATGATATAACATGACTTGAAGCAATTGGATACATTACAAGTCCTTTTGAGTGAAAACACAAATGATGTAAAGTTGGTACATGTGAAAAGCCCTAAAACACACTTTGCCTTGCCTTAGCCATAACCTGAGTTTCACAAATGCTATGGAGATGTTCTAGTACTTGTTGGAAAGGGGAGAAAAAGATCTTCAACTTTCATGTTCGAGTAAAATTCATTTGAAACTCCTTTGATGATGAAAAGTCAAGTTGAATGTGATGTAAAAATTGCCAAAAATAGAAAGTTCCCATTATAGGTCATTTCCAAATTTAGTAACTTTTCCACAAACTCTTGATTCTTGATGAATGGTATGAAACTTGACCCTTGAAGACCATATGAGGATGTGAGACCTTGAAAACCATGAAAAGAACCTCAAAATTCCACAGTTGACTTCCCCTTTCACTGGTGACTTTTCTTGGTTCACAAGCAATTGAATCCTTGAACATTCTTCACCATAAACCATCAACCAAACCCTCATCTATGAATACATGTAAGCATAAAGACCTCATGACACCATGCTTGAATGCACAAAGCCCTCCAAGAAGTCCTTTTGATTCACAAACCCTAATTGGTCCCTCTGGTTAGGAGGGAATGATTCACTTGATTCACTTGACACCTTGAGGCTTGAGACTTGAGAATATGGACCAAGTACCTTGATCCCTTGCTAAGAACCAATGCTATGCACAATGCAAATGCAAGGAATGAAAAGAAACATAAGCCAGTTAGTATATAAACAAAAGGGAAAATTTTGAGGTGTTACACATACCCCCCAAAATTTAAACTTCCAATATCTTCTTCCTGGGTTTAAGCTTGATTTTGAAACATGGATTCTCATGGGAAGCTCGTGGCCACAAACCGGTGGTTTTCTCGCAATGCACGTGTAGCATGAACTCGCGCTTCCACTCATTGTCTTGTTTTGATGAAGATACGAGCTGAATTCAAAATTTGGGAGAGACATTAACCCTAGCTGTAAACAAAATTTGGGAAAGGAAGAAGAAGACTGAAACCTATCCACAAAAAACATATATTTGACACATGTATATTACACGTATACTATGAAAAAAAAAATGTCACGCTGTAATGTCCAACTCAGTATTTAAGTTAACCAGATTCATTTAAGGACCAAAAGAAGAGAATCTTTAAAAGGCAGGGATGAAATCTGTGTTTTTTTTTACAGGGTACTTTTTCGAATTCGCACTAAATGGCAGGGTCTAAAATTTGTATTAACCCTTTTATCGTTTAAATGATATTTTAATTTTTGTGTTGACAGCTTTGTATTGCATGTCCTCACGTTACGTTAGCTTATTTCACATCCTCACATTATGTCTGCGTAAAATAACTTGTTTTCCTTTGATACATGCTTCCCAAATAGAAACTTTATTAAACTTTAGGAGACCTTTGACAAGATCAAATTTAGATAAAGTTAAAATATTTTTCATACTTACATGACCAAACCTTATATGCCCTAACCAATTGTCTTTTTCTATGGTTAAGAAGCCTGATTCAGATGAGAAGTAATCTAAGTATATCGTGTAAAGATTTTTTTTGTCTTATTCCAAAAAAGAGAATTTTGTTAGATGATGAAATTTTTTGCTATGCAATAATTTTGATGGAAATTGACTTCATAACAATTGTCACGTATTATACAAATGCATAGTAAGTTATGTTTCAATCTTTCAACATAATAAATATTATTTATAAAACTAAAACCATTCTTACCTATAGATCTTATACCTTTTATTTCTGTTTTGTCATTGTTTTCAAAGGTTATGGATCGTCCTTCTTTATCTCTAAGTGATATGAATCTTTCTTTGTCCTTCTTTATCTTTAAGTGATATGAAGCTTTCTTTATCTCCTATCATATGTCTTGAGCATCTACTATCCAAATATAAAAGTTTTTTCTTGAGTGTTAGAAGACACACTTGTACTATGTGTTAGTAAATTTTTTGATACCCATAAGATTTTGGGTCCTTGATTGTTAGAGTTTACAAAAACAAATTTTTTCGAGTTATTAATTTCAAAGGGATGTCTTTTCCTTTTTAAAGTAACAGTTTGATTCAAAATGATTAGTTTTTTTTTGTTGCAATGGCGACATCTCCTTTTAATGATACATTTTTCTTTTGAATGACCTTATTTCTTAGAGTGTGAACTATTTTTATGGTTGTTTTGCTGAGGAAGGAAGAAGTTTTCATAAATCTTTTGATTTTTCAAATTTTTTAAAATCTAAACCTGCGTTATCAAAAACACCAGATTGAGAACTTGTGATTTTTTTTTAAAAAGATTCAATAGATTTCACAAAGCTAGTTATATCACTTGTTAGGGACTCCACTTTGTTTTCGAGAAGCTTGATCTCGTTTTCTTTTTCAAAAATCTTATGACCGTTTGGCTGTTTGATTTTTTCTTCAAAATATTTTGATGTAAGGTCAAACTTTAATGAGTCTTTTGCAAATATACATTTTGAGTTAAAATTTATGAATCTTCTAAAAAACTATCAAATATTATTTCCATTTCTTTACAAGTATGACAATGTTTGGATGTATTTATCTCTTCATAATCTGAATAGTCATTAGACAGAGATTTTCATCTTGATCCTTAGCTTGTGAATTTGAGTTTTCGAAATCATCCCATGATCCCATCATTGATTTCTTTTTAGAAAGAAATATTTTTTTGAGTTCTTTTACCTTAAAGACATTCAGTTTTAAAGTGAACTAGTTTGTTACATCGACAACGTCAAAAGACTTTTCGCATACTAAGAAACAGATAAAATCTCAAAACCTTGTCGGACGGACCGACTTACTCTGATACCACTATGTAACACCCTAAACCCCGACTCTTAATATAAAAGAGATTTTTCACTACTACGGATGCTATGCAAAACAAAACATGTAACTTCATGAACATTTTTCAAAACTCACAGCAGAAAACTCTAATAATCCTCATAATATCAAATAATAAATTAAAGCAACCACTCAACACAAATAAACTCCAAATGACAACTAAAAACAATCAATGTGCCCCATTACCGATGTTACAAACCATAACATATAAAATCGACTAAAATGTCGATAAATATAAAATAATTGAAGAGAGCTCCAAGGCCATCTTCCACTCACAAGCAATTACTCCTGTTGAGTATATGTACAACAATTGCACAAAGCCAACAAACAAACGAGAAAGGGGAGAGAATACACCTTACAAATGATAAAGGTGAAAATTAGCAACAGGAATGTAATAATGACAATCACAATTATATCATTTACATAAATCACAATCACAACTCAAGTAATAATGCAAATGCTAATGCCATCGACTCCTTCAATAAAAATGCATGTGGTACCGGATTTCTGGGGTCAGAGGTATGTTACTAATTGTCCATGTCTCCGGTTCCTCTTGAACCGTGTCACTCTCTGGATGTGAGACTGCCATGGTTCCTATCTGAACATGATCATCAATGGACTGAAGTTCTACCTATCTTCAAAATACATGTATGCATGACTATGTACAAATGCAAGCATACAACTCAACAATCGTCAAAATATCATCATAAAAAACATCATCATCATCATAAGATCATCATCGTCAAAATATCATCAAAAGTAAGGTTCCACTCTTGAATCAAAACATTCTCAATCACAAGCTGTCACTGTAATCCCTCTGGGTTACTATTATCCAAGAATATAGTTTTTAAAATCATTATTTTTCATCTCAAATAGAGTACAATTATACTATTACTCAACAACTCAAAACTCATCAAAACCTCAAAAATAACTCAAAAACACCTCAAAATCTCTCATCTCTCTAATTGACTCTAGAGTACTTAATAGTACACTAAAATTTTCAAAAATGCACTAAGAAAAACTCTTCACAATTGATAACTCTTCTAACTCTAAGGGCTGACACTTAAACTCAAATTACTCAAAAGTGACTCTAAGGGTACCAAAAGGATACAAACGTAAAAATTGCTCAAAAATCACCAAAAAAATTTTCGAACTCAAAAAATGGCCAAAAAATCTTGAGCATCCTGGAACCGTCGCCGGAACGAAATTGTCGCCTCTCGCCTGCCACCACCTACCGCAACCGTTCGGCCCCCTCGCTGTCTTCCAGCCAACCCGACCCGCGGCGCGCCACTCCCAGGTCACTGTCTCGTGTTGTGGCTCGTCGCTGCGACACTCATAACGCAGCTCCGAACACCTCCGTCACTGCCGCCTGGCGCGGCCTGATGCCACGACACAGTTGTACGGCTCCGATCGCCATCGCCCATAGCTTTTCGGTGTGACCCGACTGCCATGTCAAGCGCGGCTCGCCGCCTTGACCACACCTGACCGGTGCGGCCGCTCAATTATGCGTCACCCCGTGCCCCCACCCCCATGAAGCCTGATTTCTAATTTTTCGATTTTTGTGCAAAAGTCTGATATTTTATTTTTGTGAAAAAGTTCAGCTTTGGAAAATTTTAGGTTTTTTGACATTGGGAAAATTTAAGGGAAAAATAGGCTGTAAGACTTTGGAATTTGGTAAAACATCTTGTGTGGTTTTCGAAAATATTTTGTAAACACAACCAATAGAGTCGTTAAAAAATTACACATAACTCACAATTCTATTACCAACAATGTTACAACCAAACAGACAATCATATCTGTAACACCCTATATTCCCCACGCATTATTATACAAAAAAATTAGAGTATTGAGACAATCAAATAGGATGTCAGACATTCTCTTTTCAAAACATGCCTTCCCTGTAACACTTTTTCAAATAAAAACAATAGTCAACACGTTCACTTAGGGTGTCATCGCATGCTCACCTTCACTTAGCGTATCATTGCAGCGAAATTTCTCATAATAAAGCATGCATTAACTAAATCATTTAAACTTCTAATGCACTTTATGGCATAATCAACTCATAAATGAAATCTTCTCAAAACATAGAAATATCAAACATGAGAGTATACAATAACTCTCTAGCGGACATGCATCTTGACACAACCCTTATGATGCATGACCATATCATCAAATCAATGTGTTAAGACCCCTCTCTGATCCTAATATAAATGCATTGATAACTCATGGATTCCCCTCTCTGGATTATATCACACAAAAATAACAAAATGCATATTATCAATCAACAGTGCAACACAAGCATGCTAATAAATCATCTCAACAAAATTATATTTTCAAACATGCAACAATAAAAAAACATAACTCATAATAATCCATATTCATAACATTCCCATATTTCATACTTATTCTCAATTCTTAACATCTCGTCATAACACATATTTCAAACATTTCGCATAACTAGACATTTACTCGATCAAATAATTTTAATAATCATTCTCATGAAATACTCATTTTATCATAAGACATTCAGCCTCTGAAATTATTACCAATTGATAGTAATTCACTTTAGTTTTCCAATGATACGAACCGTGCCTCTACCCGTGTCACGAAACTCAAGCTACGACGAAAATAATTGGAAACGGAAAAATTAGAATTTCTGGAAAACACAACAGCTGTAACCATTTAATCAAAACCTGTTACCAGTTACAATCACGAAAGCTTCAAAAAAAATTTATCAGTTCATCTATAACCAGTTACGCCAACGCGTTAACCAGTTACCGCTGTACAGAAACAAAAAAAAATGTGTTTTTCAACATTGGAAGACCTCCGGAACTCCGATTTCGATTCCGTAAAAACTCTCAATCTCAGAATTAGACATACAATGATTATCCCATGATTAAACCAAACTTAACACATAAAATCCATTATTTTCATGAAAATGTTTAATTTGTAAAACCTTCGATAATGCAACAATGGTGGAAAAACATCAAGTATCAAAACATAAAAAATTAGTCATGAACAGTGCACAAATTCATCAATTATTACTGGCAATTTTCATTATACAATATGAATTCATCCACAACATACACCCTATTAGAGGTTAATGACTCCTCTACCATACCCCTCATGTATAAGCCCTATTGGAAGTTATTCTCCTCCCATTAATTTTTCCTCAATTCTCACTTTCACCCCAAAAGTCTATTTTCCTTTTAATTAATTAAATCTAGTAAATTATTATAACTAAAATAATTTCTAATAATTATGGCCCACTTCTCCTTGTTACCTACAACTATCTGTATACCCTTAATTAAATAGTACATACCCCTACTCCCAAATTTAATTAATCAGTTATAATTAACTAAATACGCAAAACATAATAATTCAAATAATTATATATTTCAAGAATTAGGGTGTTACAACTCTTTCCCGTTTAATGAATTATCGCCCTTGAAAATTACCTTAAACAAAGAGAGTCAGATACGACTCTCTCATTTGACTCTCCAGCTCCCAAGTCACGTTTCCACCAGCTGGTCCTCCCTAAGCTACCTTCACCAAGGTAATCTCTTTACTATGCAACTACTTCACTTCGCGTTCCTCTATCCGTAGAGGCAATGCCTCAACAATCAAGTTATCTCTCACCATCACATCATTCACTTGGACCACATGAGACGGATCTGGAATGTATTGCCTCAACTGAGACACATAAAACACATCATGATGATTAGCAAACGACGGTGGTAAGGCAATCCGATAGGCTACCTCTCATGTCCTTTACAAAACTTGGTATGGACCAATGAAATGCGGAGTGAGCTTTTGAGACTTCAAACCTCGACCAACACTAGTTATTAGAGTAACTCTAAGAAACACATAATCACCCTCTTGGAACTCAAGTGCTTTCCTCCTTTAGTCTTGGTAACTCTTCTGGCGACTCTATGAAGCTCTCATCTTCTCTTGAATCATTTTAATCTTCTATGCCATCTGTTGGATAATCTCAGGTCCAATTACAGAACTCTCTCGCGATTCATACAACCACAAAGGTGTCATACACCTTCTACCATACAACGCCTCAAACGGTGTCATTCCGATATTCAAATGGAAACTGTTGTTGTAGGTAAACTCTATCAACGGTAAAAATCCATCCCAAGCACCTCCTTCCTCGAGTACACAAGCTTTCAACAAGTCTTATAAATATTGGATAGTCTTCTCTATCTGACCATCTATCAGTGCATGATAAGCGGAACTCTACCACAACTTTGTACCCAACACTTTCTACAAGTTCTCCCAGAACCTTTAAGTAAACCCTAGATCTCTATCAGATACGATACTGGAAGGAATATTATCAAGACTGAAAATCCTCTCAATATACATCTCCGCTAGTTTCTCCGATGAATAATTAAGTCTCATTAGAAGGAAATGAACCTATTTAGTTAACCTATTGATGATGACCCAAATCGTATCATAACCTTTTGATGTCCTCGTCAAACTAGACACAAAATACATCGAAATATTTTCCCATTTCCACTCTGAAATAGACGACAACTGCATTAATCCCAATGGCTTATGATTCTCCACCTTTGACTTACAACAAGTCAAACATGCATACACAAAACTAGCAACATCCTTTTTCATCACTGGCCATCAAAAGATCTTGTTCAAGCCTTAATATATCTTAGTAGCACTGGGATTAATACTAATGTCACTTTTGTGATCTTCATCAAGAATGCTCTGCTTAAGCTCTGGCACATCGGGAACACACACATGATCTCAGAATATTATCACTCCATTCTCGTCGATTCTAAATTCACCAACTTGACCTTGATTGATTAAAGTCAACTGATCAATCAATTTCAAGTCCATCTCATGACCTACTATAATTTCTTCCAGAATACCATTAGTAAGCTTCAACATACCTAACTTCACACTATGCGGCATGACTTCATGAACCAAACTTAAGTCTCTGAACTCTTCGGTCTGTTCTCACTCTCTAGCCATCAACATCGACATATGCTATGTCTTGCGACTCAATGCATTAGCTATGACATTGGCTTTACCAGGATGGTAACTCAAACCAAAGTCATAATCCTTCAGAAACTCAAGCCATCTTCTCTGTCTCATATTCAACTTTTTCTAGTCGAAAAGATACTTCACACTCTTGTGATCATTGTACACCTCGATTCTAGAACCAAACAAATAGTGTCTCCAAATCTTCAACACGAACACAACTGCAGCCAACTCTAAGTCATGTGTCGGATGATTCCTCTTATGCACTTTGAGTTGCCTTGAAGCATAAGCTACAACTTTAAGATTCTGCGTCAACAGCCCTTTAAGAGCCATAAAAGAAGCATTACAATACACAACAAAAGACTCATTCGGACTCGAAAAAATCATAACAGGACCCGATACCAACTTCTTCTTGAGATCTTGAAAATTTTCTTCACACAAAGCATCCCAGACAAAAGCTGGACCTTTCCTCATTAGCAGAATTAACAGAAAATGTAACTTAGAAAAACCTTTAATAAACTTGTGATGTTAACCAACTAACCCAATAAAACTACGAATCTCAGTAACAGACTTCAGAGTCTACCATTGTAACACAATGTCAACCTTTGAAGGATCAACAACAATCCCTCCGCTAGAAATCATATGACCAAGGAAACTCACTTCCTTCAACCAAAACTCACACTTAGACAATTTAGCATATAACTTCTTCTCTTGCAAAATTTCCAATACCAACCTCAAATGATTTACTACACTTCGTCTGTCTTCGAATAAATCAAGATGTCATCGATAAGCACAACTTCAAACTTGTCTAAGTACTGATGAAATATCATGTTCATATACTCCATGAACACACCAGGAGCATTAGACATGCCAAACGACATCAGTGAATACTCATAATGACCCTATCTCGTGCTAAAAGCAGTCTTTGGAATATCTTCAGCCTTTAAACAAATCTAGTGATAGCCAGATCTCAAATCAATCTTGCCGAAAAGACAGGAACCTACTAACTGGTCCATCAAATCATCAATCCTCGGAAGTGGATACCTGTTCTTAATAGTTACTTTGTTCAATTGTCAGTAGTTAACATATAACCTCATACTACCATCTTTCTTCCTAACTAACAACACTGGTGCACCACATGGCAAAACACTCAGACAAATAAACTTCTTCTCAAGAAAATACTCTAATTTCCTTTTTAGCTCACTTAACTCTAAAGCTGACATTCGATAAGGAGCCATTAACATCAGACTCATACTTGGTACAAAATCTATAGCAAACTCAACCTCGCACTCTGGCGGAAAATTGTTGATCTCTTCCGGAAACACTCCTGGAAAGTCACAAACAACATGAAGATCATAAACTATTCCCTTGCCTTTGGCTTCTAACGAGGCTAACATCACTAACAATTGCGCACAATCCTCTAAAGACTGCCTTAATTTCTTAGCCGATACAAACATATCTTCATCTTCAACCAACTTTGAGAACCTCATTGTCTTGGAGTAACAGTTGATATGAACATTGAATCTTCCTCTTCAACAAACTCAGGAAACACTGACTTATCCAACAACCTACACTCTTGCAAACAGCGGCACGACGAATCAACTCTCCACAACTGAAACCTCTCAAAGAAGAACAAGTTTTTCCCACACTTGTTTCAATCACACTCCTACAAGAAAGTGGTTAGAAAATAAACGAGCACTGACAGTGTTTCACACACATGTCTCGTACTAGGGAGCAAACAAAATTACAAAAACCTGGTCGGATGCATGATCCACTATCGCACACATGTCAAAAACGAGTAAATAAAAATTTTAGTTTAGGGTAGCGACACTCGAGAGTCGTATCGCAAGGACTCTTTGATTGATTTTTACCAACTAAAAATGATATGGGGTTTTAAGGTTTAGGTTTCGAATAATATAATAGTAAAGCGGATTTGATTACGAATAAGGTAAAATGGTTAATCCTACTGATTTGGGTTCCGACTTATCACTGGCTACAATAACTCCAATTCGCTAACGGTTTTGATCCCCTTTTCGACTATAGCAATAATAACAACTGAATTGATACTAATATATGATACGTGTTCCTGATTTCATAGTTAAATAAACAGATTCTGAATTAAGTAAATAGATTAGGCATACCCAAATTAAGCAAACGTGGTTTACAGAACATACATCAATCGAACTAAATCAATTATAATCTATAAGTATCAATTGAATTCAGAAAACAATGGAAACAGAATTAAGCAATCCAATTTATAGGAAAAATTAAAAAGGAACCGAAAATTGAATTGGAATTAAAATAACCTCAAAGCGGTGGAACCCGTAATCAACAGAATTCACATTATGAATTAGTTCTAATTGAAAATCGTACAAGCAAGGAATTTTGTGAATAGTGAATAATGTGAATGAAAATTAACCGCGACAGACTTAGGTTACAGAAAACAAGGATTCCGGGTTCTAATCCTAACCGGGTTGGAAAACATAAATACCGGCTCAAAACTGGCCCAAAACAAATTATTTTATTTAGTTTTGAAACTAAAACGAATTATTCAAGTCTTCTGCACTCCGAATCTGATTATGACTTCAAAATGAAACATTTATCTTATCCTTTAAGCTTTCTAACGCATATTAGAATGCATCAATATGAGATAATTGAGGGGAAAGCATCAAAGAGTGATGAACTACATCGTGGTAACTTGTTTGAAGCAAATGGATGCTTCTAACTACTTGAACGAAAGAGTGATGAAATTGCTCTGAAACTGGATTTGGTGAGGATGATTCAGAAGCTTTCAAGGATTGGAAATTATTGGAATAGCTTCAAGAGGTATTAAGGAAGCTGTATGAATCAAGAGTTTGCTCTGAAATGGCTTGGAAATGTTTCACGATATCAACACTTTGAGAAGAAAATTTGAAGTTTGAACAAACGTTTTGTGGCTATAAAACTTGAAAATGAATGCAGTGAGGTCCTTTATTTATAAGAGGAGTGAATGAGCTCACACATGTAAAGTTTTGATCAGAATTCGTGTGAAATCAAGTTTGCATCACGGGTGAAAAAAGTGTGACTTCATGTGCATCAAAACTCCACTCAAACTTGTGTTTTATGAGTCATTTAACTTCTGGAGACTTAATTAAACATGTTTAGATGGAAAACGCGTGGTAATTTGGCTTGTAATTGAGAATTAGTGAATTCAAAAATTCTGATCATGGTGATTTCTTCAGCTTCAAGTAACCATGTTTAACTCAATGGGGCATCTTGTACACGAGGCTTTTTTATTCCATTCTTTTTGCAACTTGTTAACATCATAACAAAGATCACAATGTGACAAGAAAGCTTGAATTTAGATATTTGTGGAAAAAGTTATGGCATGTTGAAGTTGGCACAAAAATCTGGAAATGAGGTCATGAAAAATTCCAAGTCCAAAGTGGCTGAAAATGACCTATAATATATCAATGAATTCCATGGCCTTCCAAGCACAATTAGCTTTTGACCCTTGAAGTAACTTGTAGAGGGCATTTCAAAGAGTAAGTAGCAAAAAGAACAAAACTCAAATGTTGAAATTTGAAGAAGTTATGATCCTTGAAAGTTTAGAAAAAGTCACTTGAAAATAGGTCAAAATTTCACTAACTCCACAAATGACCTATAATGTCTTCAAACTTTTGATGATCCTCCAAGCAAAGTTGGCTCTTGTCATGTAAAGAGAAGTTGAAAAGGATGTTAAGAAGAGTCATATGCAAAAAATAAGCATTCAAAAATATTGAAAATTGAAGGAGTTGTGATCTTTTGAACTTTGACTTTCAATGTTGACTTTTTAGGCCAAACTACTTTGAATCAACTTGTGATCTTGGACTTTTCTTGCATTTCAAGGTACATGGATGATAATATGAATTCAAAATAATGTGCCCATTGTCATACCCCAAATTTTGACCACCAAGATTTCCCATCATTGTGAGAATCATTACCACAAAATGGATGTACCTTCATGTCTCATCAATCTCCTCAAGGATTGTTGAGCATTCACTACAATCAAGAATTAGGGTTTCAAGCCCTCTCAGAGCATTTAGACAAAATATCAATCAAGAATGACATGATCTTCAAATTGTCTAAACTCTCAAACATTCATAAAGGATCAAGAGGTCTCCCACACCAAGAATCAAGCACAAGTTGCAATATTCCAAGTGGATCAAGCCTCAAGATCGCCAGTGTCACCAAATTAGGGTTTTGGTCGACCAAGGCCTCCAGATGAAGTTTTTCCTCTGGGCATGAGCCAATGCTTCAAAGCATAACCCAAGATACTCCACGGAACCTTATGAGTCCCATCATCAAGTCAAAATATCCTCAGGCGATGCATTCATAAAATAGCAAGAATTTAGGGTTTCTTAACCTAATTCACCCCTAAATTGACTTTTGGAGCAAAGCATGAGCCAAGACCTCAAGACATGATTTGAGGGCCTAAAATACACTACATTGATCCATTTACAACAATGGATTGATCCAAGAAGCTTGATTCACAAGTTTCAAATTCATCTGGACCACAATTAGGGTTTTGGAGAAAAAGTCAACTGTATCTTTGACTTTTGACCAAGACATGCTCCCAAACCTTGGGACATGATTCAATACACCCTAAAACACCCATGGAATCAATCCATTAGGTTTAAATTGGGTCAAGAACTTGATTGCACAAAGGATCACACAGTTTGGAATTCATCTGGCAAAAAGTCAACTGTGCCCAAAATCAAGTTTGACTTTTTGAATTTTTTCACAAATATGGCTCCCCTAAGTAAAAAACAATGTTAATGTATGGTTTTGATTATCATTCATCAAGAAAAATCAAGAAAAGTGAGTTAACTTGCAAAAGGGGCAACCTTAGAAAACTTAAATTTTTCTAAGTTATGGAACAAAATGGCTTTGGTACCAACTTTGCAAGGTCATAACTCCCAAACCCTAAGGCCTTTTTATCCCATCCAAAGCTCAAATGAAAGTTCACATGACATACTTCAAAAGTGTCAACTACAAAAGATTCCAAATCCTCATGGATTTTGAGTTATGGATTGATCAAAATCACAAAAAGTGGAAATGTCCACTTTTTCCAACACTTAGTAAAATTTTCAACAAGTCAGAATCTGTTTCACTTTTTCCAAACTTTGAGGTCATTTTTCATCACGATCCAAGCTGAACCAGGTCCATTTGTGAACATCAAAGTTAAAGCATGTCATGAGATCTTTCCAACAAGTACTAGATCATCTCCAAATTCAATTTGAGTAGGGAATTACAACCCTTGGAACATGGCATCAAAAACTAGTTTCTTCCCAAGACATTTTATAGGTCATTTGCTCGAATTGGCTAAATCAGACAATTACAAGCCTTGTCATCCATTTGGACACCTCAAGGGATAACATCAAAGGAAAAATATCTGATCCACAAGCCTCCCAAGTCCAAGGATCTATATGTAGCTATGTGTCCCCTAAAAAGGCTAAAAATCTCAAAGACTCCAATTTTGTTCCAATGCATTCAATGCATTCACAAGGTTGCAAGCATCAAGACATTGCTAACCAAATTGAGTCAAGCCTTATATATGAACCAAAGCTACAATAACCTGCTGCATTGAGCCAAGTCAATGGCTAGAGAAGACCAATGATTCCTTGTGATCAACATTAGCCAAGGAGATGTACTAGTTGCCATTCACTATTCCTTGCAAAACAAACTTGCTCCACTAAAAATAGAGCTCATTTATGATCAGTTTAACTACACCAAAGCACACAAACCGATTCTTTCCTCAAAATCACATGTCAAAAACAAGATTTTCCTTCTATTTCAAGTCACTATCGAATTTTGAAATAGGAAGTAATTCAAACCAAACCAATCATGCCAACACCTCATATACATCATATATGAGTGATCCATGGCCCTGAAATACATCTGGAACATCAAAATCACAAAATCACTATCCATTTGCTCAAGCTTTTGGTCTGTTTGCAGTTGAGGTCCCACAACAAGTTCTGAGCTAATTCAATCAATTACAAGCCTTCAAACACATTACTTGAGGTCCATTGGAGCTATCCAGATCATTACACAACATCTGTAACACCTCCAACAAAGAATTCGATCACCAACTGCAAGAGGTAAGCCTGAAGCCTTCAAACTCCATATTACATGCATCATAAATGAATTTTTGAGTTACCATCTTGTTTCTACATGTATATAGAGTGATAACCCTCAATCAATTGCTATGTATGAATCGTGTATGGAATTTCATAGTGTTCATGCTGAAATTAGGGTTCTTGAGGTTATTCTATGATTTCTCACTCCACACTTAATATAAATGCAATTAATCTATATGGTTGTCATCCTTGTTTAAAAACGAGCAAGATTGGTGTTTGAATCGTGAAAAACCATTGAGTAATCAGAGAGAAAAGTGAGAAAACGCAAATCTGGGCAAAACAGGGCACGCGGGCAAGAACAAGTGTTCTTGGCGCCCTTTTTCAAATTTTTAAATATTTGAATTTTTGATCTTTTATTTAATTGATTTCAAAAATTAATTTCTCTCTCATTTTTTTATTATTTTTGATTGGTTCTTTTTTTAAAAAGTCACAAAAATGTTAAATTATTTTATTTTACAAAAAATCCAGTTTATATTATTTATTTAATATAGTTAGAATTTTTGTAGTTTATTTCATTTTTATTTGTTTTTAAACATTTTAAAATGAAATTCCCGCCTTGATCTTTTCATTCCAAATGAATTTCAATCTTTCATGTGATTAAACATCATTTTTCAAAATATTTTTCAAAGTTGACAACTTGTTTTTGAATATATTTGATATTGTATATCATTTTTTATTTAATTTCCTTTGAAAATTATATCTTTTAAATTCAAAATTAGGGTTTTCTCTAAATTTTGATTTTTTTTAAGCTTCACATAAACACTTTTGGGCCTCTAATAGAGTGTAAGACCTATCCCTTGTCACATAAATAAATTTTGGGCCTCAATCACTGAATAAGTCCCACTGTGTTTTTCAAAACTGCGGTGCGGTCGTCACCTGTTCAAAAACATTCTTGGGCCTCCCCTTGTGTTGTACGTCCCATTTTTCTTCTTTTTCAAACACTTTTGGGCCTCTAATAGAGTGTAGGACCCAATGCCCTTTTTTGTACTAAATATTTTGGGCCTCAGTCATTGTATAAGTCCCGATACGATTTTAAAAATCTCGGCGCCATCGTCGTGTTCAAACAATTTTTATCTGGGCCTCCCCCTGAGTTATAATCCCCATTCTCTCTTTTTTTTAAAAAAACTCTTGGGCCTATAAAAGAGTGTAAGACCCATCCCTTGATAAATAAACCATTTTTTGGGCCTCAGTCATTGCATAAGTCCCGATACGATTTTAAAAATCTCGGCACGATCGTCGTGTTCAAACAAATTTCATCTGGGCCTCTCCTTGAGTATAAGCCCCAAATTTCCTTTTAAAAACAACTTTATTTTTTTATTTAGATTCAAATGTATAGTTGTATCAAAACTTCTTTCAATTTCTTGAATAACTAACCATACATCTATGTTTATACTGCTGGAAGCTTGCTCACCTGTAAGTCCTACTACACTCTTCAACATACTTGTCTGTATACTTCATCTATATATGCTTGTATATATTTGCTTAGAGTTTTCCCCAGCAACTAGGTCTAGGATTAGATCAAACCAGTGGTAATTCTTTCAACACAGTCAAAAGTAGTTCCCCCATAGGAAATTCCAGATACAGTCTTGCCTTCTCTTGGGCTTATACAATATGGAACAGAGAAAGGCATTATTCCCGGTGAACTACTAGAAATATCTGTACAAGAAATTCATTTCCCCAGAGAGGGTTATTCCCGGTGAAACCTCTCTTGAATTTCTTCAAACCTTAGAACTGTTCACTAAAGAAAGGATTATTCCCGATGAAACCTTTTCTTGAACTTTCCTCAGGCTTGGGACCACGGGCTTCCTAAAAGCATCCCCAGCCTCCTCTTGGGCATTGTACAAGGACCCTCAGGATTCTTAAAAGTTCTCAGCCTCCTCTTGGGCTTAGTATAAGGACCAGAAGACCTCCTACAGATATAGGACAGAACTTAGTCATCTTTTGCTAGTTTAATCCTCCAGTGAATCAAAACAGCATGACCAGTTTAGGGTTGATTGTCATCCCTTAAAACCCCAACCTCCTCTTGGGCTTCATACAAAGATAATTCTCCAGTTAAGAGAAAACCTTCTCATACCGGTAGACTCGGACAGTCTCATCTCCTCTTGGATTTCAAAGAAACCCTCAAGTTTCCTAAAAGCATATGAAAGACCCTGATCATTTCATCAATCTCCAGCAGAGTTTGAAACCTCAATAGGTTTTAAAACTCAATCCTTAAACTTTTATCCTAAGTTCCCCAGCTAGGGTCAAGTTACCATCAATAAACCCTCAGAAAAATCAGAACCTCAAGGCATCTGATATCTCAACTCTTCTGTAATCCTCAACAAGAGTTGATTCCCTAATTTGGACCTGTCATTGGATCTCAATAATCCTCAGCAGAAGCTAGCCTCCTCTTAGGCTTTATATAAGAAATTCCCTAACCATCCTCCTCTCAGGCTTTGTATAATGATTTTCCCTCAGCAGTTTTTAGCCTCAATCTTGGGCTTTGTACAAGACATATATAAATATTCTCCAGCTGAGTCAATCAATCCTTTTAGCCTCAATCTTGAGCTTTGTACAAGACAGATAAAACCTCTCACCAGTAGAGTCAATCCCTTTTAGCCTCAATCTTGGGCTTTGTACAAGACAGACAAAATTTTCCCCGGAAGAGTCAATTTCTAGCCTCCTCTTAGGTTTTGTATAATGATCTCCCCAAAAGAATTAGTCTCTTTTCAGCCTCAATCTTGGGCTTTGTACAAGACAGATTTAAAACTCCCTAAACAAAATCAACCTTTTAGCTTCAACCTTGGGCTTTGATCAAGGCACACATAAAACCAAAATCCCCTCAGAGGAAATCAAATTTTCTCTTTGTAGGAAGACATTTCTCTGTACATCACACATCAAAACAAATCAAACAAACCCTAATCTCAGATAACTGATGTAAGTGGCACACTTGTTGATTAAAAAATCCAAGCTGTGATCCCTCTTTTATCCTGGTAAACTTCCTCTTTCATCTAACAGCTGTAAGTGGCAAGCCTCTGGATTATTTATATCCAAGCCCATGTCCATCTCTTAGCATGAAAGATTCCTAAGGAAAAATGGCATTGCTCAATACTGAGTTAAAGTTTCCTCCTTCAAGACATCACCCTCATAAAAGGAAATTATGGCATTGCTGGATTTTCATATCTCAGTGAAAGTAATTCCCCTTTATAATCAAATACCCCAACAACGTGTGATGAATAGGTGAGATATCTCCCTTTAAAGATGACAAATTCTCTCTCAAATAACCTTTAGCTTCAATCTTGAGCTTTGAACAAGACACCATTATCTTTCCTCCCATAGAATAGGAGGAACTACGATTGCTCTGATTTCCCTGTTATCTTTACGGGAATACGTAGGCATAAGATTGCGAAATCTTAGCGAGCACACCAATCAAAAACCTTAGGTCCAGTACCTCATCAAAAACAACAAAAACACTCTCTCAACACTCCCAGAGAAGAAACTTTCCCAATTTATAACAGATAAACATCAGTAAGTAGAAAACAGTAGAAATTGCTAAACGATCCATGGATAACCATATATACACTGGGTAATTAACAACCCCCTTTGTATAATCTGACCCCGAACCCCCAATCTCTTAGCACTTGTTAAAGAAAACATTTGCGTGCAAGGTTAGTTTTAGATAACTTCCCTTTCCTTTCTTGTTTCATAGGATAAATAAGAAATCAGAAAGTAGCACCCAATTCCAACCATTGCGGTAAGGTGGTCGCGTCACCGACAAAAATTGCACGCTACAGAAAAATGGCGACTCTGCTGAGGAGTCTTTAGGATTAAAAGTTCCTAAGAGGTCTAGGTTGTTTAGAAATTTTTCTACATACTATATACATACATATATATATATATATATATATATATATATACTGTTTTTCCTACTTGATATCCATGTTTATTTTCTGTCAATGGGAATGTGATTAATACGCACATGGAAAGTTTGAGAGAACATTAAGATAAGGGTGGCATAGACAGGTGACACTTATAGGGAGTGAATCTCGACCAAGCTAACTTGGTAGCCCACCGAATCAGTCGAGGTACTCGTACGGAAGTATCGATGTTAAACGACCGATTGTCGTGAAAGCATTGTCTTTCCTAGTGTGGTATCCGTGACCCTGAGGATTTAGTAGACTTTAACCATATTACCATTTGGTAGTGCAGTGACTATCGAGAATATTTGATACGCGATACTACACTCAAATGAGATTCACCCTAGGATATTACCGCTCGCTCGAGTGAATCAGCTTGCTGTCGATATCCCTAGGGGGGTCAATGATTTTGGGAACCTTAAACCCGTTCTATAGGTACAAAAATTGACCAAAATAGTACAACCTTTGGGGATGGGTAGAGCCTTGACTTCATGCTCGTGACATTGAACCCTTGAACCCATGTTTTTTCAATGTTTTTGTGTGCTGCATTCATGCATTCATCTAAAAAAGCTCTTTTCAAGGAAAAAATATTTTTCAAAATAAATTAAAATAATAATTGCAAATATCAGAGGTTGCATTATGGGTTTCGGTAGAAGAAAAATGCACAAATTCACCTTCAAGGCTCCGAAACTAGAGGACTTAAGGAAATTGGTGAGGATGATTACCAATCTCGATGCTTTCAGAGCTAAGCACAGAGGACTGTTGTCTCAGTTAAGGGTCCATGTAGTTGAAGGAATCCTATCTACGTTGATTCAGTTCTACGATCCAGTTTATCATTGCGTCACATTCCCGGATTACCAACTGACACCAATGCTAGAAGAGTACTCCCACCTGATTGATTTACCTATCACTGATCAAGCTCCATTTTCTGGACTGGAAGAAATTCCAAAGAATCAGACCATTGCAAGAGCAATCTTTTTGGACGAGTCAGAAGTCAGGACTCACATGACCACCAAAGGAGGAATCCAGGATTTACCAGCTAAATTCCTGATGGAGAGAGCTCTGTACTTTGTTAGTATAGGAAACGTATCTGCCTTCGAAGACGTCTTTGTTCTGCTCACATATGGGTTAATTGAGTCTATTTGATTATTTTTGTTTTTATATTATTTTATTCTTGACTTTTATTTGACAAAATATTATTTTTCATCGTTATTATGCTTTATCGCGTTTTGAGAGCGTTTGCGAGATATTTGAGTGTATGGGTATTTTGGTCTTTTTGGCTTGGTTAGAAATTATGATTTTTTTTATAAAATAGAAAAATAGAAAGAAAAGAGAGAAAAATAGAGAGAAAGAAAAAGAGAAGAAGGAAAAGGGAAAAAAGAGAGGAAAAACTTGAAGTTAAGAATCGATTCAACCGACTTTTCTTAACACGTTTAATCGGGTAAGGGTGCGAAACTCGATTATGTCATACTTGTGTATGATTAGGTATGTATGTATTTGGTTGATATTGGGTTGAAATTGAATATAGAACCAGAACCATAATATGTGGAAATTGTTAGAATTTGATTCAAATTGTGTCTGAAATCATGTGTTAAGGTTCCTTATTGTTGATACATGTTAGACATATGTTGTTGTGCATTCAATTGGTAATTTTCTGGTGTTTGGAAGAGATTTGGATAGGAAATGGTTGAATTTCACAGCCGAAATTCTGCAGAAAAATTTGGGGTTTCATGAGAAGAATTATCCTACTCATGAGAAAAATTCTGCAGAAATTTCACAGCCGAGATTTGAAGAGGAAAGTTTTAGTGAGCTGAAGAGAAGATTGACTATAACTCCGATTTTGATCTTACCGAATCCTACTGAATCGTTTGTGGTGTATTGTGATGCGTCTTTGAGTGGTTTAGGTGGAGTGTTGATGCAAGAAGGTAAGGTTGTGGCTTATGCTTCGAGGCAATTGAGGGTTCATGAGAAGAATTATCCTACTCATGATTTGGAATTAGCGGTTGTGGTGTTTGTGTTGAAAATTTGGAGGCATTATCTCTATGGTGCAAGGTTTGAAGTCTTTAGTGATCATAAGAGTTTGAAATACTTGTTTGATCAAAAAGAGTTGAATATGAGGCAACGGAGATGGTTAGAATTTTTGAAGGACTACGATTTTAGCTTGAATTACCATCCTGGTAAAGCTAATGTGGTAGCCGATGCGTTAAGCCGAAAATTTTTGCATATGTCTGCTTTGATGGTTAAAGAGTGGGAACTTTTGGACGCATTTAGAGATTTGAGTTTGGTGTGTGAATTGGCATCTGATAGCTTGAGGCTTGGTATGTTAAAGGTTACTAATGAGTTTCTGTTGACCATTAGCGAGAAACAGAGGATGGATGTGAAATTTGTTGATTTGATGACGGTTGGAGGTAAAGGTGTGAATGGTGACTTTAAAGTGGATGACTAGGGTGTTTTTAGATTCCGTGGTAGAATTTATATTCCTGACGATTCGGAATTGAAAAAGATGATTTTAGAGGAAGGACACCGGAGTAGTTTGAGTATACATCCGGGAGCTAATAAGATGTAGCAAGATTTGAAGAAGATTTTTTGGTGGTCCAGATTGAAAAAGGATGTGGCTCTGTTTGTTTATGCGTGTTTGACGTGTCAGAAGTCGAAAGTAGAACATCAGAAGCCTAGTGGATTATTGCAACCGTTGGATATACCTGAGTAGAAATGGGATAGCATTTCTATGGATTTTGTGACAGGGTTGCCGAATACACAAAGGGGACATAATGCCATTGGGGTGATTGTGGATAGGCTGACTAAATCGGCACATTTCATTCCGATTGACATCGGTGTTTCTTTGGAGAAGTTGGCTGAGATTTATATCCGTGTGGTTGTGAAGTTGCATGGTGTTCCGTTGTGTATTGTTTCAGATCGAGATCCGAGGTTTACTTCCAGATTTTGGGAAAGTTTGCAAAAGGCGTTAGGTTCCAAGTTGAGGTTGAGTTCTCCTTATCATCCTCAGATGGATGGTCAGACCGAGAGAACTATTCAGTCGTTGGAAGATTTGCTGAGAGCTTGTGTTCTTGAACAAGGTGGTGTTTGGGATAGTTATCTTTCGTTGGTGGAATTCACGTATAACAATAGTTTCCATTCGAGTATTGGAATGGCACCTTTTGAAGCGTTGTATGGAAGAAGATGTCGAACACCTTTGTGTTGGCATGAATCTGGTGAGAGTTCGGTGGTTGGACCAGAGTTGGTGCAACAAACTACGGAAAAGGTGAAACTTATTCGTGAGAAAATGAAGGCTTCTCAGAGTAGGCAAAAGAGTTATCATGATCGAAGGAGGAAAGATATTGAGTTTCGAGAAGGCGATCATGTATTTTTGAGAGTTACACCGGTGACGGGTGTTAGACGTGCATTGAAGTCGAAGAAGCTCACTTCTCGGTTTATTGGTCCTTACCAGATATCCGCGAGAGTGGGTGTTGTGGCTTATCGGGCGGCGTTGCCGCCGAATCTTTCGAATTTGCATGATGTGTTCCATGTTTCACAGCTTCAGAAGTATGTTCCGGATCCGTCGCATGTGATTCCGATGGATGAGGTTGAGGTAAGGGAGAACCTTACGGTCGAAGCATTACCGGTGACGGTTTTGGATCGCGAGTGGAAGCGGTTAAGAGGCAAGGATATTGCGCTTGTGAAAGTAGCGCGGGGAGGCGCTGGTGAGGGCAATTTGACTTGGGAGTTGGATAGTCGGATGCGGGAGTCGTATTCGGAGTTGTTCGTCTCAGGTATTATTTTCGAGGACAAAAATTTCTAAGTGGGGGAGAGTTGTAACGCCCCAGTTTTTGTTAGATTTATTTAATTGAGTCTATTTGATTATTTTTGTTTTTATATTATTTTATTCTTGACTTTTATTTGACAAAATATTATTTTTCATCGTTATTATGCTTTATCGCGTTTTGAGAGCGTTTGCGAGATATTTGAGTGTATGGGTATTTTGGTCTTTTTGGCTTGGTTAGAAATTATGATTTTTTTTATAAAATAGAAAAATAGAAAGAAAAGAGAGAAAAATAGAGAGAAATAAAAAGAGAAGAAGGAAAAGGGAAAGAAGAGAAGAGAAAAGAGAGGAAAAACTTGAAGTTAAGAATCGATTCAACCGACTTTTCTAAACACGTTTAATCGGGTAAGGGTGCGAAACTCGATTATGTTATACTTGTGTATGATTATGTATGTATGTATTTGGTTGATATTGGGTTGAAATTGAATATAGAACCAAAACCATAATATGTGGAAATTGTTAGAATTTGATTCAAATTGTGTCTGAAATCATGTGTTAAGGTTCCTTATTGTTGATACATGTTAGACATATGTTGTTGTGCATTCAATTGGTAATTTTCTGGTGTTTGGAAGAGATTTGGAGAGGAAATGGGTTAAATTTCGCAGCAGAAATTATGCAGAAAAATTATGGGTTTCCACTGCCCATACGCGTATCAGGCTAGGCAATACGCGTATGGGGCTGGGCAATATGCGTATGGTAATGAAGGAAAGGAGGGCAATACGCGTATGGGACTTAGTTTGCACGACCCTCTGCTGAAATGCATAATGGTACGCGTAAGGGCCAAGGAAATACGCGTATGGCTTAAGGCAATACGCATATGTCCAGAGAGGGTGCAGAATTGTGCAGTTTTGTGATTTCTTTTCCCGATTTCGCGTCCGATGTCGTAACTTTTTATCCGTAACTCGGAATGAGACATTCTTGGTACCGTTAGAAAGCTATTGAACTGTTCTTTCTTATTATGATGCTTTTGAGATTCTTGGCCAATTTAATTATGTTGGGAATTTGGAAATGTGTCGTTTTGTCGACTTTTACCATCTTAACTGTATGTATTTGATGTGTTATCTTGCAATATGCTTTTGATATCTGTCGTATGACTTGTGTGCTGTTGTATGATGTAAATGCATTGTGTTGCGTTTGAATTGTATATGCATGATTAAGGATGTTGGAATGGTTCGCATGAATGTGTATATGTATGCATGTGATTGTCATGAGTCATTGTATGCCAAGCATCATGATATGCATTCTTGTGATGTCGTGTGCCCTAGTGGGTGTGAACGACGAAACGATTCCAGAGGGAATCCGCTATAACATCGTGACCCTTATACAAAGAGGACCTAAAGCGATGATTATAGACGATCGTGAGCCTTATACAAAGAGGACCTAAAGCGATCGGATCGTGAGCCTTATACAAAGAGAACCTAAAGCGATCAATAAACGTCGTGAGCCTTATACCAAGAGGACCTAAAGCGACGGGGAACATCGTTTGCCCGACGGGGAGTTACTCTATGTAACAAGTGATGATTCCAATAGTTTCCGAGTGAACTAATGATGAGATTGATGGATGGAATGGTACCGCATGCATAGAGTCGTTGTGTCGGTCTCTGTGCATTTGCATAAATCATGAATGGATTGATTTTGATGTGGAATTGTGAATGGAATTGATGAGTTAGAATATATATATATATATATATATATATATATATATATATGGGTGATACCTGTATTGAGCATGATTGTTATGCCTTGGTGATGGATATATGAGACATGCCTTGTGTTGTTTTGTGATTGATTTATGGTGTAAATTGTGGTGAGAACGTTTGACATGTGTATTCTTGTGTTATTATATAATTGTATGCAATTATATTATGATTGTGTTTCTCACCCTTCTGCTGTTTTGAATGCTTTATGAGGAATTGCAGATTAGATGCTGGAGGTCTTTTTGTGAAGATTAGGTCTTCATTCTTTTGTCGGTCGGCTCTGATATGTAGCATCGGGTAGTTAGGGAGATCATTTTGTGATTATGTGTTTATGTATATATATCTTTTGGATTGTACATGTATGACTTTGTATATAACAGACAACTTTTTATGTTATATATATATATGAGATTTCAGTTGCAGATTTTCCGCTTTTATTCTGTATCTGAATTGTGGGTGTTAGGAACTAAGTTCCTCTGTTGTGTGCTACCTAATTGTTGCATATTTAAAATGAATAGGTTCTTTTAATTTATTCCAATTGATGTGACGCCTCCGTCTATGCCATGAATGTTTTAATTATACTCTGATTATTTGTTATCGCTTTAATTAATTGGGGGATAGATTGAGGGTGTTACAATATCCGCTCAATGGAAACATATCTAGTAAAGATGCACTGCATACAAAGCGGGTGTGACCGTGTACCACCACACAACTATAAGCGCTGTAGGATATGTTCGAAAGATAACCAGGGATGTTATCTCGTGCGAGCAGCTCTCCAAGAATAGTTAAACCAGAAGGATATTTGACCATGTTTGACCTCTAGATCGATCAACATGATACAAGAGTGTCTACCTGGTCAGAACGAAAATGTTGTCTTGATCTTCGATCACGGAATGACCAAGAACGTTTGTGCCATAATTCCTCTGCTCAACGAGTTGAAAGTCTCTCTTGACAGTAGAAGAATCCCTAACCTCGAGCCAATTGAGGCTGCCTATGATGGTAAGAGAAATAAAAAAGCTCATGTGGTTATCTACTTGCCAGGATCAGTATCGTACAAATCAGAGAAGGCTATTCCTTACAAGTACGGTGCAACAACCATCGAAAATGGAAAGGAAACTCCATTACCATCCGTCGTAAACATTGCCGACATCAGTCGAGTCACACGGAGCGGTCGGATCTTCAACAGAGGAGTTGGAGAACCTACCAAAGAGAAGGAACCTCAAACAGAATTTTCCAATCAACAAGTCAGTCAATCTGGTAATACGAAACTTGTAAAGAACAGCGATGAGATGCTAAAGCTCATCCAGAAAAGCAAGTACAACATTGTGGACCAATTGTTGTAAACCCCGTCACGGATCTCTGTACTCTCTCTTCTGCTTAGTTCAGAAGCTCACAGGGAAGCTCTACAGAAAGTCTTAGAGCAAGCCTTTGTGGAACAAGATGTGACGGTAAGACAGTTTGACAACATCATTTCCAATATCACTTCCTGTAACAACTTAGGGTTCAGTGATGAAGAACTGCCGGAAGAAGGCAAAAATCATAATATGGTGCTTAACATTACAGTCAACTGCCAAGACGATGCTTTAGCCAGCGTACTGGTATACACAAGATCATCTTTGAATGTTATGCCAAAGTCAAATCTGATACGACTATCATTTCAAGGAGCTCCGATGAGAGGCAGTGAGATCATCGTCAAAGCCTTTGACGGATCTAGAAAAACAGTTATCAGCGAAGTCGATCTTCCCATAACCATCTGTCCTCACACTTTCCAAGTCACTTTCTAGGTCATGGATATTCGGGCAGCATACAGCTGTTTATTAGGAAGACCTTGGATACACGAGGCTGGGGCAGTCACTTCGACACTTCACCAGACGCTGAAGTTCGTCAAGAATGTCAAGTTAGTCACAGTACGCGGAGAGCAGGCCTTAATTGTGAGCAATTTATCCTCATTCTCCTGTATAGAACCCAAGGAGGTTGTTGGAACCCAGTTCCAAGCACTCTCGGTGAGCAATGAGAATCAACAAGAAAGAGGGACGTCGATTTCCTCATACAAAGATGCTCTCGAAGTGGTCAAGAGTAACAACATAAAAGGATGGGGACAACTTGTAATTCCTACTGATAACAAGACAAAGAAAGGTCTTGGTTTCTCTTCAGCCTGTACCCGGACTACTAAGAAAGATGAAAGTTTTCGTCCCATTCAGGATTTCTTTCGCAGTGGAGGCTTTCTCCACCCAGTGTCTCAAGAAGTATACACCATTAATGAAAGCGATTCCTCCGATACGGAAGAAGAGTGGAAATCTTACCTTAACCATGACAGTTATATATCTCCGGAAGAAGCGTGCATGCCATTCTATTTACCCAAACAGAACCCGAGGTATATACCGTGATCAGACGCCTGGATGATCTATGGAGATTATGATCCAGAAGGATGTCGTGCTCCACCTAATTCATTAGAGGATGACCTAATGAAAGACAGCTTTAACCAAGATTATTATAACCCCCTGGATGACTTGCCTATCTAGAATTCGTACCCAGAAGACTTGGGGCAAAAGAGTCAGCTTGATAACGCCTATCATCTGAGTAATATTGAAAAGAATAACCATGTCCCCACCGGGTCATGGAATTATTACTCAAGACATTCCGAAAATATCCGACACCATGGTGACGAATCTGCAAAGATTGGAGGACAAGAGTTCATCAACTATGCTTTCCCTGAGGTCAACGTCATTGAGGAAGATGACTCATACACTCCCACAGAAATATGGGACACTTTAGGACAGCCGAGTGGCAAGTATGACTTCTTAGTCAAGTATACTGCTCCCGAAAGTTCTCGTATCAGATACGAGGACATCCAACCAACAGGATGGGGAGATCCGTTTGAGAGTAAAAACACTAGGGAGGATACAACAAAAGAGTTCGTTTATGACAACTCTGCATGGGAGGAAGACTCCAATGATCCTACACCACTAGAAATTAGCGCCATTTCTAAGGAGAAACCAAGAAGGAAGGTACCAGACTTTGTGAGTCACAGAGGAGTTCACCGCCGTTGGGTTGCTGTTGATGTCCCGAAAGTCGTCCATAAGTCTAAGTAATTGTCGTCTTTGTTTTAAACATTTCACCTTGCCCGGGTGGAATGGATGTTTTATAGGGATCACTTTTCTGTAAATGTCTCTCTTCGCTTCGCCTAAAAGCGACAGAGTTTTGTTTTATAAGGTTGTGTTTCAAGAATCGACAAATCCTAAATAAACAATGTCATTCTGTCATTTCCGCATTTATTATTGTTTTCACTTTTCGTTTTTCAGAAAATGGTAATCCTAAAACAACCCAAAATAAAAACAAGCATTTTTCAGAAAATACACTGCACACACTTTTGCATTCTCTCTGTGTTTTCTAAAAAAACGGATCATCACGTCATGCAGATTGCTTGTTTTAAACCCCATTGAAACGTACGATCCAATGCCTTCTCCCAATTTTGGATTCCTGGTATTTGAGGCTGAAGAAGAAGAGGACGAAGAAATTCCAAAAGAAATCTCCCGACTACTCAGACAAGAGGAAAGGTCTATTGAGCCTCACAAAGAGCCGTTGGAAACGGTCAATTTGGGTTCAGAGGAAGAAAAGAAAGAAGTTAAGATTGGAGCGCTGCTCAGTCCGTTTGTCAAAGAAAGTTTGATAAAACTTCTCCAAGAGTGTCCAGATGTGTTTTCTTGGTCCTACCAAGACATGCCAGGGTTGGATACCAGCATCGTGGAACATCATCTACCGCTAAAAACAGATTATCCTCCAGTGAAACAAAGACTGAGACGGACTCATCCTAATATGGCTATCAAAATTAAGGAGGAAGTGCATAAACAGATCGACGCAGGTTTCCTCGCCACCTCAGAATATCCTCAATGGCTAGCCAACATAGTGCCAGTTTCGAAAAAGGAAGGAAAAGCTAGAATGTGTGTAGACTACAGAGATCTGAACAAAGCAAGTCCAAAGGATCACTTCCCCCTACCACACATTGACATGTTGGTTGACAGCACAACAAAGTTCAAAGTCTTCTCCTTCATGGATGGATTCTCGGGTTATAATCAAATCAAAATGGCGCCAGAAGATATGGAGAAAACTTCATTCATTACCCCATGGGGCACCTTTTGTTACAAGGTAATGCCGTTCGGTTTGAAGAACGTCGGGGCAACCTATCAAAGGGCCATGACAACTCTGTTTCACGACATGATGCACAAAGAGATCGAAGTATATGTCAATGACATGATTGCCAAATCTAAAACAGAAGAAGAGCATGTGACACACCTATCAAAGTTATTCGAGTGTATGAGGAAATACAGACTCCGCTTGAATCTCAATAAATGCACATTCGGTGTTCGCTCGGGAAAACTTTTAGGATTCATCGTCAGCCATAAAGGAATTGAGGTTGATCCTAACAGGGTCAAGGCCATTCAAGAAATGCCTTCACCAAAGACTGAAAAACAAGTCAGAGGATTTCTGGGACATCTGAATTACATCTCAAGGTTCATATCCCTTATGACCGGGACATGCGCGCCAATCTTCAAACTACTCAGAAAGAATCAAAACTGTGTATGGACAGAAGATTGGCAAAAAGCTTTCGACAACATCAAGGAATATCTATTGAATCCACCGATTTTGTCACCTCCAGTGAAGGGAAGACCACTGATCATCTACCTAACAGTCTTGGAAGACTCTATGGGTTGTGTACTTGGCCAACAAGATGAAACAAAAAGAAAAGAGTCTGCCATTTACTACTTAAGCAATAAATTTACGGACTGTGAAACTCGGTACACTATGCTCGAGAAAACTTGTTGCGCTCTGGCTTGGGCAGCCAAACGTCTTCGGCAGTACATGATTTGTCACACTACTTGGTTAATCTTCGAAATGGATCTGATCAAGTACGTCTTTGAAAAACCTGCTCTCACGGGAAGGATCGCCTGTTGGTAGATGTTGTTATCAGAATACGACATCAAGTACCATGCTCAGAAAGTCGTCAAAGGGAGTATTTTAGCCGATCATTTCGCTCATCAACCGATTGATGATCAGAAATCAGTCGGATTTGACTTCCCAGACGAAGATGTCATGTACCTGAAAATGAAAGATTACGATGAACCGCTACCCAATGAAGGGCCAGAACCAGATTCCCAATGGGGACTAATTTTTGACGGAGCTGTCTACAATTATGGAAATGAAATTGGGGTAATCATAGTAACACCTCAGGATACCCATATTCCTTTCACCGCTCGACTGACATTCAAGTGTAGAAACAACGAGGCCGAATACGAAGCTTATATCATGGGTCTCGAAGAAGCTATAGACTTAGGGATTAAGAACTTGGATGTATATTGAGACTCAGCCCTGGTTATCAATCAGATCAAATGAGATTGGAACACATACCAATCAGGACTGATTCCTTACAAATATTACGCGAGAAGGTTGTTACCATTCTTCAACAGAATCGAGTTTCATCATATCCCTCGTGAAGAAAATCACATGGCTGATGCACTAGCTACTCTCTCTTCCATGATTAGTGTAAATCATTGGAATGACGTACCTAAGATCGACATAATGTTCCTTGAAAGGCCCGCTTACATCCTCACGATTGAAGCAGTCATAGACGACAAACCTTGGTATCACGATATCAAGTGCTTCCTTAAAAAACAAGAGTACCCACCTGGGGCATCAAGAAAAGATAGGAAGACTCTCAGAAGACTGAGTGGCAACTTCTTCCTGAGAGGTGATACACTCTATAAGAGAAACTTCGACATGGTTTTGCTCAGATGCATAGACAGACAAGAAGCAAACATGTTAATGACAGAAATTCACGAAGGATCCTTTGGCACTCATGCCAATGGACACACAATGGCCAGAAAAATTCTGAGAGCGGGATATTATTGGTTGATAATGGAATCCGATTGCTACAATTACATGAGAAAGTATCATAAGTGTAAGATATACGCAGACAAAATCCATGTACCGCCAACGCATCTCAAAGTTCTTTCTTCTCCATGGCCTTTTTCTATATGGGGAATCGACATGATTGGCATGATCGAACCCAAGGCTTCGAACGGACATCGGTTCATCCTGGTAGCCATTGACTACTTCACCAAGTGGGTCGCAGCAGTGTCATACACAAATGTAAGTCGACAAGTAGTGGTCCAATTTATCAAAAACAATCTCATCTGTCGTTATGGTGTTCCAAGCCAGATAATTACGGATAATGGATCTAACTTGAACAATAAGATGATGAAAGAGTTGTGTGCTGAGTTCAAGATCGAACACCATAACTCATCTCCCAACCGGCCTAAGATGAACGGGGCGGTAGAAGCGGCTAACAAGAACATCAAGAAGATCGTTCAAAAGATGGTTGTAACCTACAAAGACTGGCACGAGATGCTACCCTTTGCTCTTCACGGTTATCACACATCTCTCTGCACTTCAACAAGGGCAACCCCTTTCTCTCGGGTATATGGCATGGAAGAAGTGCTCCCCATAGAGGTAGAGATCTCATCAATCCGGTTATTGTTGGAAGCTAAGCTAACGGAAGCTGAATGGTGTCAAAGTCGACACGACGAACTGAATCTAATCGAAGAAAAGCGAGTAACGGCTATATGCCATGGTCAGTTGTATCAGCAAAGAATGAAGAAAGCATTTTACAAAAAAGTCCGACCCCGTGTCTTCAGGAAAGGAGACCTCGTGCTCAAGAAGATACAATCATTTATCACTAATTCCCAGAGCAAATGGACTCCGAACTATGACGGCCCTTATGTGGCCAAGAAAGCCTTTTCAAGCGGCGCCTTGAGACTCGCAACCATGGATGAAGAGGAGTTTACCTACCCTACGAATGTTGACATTGTCAAGAAATACTTCGCCTAAATAAATAAATAAATAATGTCTCAATGGATTGAAAACCCGAAAGGGCGGTCCAGGCAAAAGTTAGAGACATAAGCAAAAAAATCATCCCGATGGATTGGAAACCTCAAAAGACAATCCAGGCAAAAGTTAGGGATTCATGGCAAGTAACTACGTCCGACAAGGTTAAATCCCCAGCGGTAACACTATTCGTCAAAAAAACTTCAAGTCAAGATCATCTTCGACAGAAGTTCAAGATGTCCAGAATTCAAAGTTAGTAGAAGGATAACAGTCGTTATGTTTCAATGTAGCCCCTTTTCCCGTAAATTACCATTTTCTTAACTTTGTAAATACTCTATGGGATCACGCGCTTGGCTGATTTCCATTCCATCAATAAAATTTGAGCCCTAGTGCTTTTGTTTGCAATCCTCATTTATTTTTGCTTTATAGAATGACATTTTTAACATGATCAACGATTCTTGAAACAAAACAAAAAAATGAATTTCCTTGTCAAATTTTCTTCTGCTTTTAAGATAAAGACGACATTTCTTTTTTACTACTGAACGTCAAAAAGAACATCAATGGCTTCTCCGGAAGTGATCAAACCTCAGAATGTGGAATCAAATTACTCCTTCTAAACCAGTACGCCTGAATGAAGGATCAACTGTGTCAGATGTAATGTCACATCTGATATCCCTGGCAGAGTTCTTACCTCCTAAGACCAATTAATGGTTCTTTCACCACCACAAGGTCTACCTCTCCTAAGCAAGGCAAGATTGCTATCTTGAACCAGTGAAACTTTTTATCCCCCACAGTGGCCGAGTATCCTTTCGTGTCCATTCACTAGTCTGTATGTTGCGTCTGTTTTGTCAGCATAAACATACATACATCATGCATAATTAATTCACATTCATATTCATATTGCATTAATATCACTCTGGTCAGTCATCCCTAAGTGATAACGTCCTCCCGCCAATAAGGTTGTCAGTTATTTCCTCGTCAGGAAATGTATCATCTGAGCAATTTCTCCCCAGTTTATTTCTGGATTAGAGCCTGTCCTCGACCACTTTGATAACTTGAACCTCTGAAAGGCAAGAAGACATTCGAAAGATGTCACTATTCACCATTGAAGATGATATTTTCGCTTTCTCAGATTAAAGAAAATCCCCAGAGAAAGCCTCCACTAAAAGACTCTCGGCAATACTGCAGTTTATCTCCGAAAGTTTTGTTGTCAACAAGGTCATCATCACCTCAAATTTGGATCACATCACATGGAATTTCTCTGAGAAAATCTTGAAGAAAAGTATGATGTAATATCCCCAAGCAGAAAGCAGTATCTCAAGAGACTCGTTTTCCCCAGTAGAGTCAACAAATGGCATCTCCCACAAAGAAGTTTGCACGCCTCTACAACTCAGACAAATGGGTTTCCCCAACAAGTCTGACATCAAAACTTTTTCCATCAAATGGCATCTCCCCAGTAAAACTCAGTGAGAAGTTTGATGAAACCGCTACACATAGCATCCCTTGTCAAGAAAGAAACTTGGCAAGAAGAAACTAAGACCAGTTCTGTGGCTGAAGACCATAATTGAGGGGAAGTTTATTTCAAAAGAAACTAAGACCAGTTATGTGGCTGAAAACCAGGATCGAGGGGAAGTTTTACCTTTTCTAAGTATCATTGCTTAGCAAAAGAAGATGGATGAGCAAAACACTATCCATAACCACAATCAAAATTTCGGGTATTCCGATATTTAATCCTCTTGCACCCTGAATGTTCTAATATCTTCGTCATTCACACCTTTAGGTCCAAGAAGATAAATAGGGGCATCTGTCATACCCCAAATTTTGACCACCAAGATTTCCCATCATTGTGAGAATCATTACCATAATATGGATGTACCTTCATGCCTCATCAATCTCCTCAAGGATTGTTGAGCATTCACTACAATCAAGAATTAGGGTTTCAAGCCCTCTCAGAGCATTTAGACAAAAGATCAATCAAGAAATGACATGATCTTCAACTTGTCTAAACTCTCAAACATCCATAAAGGATCAAGAGGTCTCCCACACCAAGAATCAAGAACAAAGTTGCAATATTCCAAGTGGATCAAGCCTCAAGATCGCCAGTGTCACCAAATTAGGGTTTTGGTCGACCAAGGCCTCTAGATGAAATTTTTCCTCTGGGCATGAGCCAATGCTTCAAAGCATAACCCACGATACTCCAAAGAACCTTATGAGTCCCATTATCAAGTCGAAATAGCCTCAGGGGATCCATTCATAAAAAATCAAGAATTTAGGGTTTCTTAACCTAATTCACCCTTAAATTGAATTTTGGAGCAAAGCATGAGCCAAGACCTCAAGACATGATTTGAGGGCCTCAAATACACTACATTGATCCATTTACAACAATAGATTAATCCAAGAAGCTTGCTTCACAAGCTTCAAATTCATCTGGACCACAATTAGGGTTTTGGAGAAAAAGTCAACTGTATCTTTGACATTTGACCAAGACATGCTCCCAAACCTTGGGACATGATTCAATACACCCTAAAACACCTATGGAATTAATCCATTAGGTTTAAATTGGGTCAAGAACTTGATTGCACAAAGGATCACACAGTTTGGAATTCATCTGACAAAAAGTCAACTGTGCCCAAAATCAAGTTTGACTTTTTGAATTTTTTCACAAATATGGCTCCCTTAAGTAAAAAACAATGTTAATGTATGGTTTTGATCATCATTCATCAAGAAAAATCAAGAAAAGTGAGTTAACTTGCAAATGGGGCAACCTTAGAAAACTTAAATTTTTCTAAGTTATGGAACAAAACGGCTTTGGTACCTACTTTGCAAGGTCATAACTCCCAAACCCTAAGACCTTTTTATCCCATCCAAAGCTCAAATGAAAGTTCACATGACATACTTCAAAAGTGTCAACTACAAAAGATTCCAAATCCTCATGGATTTTGAGTTATGGATTGATCAAAATCACAAAAAGTGGAAATGACCACTTTTTCCAACACTTAGTAAAATTTTCAACAAGTCAGAATCTGTTTCACTTTTTCCAAACTTTGAGATCATTTTTCATCATGATCCAAGCTGAACCAGGTCCATTTGTGAACATCATTGTTAAAGCATGTCATCAGAGCTTTCCAACAAGTACCAGATAATCTCCAAATTCAATTTGAGTAGGGAGTTACAACCCTTGGAACATGGCATCAAAGACTGGTTTCTTCCCAAGACAGATTATAGGTCATTTGCTCGAATTGGCTAAATCAGACAATTACAAGCCTTGTCATCCATTTGGACACCTCAGGGGATAACATCAAAGGAAAAATATTTGATCCGCAAGCCTCCCAAGTCCAAGGATCTACATGTAGCTATGTATCCCCTAAAAAGGCTAAAAATCTCAAAGACTCTAATTTTGTTCCAATGCATTCAATGGATTCACAAGGTGGCAAGCATCAAGACATTGCTAACTAAATTGAGTCAAGCCTTATCTCTGAGCAAAAGCTACAATAACCTGCTGCACTGAGCCAAGTCAATGGCTAGAGAAGACCAATGATTCCTTGTGATCAACATTATCCAAGGAGCTGTACCAGTTACCATTCACTATTCCTTGCAAAACAAACTTGCTCAACTATAAATAGAGCTCATATGTGATCAGTTTAAGTACACCAAAGCACACAAACGAATGCTTTCCTCAAAATCACATCTCAAAAACCAGATTTTCCTTCTATTTCAAGTCACTATCGAATTTTGAAATAGGAAGTAATTCAAACCAAACTAATCATGCCAACACCTCATATACATCATATATGAGTGATCCATGGCCCTGAAATACATCTGGAACATCAGAATCACAAAATCACTATCCATTTGCTCAAGCTTTTGGTCTATTTGCAGTTGAGGTGCCACAAAAAGTTCTGGGCTAATTCAATCCATTCCAAGCCTTCAAACACATTACTTGAGGTCCATTGAAGCTATCCAAATCATTACACAACATCTGTAATACCTCCAACATAAAATTCGATCACCAGCTGCAAGAGGTAAGCCTGAAGCCTTCAAACTCCATATTACATGCATCATAAATGAATTTTTGAGTTACCATCTTGTTTTTGCATGTATATAGAGTGATAACCCTCAATCAATTGCTATGTATGAATCGTGTATGGAATTTCATAGTGTTCATGCTGAAATTAGGGTTCTTGAGGTTATTCTCTGATTTCTCACTCCACACTTAATATAAATGCAATTAATTGAGTAATCAGTGAGAAAAGTGAGAAAACGCAAATCTGGGCAAAACAGGGCATGCAGGCAAGAACAAGTGTTCTTGGCGCCCGTTTTCAAATTTTCAAATATTTGAATTTTTGATCTTTTATTTAATTGATTTCAAAAATTAATTTCTCTCTCATTTTTTATCATTTTTTATTGGTTCTTTTTTTTAAAAAGTCACAAAAATGTTAAATTACATTATTTTATAAAAATCCAATTTATATTATTTATTTAATATAGTTAGAATTTTTGTAGTTTATTTCATTTTTATTTATTTTTAAACATTTTAAAATGAAATTCCCTCATTGATCTTTTCATTCCAAATGAATTTCAATCTTTCATGTGATTAAACATGATTTTTCAAAATATTTTTCAAAGTTGACAACTTGTTTTTGAATATATTTGATATTGTATATCATTTTTTATTTAATTTCCTTTGAAAATTATATCTTTTAAATTCAAAATTAGGGTTTTCTCTAAATTTATATTTTTTTTAAGCTTCACATAAACACTTTTGGGCCTCTAATAGAGTGTAAGACCCATCCCTTGTCACATAAATAAATTTTGGGCCTCAGTCACAGAATAAGTCCCACTGTGTTTTCCGAAACTGCGGTGCGATCGTCACCTGTTCAAAAACATTCTTAGGCCTCCCCTTGTGTTGTAAGTTCCATTTTTCTTCTTTTTCAAACACTTTTGGGCCTCTAATAGAGTGTAAGACCCAACCCCCTTTTTTGTACAAAATATTTTGGGCCTCAGTCATTGTATAAGTCCCGATACGATTTTAAAAATCTCGGCCCGATCGCCATGTTCAAACAATTTTTATCTGGGCATCTCCCTGAGTTATAAGCCTCATTCTCTCTTCTTTTAAAAAAAAACTCTTGGGCCTCTAAAAGAGTGTAAGACCCATCCCTTGATAAATAAACCATTTTTAGGCCTCAGTCATTGTATAAGTCCCGATACGATTTTAAAAATCTCGGCGCGATCCCCGTGTTCAAACAAATTTCATCTGGGCTTCTCCTTGAGTATAAGCCCCAAATTTCCTTTTAAAAACAACTTTCTTTTTTGATTTAGATTCAAATGTATAGTTGTATAAAAAATTCTTTCAATTTCTTGAATAACTAACCATACATCTATGTTTATACTGCTGGAAGCTTGCTCACCTATAAGTCCTACTACACTCTTCAACATACTTGTCTATATACTTCGTCTATATATGCTTGTATATATCTGCTTAGAGTTTTCCCCAGCAACTAGGTCTAGGATTAGATCAAACCAGTGGTTATTCTTTCAACAAAGTCAAAACTAGTTCCCCCATAGGAAATTCCAGATACAGTCTTGCCTTCTATTGGGCTTATACAATATGGAATAGAGAAAGGCATTATTCCCGGTGAAACTTTTCTCAAGACTGTCACTACTAGAAATATATGTACAAGAAATTCATTTCCCCAAAGAAGATTATTCCCGGTGAAACCTCTCTTGAATTTCTTCAAACCTTAGAACTGCTCACTAAACAAAGGATTATTCCCGGTGAAACCTTTTCTTGAACTTTTCTCAGGCTTGGGCCCACAGGCTTCCTAAAAGCATCCCCAGTCTCCTCGTAGGCTTTGTACTAGAACCCTCAGGCTTCTTAAAAGTTCTCAGCCTCCTCTTGGGCTTAGTACAAGGACCAGAAGACCTCCTACAGGTATAGGACAAAACTTAGTCATCTTTTGCTAGTTCAATCCTCCAATGAGTCAAAACATCATGACCAGTTTAGGGTTGATTCTCATCCCTTAAAACACCAGCCTCCTCTTGGGCTTCATACAAAGATAATTCTCCAGTTAAGAGAAAACTTTCTCATACCGGTAGACTCGGACAATCTCATCTCCTCTTGGATTTCAAAGAAACCCTCAAGTTTCCTAAAAGCACATGAAATACTCTGATCATTTCATCAATCTCCAGCAGAATTTGAAATCTCCATAGGTTTTAAAACTCAATCCTCAAACTTTTATCCTAAGTTCCCCAGCTAGGGTCAACTTACCATCAATAAAACCTCAGAAAAATCAGAACCTCAAGGCATCTGATATCTCAACTATTCTGTAATCCTCAGCAAGAGTTGATTCCCCAATTTGGACCTGTCTTTGGATCTCAATAATCCTCAGCAGAAGCTAGCATCCTCTTAGGCTTTATATAAGAAATTCCCTAACCAGCCTCCTCTTAGGCTTTGTATAATGATTTTCCCTCAATAGTTTTTAGCCTCAATCTTGGGCTTTGTACAAGACACATATAAATATTCTCCAGCTGAGTCAATCAATCCTTTTAGCCTCAATCTTGGGCTTTGTACAAGATAGATAAAACCTCTCACCAGTAGAGTCAATTCCTTTTAGCCTCAATCTTGGGCTTTGTATAAGACAGACAAAATTTTCCCCCGGAAGAGTCAATTTCTAGCCTCCTCTTAGGCTTTGTATAATGATCTCCCCAAAAGAGTCAGTCTCTTTTCAGCCTCAATCTTGGGCTTTGTACAAGACAGATATAAAACTCCCTAAACAAAATCAACCTTTTAGCTTCAACCTTGGGCTTTGATCAAGGCACACATAAAACCAAAATCCCCTCAGAGGAAATCAAAATTTCTCTCTGTAGGAAGACATTTCTCTGTACATCACACATAAAAAAAAATCAAACAAACCCTAATCCCAGATAACTGTTGTAAGTGACACACTTATTGATTCAAAAATCCAAGATGTGATCCCTCTTTTATCCTGGTAAACTTCCTCTTTCATCTAACAGCTTTAAGTGGCAAGCCTCTGGATTATTTACATCCAAGCTCATGTCCCTCTCTTAGCATGAAAGATTCCTAAGGAAAAATGGCATTGCTCAATACTGAGTTAAAGTTTCCTCCTTCAGGACATCACCTTCATAAAAGGAAATTATGGCATTGCTGGATTCTCTTATCTCAGTTAAAGTAATTCCCCTTTATAATCAAATACCCCAACAACGTGTGATGAATAGGTGAGATATCTCCCTTTAGAGATGACAAATTCTCTCTCAAATAACCTTTAGCTTCAATCTTGGGCTTTGAACAAGACACCATCATCTTTCCTCCCATAGAATAGGAGGAACTACGATTGCTCTAATTTCTCTGTTATCTTTACGGGAATACGTAGGCATAAGATTGCGAAATCTTAGCGAGCACACCAATCAAAAACCTTATGTCCAGTACCTCATCAAAAACAACAAAAACACTCTCTCAACACTCCCAATGAAGAAACTTTCCCAATTTATAACAGATAAACACCAGTATGTAGAAAACAGTAGAAATTGCTAAACGATATATGGATAACCATATATACACTGGGCAAATAACAACTCCCCTTAGTATAATCTGACCCCGGACCCCCCAATCTCTTAGAATTTGTTAAAGAAAACATTTCCTTGCAAGGTTAGTTTTAGATAGCTTCCCTTTCCTTTCCAGCTTCATAGGATAAATAAGAAATAAGCAACAAAACTTTTGGGATATTCTTTATCAAAATGAGATTTAGTGATGCTTGAGATCAAACACTTTGAGATTAGAGGCCATGACTTGGTGAGACAGCCCTTGGGAATTAATGGTTGACCACACTTTAACCTTGAAAAGGAAAACTCTAGCTGAGGAACCATGCTTGATGCTTTTAATACAAAACCCTACCTTGCAAGGAAACAAAAGGGACAAAGCATATTTTTCGATATTTTGATTAGAGGTCAGTGAAACATAAAGCATATAGGCACAAATGAAAAGATACAAAGGAATGTGCTTGGTGATTTCTGTAAAGACAAAACACAAGGATGAGAGGGCTAGAGGAGAACCAAGTTTGTGATCTTGATGCATTGTGAAGACGCAAATGAGGTGGGATCTTAGGGGGAAATTTTGGGTATGACAGATGCCCCTATTTAAGTTTCTTCTATCTGGAGATATGAAGATTGACATCTTTGTCTTGACGAGATAGAAGAGACTTAAATACAGAAGACCTAATTTTTGGCCCTAAGATACCGCAAAATGCTTCTTACATGATATGATATGAATGCAAATACAGAACTCTGTGGAAAAAAGATGCCACAAGAAACAGATAACTGCTAGAGAAAGTTAGCAAAGGAAAAAGAAACTCTGTAGGGGATAGATGACAAAGAGATCCAGCTGGAGAATGTAAAATTCCACAAGAGACAAAAAAAATGCGTAGATGAAACTACGACTTAAAATGCTGGAGATAAAGAGGAAAGAGGGTTTGGACTTCACTAGGGAATCTCAAAGTCATTGCTCTATTGGGGAAAAAATTCTTTGGTAGAAAAAGATAACAGGATAACAGACAACTACTTGCCGGTAACAGACAAGCTTCACAATAGATAGCCACTTGCTGAAGATAAACAAAAACTCTGCCAAGGATACTCAAAAGAGATGCGAGCAGGTAAAATCACACAACAGACTTCTTATAAGGAGACAACCATTTGTTGGGGAGAAAATATTCACTGGATCGCAACAGGATTCTCATAAACACCTGTTCAAATAACGAACCAAGTTGAATGATAATAAGCTTCCACTATCAGGATAGGGTTGTCGCTACGCGAAAAACAACTGGTGAAGACACAGAGTCGCCATCGAACTTTATTTATCCCAACGCGGAAAGGAAAACATCAAGAAAACCTCAGAAGGGAAAGAACATGGTCATCATAGCCAAGTTCGGGGTTCGGGAGTCGATTACGCGAAAGAAAGGTGTCAGCACCCCTCGCGTCTGTTGTACTCAACGGGGTCCACTTTTGTTGTTCTTATTAAAGGGGGTGTATATTTAAAGCCTACTTGCTAAAGGAATGCATGAATGAAAAGAGTAAACAAAAGGGAGAAAACAAAAGGGGCTCGCCAGGATCTCGCAATCCTGTGCCTACGTATTCCCTTGTGCAATGGGAAAGTCAGAGCATTCGTAGTTTGGAAGACTACGGTGAAAAGGAAGGTTGCTCGCCAAGGATTGGGGCCCTTGTACCTACGTATTCTCAACAGGTATGAGAAATCAGAGCGTCCATAGTTTGTGGGACTACGGTTGGTTGGTGTTTTTTATGGACAATGCTAAAGTTGACGCTCTAGCAGTTTAGGTGTTTGCCGCTCGTTGTCTGGAGTCTTAAGCGTTACCTATTTGCGGTAGAACGGAAATAACATGTCTTTTCAGAAAAGTTTTGGAGGAAATCCCGAAGGATGAAAATATTTGAATTTGTGAAAGTGTTTTTGTTAGGGTTTTGAAAAGATTTTAAGATGTGCATTACACTAAAGTCTATGACATAGGAGCGAATGTTTCGTACAACGATCCAAGCGTCTCGCGTACAAAACACTCTAAGAAGAGGTAAGGAAAATTTCTCGCTCATCTTTTCCCCTGTACTTAAGACTCGTGACGTACTACACGCATCGTGTTTATTAAGTTTTTTTTTGGGATTTTTTATTAAGAAAAGATTTGGATGCAAAAAGAAAGAAAAATCTAGGAGAACTGGATCCTAAGTGTTGTCATGCAATGATGGTCCTAAGGTTGAGGATAAAGGGAGATCTATTCTAATGTGGTCATGCAAGGTGGACCTAAAGTTGAAGTTAAAGGAACACTACACCTAAAGTTATCATGCGCGGATTAAGAAACTAATGTCTATCCTACTCCAATCTTAATAAAAAATGAAGTCGGATTAGGAGATCCATAGGGAACATGTGAACGCACGAGCAATCAACAAGCATTAAGCATCTCAAACGAAAATAAAGCTCAAGCATCAAGAAAAATCAACAAGAGGAATCAAGACCAAATCATGGAAACACTAATCATCACATAACCAAAATAAAATCCTACATGGAGTAAATTATTAACCAAGTAAAATAAAAATATTTAATAAGATTAATTAAAGATTTAATTAATCAATATTAAATAAAGATATTTAAAGTAATTAACAATTTGTAAACTTTTTTAGATTTTTAATATTTAAAAAACAACAAATTAATAAAAAGAAATGAACATTTAATAAAAAAATAATCTAAAAATGGCAATATTTAATTCAAATTATATTTTTGGGTTTTTAAGAATAATATATAATAGGAAATAAGAGCAAAGGAAATTAAATAAAGACAAAGAAAAAAAGCTAAAAATTAAAATAAAAAGAAATTAAAATGGGCTGAACATAAATAATAAATAAAGGGGTGTGAGTAAGGAATAAGCCTCCAAGGCCCACCAAGAAGGGGATCAGGCGCCTGAGGGTTTATCCTATAGACCCTGGTCAAAGGTTGGCTGCCAGGGATTAATCTGGCGCGTTGATCTTGACAAGGGAGTCAAGCTGTTGACACAATCCGATGATCCAACTCGCGGTACACGGTAGGAAATAAAGGGAGAGGCACAAAGGATTCCACAAAAACTCCTCCCAAAACATTGGAAAGGCACACTCAGTAATAATGATGAAGATGATACGCATGCCACACAAAATTGTGAGGCACAACTTGAATGACAATAAATGATATTTATTAAATAAATAAATAAAATAAAAAAAGAAAGAAATAAAACGCTAATGTATGGAAAACCAGAAAAACACAATTCATTTGGATTTCTCCCCCCCTCTCTCTCTCTCTCTCTCTCTCTCTCTCTCTCTCTCTTCCTACTCTATGAAAACAATCCGCCAAAAATCGCCCATTCGCCGGAGAAGGCGAAACCGCGACAGAAACCGCCACCTTCTCAGGCGGCACCACCTAAAATCCACTTGATCTAAACACTGACCCCCATCTTTTTTCACAGAGATTCCGAATCCCTCACCAAAATAACTCAAAACTTCTTTGCATGTCCGGATCGAATCCTCTCTGCCCCAAAAACCCTAACTCCGAAATTAATAGAAACACACAAACTAAACGAGACAAGCAAAAACAAAAACTCAGAACAAGGATATTACAAGAAAAGTAAGCAACAACTTTGATTTTTAGACATGTCATAGTTTGAGATAGAGGAGGAGAAAACCGTTTAAAGACCCTCTTCGAACGAGCCCTTGAAGTTGGTTTCCATGTACTTATGTATTATTCTTTTTCTTTTTCGACCACCCCTCTATCTCCTTTGTTTGCTCGGTTCTTGTTACTTAGATTTTTCTCTAGGTTTTCATATGGGGATGCCTCTGTTTAGAATTTTCTTGTTGTGGTTGCTGATGTCGAAAATTTCCTCCCTTCCCTGCTGATGAACAACTATGTTTATATATTGTAGAAAAGTAGGGTTTGATCTTTTTGAAAGATGCTGTTGAATCCTTGGTATGGTATTACTTGCAATGCTTTCTTGATGTTCAAAAAGAATTCCAATTTAGTGAAACCTTGGTCTCTGTTCTTTCTGCTATGCTCTGCATCCCTTTTGTCTGCTTGCTCAGACTGTATTTGGGGTCCAGTCCTTTTCTAACTGCTGCAGATTTTTGACTTGATTTGTCTTGATTTGAAATAAATTAAATAAAAAACTGAATCTTGAATATGGTTAGGAATGAACTGAATTTTGGGTGAATTGTTTGAATTGGGATTGGATCATGTGATTATGAATGTTATGATATGAAAATGAATATGTGAATTTTGGAACTGATTTTTGGAATGAAAATTTGGATTGTGAATTTGTAGAATTGAATTTTGAATGTTAGAAATTGGTTTGGTTTTGTTATTTTTTTTTAATGTTCGAATGAATTTTGTGATGAGTTGAACTAGTGGATGGATGAATGATATGATTTTGAATGGTCATGAATTTCAAATATGATATGTAAATGAACGTGATGAATTGATGAATAAGTGAATTTGAATCGAAAATGACTAAGTATGTAATTGATTTATGTTTGAATATGAGAATGGTGAACTTTGGAATTGATTTTTGTTTTTTAAATGCTTGTAGGGTTGTTTGGCATAATGTGAGACATGAAGATCCTTGAAGGTGAAAGATGTCTGGTCATGATGGAGGAGAACTTCAAAGCTTGACTTTGGCTTAGGAAGCTTGCAATTAGTCTCTTAAGCATTGAAACCTTTTGATCACCAATGGTGGAATTGGACTTGTATTCTCTTGTAACAAGAATTTATGTAAGGGCTTGTTGAATTTACCTTGTAATCCTTTAATTCAAATGATTTTCTTTGTAATCTGGAATCCAAATTGTGTGATGATCTTGAAATTGATTTGAATTTAAATGGGCTTTGTGACCACTATGGAATTTTGAATTTTGTCATCTGTAACTCAATTATTTTGGACATAGTTCACTTGGCCACTAAACTTGAAACTTGTTTTGCGATTCAAAAGACTTGTTGATTTCATGATTCCAAGCTCTTGTGCAATTTAAGTCTTTATCTTGAACTTTGCCTTCTTAGAACTTTTGCCCTCATTTGAACTAAATCAACATAATTTTGATACCTTTGTAATTAAGTTTTGGAAACCCACTTGAAACAATTCACTCATGGCATGAACTCTAGTCATGGCTTTCGATTATGGCTCGAAATCACTTGTAAACACGGTTGGAAAATAGAAACAAACCAAGACAAAGCTTGAAACAAATCCTCTAACCATATCTTGCAAATAAGCTTGAACAACTTGAAACATGACTTGAAAGTAACTTGGGACATGGCCTAAAATCATCTAGAATCGTTTTGAAATATGATTCAAAATCGAATAGAAACCAAATGATCATGCCTTGAACTTCGAGTAATTCGTTCACCAAGAAGTCCATTAAAATGCATCTCTTAACCAACCTTGATCAAATTGGAAACATGGACTCGCCTCTCCTAAAAAATAACCAAACTAAATCTCCATTCTCAAGTCCAAATCAACTTGACACGTATCAAGTTTCAAACACAAAGGATGAAAAGCCTTAACCCTCTTGCCTTGAATGCACATTGATGAAACAGTGGCTTAAAAACCCTAATTCAAAGCCTTCTTAGTTAAACCAATGATGAAACCCTGACCACTTAGTGACATCGAGAACCTTGAAGCAAGTGACATTTAAGGGTATAAGATCAGATAAACCCTAAATTCGATGAGTTCCAATTGCATAATTCATACCAGGGAAGACCCTAATCCAATTTTTCTTGGTGAGTTTTGATAGAAGAGAACCTTGCAGCCCGAGGAACAGTAAACTCACCCTGACCAAGAATCCAAGCCCTAGTTTTCAAACATGACCGATGAAGAAACAACCTGAATTAGCCCTGAACGAGAAAGAGAGTCTCGCTGGAATAAAGAAACCTTAGCTTGTATAGAATACCTTGATCCCATGTCTTAGAAGCCTAATGAAATGCATGATCATGAATGTCAGACCTAATGAAGATGCATATGAATGAGAAGCACAAAACAGTTAGGGTTAGGAACAAGAGGGCAAATTTTGGGGTGCAACAAGGGCTTAGATTCTTCTTTAATCAACTCTCAAACTTGAAAAATGACCCAATACAAACTGTTTCCACTAAAGGGACTGTCATTCGCTAGAAATTATGAATCAATAACTCTACCGAGGATCTTTAAAGGAGACGCAGGCATGTTAGATTGCACAACAGACTTCTCAAATAAAGAGACAACCATCTGTTGGCGATAATAAGGGTTTCACAAAAAACTTCTCTGACGGGAATACCAGAGAGATGCCATTTGATGGAAAAGTTGTTGAAGTCACAACAGGCTTCTCAAATAAAGAGATGCCACCTGTTCAAATAACAACTCCAGGGATTCACTTGATAAGGATCAAGGATTACACAATAAACTTATCTACTGAGGATGACTAGAGAGATGCCATTTAATGTGAATACACATACTGATATTGAGGACATACAAGCTTCTCAAATAAAGAGACTGCCATTTGAAGTCACACAAGAGTTGCATATAGTAAACAAGCTTCTCGAAGAGATTGTCACTTGTAGTTAGGTGAGGTTAACCCTACCGAGGACATACAAGTTTCTCATAGTGAGGTCGCCACTTGAAGTCACATAATGATTGAAAATAGTAAACAAGCTTCTCAAAGAGATTTCCACCTGTTATTGCAAAAGGTTGAAGAACCACCAAGAATGGATAAGCTTCTCAAAAGAGACTGTGACTTATCGTTGCAAGAGTTGGAGAACCATCAAGAACAGATAAGCTTCTCAAAAGAGACTGCCACTTATTGTTACTAAGATTTACTATGCTAGGGATATGCAAGCTTCTCAGAGTAAAGAGATTGCCACGTGCTGTCAGGGAAAGATTCCAAGAGGCTGTTATCACAACACTGCTGGGGAAGCAAAATCTTCATCCTCTGATGTGGAATCATAAACAGATCTTCGTTGAGGAAAATAAATCCTCAAAGGTGCAAAATAAATGCATTCTCGTCATCTAGGTTGCATAGTCTAAAGAGCTTCAAAATTTTCGTTGTAGAAGACCAAAGTTCAATCTAGGAACAAACTGGAGAGAAATGGTCAAATAAGACTCGACCCAGTGAGGAAATAACACAACTAGAGAGTAATTCCATCCAGATAAATGAGCTGGAAAGGAAAACTAAAGCAAAACCTTCCCATGAGGAATGAAATCAATGGGGAATTATAATGGATATACATTTTCTGCTTAAAGGTAGACACTCTAATGGAGAGAATTTACACACTTTGTGAAGATAACAACACCAGAGAGTGGGCAAAAACACCAAAGAATGCAGTATGAACATGAATCTTCATTATGCATGTATAAATGAATGAATGTATGCATGTATGTATATGCTGACAAAACAAGCACAAAGATAAACTAGGGACGACCAATCACCACAGTACAACCAGATATTTGGCTAAATCTCAACATTGCTGAAAGATAATCTGCTAAGAATTTCACCTGGAGATAAATAGGACCCATCAAAAGAAAAAAAAATCTTGCTACAAGGCTCATATCTCTGGGGAGAGAGGGATAGTGCTTGGGGAGCAACCCAAAGTTGAATCTTCTACTACCAATAATCCACTGAGGGCGAATAATAATATGAACTCCGTTGGGGGGATGGAAAGATCTGTTGGGGAAACACAACAACCGAAATCTTCCTGACTCTTCCTGGGGATAAGAAAAATCCATATGAACTCTGCTGGGGGAATCATGCAACACAAATTTCCAAAACTCTGATTGGGGAAAAAGAGAAACCCTCATAGAATCTTTTACAGAAGGATGAAGACTTGCTGGGGAAAATGTAAAGCAAAGCTTTTCTGGGGATATCAACCTCTGAAAGGGACAACATTTGCAATTACTCTGCTAAGGGATGGAAGGATGAATCTTCCAAAAGACAACCTTTGCAACAACTCTGCTTTGGGATAATATGGAATTGCTGAAGATTACCAAGGGAAACTCTCTGGGGATCAATAATCTCAAGAGAAACATCCTAAACTTGCCAGGGAAAAATTAAGAAGTTAACATCGTAGCAACAAATCAACCTATGGGGGATTTTAAAACTCAACACAAGGTGAGAGAAAACCCAACAGTTGATTGTTATCTCAATACTTCTTAATGGGGAATTTTGTTGAAAACACAACAGGGGAAATGAAACGTGCTGGGGATTCTTCAACACATATATATTTGTTTGATCACAACCTGGCTAGAGGAGAAAATCACAACCGGCTGGGGAAATCTGGAGCAAGACTTAATTGGGGAACCCAAGTCTCTAATTCAAATGGGGGTGCTAGACTCAGTACTTAACTGGAGAACATCTGAATTAGCGTTTAGGTGGGAATACCACAAAAAAGAACAAATTCTTCTTGGGAGAACATTGAGTTTCAAACTTCGAGATCTTACCATTCCTTGCAGTAACTGTGGACATTCCTTTTAACGTTCACAAATCAAAGGAAAACATTTTAGTAGTTTTCAAAAGTATTATTATTAATTGCTTTTTTTTCAAAAGTTATTATAAAAAATAAATGAAATTTTGCAAACAGAAACAAATATAATAATTGCAAACAAAGGGACAAAGGCCCAAATTTTATTGATAGAATGGTAGTCCGCAAATGGCGTGACTCCATGGATCATTACAAAGTTGGAAAATGGTAAATACATGGAAAAGGTTACATTGAAATACAATGTCCACTATTCTCCCTACCAACTTTGAATTCCACTATGCTTTACACTTATGTCTAGAATGACGAGGATGAGAATCCTTAAAGAGAAATGTTGCTTCAAGTGATCAAGTCTGGCCTGATGCAGTTACTTGCCATAATCCCTAATTTTTGCCTAGATTACCCTCTCGGGTTTTCAATCTACCGGGGTAATTATTTCTGTTTATGTCTCTAACTTTTTCCTGGACCGCCCTTTCAGGTTTTCAGCCCACCGAGAGGCTCATTTTTTCCTAAGCCGCCCCTTTCAGGTTTTCAACTTAGCGAGTTGTTCTTTTATTTTATAGGCGAAGTATTTCTTGACTACATCGGCATTCACAGGACGAGTGAACTATTCACCATCCATAGTTGCAAGAGTTAATGCACCGCGAGAGAAGGCTTTCTTAACAACATATGAGCCTTCATAATTAGGAGTCCACTTTCCCCTAGAATCAGTGGTAGAAGACGAAATCTTTTAGAGCACGAGGACTCCTTCTCTGAACACACGAGGTCGGACTTTCTTATTAAAAGCTTTCATTATTCTCTTTTGATATAACTGGCCATGACACAAGGCCGTTATTCTCTTCTCTTCAATCAAATTCAGTTGATCGTATTTACTCAGACACCGCCTCAGACAGTTTAGCTTCCATTAAGACTCTCATTGACGGGATCTCAAACTCTACAAGGAGCTCTGCTTCCATACCATATACAAGTGAGAAAAGAGTTGCCCCTGTTGAAGTGCAGACGAATGTACGATACCCGTGTAAAGAAAAAGGGAGCATCTCATGCCAGTCCTTGTATGTGACAACCATCTTTTGAATAATCTTCTTAATGTTCTTATTTGCAGCTTCAACAAACCCATCCATCTTTGGTCAGTAGGGAGAAGAATTATGATGCTCAATTTTGAAATCATCACACAACTCTTTCATCATCTTATTGTTCACATTCGACCCACTATCAGTGATAATCTTACTAGGAATGCCATACCGATAGATAATTTGGTTCTTGATAAACTTGACCACCACTTGCTTGGTCACATTAGTATACGATTCCGCTTCCACCCACTTGGTAAAATAATTAATGGCTACTAAAATGAAATGGTGTTTGTTCAAAGCCTTGGGCTCAATCATACCAATCATGTCAATTTCCCACATAGAGAAATGCCGTGGAGATGAGATGACATTGAGAAGAGTCAGTGGCACATGAATTTTATCAGCATAAATCTGGCACTTATGGCACTTTTCACATATTTGCAATAGTCAGGTTCCATTGTCAGCCAATAGTAACCTTCTCTTAACATTTTCTTAGCCATAACATGTACATTGGCATGGATACCAAAGGATCCTTCATGAATTTATTTCATTAACATGTCTGCTTCATGTCTATCGACGCATCTGAGCAAGACCATCTCGTAGTTTCTCTTGTATAGCACAGATCCATTCAAAAAGAAATTGCTAGCCAGCCTTCTTAAAGTCTTCTTATCCTTCTTGGATGCCACAAGTGGTTATTCTTGACTCAGGATGAAACATTTGATGTCATGATACCACAACTTATCATCTTTTACTTCTTCTGACGCAAACACATGAGTAGGTCTATCAATACACATAACATTAATTTTGGACACATCATTCCAATGATTCACTCTAAATATAGAGGACAAAGTGGCCAGAGCATCAGCCATATGATTTTTTTCACGAGGGATATGATGCAATTCAACCTTGTTAAAGAAGGTGAGCAGCCTCCTTGCATAATCTTTGTAAGGAATCAGGCCGATCTGACGAGTCTCTCATTGACCTTTAATCGGATTGATCACTAGGGCTGAATCCCCGTACACATTAAGAGCTTTAATCCTTAAATTAATAGCCTCTTCAAGACCCATAATGCAGGCTTCATACTCTGCCATATTGTTCATGCATTCAAACATCAATCTTGCAGTAAATGGTATATGAGAACCATAAGGAGTGATAATGATTGCCCCAATTCCGTTGCCATAAGCATTGACAGCTCCATCAAACACTAAACCCCAACGAGACTCTGGATCAGGCCCTTCCTCGGGTAACGGTTCATCACAATCTTTGGCTTTCAGATACATAACATCCTCATTAGGGAAGTCAAACCTGATAGGTTGATAATCATCAATTGGTTGGTGAGCCAAATGATAAGCCAAAATACTTCGTACGATTGCCTTTTGAGTACGATACTCAATGTCATATTCAGATAACAACATTTTCCAACGGGCAATCCTCCCAGTCAAAGTAGGCTTTTCAAAAGTATACTTAATTGGATCCATTTTGGATATCAACCAAATTGTATGATTAATCATGTATTAGCATAAACGTTTAGCAGCCCATGCCAAAGCACAACATGTCTTTTCAAGCATTGAGTATCGAGACTCGCAATTTGTAAACTTTTTGCTCAAGTAGTATATGACAAATTATTTCTTACCAGTTTCTTCTTGTTGACCAAGAACACATTCTATAGATTCTTCTAGCACAGTCAAATACATAATCAAAGGTCTTCCTTCCACTGGAGGAGAAAAAATAGGAGGTTCAAGCAGATATTCTTTGATACTATCAAAAGCCTTCTAACAATCCTTTGTCCATACACAACCTTGGTCTTTGCGGAGAAGCTTGAAGATCGGTCCACAAGCGGCAACCATATTAGATATGAATCGGGAGATATAATTCAAACGTCTGAGAAATTGTCTGACTTATTTTTCTGTTTTGGGCGCAGGCATCTCTTGAATTGCTCTGACTTTATAAGGGTCTGCTTCAATACCTTTTTGGCTGACAATAAAGCCCAATAATTTTCCTGAACGGACACCAAAAATGCATTTATTAGGATTCAGACAAAGTTTATACTTCCTCAAACACTAAAACAACTTCAACAAATATTCAATATGATCTTCTTCTGTCTTCGAATTACAAATCGTATCATCCACATAGACCTCTATTTCTTTATGCATCATATCATGGAACAAAGTGGTCATGGCTCTCTGGTACGTTGCACCAGCATTTTTCAAACCGAAGGGCATCACTCGGTAGCAAAATGTTCCCCAAGGTGTAATGAATGTTGTTTTTTCCATATCCTCGGGTGCCATCTTAATTTGGTTATAGCCGAAAAAACCACCCATAAAGGAGAAGATATTGAATTTAGCAATATTATCTACCAACATATCAATGTGTGGTAGTGGATAATCATCTTTCAGACTGGCCTTATTCAAATCTATGTAGTCAATGCACATCTAGACTATACCGTCTTTCTTTGGAATTGGCACAATATTAGCCACCCATTGAGGATACTCTGCAGTAATAAGAAAACCAGCATCAATATGCTTTTGAACCTCCTCTTTGATCTTAACAGCCATGTCGGGGTGAGTTCTTCTTAATTTCTATTTAACTGGCTGACATTCTACCTTCAACAGCAATCTATGCTCCACAATATCAGTATCAATACCAGGCATATCTTGATAAGACCAAGCTAATACATCCACATACTCTTTAAGAAGCTCTACCATCCTCTTCTTAACATCTGACTGAAGCAATGCCCCAATCTTGACTTCTTTTCGATCCTCTTCTGAAACCAAATTAATTATTTCCACTGGCTCTTTGTGAGGATGAATGCTCTTCTCCTCGTGCTCAAGCAACCAAAAAATCTCATATGGAATTTCCTCAACATCCTCTTCTCCAGCTTCAAACACGGGGAATTCAAAGTTGGGAGAGGGCATATGGACATTGTTTTCAATGGGTTTAACAATCATCTGCAAATATACTTGAATTTAGGAAACAAATAAATGTGCAAGAATTATGCAGATATTGAAATTATTCTATTTATTTTTTATTTTTTATGCTACCATTTTACAGAAAAGAAAGCAAAAAGACAAAAACACACATGGATAAGAAAAATAACATTTTATTTATGATATTAAAGTTTGAAACAAAACCCTCACAAATTCACTTTCACCTTGGGCAGAGTGAAATGATATTTGAAAAACACAATAAAAAATTACTTTGAAGCGTGAACAATAGAAGGAATGTCAATAGCTGTCCAATTTTGGCAGACCACTCCGTGACTCACGAAGTTCGGCATGTCATCTTCTAAGTTATATTCAATGATTATGGTAGCAGGTTGATCTCCAGCATGGATAAACCCAGCAATGTGAAATATATCTTGATAGCATTTCAATTCCCTTCTAGTCGTACCAGGAGAGAAACCCAAACCGACTCTATTCTTATTTTCAGTAAGCTCAACGACTCTGTCCCAACCCACAGACTCACCGTTTTCAACAACCCGTTGTGCAACTTTCAGAGAAGAAATGGATGCCCCACTATTCTTTCCAACATTGTCAACAATGGATAGGGCTTGGAATGGAATTCCCACAGCCTCGTCAGTGTCAATATAGGAGAAAGATGACAAATGGATTACTAGCATTGCTTTTTCTCCACCTACCACAACAAGCTTCCCATTCTTCACAAATTTCAGCTTTTGGTGGAGAGTCGAAGTGACAGCTCCATCCTTATGAATCCATGGTCTGCCTAGCAAACAACTTTATGCGGGATGAATGTCCATAACTTGAAAGGTAATCCTGAAAGGTTGCGGGCCTATTTTCATAGGGAGATCAACTTCCCCTATCACTGTTTTTCTTGAACCATCGAAATCTTTAACAAGCATACCACTGAATCTCATAGGAGTACCTTGGTACGACAGTCTCAACAAAGTAGATTTTGTTATTACATTAAGAGATGAACCAGTATCAACCAACACATTAGACAAAGCATCCTCTTAACAATTCATCGAAATGTGTAAAGCCATGTGTCGGGATGAAGAATCAGAGACCATAGCAATTGGTTAGCTAGACTCACAAAACATAAGATATCACCACCGATCTTTTATTTATCCAAGGGAATGGGAAAAGAACGAATAAACCCAAAATAAACATGCAAAGCAATTAAGTAAAAACTAAAAGCTAAGCAAGAGAAGAGATCTAAGGTACGGGGGTTGGTTATACTAAGGGAAGGTACTTCCACCCTAGTATCTATAGTATCCTATAGGAACCTCTTGAATTATTTATGTTAGGTTAAAAGTGTTTGCTAAAAATTGATTGGGGAGATGAGAAGAGAAGTGTTTTTTTATTGTTTTTGTGTTTGCCTAAATATAAAGTCTTGTGCCTACGTACCAATGAAGGATCAAAACCTAGTAGTTCGGGGTACAAATTGAAAAGGGTTTGTTATGGTGAATTTTAATAAAGAAGAGACAAGTTGTCATCTTAAGGAGAATACTCAACTAATCCACCACAAACATGTGGAAGATGGATCGTTGCTTCACATTTAGAGAAGGGCTCCAACTTGGATGTATAATCAACAAGTATGCCGCATACCTCTCTCAAGTGGAAAAAAGTCAACATCTTTCTCAACTATGTCACGGGGTAGGAGATTTATATCTCAACTAGGGATGACTCATGCCTAATCTTTCTTTGAGAAAAGGTTTTAAAGTGAGAAGCCAAGTGGCAAAACATTTTAAATGTGGTTTGCATATTTTAGTCTTATGAAAAGGTTTGAATATGCTTAGGATGTCTTGAAGCATTTATTTGAGAAAAAGGTTTGAAAAATCAATGACCTAGTGTCAAGGTTTCTTTATAAAAAGGTTTAAGTTGGAAAGAGGGAAACCTATTAATGAACCATCTAAGGGTAACTACCTAAGGGTATACAACCTAAAGTAATCAATCTGAAAGGATAAACTAAAGGGGGAACAAGGATCATACAAGTAGGTAAAAGATGCAAAAGAAACAAAATGCACACGCATATAAAGCCAACCATAAACCCTTCCCTTGGATTCAGACATAATCAACCATGAAGGTCTAAAAGCCAGAAGTGAATGTCAAGCAAAATAAACATCATGAGGATAATATTAAAAAAACATAAAAAACAAGACCTCAAGTATCAAAGTTAAGCTTATGGACAAGTAACAACACACGTATAAGGCAAAGATCAAGGCATGTAATCAATGCAAGCTCACAAAGCAAAGTATCTTAAGCAAACTCAACAAAACCCTAATCATGTACACTATGGAACCCACAAACCAAAGGTTATCAATACATGTCAAGAAGCATCTTTCAAATAAGTCAAACTATCAATAAATCAAGATTCAAAGCATCTCATAGATGTATCACTATCAAATATCCAACTTAAAGCATAGTCCAAGGTCATGTAACCTTCTCATGAAGCACATACAAATATCACATATCAAGAATCAATCCAAAAATCAAACCAAATTGGTAATCAAAGCATGACATGATTATGGTATCCATCATACAACATGGTATAGGCCAAGTACTAACATATCAAGGAACCACCAATATAGTAAAGCAACAAGTATGAAGTTATTAATAAAACAAAAACAAGAATGTCACATATTTTTTTAGGTTTTTTTTAAATGAAAAATACAAAATGATAAAATAAACCAATATTCTAAAATAAAGTATTTTGATTTTTAATATGAGAATAAAATAAATTAGAAGTGAAAGAATAATTTTAAAAGAAAATAGGAAGAAAAATAAAAGGAAAGTAAAAGAAAATGAAGGAAAGGAGTAAAAGGAAAATAAAATAGGCATTAAAAAAGAAGAAAGAGGATGTTGGGGTTTGAACCCGCGCCCCTCTGATTACAGCTAAAACAACTTAATCACCAGGCCAGGCCATAAGGCCTTATTCATTATTCACTTCCTAAAAATAAATATTATTAAAATATTTAAAAAAAGGAACGCGCGAAAATTACTTCGTCTTCAACCTCTAGCTTGTTACAACACAATGAAACTTCAAAATGCAAATTTTTCAAATATGCATAAAAAAATGAAAAATAAATATTGTCATACCCCAAATTTTGACCCTAGATGTCATCATCATTCTAAGAGCATTATACATTGCATTGGTAACCCTAACCTTGTACAAGTTGCTTTTTATTTTGTTTCATCTGAATAAGGGTTTTGAATCAAGAGAATCAAGAGGATCTTCACTTGATCAGTCAATGTTTTAAATTAATCATCAACCTACCAAGTGTGCATACACACAAGAGGCCTTTATCCATCAAAAATCTAGTGCAAATTGGTCATGTTACAAGTTCATTGAAGCTCAACTTTATCTAGTCACCAATTAGGGTTTATCTGACAAAGTCAACTGTGCCTTTGAATTTTGATCAAAGCATGATCCCAAGACTTGGGACATGATTCAAGAAACTGAAATGCATCCTTGGATCCTACCCATTATGTTTGAAAGGTTCAAGAATGCAAGATCATTGAAGATCACACAGTTCAATTCATCTGATACACAAGCCTTTAACTGCAAAGTCAACTCTTTGACTTTTGGAATTTTTGGTCAAAATTGAAGTCCTCAAGTTAATTTTCATGAAAACATGTTTGATAAATGAGTTTGACCATGAAAAATCAAGAATTTGGAGGTTTCTTGCAAAAGGGGCAAAGTGGAAGAAGTTGAAAATTTTCTAAGTATGGAAGAAAACCCTAATTTTGTGCCAACTCTGAAAGGTCATAACTTTTAATCTAGACCACCATTTTTTGTGTTGTAAAGATCCAAAATAAGCCCTCAAAACATACTAAAACTTTGTCAACTAGGGTTAATCTCCAAAAAGTGCACAGATTTTGAGTTATGGAGCCATCAAGTTAGTGAAAATCTTTCTACACTTAGAAATTTTTTCAAGGCAGTTTTGTTCTAAAAAAGCACCAAACTTTGGAGCCAGTTTTCGCTATGATCCATTGAGGTTCAAGAAATTCATCAAATATGAAAGTTGTAGAGCATGTTTGGAGCTTTTCAAAAAGTACAAGAACTCATCCATAGCATTTTTGAGCTAGGAGTTTCGAAGAGGGAAAGTTGGCCCTCCATACTTGAAGATTTGGTCATTTTCATGTCAAATGCAAGTTGCAAAACCAAACCAAATCTACAAATCCCTTGATTACAGGTCTTTAGACTTGCAAGTCCATCCATAATCAGAAGGTTGTACAAGCATTAAAGGCATTAAACATTGAATTAAGGCATTAGCCAAGTGATTATGTCATTTTGGAAAAGTGACTTTAATCACAAAGTCAACTTGTCTTGAGCTTCTAAATTTTTTTCTCTGAACAAAACCTTTTCTTTACACAAAAGCAAGATGTCTGAACTCTCAACCATTCTAGGGGAGGTTTGTACCTTGCATTTGAACTTCAAAATTCATGGAACTATCACTTGCATTTCAACCAAACCATGAACTCCTTAAGTTGCAATTCTGTAGCATATTGAGCCTCACTCTTTCCCTATAAATAGAGGCACATTTCAAGCCTCTAACACACAATAAAAACTAGAAAAATATCCCTCAAATCTCCCAAACTTAGCATCTTGCACCAAATTCCTTTTTGTGCCAAGAAATCCCAACTTGCACAAACACAACCAATTTCATTTCCACACCTCAAACAACTAAACCACCTGTTCAAACACATCACAAATCATCCCTTGAAGGTGTCCAAACCTTCATTTCCATCAAAAATCATCAAGATCAAAAAGTCAACTCTCAAAACCTCAAACTGTTGACATTTTGCATTTTGCTATCCAAAACCTTATCCATACCATTTCAAAAACATCTAAGACTTCTAACACACTTCATAAATCATCCCTAAACTATTCCAAACCTTGCTTGACATCTGTAACTTCATTTGCTTGAAGTTCCCATTTTGACACTTTTCGCACTTTTGCAAGAAGGGAGGTACAACATGTTCCAAGTGATTCCTTTTGATCCAAGCATTCAGAAAGGTCCTTAGAGGTGTATTGAAGCTATCCAAATCATCAAAGAGTAGGTGTAACATATTTGGAGGATTTTCAAGTTTTTCTTCAAGAGGTAAGTTCACTATAACTTTGAACTTTTCAAACCATGCCCTATTTGATGTACATTGAACATGAACTTATTTGTTCTGATCTATGTGATGTTTTTGATCCATTAGTTGTTGCTTATCATGACTGTATAAGACTGTACCATTGAAAATGCAAATTTGAGCTATTTTGAGGTTTTGGTATCGTGTTTTGATTTAGAAGCATAATTAGGCAATTTTGATTGCACCACTGTTTTCCTTGTGAAAAAATAGGCAAGATTGTTTTTTATTTCATTAAGTTTCATGGAGTATTTAGAAAGTTATGGTAACTTTTGCAAACTGAAAATGATGAAGATGATGATGTCCAGCCATGGTGCATTTGGTTGAGTTTCCAGGTCATAACTTGGTTTATCTTTATTTTGACGGGTGTGATACAATGGATGTATCACCACCTCAGTGGTTCAACATGCGCGCTTCAAGTCCCTTTGCCTCTCCTGACCAGGGTTCGAGTCCTAGTGACTCCCCTTTTGGTCCTTTCTTGTATTTTTGTGTTATTTTTGCATTTCTGAAGCTTTCTTTAAATATATATAAATATGTATGTTTCCACATGTTATTCACAACGTGTACTTTGGTTCAAGTGTTATATTTTTGAGTGGCAAGTTTAGTAGCGTGGGTTCAACACCCATTAGAACCATTCAATTATTTTTTATCACTTTGTTTTTCTCATTTTCTTCACAAATTCAAACCTTCATAACTTCTTTATACCAAAACCTTTTTTAGCCATTCTTTTTGCTAAAAGTTCATGAGGATGTCTACTTTCTGTTTGTAAAAATAAAATTCAAAAAATATTTATTTTTCTTGCACTTATGCATGCTTAAAGTAAGTGGCTTTTTAGGGTTTCTTAAGGAATTATTTTGATTCTTTGATTGATTCCTTTGATTTTCTTTGTGCACATGGACTTGTATGAACCTCTTGCATCTTGTATAAACCTTGTATAATGTTGTGAACTTGTACATTGTGTTTTAAATTGAAGTTTGATACATTTTTTATGTATGTTTACATGTTAAAATGTATGCTAAAACTTTGTTCATACCATGAGTTTTTGCTTGGCCATTTTGTCCTTAACATGTGATTTTCCTTCATGTTTATATAAACCTTGATGTGCATATGTTCTTTGTATGGATCATACCATGTTTGGATATGTCATACCCCAAATTTTGACCACAAGATTTCCCATAATTATGCAAATCATCACCACAATATGGATGTACCATTATACCTCATCAAAATCCTCAAGGATTGTTGAGCCTTCACTACAATCAAGAATTAGTGTTTCAAGCCCTCTCAGAGCATTTAGACAAAAGATCAATCAAGAAATGACATGATCTTCAACTTGTCTAAACTCTCAAACATAGATGAAGGATCAAGAGGTTTCCCACATCAAGAATCAAGCACAAAGTTGCAACATTCCAAGTTGATTGAGCCTCGAAACACCTAGTGTCACCAAATTAGGGTTTTGGATGACTGAGACCTCCAGAGTGAAATTTTCATAGGGGAATGAGCCAAGGCTTCAAAATGTGACTCAATATGCTCAATATAACCCTAAGGGTCCCTTTGAAAAGTTAAATCACCCTTAGAGAATGCATTCCTCAAAAGTCGGGAATTAGGGTTTCTCCGCACCAAACCGCTCCAGAGCCAAAAGTCAAAACATGACTTTTTTTTGGTAAAAATGATCCTTGTGACTCGTATTGTCATAAAATATGATCTATAATGTCATTTGAACAAGAATTAATCAAGAAATCATGATAACTTGCAAAAGGGGTAACCTTGGAAATTTGAAAATTTTTCTAAGTTACTAAATTTGGATGATTTTGGTGCCAACTTCCAAGGACCATAACTTTTGATCTAAGCAGCCATTTTGAGTGATCCAAAGCCTGATTTATAGGTCTTCCTACATTCTACAAAAGCTTCAACTACATGAAACTCTAATTCTTCATGGATTTTTGGTTATGGATGGATCAAAGTGGTAAAAAAATCAAGGATTTAACACTTAGTACAAAACTGTCTAAGTTTCAGCATTGAACATCAATATTCATGAGGATTTTTCAATTGAATCCAGATAGTTTCAAAACAAACTATGACCACACATGAATTATACCATATGAGGGCTTTCTAAAAAGTACATGAGCTTTCCATAACTCAATTTGAGCAAGGAGATATGATCCTCCCAAAATGGCATTTTCCAACTGTCTTGTACAAGACAGATTTGTGCAATTTTGCTCGAATTGGCTAGATTAGACAATTACAAGCCTTGTCATCCATTTGGACACCTCAGGGGATAACATCAAAGGAAAAATATCTGATCCACAAGCCTCCCAAGTCCAAGGATCTACATGTAGCTATGTGTCCCCTAAAAAGGCTAAAAATCTCAAAGACTCCAATTTTGTTCCAATGCATTCAATGGATTCACAAGGTGGCAAGCATCAAGACATTGCCGACTGAATTGAGTCAAGCCTTATCTCTGAACCAAAGGACTCATAACCTGCTGCACTAAGCCAATTCAATGGCTAGAGAAGACCAATGATTCCTTTTGATCAACATTAGCCAAGGGACTGTCCAAGCCTCCATTCACTATTGATTCCAAAAAAAACTTATTGCACTATAAATAGACATTAATTGTGATCAATTTGAGTACACCAAAGCTTGACAACACTTGCTTTCCTCAAAATCTCTCTCTCACCCCAGAATTTCCTTCATTTGCAAGTCACTATCAAATTTTTCATTAGAGAGCCATTCCATCACAACCAATTGTTCTAACACATTCCATACATCATATATGAGTTGATCAAACACTCCTCACACTTCTGAAACATCAGGATCACTATCTCCATTTCTCACTTGGTCCAACTGCATTCAGAGTCGAGCCAGCTTATCCAAAGAGTTTCAAAACATCCTGAAGGTTGCAACACAATCCTTGAGGCCTAAGGAAGCTATCCAGATCATTGTTTCACTTATGTAACACCTCTACAACAGAAATCAATTCCTTCTTACAAAGGTAAGCCTTAAACTTTCAAACTCATTGAATCATGCATCATAAATGTTGTTTTAAGTTACCATCATGATTCTGGTTGCTTATAGATCATTAACCCTCAATCAATTGCTATTTATCTCGTGTGTATGAGATTTCATTTAGTTCTTGCATTTTTTCGGGTTCATCTGGTTATACCATGATATTTTTTGTTACACTTAATTTAAATGAAATTAAAGACCACCATCATGTTCCTTGTTAAAAAATACACGAGTTTCATTTTTACATCTTGTAAAATGGTTAAGAAACGAGTGAGATAGCATAGGTTTTGCAAGGTTACCAAAGTTGGTATAGCACGAGGTTGAAGATGAATGCCATGGCGCCTTTTTTCAGAATCAAATATAGTTTTGCTATATATTATACACTTGCCATTATATATTTTAATTGGCATTGCGCCCCAGTGGTTGATCAGCTGGTTTTGTGTGTGTAGCGAGCGAAGGGTCTGGGGTTCGAATCCCCCTCGCCCCAGACCTTTTGGTTTTATTTTTTTAAACCATTTTCAAAAGGATTTTTCATATATTATTATCACTTGCCATCCTCTATCAGCCACACGCAAGTGGCTCAGTTGGTAACTTTTAATCTCACCACCCCAAGGGCGTGGGTTCAAACCTTGGGAGGACCATCCCATAATTTGTTTACCACTTAATTCCTTCATTTTTTTACAACTTCTAAAATAAACTTCAAAAATTAATTTCTCTCTCATTTTTTTTATCATTTTTGAATGTTTCTTTTTTTTCAAAATTCACAAATATGTTAAAGTATTTTATTCCATAAAAAAAAAACTCAAAAAAAGATATTATTTATTTAATATATTTTGATTATTTGAAAAGAATTCCTTTTAATTATTTTTTAAACCTTTTAAAAATTCTTTCTCTTGATCTTTCAAATTCAATTGATTTTTCAAAACACTCATGGGCCTCTAATAGAGTGTAAGACCCATCCCTTATCACAAATATTTTTGGGCCTCAGTCATTGTATAAGTCCCGATACGATTTTAAAATAACGGTACGATCGTTGTTTTTCATCTGGGTCTCCCCTTGTGTTGTAAGTCCCATCTTTATTCTTTTAAAACACTCTTGGCCTCTTGGTAGAGTGTAAGACCCATCCCTTTGTAAATAAACCATTTTTGGGCCTCAATCATTGTATAAGTCCCGATACGATTTTAAAAATCTCGGCGCGATCGTCGTTTTCAAAACAATTTTCATCTGGGCCTCCCCTTGTGTTGTAAGTCCCATCTTTATTCTTTTAAAACACTCTTGGGCCTCTTGGTAGAGTGTAAGACCCATCCCTTTGTAAATAAATATTTTTTGGGCCTCAGTCATTGTATAAGTCCCGATACAATTTTAAAATAACGGTACGATCGTTGTTTTTCATCTGGGCCTCTCCTTGAGCTATAAGTCCCATCTTTTGTATTAAAATAAACTTTTGGGCCTCTAATAGAGTGTAAGACCCAACCCCCTTTGTACATAAATATTTTTGGGCATCAGTCATTGTATAAGCCTCGGTACAATTTCAAAATAACGGTACGATCGTTGTTTTTCATCTGGGTCTCTCCTTGAGTATAAGCCCCACATTTCCTTTTAAAAATAACTTTCTTTTGATTAAGATTCAAATTTATGGTTGTATCAAAACTTTCTTCAATTTCTTGAATAACTAACCATACAGCTATGTTTATACTGCTGGAAGCTTGCTCACCTGTAAGTTCTACTGTTTTCTTCAACATACTTGTTTATATACTTCTGTATACATATATGCTTGTATATACTTGCTTAGAGTTTTCCCCAGAAATTAGGTCTAGGTTAAGATAAAACCAGTGGTTACTCTTTCAACGCAGTCAAAATTAGTTCCCCCATAGGAAATTCCAGACACAGTGTTGCCTCCTCTTGGGCTTATACAATATGGAACAAAGAAAGACATTATTCCCGGTGAAACTTTTCTCAAGACTGTCACAACTTAGAAATGCGTGTATAAGAAATTCATTTACCCAGGGAGGATTATTCCCGGTGAAACCTCTCTTGAATTTCTTCAAACCTTAGAACTGTTCACTAAAGAAAGGATGATTCCTGGTGAAACCTTTTCTTGAACTTTTCTCCGGCTTGGACCCACAGGCTTCCTAAAAGCATCCCCAACCTCCTCTTGGGCTTTGTACAAGGACCCTCAGGCTTCTTAGAAGTTCTCAGCCTCCTCTTGGGCTTAATATAAGGACCAGAAGACCCCCTACAGGTATAGGACATAACCTAGTCATCTTTTTCTAGTTCAATCCTCCGGTGAGTCAAAACATCAGACCAGTTTAGGGTTGATTCTCATCCCTTAAACCATCAGGCTCCTCTGGGGCATCATACAAAGATCTTTCTCTAGTTAAGAGAAAACCTTTTCATACCAGTAGACTTGGAAAGTCTCATCTCCTCTTGGATCTCAAAGAAACCCTTAAGTTTTCTAAAAAACACAGGAAAAACCCTGATCATTTCATCAATTCACCAGCAGAGTTTAAACCTTTCATTCTAAGTTCCCCAGCTAGGGTCAACTTACTATCAGTACAACACCAATAGAATCAGAACCTCAAGGCATATGATATTGCAACTCTTTTGTAATCCTCAGTATGAGTTGATTCCCCAATTTGGACCTGTCTTTGGATCTCAATAATCCTCAGCAGAAGCTAGCCTCCTCTTAGGCTTTATATAAGAAATTCCCTAACCAACCTCCTCTTAGGCTTTGTATAATGATTTTCCCTCAACAGTGTTTAGCCTCAATCTTGGGCTTTGTACAAGACACATATAAATATTCTCCAAATGAGTCAATCAATCCTTTTAGCCTCAATCTTGTGCTTTGTACAAGACAGATAAAACCTCTCACCAGTAGAGTCAATCTTTTTTAGCCTCAATCTTGGGCTTTGTACAAGACAGACAAAATATTCCCCCGGAAGAGTCAATTCCTTCTGGCCTCCTCTTAGGCTTTGTATAATGATCTCCCTAAGCAGAGTCAACCTTGAAATTCTGGTATCAGACGTGTGATGTTAAGGTGTGATGTCACAACAACACACTCTGCACAATGGACAGCAATAACAGTAAAATAACACCAAGAATTGTTGACCCAGTTCGGTTACAACCAACCTACTCTGGGGGCTACCAAGCCAGGGATGGAATTCACTACTTGTAGATATAATTTACAGACTCAACAACCCGTTGACAATCTCCTAAACTTATACTCTACTAATGACTTCCTACCTAAGAAACCACTTAGGTATGAGAACACCACTCAATCCCTTACAAACACTCAAAGAAACCACTTTGAGTACCCTTGATCTTACTTCACAACTTCGATCAAATTACACAACTCTCTTTGCTTCACAGCTTTAGAGAGGACAGAAACTCAACACCTATTCAAACCCTAGAATAGTGTAAATACAAGTACTTTAAACAAACTCTAGACACTAAGCCTTCTGCTCTTGATCTTCTGAATGTTTTCTGTCTCTTTTTCCATTTGGTCTCGTGCGCTTTATATAGCTCCTGAATTGGGCTTGGACTTGTCACAATATTTGATCAGATTTGTTAATTAAAACTGAATCTTCAAAATAGATTTTATCCCCAAAATCTTTTTAAATCTTCAACCTTTTAATTCTCCAACAGATCTGCAATCAAATCTCCCATGTAACAGAAAATATCTATCCCAAGATATTATCATCCAATGAGTTAACCACTCTCCACAATTCCAGCTAATACGCGTGCCCTAATAACATATCCTGCTGTTATTAATTCTGCAGGTCTGATGTTACAACATCACCTGTGTGACATCAGACATCCAACTTCAGCATTTAACAACTTAACACAGCCCAGTGTTAAGACTTCAATGTTACAACATCAGCACCTTGACATCAACATTGAATAACCTTTGTTTTACCAAAATTCCAGCCAATCCAGGAACTAACAATCTCCCCCTTTGGCTAATTTTGGCTAAAACAACCTCTGCAATCAACTTCTGCACTCTGCACCTTCAGAGATTTCAGCAGCGGAATAATCTTCAGAAATTTGAAACTCATTAGCAGCAGTTTGACACTTTGCATAGTCTTCATCACTTGATCTGCTGCAGCACCATCTTCATTATTGACAACAGCCAATTGGTGCTCCTCCAGCATCACAGCTGTTCAGTAGCTCATAATGTGTAGCAATTTACTCCCCCTAGATGTCTGCTTGGCTGCACTCTTCACATGTCATGATATCTTCAAAACTCCCCCTCAATAACTACATTACCACTTTTCAACTAAACACCTTTTAGCAGCATCAATCTATCTCCCTCTTAATCTTTGCATCACATTAGCAGCATATGGCAATAATACACTTGACTATCTTGGCTATTTTCTCCCCCTTTTTAGCCATAATTAGGCAAGCTTCTATAAGAAGCCCTATTAACTATAGTCAGTATACCCTAGCTCTCATTGTTAGCCTCTCAGTTAGTAAACAGGCAAAACAAATCATAGAAGGAAACTAAAAACATAAACAGTGCATAAAACATCACAATATTCAAATTACAAAACCAACAAACAAAAACTAAACTAATAACAAAACTAATATCTAAGGACAGCAGATAGAGATTAGTCTTCATTCGAGCTGGTACCATTAGCATCTTCTTCACCTTCATCTGACATGGAGTCTTCAGTGTCACCATTGTCTTTCCCCTGTTCCAAGTTTTTAACCATCTGCTCAATCTTCATTTTCCTATCAGTGCTGGTCTTGATAACCATGTCAAGATCCTTGCAGGTCGCCCTTAATTCTTTAATCAGTTCAGATTTTGTACTGACCTTCTTAATCCCAGAGCTTGATGTTTCAACAATGTCTGGAACATGGCTCCCAACAAACAGTTTGGGATGCAAAGATAAAGCTGATCTCTTCTTACATGTTGTGTCTGAACTTGTTAAGATGCCTGGATGTTGTTTCATCATCACTCTACAGATGAGCGAAGGAAATGCTATAGGCAGTTTGATAGCATTAGTGGTGGCATGTCTTGCAGTCTGCTCAAACACATATGCTCCATAGTCAAATTTCTTCTTAGTACCCACAACATAAATAAACCTCCCTAGTCCCACAACTATTGTGGTTTTATGATTGGTAGGCACCCAATTTGCGGGTCCAATTCTGTGTAAGACAGCATACTTAACACTGAGTTTGCTAGTCGGCAGTTTCCCTTTCAAGGGCCACACCTTAACTTGACCAGCAGTTATTTCCTTGCAGACATCATTCTCTGTGGCTTCTAGCTCAGCAAATTCTTCATCTTTTCTTCCTAGATACTTGTTTATAACTTCAGGAGAGAATTCAACACATCTTCCTCTCACAAACACTTTCATGTAGTCCACACTACTTTTGTCTGAAATCTTCACAGGAATATTGACCACAAATTCCTTAACCAGGCTGTCATAGCACTTAGAGAACCCATGAACCGTCTTCATCAGACCAGCAGCCTTGATCACCTCTATGATTTCTTTAATCTCCATAATTTCTTTCCCAATCTCTCTTTTAAGAGCAAGTCTTCTATGACAGATGAACTTCCACATCGACGCACTGCTTGCATAATGGAATGAAATGTTATCAACCGGAGCCTCAGGTATCTTGTCAGCAATTCTCTTCAAGATTGTCTTTTTGACAGGAGTGATGTCTCGAACATCATCCTCAACATCATACTCTGATTCAGATTCTTCCATTAGCTTCCTTTTTTTGGGATTCACATCAACCTTACTCCATGCTTTTGTTGGCCCAACAACAGTCTTTTTCCTTTTCTCACCAGAAGCTTTCTTTGACGATGATTCAACCATCTTTCCTTTTCTTGTTCTTAGTCTCTTGGACAGACTAGGCACTGCTCTTCCAATGACTTCATTATCAGACAAGTCATCAACATCAATTACATCAGTAGTCTCAGCATCCCTGCTAAGCGATGTTCTAACCTCCTCTTCAACATCTGCTTCAACAGAAGTGGGTTCAAAAGATGTCCTAACATTCTCCTCAACATTTGTTTCTTCATGCATGTCTTCACTCTGATCAGCATCTTCAATAGCTGTCATTGCAAGTTGTTGAAGACTTGACTTACCTTCCTGCATGTTGTCTTTCTCAGCTGGCATCCGATTCAGTGGGATTGAAATTCCTTTGACAGGGATGCCTTTGTCCAGAATCTTTGAGGCAAGATTACCCATCCTTTTGTCTACATCAAACTTCTCTTCAATAGTCTGAGACGTATATGATTTCGGCACAGTTTTTTCCCCAAATAACACACTGGTAACTACCTTCTTTGTTTCAGGATTCTTGAAAATAGTAGCAGGTCTCTTAGGAGTTAGTTTAGTGGGTCTCGAAGTACCTGATTCTGGGAGCATCATTGAGATAGGTTATAGATTCAAAGCTTCTTCTGCAAATCCCTCTTCTGAAGAAACCCTAGCCTTATCTCGCGAAGAGCTTTGAGCTACAGATTTCTTTGATGAAGACGACGTCTGGTTTGACATGGTTCCCTTGAGGCAGTATGAGTTAAGATGATTCTTCTTGTAGAGGAAGACGAACGGACGGAAGATATGCTCTTTGATGAACCGTGATCTTGCTGCACTAGAGAATGATGATCTGAGGTATGGCGCAAGCTTTTCAGTATTTAAAGACCAATTACTAATTTTCTCCCTCCATAAAGACTTTCCTTTTAACTTTGAGTGACCTTTCAGCATCCTGATGTCATAGTCTGATGTTATAACATCAACTTGTACATCACTAGTTGAATCTCCTTCAAGAGAAATCCACTGATAGCAGTTGTCTTTGGTTCTGGTACCCTTCATAACAATCTGATTATGCTCATCAGAAACCACACAATCATCCTTAGTGTAGTTACCCCGTAACCTTCATCACACAGCTGGCTTATGCTGATCAAATTTGCACTTAAGCCATTGACAAACATAACATTTTCAAGTTCAGGTCTACCATCACCTTGCACTTTCCCAACTCCTGCAACAACACCTTTTTCTCCATTGCCAAATATGACCTCCTGAGAGGGGCAAGGTCTAAGATCATCAAACATGGATCTACATCCAGACATGTGCTTGGAACACCCACTGTCAAAATACCATGTTCCTTCTTTAAACTCTTTGTCAGCCAAGTGAGCCAACAAGCACTTCACCTTCTCCTTAGGTACCCATTGTTTAACAACTTTGGGCCTGTGCTCTCTCCATCTGTTTTGAGGTTGAGGGTATCCATGCAGCTTGTAGCAAGAGTACTGCATATGTCCAAACCTACCACAGTAATAGCATCTCACCCTTTCATCTCTGAATCTTCTGCCATGATGAGATTGCTTATGTTGCCATCCATAATGTGATTTCCTCCATCTATTATGTTGATATCTTCTCCCATAAGACGACTGAGAATGCTGTTTCCTGGATTGTCTCCCATGATGGTGTGGCTTTCTTCTTCCATATATATAAGGAACAACATTGGTGTATCCATAACCATAACCATACCAGTTGTCCTGATGTTGAGACATCTGATGAGACATGTGCTGTTTGAACTGAGCAGCTTGCATGCTCTCATGGTATTGTGGGGGCATATATTGGCTAGCTCCCTGTGGCTGCTTTCTCTTCTGATAGGGACCAGTCTTCTTCTCAATCTTCTTAGGTTGTGAAACATCAGCTTTCTTAGGGGTAGGATCCTGCTTCTTTGGCTGATGTTGAGATGAAAGTTGTGACACTTCCTTCTTTGAACCTGAAGTGCTTCCTTCTGAAGTTCCCTTGTCCTCAGCCACATAACCTATCCCAGCTTTGTCTCCAGCAACTTTTTCTGACTGAAGGATCTTGTAGAGTGTGTCTGTACCACAGCTCAGCATCCTAACAGACTTGGTCATTTGATCAAGGTGAGCTCTAACTAGCACCACTTCATTTTCCAGATCTGTCTTTTCATTCTCTAGCTGAGCAATCTATTGCTTGTGGCACTTGTTTTCTTGACAAATTTCAGCACTCTTTAAACACAGCTCTTGATAGGTAGATGCCAACTCCTCATAAGTTACTTCTCCATCACTAGAATCATCATTAGATACCACAGCTCCTGTTAAAGCTCTCACATGCTTTGCTGACTCGCTTTCACTTTCACTATCAGAGTCAGACCAGGAAACTGTCATGACCTTCTTCTGCTTTTTCAAGAAGGTGGGACATTCTTTCTTGACATGTCCGTATCCTTCACACTCAAAGCACTGCACTCCTTTCTCTTGGGCAATTTTATCTTCATCCTTCTTGCTGGTGTCAGAAGTCATGTTCTTGACATTAGGCCTGGAGTTATTATTCATTCTCTTGAATACTTTGGTGAACTGTCTTCCCAACATCACTATGGCCTGGGACAGATCCTCCTGGGATTCAGATTTCTTCCCTTTCTCTTCTTCACCATTTGTCACCAGGGCTATACTCTTTGGCTTCTTTTCTGGTTCTTCCTCATTCAACCCAAGCTCAAAGGTGTGAAGAGATCCAATGAGCTCATCAACTCTCATCTTGCTGATATCTTGTGATTCTTCAATGGCAGTAACCTTCATCTTATACTTCTTAGGTAGGGACCTAAGGATCTTCCTCACAAGCTTTTCATCTGACATCTTCTCTCCAAGAGCACTAGATGCATTGGCCAGCTCAAGAACACTCATGTGGAAATCATGAATAGTCTCATCTTCCTTCATCTTCAGGCTTTCAAATTTTGATGTTAAAATCTGAAGTCTTGACATCTTGACTCTAGATGTTCCTTCATGAGTAGCCTGCAAGATATCCCATGCTTCTTTAGCAACTTCACAGGTATTGATTAACCTGAAGATGTTCTTATCCACTCCATTGAAGATAGCATTCAGAGCTTTGAAATTTCCAAGGGCAAGCTCATCTTCCTCCTTGGTCCACTCTTCTTCAGGCTTTGGCTTAGAGGTGCCTTCTTTATCTTTGCCAGCATCATCCTTCTCACACATGACAGGAGCTTTCCATTCTTTAATAACAGCCTTCCAAGCCCTACTGTCTAAGGATTTTAAGAAGGTGGTCATCCTTGGCTTCCAATAGTCATAATTGGATCCATCCAAAATAAGGGGTCTGTTGACGAATCCTCCAACTTCTTTGTCCATCTTTTCACCAGAAAGTAACTTCCCTAGATCTCACCCAGAGACAGACAGGATGCCTGCTTTGATACCAATTGAAATTCTGGTATCAGACGTGTGATGTTAAGGTGTGATGTCACAACAACACACTCTGCACAATGGACAGCAATAATAGTAAAATAACACCAAGAATTGTTGACCCAGTTCGGTTACAACCAACCTACTCTGGGGGCTACCAAGCCAGGGATGGAATTCACTACTTGTAGATATAATTTACAGACTCAACAACCCGTTGACAATCTCCTAAACTTATACTCTATTAATGACTTCCTACCTAAGAGACCACTTAGGTATGAGAACACCACTCAATCCCTTACAAACACTCAAAGAAACCACTTTGAGTACCCTTGATCTTACTTCACAGCTTCAATCAAATTACACAACTCTCTTTGCTTCACAGCTTTAGAGAGGACAGAAACTCAACACCTATTCAAACACTAGAATAGTGTAAATACAAGTACTTTAAACAAACTCTAGACACTAAGCCTTCTGCTCTTGATCTTCTGAATGTTTTCTGTCTCTTTTTCCCTTTGGTCTTGTGCGCTTTATATAGCTCCTGAATTGGGCTTGGACTTGTCACAATATTTGATCAGATTTGTTAATTAAAACTGAATCTTCAAAACAGATTTTATCCCCAAAATCTTTTTAAATCTTCAACCTTTTAATTCTCCAACAGATCTGTAATCAAATCTCCCATGAACAGAAAATATCTATCCCTAGATATTCTCATCCAATGAGTTAACCACTCTCCACAATTCCAGCTAATACGCGTGCCCTAATAACATATCCTGCTGTTATTCATTCTGCAGGTCTGATGTTACAACATCACCTGTGTGACATCAGACATCCAACTTTAGCATTTAACAACTTAACACAGCCCAGTGTTAAGGCTTCAATGTTACAACATCAACACCTTGACATCAACATTGAATAACCTTAGTTTTACCAAAATTCCAGCCAATCCAGGAACTAACAAATCTCTTTTCAGCCTCAATCTTGGGCTTTATACAAGACAGATATAAAACTCCCTAGTAGAGTCAACCTTTTAGCTTTAACCTTGGGCTTTGATCAAGGCACATAAAACCAATATCCCCTCAGAGGAAGTCAAAATTTCTCTCTGTAGGAAGACATTTATCTGTACATCACACATCCAAACAGACAATAAAAAAAACCCTAATTCCAGATATCTGTTGTAAGTGGCACACTTGTTGATTCAAAAATCCAAGCTGTGATCTCTCTTTTATCCTGGTAAACTTCCTTTTTCATCTAACAGCTGTAAGTGGCAAGCCTCTGGATTATTTACATCCAAGCCCATGTCCCTCTCCTAGTATGTAAAGACTCCTAAGGAAAATTGGAATTGCTCAACACTGAGTTAAAGTTTCCTCCTTCAGGACATCTCTCTTATAAAGGAAATTATGGCATTGTTGGATTCTCATATCCCATTTAATGTAATTCCCCTTTATAACCAAATACCCCAACAACTGTGATGAACAGGTGAGATATCTCCCTTTAGAGATGACAAATTCTCTCTCAGTCAAACCCTTTAGCTTCAATCTTGGACTTTGAACAAGACACAAATATCCCTCTAGCTTCAATCTTGGGCTTTAAACAAGACACCAAACATCTTTTTCCTACCATAAAATATGAGGAACTATGATTGCTCTGATTTCCCTATTATCTTTACGGGAATACGTAGGCATAAGATCGCGAAATCTTACCGAGCACACATAACAAAAACTTTAGGTCCAGTACCTTACCAAAAAAAAAAGGCTCTCTCAACACCCCAAAGGAGAAACTTTCCCAATTTATAACGGATAAACACCAGTAAGTAGATAATAGTAGAACATGCTAAACGATCTATGGATAACCATATATACATTGGGTAATTAACAACTTCCCTTTTTATAACCTAACCCCGGACCCCCCAATCTCTTAGCATTTGTTAAAGAAACATTTGCGTGCAAGGTTAGTTTTAGATAACTTCCCTTTCCTTTCCAGCTACATAGGATAAATAAGAAATAAGAAAATAGCACCCAATTCCAACCATTGCGGTAAGGTGGTTGCGTCACCGACAAAAATCGCACGCTACAGAAAAATGGCGACCCTGCTAGGGAGATCATTAGGATTAAAGTTCCTAAGAGGTCTAGGTTGTTTAGCATTTTCTATACTATATACTATATATATATATATATATATATATATATATATATATATATATATATATACACTATTTTTCCTACTTGATATCCGTGTTTAATTTTCTGTCAAATGGGAATGCGATTGATACGCATGTGGAAAGTTTGAGAGAACATTAAGATAAGTGGTGGCGTCTCCAGGAAAGGCTTATAGGATGCGAATCCCGACCAAGCTGACCTGGCAGTTCACCGAATCAGTCGAGGTACCCGTGTGGTTTCTCTAATGTTGAACGACTGATTGTCGTGAAAGCATAGTGTTCCCAATGCGGTACCCATGACCCTGAGGATTTAGTAGACATTAACCATATGACCATTTGGTAGTACGGTGACTATCGGGAATAGTTGATATGCAATACTACACTCAAATGAGATTCATCCTAGAATATTACAGCTCGCTCGAGTGAATCAGCTTGCTGTCGATATCCCTAGGGGGGTCAATGACTTTGGGAACCTTAAAACCCGTTCTACAGGTACAAAAATTGACCAAAATAGTACAACCTTTGGGGATGGGTAGAGCCATGACTTCATGCTCGTGTCATTGAACCCTTGAACCCATGTTTTCAAATGTTTTTGTATGCTGCATTCATGCATTCATCTAAAAAACTCTTTTTAAACAAGAAAAAAAAATCTTTTTTCCAAAGTAAACTAAAACAATAATTGTAAATATCAGAGAGAAGTTGCGTTATGGATTTTGGTAGAAGAAAGACGCACAAGTACACCTTCAAGGCTCCGAAACTAGAGGACTTAAGGAAATTGGCAAGGATGATTACCAATCCCGAGGCTTTCAAAGCTAAGCACGGAGGCCTGTTGTCTCTGTTAAGGGCCATGTAGTTGAAGAAATCCTGTCTACGTTGATTCAATTCTACGATCCGGTTTATCATTGCTTCACATTCTCGGATTACCAACTGGCACCAACGCTAGAAGAGTACTCCCACCTGATTGATTTACCTATCACTAATCAAGCTCTATTTTCTGGACTGGAAGAAATTCCAAAGGATCAGGCCATTGCAAGAGCAATCTCTTTGGACGAGTCAGAAGTTAGGACTCACATGACCACCAAAGGAGGAATCCAGGGTTTACTAGCTAAATTCCTGATGGAGAAGGCTCTATACTATGCTAGTGTAGGAAACATAACTGCCTTCGAAGACATCATTGTTCTGCTCACATATGGGTTATTTCTTTTTCCTAACATCGACAACTTCGTTGATTCCAATGCTTTTAAGATATTTTTGATAGGAAACCCCGTACCAACCTTGCTCGCAGATGCTTATCATTCTTTACACTTAAGGAATTTGTACAGCGGAGGAATAATCACATGCTGTGTACCCTTACTCTACAAATGGTTCATTTCCCATTTACCTAAGTCTGCTACTTTTTGGGATCACAAGAGTACTCTACGTTGGTCACAAAGGATTATGTCCCTTACCAACTCTGACATAGATTGGTACAATAGGATTTACGAAGGGATAGAGATCATCGACAGATGTGGAAATTTCCTCAACGTACCCCTCATTGGAACTAAAGGAGGAATCAACTATCATCCAATTTTAGCTCGCCGTCAACTCGGATACCCGATGAAGAGTATCCCACATAACGCTCATCTGGAAGGTTTTTTCTTCAAGGAAGGGGAAAATGACAGGGCACTAAAGAAAGAAATAGTGCATGCATGGCAACATATTCACAAGAAAGGAAGAGAGTCTCTAGGAAAACCAAACTGTACCTCCATGGAGCCTTATCTCCATTGGGTGCAAACTAGAGCCCTCAAGATGAGGATGTCTTACCCTCGCCAAGAAGTTTTTCCGTTAAAGGAATCTGTCCTTTATTTCATGTCTGATACGGAAAAACTCCAGGTAGCCCTCAACAAAGTTCAACGTGAGAAGAGCTCTTGGAAGAACAAATACCGAATCCTCAATTTGGAATGTACCAAGATTCAGGAACTGTTAAAAGAGAAGGATGCTCTGATTGAGATATTAGAGCAGCATGCTATAGAGAGTCAGGAAGATCGAAAGAATTTGCTCGCTTCTTTCACTTGGCAAAGGACCGACGACCCGACAATGGCTGAAGAGCCCCGGTCAAAGAAAAGGAAAATATAGGAACTGACATCTGAGCTCTCTTCAGAGATGACTCAGGATCCATGAGCTTAGACATTTCCTTACAGCACTTTGTAAATACTATACTTTTCCTTATAAAATACAACAATCTTTCGAATTCAATAAAAGGGGTCTCCACCCCCCACTGTATGATATTTGAAATCTAATTGTTGAAGTTTCTTTTTTATTAAAACAAAAAAACTAAAAAAATATATCATTCATCATTCTCACATAAACGCATTTTTTCTTATCTTTGAGTCTCACGTATGTGTCACGATTCTAGAGTCAAACTGTCTCACTCATACAATACTCGGGTCAATCGTCAAAAGAAAATGGACGATCTTGAGGAAGAGAATAGAGAGCTGAGAGAAGAAATAAACGCTCTAAAGGAAAGTTTGGAAAAACTTCACAGTGACATGCACTCCCTAGCAGCAGCTCAGGAGCAGCGGCATCAAAAGACTGTGATCTCAGAGATCACATCTACACCGGTAATGGAGACACACGATCCTCGGTACAACATGCCTAAAGGGTGCCCCTGGGGCATGCCTCTTAACTTTGTCCCTGAGGGATATATCCCACCGGTCACTGAAGACCCAGAAACTGCAGCAACAACCATTGGACCTGAAGGTTACAAACTTCGGGAAAGTGAAGATGCAAGGGTTACAACAGCAACACCTGAAGGTTACAAACTTCAGGGCACTGAAGCTCCAAGAGTCACCTCTATAATGTCTATACCACAACCAGTGGTACACACTGTTCCAGAATGACAGATTCTACAAGTAATTTTTGGTGGAAACGAAGACATGTATGTGTAGCGAGCGATTTTGGACGCGGTTCTTAAGCGCTGGTCGCTCTCTGCGGTTTGAGCTTTGACTACAGGTCGATTCATTTTTTATCCTATTGTGAGCTGAATAAGGAAGGGAAATAGATGTCTCCAATTAACCCTGCTTTGCATACTGAGTTTAAACAGCGGTCTGTTAGGTTACGAATGCTATTAATGTGGGGGGCCTTTGTACTGGTTATTTGTATTTTCGCCAATACTGTTTTCTTTCTTTTTTACCTGGGCAGAAGGTTTCTGGTGGGGAACAAGGATTAGGATGTTAGGGCTGATGTTTTTGGATTACTGCTTTTGACATGGGATTTGGGTTTTTGTTTAGTGTGCTTGCTAAGATTTTTCTTTCAATCTTATGCCTACGTATTCCCGTTTACTGAAACAGGGAAATCAGAGCGTTTGTAGTTCCTCCTATTCTATGGGAGGAAATGGGTGTTTTTGGTGTCTTGTTCAAAGCCCAAGACGTGAAGCGAAAGGTGGTTTGTATCTTGTTCAAAGCCCAAGATGTGAAGCTGAAAGGTCTATTTGTGTCTTGTTCAAAGCCCAAGATGTGAAGCTGAAAGACCTCGGCTTTAGAGAGAATTTGTCATCTCTAAAGAGGGGAGAAGGAGAATTACTTTAACTGGGATACGCGGATCCGAGCAATGCCATAATTTCCGAAGAAAGGGTTTTAACCTGAAGGAGAAGACTTTAACTCAGTATAGAGCAATGCTATCTTTCCTTAGGAATTCCTCATGCTAAAAGAAGGACAGTGGCATGGATGTAGATGATCCAGAGGCTTGCTTCTTATAGCGATTGGATGAAGGGAAAGGAGTTGTTGATGTTTGTGAACGAGACACAGTTTTGATGCTAAAAGGTTGATTGGATCAACCAGTGGTTTTCTTATACAAAGCCTAAGAGGAGGCTATTTTGTGTCTCGTACAAAGCCCGAGAGAGAGGCTAAAAAGTTTTTGACCCGACGATGGAGTCTTTGTGTCTCGTACGAAGCCCGAGATGGAGGCTATGGTTTGTTTGACTCAACGAGGGAGTCTTTATGTGTCTCGTACGAAGCCCGAGAGAGAGGCTAAAACGTTGTTTGACTCCGCTGGGGAGAATCATTGTACAAAGCCCAAGAGGAGGCTAGAGTAACTGTTTCAGTTAAGTGACAGGTCCAATATACTGATTTTAAAAGAGAAAATCAGTTCTTATATGAGCATCCCTGTACTCATGGGTTAGATCTGAGGATCGGGGTTGTTTCCTTTTCTTTGAGGAAACTGGAAATCCAAAGGGTATTGAGACTGTCCGAGTCTGCGGGTTTCCTTCCTATTTAACGAAGGGGTCACTTGAGAATGTCTTTGAGACTCAAGGAAGTTAGACTGTCCGTGTCTAGAGTTTCATCTTTTGTACTATGCTTTGAGAAACAGTAGTAGACTCTATGAAAGGACTGTTCTATGAGGATGACTAGGTTCTGTTCCTATACCTCTAGGAGGTCGTCGGGACAATTTGTACGAAGCCCAAGAGGAGGCTGGAAACTTTTAAGAAGCCGACGGGTCCTTGTACGAAGCCCAAGAAGAGGCTATCATTCCCGGAGGAAGAGATCATTATACGAAGCCTAAGAGGAGGCTGTGAATACTTCTAGGAAGCCGTAGTGTCCTTGAATAATGCCCAAGAGGAGGCCGATGCTTTTAAGAAGCCCGTGGGTCTATCATCTCCTTTCCATTAGGAGATATAACTCTTTTAAAGATAAAAACCACTGGTAAACGTGCGAGGTTTACTATCCAGCGACTTTTAGGTTTTAAAGAGGGTTCCTTAGTTAAGGTCCAAGATTATGATCGTAGTGGGTACCCAAACCCCGAAACATTCAAGGCAAGCTATCCACAAGGAATAGATCAAGTCAGGAAAGTTCGAGAATTTGGAAGAAACTCAAAGATGCCATTCATGGAGATTACATTCATCTTGGGGAGTAGAGCTTCTTGACGATTCCTAAGGAGGACAACCGAAGAGAAGACTGTATCTGGTGCTCCTATTGGGGATCTAGGCGTCTATTTCTACGAATAATTGAAACGGCGTCACCTAGTTCTAGACGTAGTTGCCGGGGAAACTCGAAATATCTATACTATTATTACACAGTAGATATGAGTTTATGAAAGGAGACTTACAGTGAGCAGCCCCACAATACAGTTTATAATATGAAAGCAGTAAACGAAAGTGATAACCACTTACTCGGTTGGAGTGCTTCCATGCTGTTTGGTTAGTTGTTCAACAAAGAAAGATTGAAAACAACAGTATATTCAAAATCAAAGGAGAAAGTGCTTTGAAAAAGAAAGATTTGGGGCTTACAGCTCAAGGAGAGGCCCAGGGTTTTATCAGTGAGCGCACTGTTTGAATTTGTACAGCGGGACTTATACAAGTGACTGGGGCCCAAAATGGTTTTCTGTACAAAGGGATGGGTCTTACACTCTCTCAAGAGGCCCAAAAAGGTTTAAAGAAAAAAGAGTGGGGCTTATAACACGAGGGTAGGCCCAAATGATTTTTCGTTTAAAAATGGCGATCGCGCCGAGGTTTTCTTTTAACGCAGAGGGACTTATACAATAAGTGAGGCCCAAGATGTCTTGGTTAAAAGGGGGATTGGGTCTTACACTCTAATAGAGGCCCAAAGTGTTTTGAATGGGTCTTATAGCTCAAGGAGAGGCCCAGATGATTTTTTTTATTTTTAAACGAGCGACGATCGCGCCGTTTACTTGTACAGAGGGACTTAAACAATAAGTGAGGCCCAAAAAGTTTTTGTACAAGGGGGGATGGGTCTTACACTCTCTCAAGAGGCCCAAAGTGTTTTGAAAATGATTTATGAGGGTTGAATTAATCCAAAAACCCTAATTTGTTTTCAAAATGTATTTAATTGAATAAAAATTCAATTAAAATGATCAAAAATTGTTTAACACATGGAAAACAAATTGTGATCTTGGATTAATGCTTCAAAAATTAAGTATTGACCTACAAAATAATTAGAAAGCATTAAAAGTTGCAAAATCAATGTAGAAAAAATATTTAAAATGCCAAAAATAATCAAAATATTAATTCTTTTACAAAAATATCAATTATATGAAATAAATAATATTTTTGGGATTTTTTGGGAAAATAAAATATTTTAACATTTTTGTGAATTATTAAAAAAAGAATCAACTCAAAATCATTAAAACTCAGAGAGAAATTAATTTTTGAATCAATTAAACAAAATCATAAAATTCAAATATTCAAATTATTCAAAAATGGCGCCAAGAACAAGCTGAAGAACACGCGCGTGTTCTTGGTTTCTCAGATTTGCATTTTCTATCCAATCTCCATGAATACGTAATCATATCATGCAATCCACATATCATTATGCTCGTCTCAACCTCACGATCATGTCTATGTACTTTAATTTCATTTAATTTAAACATACAACAAGAAATCACGAAGAGACCTCAAGAACCCTAATTTCTGCATGAAGGCTAGGATTTTTGATACACGATTCAAATAATGCAATTAATTGAGGGAAAACATTCCATGCATGATTATGAACATATGGCCAAATTATTGTGCGAGGAAATATGCATAGATTGAGAGATGACCAAGCATGTGCTTACCTCTAAGCCGTGACAGCAAGTGCAATGTGATTTTTGATTTGGAGGTGTTACAGATGAGTTGTGATGATCTGAACAGCTTCCCTACACCCTATGGATTGTGTTTGGATGGTTGGACTTGATTGAAATTGGCTGGATCATTTTGTGGTACCTCAACTGCACTTTGGTTAAAACCTTGAGCAACCAGCTGGTGATTTTGTGAAATTGATGTTTCAGAAGTAATCTAAGTGTTTGATCAGCTCATATGTGATGTATGTGAGGTGTGTGAGTGATTGGTTTGATTGGAATTGCTCTCAAACTCAAAACCCGATAGTAGCTTGCCTTAGAAGGCAAAATCGGAGTGAAAGAAGAGATTTTGAGGAAAGCATCTGTTAGATGGCTTTGGTGTACTCAAACTGACCATAATTGAGCTCTATTTATAGTAGAGCAAGTTTGTTTTGGGATCCACAGTGAATGGCAACTGCAGCAGGTGTTTCCTCAATGTTGGCCAATGGAAATGCAAGTCTCCTCTAGCCATTGACTAGAGGTTAGGGCACAGAGCTATGGTCCCCTTGGTCTTGGATAAGTCTTGACTGATTTCAGATGAGAATGGCTCAGTCCATGCCACCTTTATGGTTCCATTGAATGCCTCATTCCAAATTTGAAGTCTTGTCCCTATTTTGGCCATTCTAGGTTCAACATGCTATTTCTTGTTCCATGGACTTTGGAGGCTTGGCTTAGTGATTGTCCCCTTTAGATTCAATCCTCTGAGGTGTCCAAGCGGATAGGAGCAATTGAATTTGGCTGATTTTGGTAAATCGACCAAAGTTGCAAATTCTGCCTTGCCTTGACAGATTTTAGCAAGGCAACTTGCCAATGTCATATCTCAAGGTGTAAGTTGAATTTGACAATGTTCTTGGCCATTTTGGAAAGCTCTTACATGATACAACAACTGTTTGAACAAGTTTGGTTTTGATCTCTTTTGATTCCAAGTGAAAAATCCCCCTACATTTGGCAAAAAGTGAGGCAGAATCTGACTTAGTGAAAATTTCACTAAGTGTTGGAAAAAGTGACATTTTCACTTTTCAGCCACTTTGATCACTCCATAACTCAAAATCCTTAATGAATTGGAATGACTTGTAGTTGAAGTTTTTGTAGGTGATAATGAGGGCTACAAATCCATCTTTGGATGAGAAAAAATGGCCTTGTGGTTTAGGAGTTATGGTCCTCCAAAGTTGGTACCTTTGCCACTTTATTTTTAACTTAGAAAAATTTCTAAGTTTTATGGTTACCCCTTTTACAAGTTATCTCACTTTTCTTGATTTTTCTTGATGAATGATGATTCAAATCATGCATTAACATCATTTTAGGGTTAAAAATCCATTTTGGTGAAAAATCTCAAAAAGTCAAAGTTGACTTTTGTGCACAGTTGACTTTTTATCAGATGAATTCCAAACTGTGCAATTCTTCAGGAAATCATGTCCTTGACCTAAATCAAACTTGATGGACATGTTCCATGGGTGTCATAGGATATATTGAGGCATGTCCTAGGGTTTGGGAGCATGTCCTGGTCAAAAGTCAAAGTTACAGTTGACTTTTCCCTTAAAACCCTAATTGTGGTGCAAATGGAATTGAGACTTGTTGCTCAAACTTCTTGGATTAATCCATTGTCCCAAATGGATCAATAGGGTATATTAGAGACCCTCAAATCATCTCTTGAGGTCTTGGCTCATGATTTGTCCCAAAAGTCAACTTAGGGGTGAATTAGGTCAAGAAACCCTAATTCCTGATTTTTAGTGTATGCATCCCCTGAGGCAAAATTGACTTGATGCATGGGTTCATGAGGTTCCATGAAGTATATTAGGTTATGTTTTGGATCAATGGCTTGTGCCCAGATGAAACTTTTCATCTGGAGGTCCTGGGTGATCAAAACCCTAATTTGGTGACACTGGCGATCTTGAGGCTTGATCCACCTAGAAGGGAGCAACCTTGTGCTTAATCCTTGAAGTGGGAGTCCTTTTGATCCTTTGAGGATGTTTGAGAGATTAGACAAGTTGAAAATCAAGTCATTTCTTGATTGAGCCTTTGTCTAAAGCTCAGAGAGGGCTTGAAACCCTAATTTTGATTGTAGTGGATGCTCACCCATCTTTGGGAGACTAATGAGGTACAAAGGTACATCCATATTGTGCTGATGATTTGCACAATGATGGGATATCTTGGTGGTCAAAATTTGGGGTATGACAGATGCCCCTATTTAATCTTCTTGGACCCGAAGGTGTGAATGACGAAGGTCTTCGGGCATTCGGGGTGCAAGAGGATTAAATATCGGAATACCCAAAATTTTGATGGTGGTTATGAATGGTAGCTTACGCATTCATCTTCTTTAGCTAAGCAATGATGCTTAGAAAAGGTGAACTTCCCCTCGATCCTGGTTTCCTACCAAGGAACTGGTCTTAGTTTCTGATTTAAACTTCCCCTCGATCCTGGTTTCCTACCAAGGAACTGGTCTCAGTTTCTGAAGTAAACTTCCCCTCGATCCTGGTTTCCTACCAAGGAACTGGTCTTAGTTTCTGATTTAAACTTCCCCTCGATCCTGGTTTCCTACCAAGGAACTGGTCTCAGTTTCTGAAGTAAACTTCCCCTCGATCCTGGTTTCCTACCAAGGAACTGGTCTTAGTTTCTTTTGTCAATAAACTTTACTGACAAGGGACGCTATTCGTAGCGGCTTTCCTTTAAACTTCTCGCCGAATTTTCCTGGGGAGATGCCATTTGAGTGGAAAAAGTTTTGATGTCAGACTTGCTGGGGAACCCAGTCGTCTGAGTTGTAAAGTTGTACAAACTTCTCTGTTGGAGACGCCATTTGTCGATTCTACTGGGGAAAGCGAGTCTCTTGAGAGACTGTTTTCATTTGGGGTTACATCATACTTTTCTCGGGATCTTCCCAGAGAAACGCCATATGATGGGGTCCAATTTTGAGGTGCCGATGACCTTTTCATCAGCAATCTTTTTGGAACCAAAACTGGCATGCTGCCGAATCTCTAATTACGAGGCTTTCTCTCGGGATTTTCTTTAATCCGGGAAAGCAAGGATATCATCTTTGATGGCGAAGAGTGTCATCTGTTGAAGGTTTTCTCTGGCTTTTCAGAGGTTCAAGTTATTAAAGTGGTCAAGGACCAACTTCTTTCTAGAATTAAACTGGAAGCGAGGTTGTTCAGACACAGTATTTCCTGACGAGACAAGAACTGACAACTCGATTGAGAGGACTTCTACCACTAGGGGACAAGACCGACTAGAGTGATAGTGATGCAATATGAAATGTGAATGCAAATAAAAAATGCATGATGTATGTATGTATATGCTGACAAAACAGACGCGACATACAGACTAATGGATGAACATAATTGGATACTCGGCCATCGCGGGACGAAGAAGTACCGTTGATTCAAGATAGAAATTCCACCTTGCTTAGGAGAGATAGTCCCGTTGGGAGCTATGTTGATCGGGCTTAGGAGATGAGAACTCGGCCGGGGATGTCAGACGAAACATGGTCTCTGACATTATTGATCCTTCATTCAGGAGTACTGGTCTAGAAGGAGTACTTTGATTCTGCACTTTGAAGTTCGCTTACTTCGGGAGAAGCGATCGATGTTCTTCTGATGTTCAACAGTCAAAAGAAATGCCATCTTTAATTTAAAAGCAGAAAAAGTTTAACAAGTAAATTCATTTTTGTTTTATTTCAAGAATCGCTGATTAAGTTTAAACAACGTCGTTCTGTAAAGCTAAAACAAGTAAAGAATTGCAAACAAAAGCACAAGGGCTCAAATTTTATTGATAAGATGGAGATCAGCCAAACGCGTGATTCCAAAGAGTATATACAAAGTTAGAAAATGGTAATTTACAGGGAAAAGGGCTACGTTGAAACATAACGACCACTATTCTTCTACCAACTTTGAATTCGGGACATCCTGAGCTTCTGTCGAAGATGACCTTGACTGGAGTTTTCCTCCGATAGATGATGCAACTGTTGCTGCTGAGGGACTTGCCATTGTTGAACATAGTTACTTGCCATTATCCCTAACTTTTGCCTGGATTGTACTATGAGATTTCCAATCCATCGGGATGATTTTTTTTCATGTCTCTAACTTTTTCCTGGACCGCCCTTTCGGGTTTTCAATCCACCGAGACGTTTTTTTTTTTAGTTTTAGGCGAAGTATTTCTTGACTACATCAACATTCGTGGGGTAGGCAAATTCCTCTCCGTCCATGGTTGCAAGTCTCAAGGCGCCGCCTGAGAAAGCTTTCGTGACCACATAGGGGCCATCATAATTTGGGGTCCATTTGCCCCGAGAATCAGTGAGAAATGATTGTATCTTCTTGAGCACAAGGTCTCCTTTTCTGAAGATACGAGGTCGGACCTTTTTGTCGAACGCCCTTTTCATTCTCTGTTGATACAACTGACCGTGGCATAGTGCCGTGATTCGCTTCTCTTCGATCAGGTTCAATTTGTCGTGTCGACTTTGACACCATTCAGCTTCGGTGAGCTTAGCTTCCATCAATACCCGGATTGATGGGATCTCTACTTCTATGGGGAGCACTGCTTCCATTCCATATACTAGAGAGAAAGGGGTTGCCCCTGTTGAAGTGCGGACAAATGTTCGATAACCGTGAAGAGCAAAGGGTAGCATTTCGTGCCAATCTTTATAGGTTACAACCATCTTTTGAACAATCTTCTTGATGTTCTTGTTAGCCGCTTCTACCGCTCCGTTCATCTTGGGTCGGTAGGGAGATGAGTTATGGTGTTCGATCTTGAACTCTGCACACAACTCTTTCATCATCTTATTGTTCAAGTTAGATCCATTATCAGTAATGATCTCGCTTGGAACACCATAACGGCAGATGATATTGTTTTTGATAAATCGGACCACCACTTGTCGGGTTACATTGACGTTTGACGCTGCTTCGACCCACTTGGTGAAATAATCAATGGCTACCAGGATGAACCGATGTCCGTTTGAAGCCTTGGGCTCAATCATACCAATCATGTCAATTCCCCATATGGAAAAAGGCCACGGGGAAGAAAGAACTTTGAGATGTGATGGCGGTACATGAATTTTGTCAGAGTATATCTGACACTTGTGACACCTCCTCATGTACTTGTAGCAGTCGGATTCCATGGTCAACCAATAGTACCCGGCCCTGAGAATTTTTCTCGCCATTGTGTGTCCGTTGGCATGAGTGCCAAAGGATTCTTCATGAATTTCTTTCATGAGCATGTCTGCTTCTGGTCTGTCGACGCATCGGAGCAAGACCATGTCAAAATTTCTCTTATAAAGAGTGTCACCGCTCAGGAAGAAGCTTCCAGCCAATCTTCTGAGGGTTTTCCTGTCTTTTCTGAGTGCCCCAGATGGGTACTCTTGTTTCTGAAGGAAGCATTTGATATCGTGATACCAAGGTCTGTCGTCTATGACTGCTTCAATCGCGAAGATGTAAGCGGGCCGTTCAAGGCACATGATGTCGATCTTAGGTACGTCATTCCATCGACCTACACTAATCATGGAAGAGAGAGTGGCTAATACATCAGCCATGTGATTCTCATCACGAGGGATGTGATGAAAGTCGACTCTGTTGAAGAAGGGTAACAACCTCCTTGCATAGTCTTTGTAAGGAATCAATCCTGATTGGTATGTGTTCCAATCTCCTTTTATCTGATTGATAACCAGGGCTGAATCACCGTATACGTCCAAGTTTTTGATCCTTAAATCAATCGCTTCTTCGAGACCCATAATACAAGCTTCGTATTCGGCCTTGTTGTTCGTACATTTGAACGTAAGTCTGGCGGTGAAAGGAATGTGGGAACCCTGAGGGGTAACAATGATTGCCCCAATTCCGTTTCCATAATGATTGACTGCTCCTTCAAAGATAAGTCCCCACTGGGAACCTGGTTCTGGCCCTTCACTGGGTAGCGGTTCATCGCAATCTTTCATTTTTAGATACATGACATCTTCGTCCGGGAAGTCAAACTCGATTGATTCTTGATCGTCAATCGGTTGATGAGCCAAATGATCGGCTAAAATACTTCCTTTAACGGCTTTCTGAGCATGGTACTCTATGTCATATTCTGATAGTAACATCTGCCAACGGGCAATCCTTCCCGTGAGAGCAGGTTTTTCAAAAACGTACTTGATTGTATCCATTTCGGAGACCAACCAAGTAGTATGACGAATCATGTACTAGCGAAGACGTTTGGTTGCCCAAGCCAAAGCGCAACAAGTTTTCTCAAGCATTGTGTACCGAGTCTCGCAGTCGGTGAATTTCTTGCTTAGATAGTAAATGGCAGACTCTTTCCTTTTGGTTTCGTCTTGTTGGCCAAGTACACATCCCATTGAGTCCTCTAGGACTGTGAGGTAAATGATCAGTGGTCTTCCTTCCACTGGAGGTGATAGAATCAGAGGATTCAACAGATATTCCTTAATACTGTCGAAGGCGGTTTGGCAATCTTCTGACCAAACGCAATCCTGGTTCTTTTTGAGTAATTTGAAAATCGGCGCGCATGTCGCGGTCATGAGGAATATGAATCTGGAGATGTAGTTCAAACGTCCCAGGAATCCTCTGACTTGTTTTTTAGTTTTCGGAGAAGGCATTTCTTGAATGGCCTTGACCTTGTCAGGATCGACTTCAATTCCTTTCTGGCTGACGATGAACCCTAGTAGTTTCCCTGAACGGACACCGAAGGTGCACTTGTTAGGATTCAAGCGGAGCTTGAATTTTCTTAGACGTTCAAACAATTTTGACAGATGTTCAACGTGCTCATCCTCTGTTCTTGATTTTGCAATCAAATCAACGACATATACCTCAATTTCTTTGTGTATCATGTCATGAAACAGAGTAGTCATGGCCCTTTGATAGGTTGCCCCAGCATTCTTCAAACCGAACGGCATTACCTTGTAACAAAAGGTACCCCATGGGGTAATGAACGAAGTTTTCTCCATGTCTTTTGGCACCATTTTGATCTGGTTATAGCCCGAGAATCCATCCATGAAGGAGAATACTTTGAACTTTGCTGTGCTGTCAACCAGCATGTCAATGTGTGGTAAAGGAAAGTCATCATTTGGACTTGCCTTGTTTAGATCTCTGTAATCAACACACATTCTGACCTTTCCATCCTTTTTGGGAACGGGTACGATGTTGGCTAACCATTGAGGATATTCAGATGTAGCAAGGAAACCCGCGTCAATCTGTTTCTATACCTCCTCTTTGATTTTGATAGCCATGTCCGGGTGAGTCCGTCTCAACCTTTGCTTTACTGGCGGACATTTCGATCTTAACGGTAAGTGATGTTCCACAATGCTGGTATCCAACCCTGGCATATCCTGATAGGACCAAGCGAACACATCGAGGAATTCTTTGAGAAGCTTTATTAAACCCTCTCTGGTAGTTGGACTGAGCAGTGCCCCAATCCTGATTTCTTTTCTCTCTTGCTCTGAACACAAGTTTACCGTTTCCAACGGTTCTTTGTGAGGTTCAATGGACCTTTCCTCTTGTCTGAGTAGTCGGGAGATCTCTTCTGGAATTTCGTTGTCAACTTCTTCTTCAGCCTCGAATACCGGGAACTCAAAGTCGGAAGAAGGCATCGGATCATATGTTTCAACGGGGTTTAAAACAAGCAATCTGCATGATGTGATGATTCGTGTTTAGAAGAGATAGAGAGAAATGCAAGTGTGTGCAGTGTATTTGTTTTACTGCTTGTTTTTATTATTGAATGTTTTTTAGGATTACCATTTTCTGAAAGAGCAAAAAGAGAAAACAGCAATTAATGCGGAAATTACAGAACGACTTTAGTTTATTAATGAACAAGTCGAATCTTGAAACTACAGCCCTATAAAACAAAACTCACTTGCTTTGGGCAAAGCGAAGAGGGAAATTTATAGAAAGCGAGCCCTATCAAAACATCTGTTTCACCTGGGCAGGGTGAAAGGTTTAAAGATGGAAATTACTTTGACTGACGAATGACCTTCGGAACATCGATAGCAACCCATTGGCGGCGAACTCCTCGATGAATCACAAAGTCTGGCACCTTCCTTGATTTGTCTTCAGAAATAACGTTGATTTCTGGTGGAGCAGGATCATTGGAATCTGTTTCCCAAGCAGAATTGTCGTAGGAGGATTCCTCTGTTGCATTTTGCACAGCATTGGTGCTCTCAGCTGTATCTCCCCATCCAGTTGGCTGGATATCTTCGAGCCTGATACGAGAGCTTTCGGGAACAGTGTACTTGACCATAAAGTCGTATTTTCCACTTGGTTGTCCCAGGGTGTCCCAAAATTCTTTGGAACTGGAGAAGTCATCCCTCTCGATGATGTCGACCTCGGGAAAAGCATAGTTGATGAATTCAAGTCCTGCAAACATTGCGAATTCATCCTCATGTTGAGTAATTTCTGAATGACCTGAGTGTCGATCCCATGACATGGCGGGGATACAGGTATTCTGTTCAATGACGCTCAGCTGAGTTTCATTGTTCGGCTGACTTTCTTGCCCCAAGTCTCCTGGGTAAGGCTGCCACATTGGCAGGCCATCCATCGGGCCATAGTAATTGTGATCAAAGTTGTCTTTCATCAGAGTGTCTTCCTCTAATGAATTTGGCGGAGCACGGCATCCTTCCGGATCACAATCTCCGTAGATCATTTCGACATCTGATCTTGGTATAAATCTCGGACTTCCTGTAGGAAAGCAAAAAGGCATAGGCACCTCTTCTTGAGACATATAACCGTCCTTGTTAAGATAGGACTTCCATTCTTCATCCGTGTCAGAGGGATCTTCCTCATTGATAGCATGAACTGTCTGAGACACTGGGTGAAGAAAACCTCCACTGTGGAAGAAATTTTGAAGGGGATGAAGACTTTCATCGTTGGTAACTGTCTGGGTACAGGTTGCAGAAAAACCAAGACCCTTCTTTGTTTTATTGTCAATGGGAATGACAAGCCGTCTCCAACCTGTCGTATCGGTACTCTTGACCGCTTTGATAGCATCTTTGTATGAGGAAATCGAGGTTCCTCCTTTGAAGTGATTATCCTTGCTCACCGATAGTGCTTGGAACTGAGTTCCAATAACCTCCTCGGGTTCTATACTAGTAGATGATGATAGGTTACTCACAAGCAAGGCTTGTTCCGCATAAACCGTGACAAGTTGATCGTTCTTGACGAACTTTAGCTTCTGGTGGAGGGTCGAAGTAACCGCTCCAGCCTGATCTATCCAAGGTCTTCCTAATAAACAACTGTACGTTGCCCAGATGTCCATGACCTGGAAAGTGACTTGGAAAGTGTGAGGACCAATAGTTATGGGAAGATCAACTTCGCCGATAACCGTTTTTCTGGATCCGTCGAATGCTTTGACGACGACCTCGCTGACTCTCATCGGAGGGCCCTTAAATGATAATTGCATCAAAGTGGACTTTGGCATAACATTCAGGGCTGACCCTGTGTCTACCAGTACGTTGGCTAAAGCATCGCCCTGGCAGTTAACTGTGATGTTGAGCGCCATGTTATGACGGCGACCCTCTTCAGGTAATTCTTCATCACTAAATCCCAAATTGGTGCAGGAAGTGATGTTAGAGACAATACTATCGAACTGTCTGATTATTACATCTTGTTCCACGAAGGCTTGCTCCAAGACTTTCTGTAGAGCCTCCCTGTGGGCTTCTGAACTGAGTAACAGTGATAATACCGAGATCTTTGAAGGAGTCTGTAACAGTTGATCAACAATGTTATATTCACTCCTTTGGATGAGCTTTAGCATCTCATCTTTGTCTTTTGAAAAGTCGGGATTACTAAATTGACCGACTGGTGGATCAGGAATTTCTGCCTGAAGTTCCTTTTCTTTGTTGGATTCTCCAACCCCTCGGTTGAAGATTCGACCACTCCGTGTTACACGACTGATGTCTGCAATATTCACGACGGAGGGTAATGGAATTTCCTTTCCATTCTCGATTATTTTTGCACCGTATTTGTAAGGGATTGCCTTAGCTGATTCATACGGTAGTGGCCCCGATAGATAGATGACTATGGGAACCTTCTGATTTTTCTGACCATCATAAGTAACCTTGATCCATTCCCGGTTGGGAACTCTAGATTCGTCAAGTAGAGGAATGATGGCAAAAACATCCCTGGTCCTGTGATGACCAGAGATCGTGACAACATCCTCAACTTGCTCGGCAAGGTAGTTCGGCGACCAAATGATGGGTCCTGAACCTGGATATGGACGAATTTCTCCATGATCGACCTGACCCTGAAGAGCTGCTCTCACAAGGTAACACCCTTGGTTACTTTCCGAACAGACGCTACAACTGTCATAGTTGTGTGGAGGCACCTGGCCACGCCCACTTTGAATACAATGTAACCTCACTAGGTTACCTTCCATTGATCGGACATCCTGACTTTGACGACGAGTAGGATTCCTGTTATTGATACTAATCTGCTGAGTATCTTCATCCATGTAGATTGGCATCCACCAGTGATTTAACAAGTTCTGAAGTGCCTCCTGAACAAGGGTACAACCTCGATCGTTTTCGTAACCCGCTTTACAGCTTTGATAGTCATGTGATATTAAGAATCCAAGTCGGACCTGCTCAGCATGTAACTCTACCAGGTTGGTATTCATTACGCGGATATCGAAGATCTGAACCATGTTGATTTGATAGGAGTTCCTATCATGGTAGTCTCGGATCCATCCAAGATCTATCTGACGCTGGAGGGCCTCTTGTATGAAAGAGCATCCCTGTTTATTTACCAAGCAAATCAGATAGGAACTGTAATCGTGCCGCGGCAGATTATGATACTGGCTTTGCCTTGAGTGCATCGCCACCAAGTTGACATTCATCGCACGGATGTCATGGTTCTGAATGACGTTGGAGTTCGTATAGACCATGTTAACTCCACGAACTCGGTGCTCTTGGATCCATCCGAGATCCATCTGTTCCTGTAGAGCTGATTGCACTACCGAACATCCTTGGTTATCTTTAGAGCAGATATCACACTGGTGATAGTTATGAGGTGGCACATGGCCATATCCACTCTGTCTATAATGCATCTTGACCAGATTGGTCTTTAACAAGAGTACATCATTGTAATACCCCAAAATTTGCTCTCCCTCTTTGTCATCATAGCATGGCATTATCATTTATCATATCATATCCACCTCATTAACATTACATTGCATTTAACATAGAAAAATGAAGCATAGCATCCTTCTTACCATCAGGGCATGTGATCAGGTGGAAGGTGGACAATCAATGGATCCTTCAGAGCACAAAAGGTCAATCAAGTTGGCTCTAGGCAAGCCAAGAGGTCTCTCATGTCTCATACTATCTCAATTGATCATCCAAAACCTCAAGGAAGTGAGATTCAATGGGAGATTGAAGCACTACATCTTTCACTATGCAAGAGGTTCAAAAATTGAAGGAAAACCCTCAAAAGAGATAGCTCATTGATCCAAAATCATCCTCAAATGGTATATCTCATCATCCTTTAAGAGGATACACAACATACTCTGAGGAATTTGAAATTGAAGACTGCACATTTTTCTCCTAGGAGGTGGGCACCAAAACTAGGGTTTCCCATTAAATCAGGGAATCTTTGATTTTTTGGACAAAACTTGATGTCATGGTATTCTACATGTTCTTAAGTGTATGTGTATGGAGAATTGCCCCTCAATTGGTTTTGGAGGTGGTTCAATTGGAAGAAAGATCAAAAATCAGGAAATTTGGGGCCAAGTCAAATAATCAGGGGAAAAAGTCAACTCTTGACTTTTTGAGCCCAAAATCATGAAATTCATGTTACATATGTCCAATGTACAAAATTTGATCAAGAAACTCCAAAGGAATCATGAAAAAATCAAGATGTGGAAAGTTGCCATTTTTGGATGAAGAAGGGTTACTAAATATAGCAAGTTTTGGCCATTTTGCATCAGAGTTTAAACCAAGGCCATTTAAAATTGGGGCATCAAATGAAAATTCCACTCGGCCATAACAAAAGATCTTGTTTCAAGCTTCAAATCCATGTGTGGAACATCTCCATTGGATTAATATTGAGAGAGTTATGATTGATCAAAGTTGGAGCAAAGTAGGTTCAAAACTAGGTCATGACCAAGATTTTCAGGGCACGCGCGCAGTCATTTTCTCAAACAGTTGGTGAGCCAAATGTCCACTCATTTTTCTCATAATTAAAGGCCTCAAATGGAAAATTTTTCAACATGAAAGTTGTTCATTGCAATGTCATTTTCAATATTCATGTGGGACAAAATTCCATTTGATCAATTTATGAGGGATAAATTTTGGTCTCAAGTTAGGTTGATTGTGCTGAAATTTCGTGTGCCAAGTTGCCTTGCCAGCCAACCTCTTGCCACGCTCACCAACCAGTTTTGAACCATTGTGTTCATAGCTATTTTTAGGTGTGTTTGAGGCCTCAATTCAATACAATTCTCACACCAATGTTGTTCTCTGGTGCACCATCTTTCCAATGCCCTTAATGCCTCATTAAATCATTCACTAACAAGAGAGAAAATCATCTTCAAACAATCACTGTTGCATTGGTTCCAAACTGTCACATAAAACCAGAAAAAGAAATAAAGGTTGTTGTTATTGTACCAGCTTGCTCATGTATTGCTCACTCTCCAACCTTTGCTTCATTTAACTAAACACTTTTCATGAACAACACCTCACGTGCCTCACTATACATGGAAATGGAAAGGGAAAGCTTGTTGAACAAGTTTCTGTGGCAGCAACAGATGTGAGCTTGCTTTATTCAATTGAACCTCACCATAACACATTGTGAACCGCCATCACCATAACTCAGCCTCAATAACTCGCCCCTAACTAACTTGACTCAGTTAGTTAGGGTGCACTCAGTCTAACCACTGTGACTCATCTAACTCAACTCAGTTTAACCTTGGTTAACTCACACTATAAAGCCAAATCTCACCTCACAACTTCATTTTCAACCACATTCTCTCAAAAACACTTCAGAATTCTCCTCTCACTCTTTCTGATTTTTCTCATCTTCCTCTCCACGATTTCAACTCCATTGTGCTTCCATTAATCATTGCTTGGTGTGGTTGAATCAAGAGCAACAAGAACACCTCTATTTCTGCAAGTTCAGCATCATTGCAAGCTTCAACATCCTTCATCTATTTACGAATCCATAGCATTTATTTTGCTAAGTTTGAAGATCTAGAAGCTCAGCATATCAAGCTTTCCTCTGGTTTTTCTCAACATCTCCAATTGCTCCATATTTTCAGGTTTCATCATTCAACTTTGCTTCAGTTGATTTTCATCAATTTTAGCTTGTTTTTGTTAATTTAAGCTTGATAGAAGCTCTGCTTACTCCGGCTAGTTGATAGAGCTTCTTAGAAGCCTAGATCCAAAACTTAGGGCATGATTTAATCTCCTCTGTTCTCTATGTGTGTGCTTGGTATGTGAAAAACAATTGTGAATTCTTAATCTACGTGAGCTCAGCTTCATTTTGGTATAATATTTGTGCATTTCTGGGACATGTGAGAGTTGCAGACGGTGGTGCGTGGCCGGAGAAGGTGACCGGAGGTCCCTCTCCGGCCGGTGATCATGTGTTAGGGTTTGGTTTGCAGTTTTAATCGTGACCGTGGATTTACTTGCATCGTGTGGTGTAGGATTGGCCAACACATTAAAAAAGGTGTGCACCTCACGTGCTCCATTTCTGATTTCACTTAAACAAAATGTGGCGCGGTGCATGTTAGTAAATGTGTTCCCTCGCGTGTGTGCATTGATCATGTTTACTTTGACTTTGGCTTGACCCTGACTTAAATCAATGGCTTGGATTGTGTTGACTGATGTTGACTGAAGGTGCATTGTTGTTAATATGTTATGCGCGTAATTGGACCTAAGCCAGATTGATATCCACACCCCCTTGTTTAAGGCCCAATGTAATTTGAACTGAATAGTTACTAGGCATACACCCCTTCCCTCATTTCATTGCATTTTATTTTTTTCATTTTTCTACACGTTTTCTTTTTAATTTTTAAAAATACCAAAACAGATTGGAAAATTCTACAAAAATTCATGTGTATTCTTAAAACATTTAGGAAATTTTTCATGATTTTATTTTCTGATTTTATGACCTTTTTACCCCTGGTCCATAATTTTCTTTGAATTTCCATTTAGATGCATTCTAAGCATGATACTTGAATTTGTTTAATTTTTTTCTTGCTCATTACCAACTGTTTTGACATGATTCTTTTTGCATTGATTAACTAATACATTGAAGTATGTTAAGTGATTTTTGTTTGATTTTTTAGGTCACTTTATTACATGTCTTGAGGCCTACATTTGTACCACTTTGCATGATGTTTAATTTGACCTAATTGCTTTGTTTGAAGTCATTTTGCTCTGAATTTTTACATGCTATCTTGATGTATGATGCATTTCTGACCTAGGCATTCCAATAATATGCTGGCATAATTTTCATGAATCCATTTGGTCTTTGTTTGATGCATTACATTGGAAGTATAATCCATGGCATGTCATTACAACTTTAGTGCATGTTTACATGAATTCTTTTGTGCACATTTGTATGAGCATTTGCATATGTTATGAGCCATTCATATGATATTATAGGTCTTTGATACACATTATAGGTCATCTTTACATGTTCATTTCAATTTGAACTTTGTGCATCATTAACATGTATTGTTTGCACTTTCTTTTTGAACTTTCATTTCAATTCTTCTTATATTACTTCTTGAATGTCTTGAAGTTGATTCATAAATACTTTTGAGATGTTTATAAACCATTTTCCATTTAGTTTCAATTCTGGTTGTTGATTTACATGTTCCATTTATGCATGTCCTCTTCATTTCTTTCCATCTTTCATCTACCCCTTCTTCTTGTAACATGTTTAAATGCTAATGGGTGATGATTGTTGCTTATTCACTTGCACTTGTATGATGATATTCACTTGTTGTCCATATGATGTACATTCTGATTGTGGCTCTAGGATTTGGTTTCTCATTTAATTCTTTTGAGTTTCATGATGCATTACATGTTCTTTTACTTCTTATACTTCTTATACATGTTTACTAACCATGTAGGGGCTTTGGTAAGTTTCAATTGAGTGTGGATAAGGAATCCACATTCAACTTCTATCCTTTCTCTTTTACAATTCCATTTTGTGTTTTGTTAAGCACTTATGTGCTTTCTTTTAATAACTCATCACTTTCCCCTTGTGAGTTACAATTCATCTTCTACTTTAGAAGTGAATTGTTTAATTCTTTCTTTCTTTAGACTTTAGGTTGAAACCTCACAAACCTTTAGGATCACTCCCTTTAATCTTCAATTAGGATTGAGTCTTAGTCCATATAGGTTTTACCTTTTCTCCTCTCTTGAGTCTCTTTTCTCATCTCAAAGAAAATTCAAAACATATAATAAAGGTAGGCATTTATTGCATTTAGGCCTTTCATATAAAGAAAAGATTATAAGGGGTCTTCTCTTGTAATCTTAGAATGTGTAGCATATAGCCCATCTTGGGTCAATGTGTTAAACATTTGATCTTGTATGAGGGACTTAAATGCAATACTTGTTGAAGGTGCAAATAATAAAAAACATTTCTTCATTTCTTAATTAACAAAAACACTTAATAAACACAAGTATGCTAGTGTGTTTGAACCTTGATAATTGGAACTAAGTGTGAGGGTCTTCTTCACTCTTAGTGTGCTTTCTTACCCATTCCATCTTGGAATGTGAGAAGGTACACATTCCAATGACTAAGATTCAGATACACTATCATATGCAAACAAATGAAAAAACTCTTAAAAGACAAAAACAAACAATAACGTCTTTCCTTCGGGAATTCTTTTCTCATCTCATTCATTCTCAACGCACGAACGCACTTCTACTCGTTCTCTTGCAAGATGGTAACGCACTCGGACCAGCGAGCCTGCAACACCTGAGCTAGAACGTCAGCCGTTCTCTAAAAAACACAAACAATTCATCCCTAGTGAGGGGAACTACGTCGCTCTGATTCTCATGCTCCCGATGAGATACGTAGGCAGTGGGGTAGGGCCCATTCGAGCACTTCTTTTATTTTCCCTACATTTGTTTCTCGTTCCTCTTCCATTCTTTCTCCTTTCTTTCTTTCAGTTCCTTTTCCAGTATCCTTTTCTTACACCCTTTGATCGAGACAAGCAAGCGTGGATCCCATCGGGTACGATGGACGTGAGGGGGTGCTAATACCTTCCTCTCGCGTAACCGACTCCCGAACCCAGTTCTCTTGGTCGTAAGACCATGCTTTTCCTTTCTCTCAGGTTTACGCGGTGTTTCCTTTCCCTCTCTTGGGATAAATACACATTGCTGGCGACTCTGTTTCGGTGCCACTTTCGCGTTTGTACTTGGATGAAAATCCCGGGAGCGACAATCATGAATTTGATAGACATTGTTAGTCTCTTTCTCAATCAGATTGACTGCAGCTTTCTCATGTTGAGGCAGCGGGTTCGTAAGAACATTGGGATTCGTATCCTTGAAAGATAAGAGCCCGCTCCTAACAAGCTTTTGCACGTCGGATTTGAAATTGAGACAAGTCTCAATGTTATGCCCTGAACCTCCTTGATGATAAGGGCATGTTTGATCCGCCTTAAACCAAAAAGGCGGATTTTCCAGAACTGAAAGGGGAGACTTAGTCTGAATGTGCCCCTTAGCCAGCAGTAACGGAAATAACTCTGCGTATGTTACGGGTATAGGATCAAATCCTGGTGGCCGTGTTGTACGGTTGTTGTTATATGGAGGACGAGCCTGCTGAAGAGGCTGTTGCGTCCTTTGTTGGTCAGGTTGGCTCTGCGCAACCTGAGGTTGATACATAGGAACAGGCGTGGGGCCGATAGCAGGAGTTACAGCTGCTACTGGCTGATAACGTCGCCTTTGCTTTCTGAGAGAGATATTCCCAATATCTTGCTCTTTTTTCTTAGGGAGAGCACTACCGTATTTTTTAGTACCGCTCGTTGATCCAGTGTCTTTTACCAAACGTCCTTCTCGGACGGCTTCCTCAAGACGTACACTCATGCCGACCATTTCGGTGAAATCACTGGGCGCACTGGCAACCATTCGGTCATTGTAAAATGAGCTTAAGGTCTTTAAGAAGATTTTTGTCATCTCTTTTTCCTCAAGAGGTGGACAAATTTGAGCGGCAATTTCACGCCACCTTTGAGCATACTCCTTAAAGGTTTCTTTGTCCTTTTGCGACATTGATCTGAGTTGATCTCTGTCGGGTGCCATGTCCAAATTGTACTTGTATTGTTGGACGAAGGCAGTACCAAGATCTCTGAATGTACTGATCGTAGTACGGTTTAAGCCCATGTACCATTTGAGTGCGGCACCGGTTAAACTATCCTGGAAGTAGTGAATCAGCAGGTCTTGATTCTCCGTCTAAGCTGACATCCGCCGAGCGTACATCACCAGATGGCTCTGAGGGCAAGAGTTACCCTTGTATTTTTCAAAGTCGGGCACTTGGAACTTGTGCGGGACTTTCACATTTGGGACCAAGCAGAGGTCTGCGGCGTCCTTTCCATATAGATCCTGACCGCAAATGGCTTGCAGCTCTTTCTGCATTTCCAAGAACTGCTCCTGGAATTCTTCCATTCTGTCAAACATAGTTTCCTTCTTACCAGAAGGTGTCTGTGGAATCTGTCCTTCCGGGACAGTGTGCACCACAGGGGGTGGTACCGTGACTACGGCAGTAAGTCTTGGCGCCTCCCAAAGTTTGTAACCTTCAGAAGTCTTGAGTATGCCCCTGGCATCTTCGCTTTCCCGAAGTTTGTAACCTTCAGGCCCAGCGGATTCTGTTGCGATTCCCTGATCTTCAGTGATCGGCGAAACATATCCTTCCGGGATATAGTTAACAAGCATGCCCCAAGGACGATCTTTCGGCATCTGATACCTAGGATCATACTTTTCTATGATGGGCGTTGAGGTGATCTCTGAGATACAGTTCTTTGTAGCTGAGCTTCTGCCATGGCTTGCATGTCGTTACGAAGCTTTCTCATATCCTCTCTCAGAGCGTCGATCTCTTCTTTCAACTCTCTGTTTTCTTCCTCAAGATCATCCATCTTTTTCTGACGATTGGCCCGAGTATTATACGAATGAGACAGTTTGACTCTAGAATCGAGACACAAACGTGAGATTCGTAGGTAAGAAGAATACGTGATGTGAGAATGATGAATGCAATGATTATATTAATTGTTTTTTGGTTTAATCAAAATAAACTTCGACAATTAGATTGCAAATATCAAACGGTGGGGAAACCCCTTTTTATTGAATTCCAAAGGATTATAGAAATGGAAATACAGTAGATTACAAAGTGCAGAAACAGAAACCTAAACTAATGGGTCCCGAGTCCTCTTCTTTGACCGGGGCGTTTGGGCCGTTGTCGGGTTGTCATTCCTTTGCCAGGTGAAAGGAGCGAGCAAAATTTCAATCAGAGCATCTTTCTCTTTTAGTAGTTGCTGTATTTGGATACTCTCTACATCGAGGGTGCGGTACTTGTTCTTCCAAGACCTCCTCTCCTTTTGAACTTTGTTGAGAGTAACCTGAAGCTTTTCAGTTTCCGTCATGAAGTACATGACAGTTTCCCTCGGTGGAAGAATTCCGTAACGAGGATAAGGCATCTTTAGCTTGAGAGCTCTAGTTTGTACCCAGTGGAGATAAGGCTCCACCGAGACACAGTCCAGTTTTCCCAGAGACTCTCGTCCTTTCTTATGAACATGTTTCCAAGCTTGTACTATTTCCATCTTTGGTGCTCTGTCATTTTCTCCTTCTTTGAAGAAAAGACCTTCCAGATGAACACCCAATGGGATGTGTCTCATCGGGTATCCAAATTGACGAAGAACCAATATCGGATGATAGTTGATTCCTCCTTTAGTTCCTATGAGGGGTACGCTGGGGAAGTTTCCACAACGGTCAATGATTTTGATTCCCTCATAAATCCTATTACACCAATCTATATCAGAATTGGTGAGAGACATGATCTTCTGCGACCAACGTAAGACACTCTTGCAATCCTAAAAAGCAGCAGACTTGGGCAAGTGAGAGATAAACCATTTGTAGAGCAAAGGTACACAGCATGTGATCTCCCCTCCGCTGTACAAATTTCCCAAGTGTACAGAATGATACGCATCTGCGAGCAAAGTCGGCACAGGGTTTCCAATGAGAAAAACCTTAATGGCGTTGATATCGACGAAGTTATTGATGTTAGGAAACAAAAATAACCCGTAGGTGAGCAAGACAAAGATGCTTTCAAAAGCAGTCCCGTTCCCTATACTAGCGAAGTATAGAGCCTTTTTTGTCAAGAACTGGGCTGGCAAACCTTGGATGCCACCCTTAGTGGTCATGTGAGTCCTGACCTCAGACTCGTCCAAATGAATTGCTATTGCAATAGTCTGATTCTTTGGAATTTCTTTCAGTCCAGAAAATGGAGCCCGATCAGTGATATGTAAATCAGTCAGATGAGAATACTCCTCCAGCGTTGGTGATAGCTGGTAATCCGGGAACGTGAAACAGTGATAAATTGGATCGTAGAACTGAATGAGCGCGTCCATGATCCCCTTAATCACATGGACTCTTAACAGTGGTAGCAAACCACCGTGCTTGGCTCTGAAAGCCTCTGGGTTAACGATCATCCTCGCTAACTTTCTCAAATCCGCTAGCTTTGGAACCTTGAAGGTATACTGGTGAGTTCTCCTTCTACCGAAATCCATTAATGCAATCCTTTTCTCTGATATTTGCAATCACAGTATTAGTTTAATTTGAAAAACAGAGAGATTAGAAGAGAAGTTTTTTGAATGTTTTAATGTTTTATTAAATGAATGCATGAATGCAGCACACAAAAACATAGAAAAAACATGGGGTCAAAGGGTCGTTGTCATGAAGTCAAGGCTCTACCCATCCCCAAAGGTTTATACTAGGGTGATTTTTGTACCTGTACTCATTATCATTAGCTCCTCCCAGGAAAGCAAGACAACAAGCGGATCGCCAGCGAGTTGTAAAGCAATCTTAGAGTAAGTGCCATTCACCGAGAATAGATCACCAGCCTCAAATGAGGGTAGTATCGCGTAACAACTATTTCCGATAGTTTCTGCACTACGAAAGGGTTTGGCTCCTCAGCTTCTCAGACTTAACAACTGGCCCATTGGCTAGAAGAGTGAATGGGTTGCGTTGGTCAGCCTCCACTGAGGTTGATGGTCGACCCCGTCGCCATCACTTATCTTAAGTGTATACTCATTCTCACCACATGCGGCATCACACGCATTCCCAGTAGCAGAAAAATAAACATGTATAGCAATTAGGAAAAGCAGTATATATATTTGTCCTAAACATCCTAGACCTTTAAAGCTAAGAATCCTAAGTTCCTGACAGAAAATGGGTTCCCCGGCGGAAGCCCCAATCTGTGGTATTCACACAAGTGAAGAGAAAAAAGGTTTGTCCAAGGTTTTCACCTTAAATGTTTTAAGAAAGAAGATTTGGCCCCACGGTGGGCGCCATTTTTCTGTAGCGAGCAATTTTGGACGCGCTTCTTAAGCGCTGGTCGCTCTCTGCGGTTTGAGCTTTGACTACAGGTCGATTCATTTTTTATCCTATTGTGAGCTGAATAAGGAAGGGAAATAGATGTCTCCAATTAACCCTGCTTTGCATACTGAGTTTAAACAGCAGTCTGTTAGGTTACAAATGCTATCAATGTGGGGGTCCTTTGTACTGGTTATTTGTATTTTCGCCAATACTGTTTTCTTTCTTTTTTACCTGGGCAGAAGGTTTCTGGCGGGGAACAAGGATTAGGATGTTAGGGCTGATGTTTTTGGATTACTGCTTTTGACATGGGATTTGGGTTTTTGTTTAGTGTGCTCGCTAAGATTTTTCTTTCAATCTTATGCCTACGTATTCCCGTTTACTGAAACAAGGAAATCAGAGCGTTTGTAGTTCCTCCTATTCTATGGGAGGAAATGGTGTTTTTGGTGTCTTGTTCAAAGCCCAAGACGTGAAGCGAAAGGTGGTTTGTATCTTGTTCAAAGCCCAAGATGTGAAGCTGAAAGGTCTATTTGTGTCTTGTTCAAAGCCCAAGATGTGAAGCTGAAAGACCTCGGCTTTAGAGAGAATTTGTCATCTCTAAAGAGGGGAGAAGGAGAATTACTTTAACTGGGATACGCGGATCCGAGCAATGCCATAATTTCCGAAGAAAGGGTTTTAACCTGAAGGAGAAGACTTTAACTCAGTATAGAGCAATGCTATCTTTCCTTAGGAATTCCTCATGCTAAAAGAAGGACAGTGGGATGGATGTAGATGATCTAGAGGCTTGCTTCTTATAGCGATTAGATGAAGGGAAAGGAGTTGTTGATGTTTGTGAACGAGACACAGTTTTGATGCTAAGAGGTTGATTGGATCAACTAGTGGTTTTCTTATACAAAGCCTAAGAGGAGGCTATTTTGTGTCTCGTACAAAGCCCGAGAGAGAGGCTAAAAAGTTTTTGACCCGACGATGGAGTCTTTGTGTCTCGTACGAAGCCCGAGATGGAGGCTATGGTTTGTTTGACTCAACGAGGGAGCCTTATGTGTCTCGTACGAAGCCCGAGAGAGAGGCTAAAACATTGTTTGACTCCGCTGGGGAGAATCATTGTACAAAGCCCAAGAGGAGGCTAGAGTAACTGTTTCAGTTAAGTGACAGGTCCAATATACTGATTTTAAAAGAGAAAATCAGTTCTTATATGAGCATCCCTGTACTCATGGGTTAGATCTGAGGATCGGGGTTGTTTCCTTTTCTTTGAGGAAACTGGAAATCCAAAGGGTATTGAGACTGTCCGAGTCTGCGGGTTTCCTTCCTATTTAACGAAGGGGTCACTTGAGAATGTCTTTGAGACTCAAGGAAGTTAGACTGTCCGTGTCTAGAGTTTCATCTTTTGTACTATGCTTTGAGAAACAGTAGTAGACTCTATGAAAGGACTGTTCTATGAGGATGACTAGGTTCTGTTCCTATACCTCTAGGAGATCATCGGGACAATTTGTATGAAGCCCAAGAGGAGGCTGGAAACTTTTAAGAAGCCGACGGGTCCTTGTACGAAGCCCAAGAGGAGGCTATCATTCCCGGAGGAAGAGATCATTATACGAAGCCTAAGAGGAGGCTGTGAATACTTCTAGGAAGCCGTAGTGTCCTTGAATAATGCCCAAGAGGAGGCCGATGCTTTTAAGAAGCCCGTGGGTCTATCATCTCCTTTCCATTAGGAGAGATAACTCTTTTAAAGATAAAAACCACTGGTAAACGTGCGAGGTTTACTATCCAGCGACTTTTAGCTTTTAAAGAGGGTTTCTTAGTTAAGGTCCAAGATTATGACCGTAGTGGGTACCCAAACCCCGAAACATTCAAGGCAAGCTATCCACAAGGAATAGATCAAGTCAGGAAAGTTCGAGAATTTGGAAGAAACTCAAAGATGCCGTTCACGGAGAATACATTCATCTTGGGGAGTAGAGCTTCTTGACGATTCCTAAGGAGGACAGCCGAAGAGAAGACTGTATCTGGTGCTCCTATTGGGGATCTAGGCGTCTATTTCTACGAATAAATGAAACGGCGTCACTTAGTTCTAGACGTAGTTGCCGGGGAAACTCGAAATATCTATACTATTATTACACAGTAGATATGAGTTTATGAAAGGAGACTTACAGTGAGCAGCCCCACAATACAGTTTATAATATGAAAGCAGTAAACGAAAGCGATTACCACTTACTCGGTTGGAGTGCTTCCATGCTGTTTGGTTAGTTGTTCAACAAAGAAAGATTGAAAACAACAGTATATTCAAAATCAAAGGAGAAAGTGCTTTGAAAAAGAAAGATTTGGGGCTTACAGCTCAAGGAGAGGCCTAGGGTTTTATCAGTGAGCGCACCGTTTGACTTTGTACAGCGGGACTTATACAAGTGACTGGGGCCCAAAATGGTTTTCTGTACAAAGGGATGGGTCTTACACTCTCTCAAGAGGCCCAAAAAGGTTTAAAGAAAAAAGAGTGGGGCTTATAACACGAGGGTAGGCCCAAATGATTTTTCGTTTAAAAATGGCGATCGCGCCGAGGTTTTCTTTTAACGCAGAGGGACTTATACAATAAGTGAGGCCCAAGATGTCTTGGTTAAAAGGGGGATTGGTTCTTACACTCTAATAGAGGCCCAAAGTGTTTTGAATGGGTCTTATAGCTCAAGGAGAGGCCCAGATGATTTTTTTATTTTTAAACGGGCGACGATCGCGCCGTTTACTTGTACAGAGGGACTTATACAATGAGTGAGGCCCAAAAAGTTTTTGTACAAGGGGGGATGGGTCTTACACTCTCTCAAGAGGCCCAAAGTGTTTTGAAAATGATTTATGAGGGTTGAATTAATCCAAAAACCCTAATTTGTTTTCAAAATGTATTTAATTGAATAAAAATTCAATTAAAATGATCAAAAATTGTTTAACACATGGAAAACAAATTGTGATCTTGGATTAATGCTTCAAAAATTAAGTATTGACCTACAAAATAATTAGAAAGCATTAAAAGTTGCAAAATCAATGTAGAAAAAATATTTAAAATGCCAAAAATAATCAAAATATTAATTCTTTTACAAAAATATCAATTATATGAAATAAATAATATTTTTGGGATTTTTTGGGAAAATAAAATATTTTAACATTTTTGTGAATTATTAAAAAAAGAATCAACTCAAAATCATTAAAACTCAGAGAGAAATTAATTTTTGAATCAATTAAACAAAATCATAAAATTCAAATATTCAAATTATTCAAAAATGGCGCCAAGAACAAGCTGAAGAACACGCGCGTGTTCTTGGTTTCTCAGATTTGCATTTTCTATCCAATCTCCATGAATACGTAATCATATCATGCAATCCACATATCATTATGCTCGTCTCAACCTCACGATCATGTCTATGTACTTTAATTTCATTTAATTTAAACATACAACAAGAAATCACGAAGAGACCTCAAGAACCCTAATTTCTGCATGAAGGCTAGGATTTTTGATACACGATTCAAATAATGCAATTAATTGAGGGAAAACATTCCATGCATGATTATGAACATATGGCCAAATTATTGTGCGAGGAAATATGCATAGATTGAGAGATGACCAAGCATGTGCTTACCTCTAAGCCGTGACAGCAAGTGCAATGTGATTTTTGATTTGGAGGTGTTACAGATGAGTTGTGATGATCTGAACAGCTTCCCTACACCCTATGGATTGTGTTTGGATGGTTGGACTTGATTGAAATTGGCTGGATCATTTTGTGGTACCTCAACTGCACTTTGGTTAAAACCTTGAGCAACCAGCTGGTGATTTTGTGAAATTGATGTTTCAGAAGTAATCTAAGTGTTTGATCAGCTCATATGTGATGTATGTGAGGTGTGTGAGTGATTGGTTTGATTGGAATTGCTCTCAAACTCAAAACCCGATATTGACTTGCCTTAGAAGGCAAAATTGGAGTGAAAGAAGAGATTTTGAGGAAAGCATCTGTTAGATGGCTTTGGTGTACTCAAACTGACCACAATTGAGCTCTATTTATAGTAGAGCAAGTTTGTTTTGGGATCCACAGTGAATGGCAACTGCAGCAGGTGTTTCCTCAATGTTGGCCAATGGAAATGCAAGTCTCCTCTAGCCATTGACTAGAGGTTAGGGCACAGAGCTATGGTCCCCTTGGTCTTGGATAAGTCTTGAATGATTTCAGATGAGAATGGCTCAGTCCATGCCACCTTTATGGTTCCATTGAATGCCTCATTCCAAATTTGAAGTCTTGTCCCTATTTTGGCCATTCTAGGTTCAACATGCTATTTCTTGTTCCATGGACTTTGGAGGCTTGGCTCAGTGATTGTCCCCTTTAGATTCAATCCTCTGAGGTGTCCAAGTGGATAGGAGCAATTGAATTTGGCTGATTTTGGCAAATCGACCAAAGTTGCAAATTCTGCCTTGCCTTGACAGATTTTAGCAAGGCAACTTGCCAATGTCATATCTCAAGGTGTAAGTTGAATTTGACAATGTTCTTGGCCATTTTGGAAAGCTCTTACATGATACAACAACTGTTTGAACAAGTTTGGTTTTGATCTCTTTTGATTCCAAGTGAAAAATCCCCCTACATTTGGCAAAAAGTGAGGCAGAATCTGACTTAGTGAAAATTTCACTAAGTGTTGGAAAAAGTGACATTTTCACTTTTCAGCCACTTTGATCACTCCATAACTCAAAATCCTTAATGAATTGGAATGACTTGTAGTTGAAGTTTTTGTAGGTGATAATGAGGGCTACAAATCCATCTTTGGATGAGAAAAAATGGCCTTGTGGTTTAGGAGTTATGGTCCTCCAAAGTTGGTACCTTTGCCACTTTATTTTTAACTTAGAAAAATTTCTAAGTTTTATGGTTACCCCTTTTACAAGTTATCTCACTTTTCTTGATTTTTCTTTATGAATGATGATTCAAATCATACATTAACATCATTTTAGGGTTAAAAATCCATTTTGGTGAAAAATCTCAAAAAGTCAAAGTTGACTTTTGTGCACAGTTGACTTTTTATCATATGAATTCCAAACTGTGCAATTCTTCAGGAAATCATGTCCTTGACCTAAATCAAACTTGATGGACATGTTCCATGGGTGTCATAGGGTATATTGAGGCATGTCCTAGGGTTTGGGAGCATGTCCTGGTCAAAAGTCAAAGTTACAGTTGACTTTTCCCTTAAAACCCTAATTGTGGTGCAAATGGAATTGAGACTTGTTGCTCAAACTTCTTGGATTAATCCATTGTCCCAAATGGATCAATAGGGTATATTAGAGACCCTCAAATCATCTCTTGAGGTCTTGGCTTATGATTTGTCCCAAAAATCAACTTAGGGGTGAATTAGGTAAGAAACCCTAATTCCTGATTTTTAGTGTATGCATCCCCTGAGGCAAAATTGACTTGATGCATGGGTTCATGAGGTTCCATGAAGTATATTAGGTTATGTTTTGGATCAATGGCTTGTGCCCAGATGAAACGTTTCATCTGGAGGCCCTGGGTGATCAAAACCCTAATTTGGTGACACTGGCGATCTTGAGGCTTGATCCACCTAGAAGGGAGCAACCTTGTGCTTAATCCTTGAAGTGGGAGTCCTTTTGATCCTTTGAGGATGTTTGAGAGATTAGACAAGTTGAAAATCAAGTCATTTCTTGATTGAGCCTTTGTCTAAAGCTCAGAGAGGGCTTGAAACCCTAATTTTGATTGTAGTGGATGCTCACCCATCTTTGGGGAGACTAATGAGGTACAAAGGTACATCCATATTGCGCTGATGATTTGCACAATGATGGGAAATCTTGGTGGTCAAAATTTGGGGTATGACAGTATGAAAGGATGAATAAGTTCCTGGAATGATTCTTGGAAATGCAGAAGGAACTGCATGCCATTCGCGGTCAAGACTTATTCGGAAAGGACGCCGCCGACCTTTGTTTGGTCCCTAATGTAAAGATCTTGCACAAATTCAAGGTTCCTGACTTTGAAAAATACAAAGGCAACTCTTGCCCTCAAAGTCATTTGGTGATGTACGCTCAAAAAAGTCTACCCAGACAGAAAATCAACAGCTACTGATCCATTACTTCCAAGATAGTTTAACCGGTGTCGCACTCAAATGGTACATGGGTTTAAACCGCACCAAGATCAGTACTTTTAGAGATCTCGGCGATGCCTTTGTTCAGCAGTATAAATACAATTTGGACATGGCACCAGATAGAGATCAGCTCAGAGCAATGTCGCAAAAGGACAAAGAAACTTTTAAAGAATATGCTCGAGATGGCGTGAAATTGCTGCTCAGATTTGTCCCCCTCTTCAGGAAAAGGAAATGACCAAGATTTTCCTGAAAACCTTAAGCTCATTCTATTACGACCGAATGGTCGCCAGTGCGCCCAGTGACTTCACTGAAATGGTGAACATGGGAGTACGCCTTGGAGAAGTAGTCTGAGAAGGACGATTGGTCAAAGATGTAGAGCCATCTAACAGTACTAAGAGATACTGTAGTGCTTTCCAAAAGAAAAAAATAGCAAGATATTAGTAATTTCTCTCTAGGAAGGCAAAGGAGAAGGTATCAACCAGTAGCGGCGATAACTCCCGCTATCAACCCCGTGCCAGCTCTGACTTATCAACCTCAGGTTCCTCAAAACAAACTAAATCAACAACAGTATCAGCAAAGGACATGACAGCCTCTTCAGCAAGCTCGTCCATAGTACAACAACAACAATTATACGACACAACCATCAGGGTTTGACCCTATACCGATGTTGTACACATAATTGTTTCCACTTCTACTAAAGGGCACGTCTAAACCAGGACTCCTCTTGTAGTACCGGAAAATCCACCTTTTTCGTTTAAGGCAGATCAAACTTGCCCTTACCATCAAGGAGGATCGGGGCACAATATTGAGAATTGTCTCTGCTTCAAGTCTGATGTACAGAAGCTTGTCAGGAACGGGGTTTTATCCTTCAAAGATACTAATCTGAATGTTCAAACGAACCCGTTGCCGCAGCATGAGAAGGCTGCAATGAATTTAATAGAGGAAGAACCTAGCCGCAGTTATCAAATTCATGATGTACTCCTATTGGGAACCAATCTGGTGAGGATGCATTGCAGACAGAGCGGGTACGGTGATGTACCATCTCACAATTATCACCAGTGTGATATCTGCTCAAAGAACAATCAAGGGTGTTCCGTAGTGCAAACAGCTTTACAAGAACAAATGGATCTGGGTTGGATTCAGGATCACAGGACCCGTGAAGTAAACATGTCCCATGCACATCCCAAAATTGTTCAGAACCACGACATCTGTGCAATGAACGTCAATTTAGTAGCGATGAATTCGAGACAAAGTCAATATTATAATCTGCCACGACACGATTACAATTCTTGTCCAGTCTGCTCAACAGATAATCAGGGATGCTCTTTTGTACAAGAGGCCCTCCAACGTCAGATGGATCTTGGATGGATCCAAGATTACTGTGAAGAAAATAACCATTAAGTCAACATGGTTCATATTTTTGACATACACCTGATGAATACCAGTCTGGTAGAATTACATGCTGAGCAAGTCAGGCTCGGTTTTCTGGCTTCACATGATTATCTAAACTGTGGACAATGCTGCAAAGACAATCAGGGGTGTGCGCTTGTACGAAGAACGTTTCAACATTTGTTGGACCACTGGTGGCTTCCAATTTACTTGGATGAAGCAACGCAACATATTAGCTTTGACTGATGGAAATCCTGATAGACATCAGAGCTGTGATATCCGCTCAATGGAAACAGATCTAGTAAAGATGCACTACATACATAGCGAGTGTGGCCGAGTACCACTGCACAACTATGAGCGCTGTAGGATATGTTCGAAAGATAACCAAGGATGTTATCTAGTGCGAGCAGCTCTGCAAGAACAGTTAACCCAAAAGGAGATTCGACCATGCTCGAGCTCTGGGTCGATCAACATGATACAAGAGTATCTACCTAGTCAGAACAAAAAAGTTTCCATAACCTCCGATCACGGAATGACCGAGAACATTTGTGCCATAATTCCTCTGCTCAACGAGTCGAACGTCTCTCTTGATAGCAGAAAAATCCTTAACCTTGAACCAATTGAGGCTTCCTATGATGGTCAGAGAAATAAAAAAGCTCCTGTGGTTATGTACCTGCTATGACCAGTACGGTACAAATCAGAGAAGGCTATCCCTTACAAGTACGGTGCAATGACCATCAAAAATGGAAAGGAAACTCCATTACCCTCTATCGTGAACATTGCTGACATCAGTCGAGTTACCCGGAGCGGTCGGATCTTCAACAGAGGAGTTGGAGAGCCTGCCAAAGAGAAGGAACCTCAAACTGAAGTTCCAAATCAACAAGTCGGTCAATCTGATAATTTGGAACTTATAAAGAACAATGATGAGATGTTGAAGCTCATCTAGAAAAGTGAGTACAACATTGTGGACCAATTATTGCAAACTCCGTCTCGAATCTCTGTACTCTCTCTTCTGCTTAGTTCAGAAGCTCACAGGGAAGCTCTACAGAAAGTCTTAGAGCAAGCCTTTGTGGAACAAGACGTAACGGTAGGACTGTTTGATAGCATCATCTCCAACATCACTTCCTGTAACAACTTAGGGTTCAGTGATGAAGAATTGCCGGAAGAAGGCAAGAATCACAATATGGTGCTTAACATTACAGTCAACTGCCAAGACGATGCTTTAGCCAGCGTACTGGTCGACACAAGATCATCTTTGAATGTTATGCCAAAATCAACTTTGATATGACTATCGTTTCAAGGAGCTCCGATGAGAAGCAGTGTGATCATCGTCAAAGCCTTTGACGGATCTAGAAAAATAGTTATCGGCGAAGTTGATCTTCCCATAACCACTTTCCAAGTCACTTTCCAGGTCATGGACATCCGGGCAGCATACAGCTATTTATTAGGAAGACCTTGGATACACAAAGTTGGGGCAGTCACTTCGACACTTCACCAGAAGCTGAAGTTTGTCAAGAACGACAAGTTAGTCATAGTATTCGGAGAGCAGGTGTACCACCCCAAAATTTACCCTCTCGTTTCTAACCCTAACTGGCTTATGTTTCATTTCATTTTGCATTATCATTTATGGATATCATTGGTTCTATGCATGGGATCAAGGTATCTTGGTTAGCTCAAGAGGAGAGTGTGTTTCTCAGAGGATCAAGCAAGATCATAATATGTGTTTCTCCTGAGCATCCGTGTATTTCTCGCTTACTTTATTATTTGTTTATGTTTATCTAACCCCTAACCAAAATACCAAAAATATGTTGCAGTTTGCCTGTTCTTCTCTCTGTGTGTTTAGGTTTTGCAGGGTTGTCAAGGCAAGGGCCTAACTTAAAGTCAAATGTGGTTCTTTATTCTTGATCCAGTTTAGATGGATGTTTGACCTAATCTTGGTCAAACTATCAAGAGATTAATTCAAGAGAAAGTTATCTGTTTCAGTGAGCTATTCCTTAAGCAGTGACTGTCAAGGTGTTGTGCGGTGATGTCTATCAGGTTTATCTGAGTTCACTAGTCCAAATTGGGTTCATATGTGGATTAATTTTCCTAGAGATTTAGTCAGACAAATTCAAAGTGATTCAAGATTCATTTGATCAGAGATTCAGAGGATGATTAATTCAGATGGCCATTGTTGCAAGTTATTCAGTGGTTCAAGGATTGACTTCGTTCATTTTATCAGAGGCTTGTGGAAACAAGTTTAAGATTGGTTTTGGGCTAAAATCGGGATTTACTATCCATGATCCATATCCATTTCCATTACTAAACCTTTTTTCATATTCAATTCCAACTTCCCATTTAAAGTCAATAACCATTTCTTTTTAATTCTTTCCAATGTCCATATTTCCAATTTTTCATTATCCATGTTCACTTTTTTCTAAACCAATTAACCATTTCCATGTCAAAAAAAAAACCCAACATTAATCTTCATATCCAATTTCAAATAGCTCATTCATAGTCCATAACTACAAATCAAAATCCAACAAAAATTGAAAGAAATTATGTTACAATTATTCAAGCTATCACATCCATACGTCGTGCTATATGTAACACCCCATTTCTACCCGGCATTTATATTAAAAATCAGAGTTATAGAATTTCACCAAACATGGGATATCACATTTTAAACTTGGAACCCACAGCATAAAACTCATCATCACAGATACATAACACGAAAGTCAAGGAGAATTCATAACAATTATTTAGTCTTCAAAATAAATCAACTTTAATCGATAACCACGCAGCGGATTCATAACTTCAACTTAAGTTACATAACAATTTCGTTCAACTTAAAGCAACATTCAAAACAGCAAGTCTTTAACGAAAACAACTTAAAAATCCAGCAATAGTAATAAAATCAGCAATAAAGAAACAAGCGTTCATCCCCCCCGAGTGTTACGTATCAGAGCGACGACACCGACTCGGACTAATGAAGGTAGACGGCTTCATTCCTGATTACCTGCAGGATGCGGTATAAACCATCACCATACACATAAGGGGTGAGATATCAAACAATATAATCGAATATATGATAAATGATATATTAGATCAGATTATAAAATCACCACTTCACAACATCTCAATCAACATAAAACAGCAACACAACCATATCTTTTAAAATCATCCTTAATCACCGACACATCAACATTGAAATCAACTTTAATTAACAACACAACAACAACTATGCAACATGAAATGCGACCCAATATGCACATGCATGTGGTACCATTGGAGTAGAACTCCCAGCTTAAAAATCTGCCAATTAATATTGACGTCAACAAGGCATAAGCCTTCCGCTTAATATTTTTGCCAATCCAGGCCTGCTTAATATTTTTCCAATCCAGGCCAGCTTAATATGTTATGCCATGTGACTCAAATATGAACATCATAATCACAGCACTAATACTTATCAATCCGTACAACAACAGCTCAACATTGGCCATAGGCCTACAGCTTAATTCTTGCCAATAATTAGAGGCAATTCTGTATACTTCACAACTTTGTAATTTCCAACAGCAACTTCACAGCAACTAGATTTTAATCATGCACCAGCTAAAATATACCAAAATCAATCATTTAATTAATCGATAGTTTTTCGACTAAAATCGGTTAATTGGTTCCATCATAATTCTATGTCCAATGCTACTGAATTATATAACCATTTCTCAATTAAAATGGACGGAACAATCAAACCACGACAGAACATAACAGAACAGGAAACAGTAAAAAAATTCACAGTAGGCCGTGTGACGTTCGTCACGGCTCCCACACGGTCATCACAGCTCCCTCACGATCGTCACAACCCTAAAACCCTTCGTCTCAGAGTTTCATTCAGTCCTCTCCAATTCGCAAACCGCTCCGCAATTTCCTTATCAGTTCCAATTCGTCCAAGACAGTGAAAACAGAAACACAACAGAATTACACCCTAAAGTAACATCTACCAGTTTCTCACAACAAATTCGTCAACTGCAATGCATATCAATATGTAAGTTCTTGGATTGGCTGGAATTTTGGTAAAACAAAGGTTGTTCAATGTTGATGTCAAGGTGGTGATGTTGCAACATTGAGTCTTAACACTGGGCTGTGTTAAGTAGTGAAGTTGTTCAATGTTTGATGTCATATGGGCGATGTCACAACATTGAGTCTTAACACTAGGCTGTGTTAAGTGTGAAGTTGGATGTCTGATGTCACAAGCGATGTTGTGACATTAGATCTGCAGAATTAATAACATCAGGTTTTGTGATGTTGTTAGGGTTTGCGTTTTAGCTGGAATTGTGGAGAGCAGGTAGTCTCATTGGATACGAATATCTTGGGTTAGATATTCTCTGTTGCATAGAGATTTGATGCAGATTTGTAGGAGATTTAAAAGGTTGAAGATTTGAAAAGATTTTGGGGATAAAATCTGTTTTGAAGATTCAGTTTTAAATAACAAATCAGATCAAATGTTGCAAGGAGTCCAAGCCTAATTCAGTTGGCTATATAAAGCGCATAAATCAAAGGAAGAAGGTACAGGAATACAGAGAGAAGATAAAGAGCATAAGCTGAGTGTCTTGAGTATTTTGTACGAGTTTTGTATACACCATTCAAGGTTGAATTGGTAAGTTATTTTCTGTCCTCTCTAAAGCTGTGAAGCAAAGAGAGTTATGTAACTTGATCGAAGCTGTGAAGCAGGATCAAGATTTCTCAAAGAGGTTGTTCTTTGAGTGTTTTAGGGATTGAGTAGTGTTCTCATATCTAAGTGGGTTCTTAGGTAGGAAGTCACTAGTAGGAATTAATTTTAGGAGATTGTCAACTGGGTTGTTGAGTCTATAAATTAATTCTACAAGTAGTGAATTTCATCCCTGGCTTGGTAGCCCCCAGATTAAGTTGTTTGAACTGAACTGAGTTAACAATTCTGTGTGTTCATCTGTTGGTTATTTTGTCCATTGTTCAGAGTGTGTTGTTGTGACATCGTGTGTGACATCACATATCTGGTACCAGAATTTCAATTGGTATCAGAGCAGGCATCTTGTTTGTCTCTGGGTGAGATCTAGGGAAGTTACTTTCTAGTGTAAAGATGCACAAAGAGGTTGGAGGATTTGTCAACAGACCCCTTATTTTGGATGGATCCAATTATGACTATTGGAAGCCAAGGATGACTACTTTCTTAAAATCCTTGGACAACAGGGCATGGAAGGCCATTATTAAAGAGTGGAAAGCACCTGTTGTATGTGAAAAAGATGATGCTGGGAAAGACAAATAAGGCACCTCAAAGCTGAAACCTGAAGAGGAATGGACCAAGGAAGAAGATGAGCTTGCCCTTGGAAATTCAAAAGCCCTAAATGCTATCTTCAATGGAGTTGACAAGAACATATTCAGGTTGATCAACTCATGTGAAACTGCTAAGGCTGCATGGGATATTTTGAAGGCTACTCATGAAGGTACATCTAGAGTTAAGATGTCAAGACTTCAGCTTCTAACATCTAAGTTTGAAAGCCTAAAGATGAAGGAAGATGAGACTATTCATGACTTCCACATGGGTGTTCTTGAGCTGACCAATGCATTTAGTGCTCTTGGAGAGAAAATGTCTGAAGAAAAGCTGGTAAGGAAGATTCTTAGGTCACTTCCTATGAGGTACAAGATGAAGGTGACTGCCATTGAAGAAGTACAAGACATCTTCCAGATGAGGGTAGATGATCTCATTGGATCTCTTCAAACCTTTGAGCTTGGTTTGAATGAGGAAGAACCAGAAAAGAAGTCCAAAAGTATATCCTTGGTCTCCACTCCTGCAGAAGCTAAGAAAGTCAAAGATGATGATTCTCAGGAAGATCTATCACAAGCCATTGCTATATTGGGAAGGCAGTTCAATAAAGTGTTCAAGAAGATGAACTATAACTACAAGCCTAATGTCAAGAACATCTCTTCTGACATCAGCAAGTCAAAAGAGAAAGATGAAGAGAAGACTGCCCAAGATAAAGGAGTTCAGTGCTTTGAATGTGAAGGGTATGGACATGTCAAGAAAGAGTGTCCCACATTCTTGAAGAAGCAGAATAAGGGCATGACAGTTTCCTGGTCTGACTCTGATAGTGAAAGTGAAAGTGAGTCAGCATAGCATGTCAGAGCTTTGACAGGAACTATTGTTTCTGATGATGATAGTGATGGGGAAATAACTTATGAGGAGTTAGCATCTACTTTTCAAGAGCTGTGTTTAAAAAGTGCTGAGATTTGTCAAGAAAACAAGTGTCACAAGCAACAGATTGCCCAGCTTGAGAATGTAAAAGCTGATCTGGAAAATGAAGTTGTACTAGTTAAATCTCAACTTGATCAGATGACAAAATCTGTTAGAATGATGAACAGTGGTACAGCTACCCTTGATAAGATTCTCCAGTCAGAGAAAGCTACTGGAGATAAATCAGGTATAGGATATGTGGTTGAGGAAAAGGGTTCTTCAGAAGCTAGCACTTCAGGAACAAAGAAGGAGATGTCTCAACCATTGTCTCGACATCAACCTAAGAGACAGGATCCTACACCCAAGAAGGTGGTTCAGCCACAGAATGGTGAGAAGAAAAATAGTACTCATCAGAGGAAGGTGCAGCCTCAAGGAGCTAGTCAGTATATGCCTCCCCAATATCACAAGAGCATGTAAGCTGCCAGGATCAAACAGAACATGTTCCATCAGATGTCTCAACATCAGGGAAACATGTATGGCTATTATAATGGTGTGCCTCATCATTATGGAAGAAGGAAGCCTCATCACCATAGAAGACAACATTCTCAATACAGGAGACAAGGTACCTATGGTAGAAGACAACAACCTCACCATAGAAGACAATCCAACTATGGAAAAAGGAGACAACATTATGGGTGGCAGCCACAGCATTATCATCAAGGTGGCAGAAGGTATAACCACTTCAGAAATGACAGAGTCAGATGCTTCTATTGTGGCAAGTTTGGACATATGCAGTTCTCTTGCTTCAAGCTTCATGGTTATCCCAAGTCTAACCCTCAACCCAGACGGAAGGTGAACAAGCCCAAGGGTGTTAAACAGTGGGTTCCTAAACCTCAGGCCAAATGTCTATTGGCTCACACCTCAGATGGAAATTTTGCTAAAGATGCATGGTACTTTGACAGTGGATGTTCAAAGCACATGACTGGATCCAAGGAGCATTTGGTGGAGTTCAATCCTTGCCATGCTAATAAGGTTGTATTTGGCAATGGAGAAGAAGGAGTTGGAAGAGTGAAGAATCATGATGGTCTTACTCTTGATAGTGTGATCCTTGTCCAAGGTTTGAATGCTAATCTGATTAGCATAAGTCAGCTATGTGATGAAGGGTACAAAGTCAGCTATTCCAAGGATGAGTGTCTGGTGTCAAATGAGAAGGATGAAGTGGTCATGAAAGGAGTCAGATCCAGAGATAATTGTTATCTATGGATACCAATAAAATTCAGCTCCACTGTTGATGTTAAGACTGATGTTTTAACATTAGACTGTGACATCAAGTGTGAAGAGATGCTGAAAGGTCAATCAGAGTTAATAAGTTATGGTGTGAATCCTTTTAAATTTTTAAAAGGAAAGTTTTTATGGAGGGAGAAATTCATTGATTGGTCTTTAAGTTATTCTCAGAATCAAGCTCATTACATTAGACCATCATTACCCATTGTGAACATTTCTTGATTCATCAAGTTCCTCATATCTCAACGATTCATCTTCTTTGCTCTCAACAGAACGAGTAATCCTTATCAGAATCTCATTTGTTTCAAAGGAACCATGTCTAAGCAGATGTCCTCTTCTTCCAAGAACTCTGATTCTCAAAGACCTGCGCATGAACGAACTAGGGTTTCAACGGAAAAAGAATATGTTGACAAAGAACACATTCCTATGGCACTCCCGGATTCAGGTATCTCTAAACCATCAACCAAGTTGAATAAAACTGAAACTAGATCATCATCCTCTCAAGCTGTTGAGGAGAAGTATGATGTGGACATGCATTTGGAGCAGATTGCCACCAAAATTCTTGCGAAAGGAATACGTGTGAAAGGGATTTCTATTCCTTTAAGGCAAATGCCTGCTGAACAGGTGGGCTCTCAAAGTGAGGACACCAATCTTCATAGACTGACCTTGTTTATGATTCAAGATGCTGAAGGTGGTAGTGAAGAAGAAGATCCTAAAGATACTGATGTCATCCCTGATGTCAAAACATCTTCCCCGAGGGTTAAAAGTCACAGTTATAAAGGGAAGCATCAGGTTGAGGTTATAGATGTTGAGGACTCATCTGATAGTGATATCATTGGTAATGCGATAGCAAGAAAGAGGGAGGATAGGAAAGGGAAAGGTGTGGAGTCACTTCCTAATGAAAATATGGTCAAGGATAAGAAAAGGACTTTCGTTGCAGGCTCTCCCAAGTCATGGAGCAAAGTTGCCATTTCTGGCAAAAAGAGGAGAATCAGGGAAGAATCAGATTCAGAGTTTGATGTTCACCCTGTGAGGAACAGAGCTGCTGATCAAGTTCCTGATGACATCTCATTTCACTGTGCCAGTAGTGCATCCATGTGGAATTGTGTGAGCCAGAGAAGGATAGCTCTGGAAAGAGAGCTAGTTACAGATGCTTTAGAGTCTACTAAAATTGTAGATCTAATTAAGTTTGCTGGTCTCATGAGGACTATTTCAGGACTGACTAGTTGCTATGATAGGCTGGTCAGAGAATTTATAGTGAATATCTCTGAGTCTATTAATGACAGCAAAAGCCTAACTTTCAGAAGAGTTACTGTTAGGAGTAAGTGTATCTGGTTCTCTCCTAAGGTGATTAATGCCTACTTAGGAAGAAGTGAGGAAGATTATGGAGAATTAGAAGTTTCTAATGATGTTATCTACAAAGAAATCACAGCTGGTGAGGTAGAAATTTGGCCCTCAAATGGAAAGTTGTCAGCAAGTTTATTAAGTGTGAAATATGCTATTCTTCATAGAATAGGTGCTGTTAACTGGGTTCCTACAAACCACAAGACCTCTGTTTCTGCTGGTTTGGGCAAATTAGTTTATGCCATTGGAACAAAGAAACTAATTGATTATGGCTCTTACATTTATAATCAGACTATCAAGCATGCTGCAACAAGAGCAGTGAAATTGCCTCTTGAATTTCCATCCCTCATCTGCGGGTTAATTTTGTCTCAGCATCCTGGGATTCTTCACCAGTATGGTAGTGTTTGTAGAAGGAAGTCTAAATTGTCCTTTCATCACAAGTTGTCTGAAGGGAAACATGTTGCTGATCATGTCAAGACATCTGCCTCAACATCTACTCATCATACTCATGTCAAGCCTGATATAGTTTCTGAACTAGAGGAGGCTGTTGTCGCTCCCGGGATTTTCATCCTAGTACAAACGCGAAAGTGGCACCGAAACAGAGTCGCCAGCAATGTGTATTTATCCCATGAGAGGGAAAGGAAACACCGCATAAACCTGAGAGAAAGGAAAAGCATGGTCTTACGACCAAAAGAAATGGGTTCGGGAGTCGGTTACGCGAGAGGAAGGTATTAGCACCCCCTCGCGTCCATCGTACCCGATGGGATCCACGCTTGCTTGCTCGATCAAAGGGTGATAGAAAAGAATACTGGAAGAGGAACTGAAAGAAAGAAAGGAGAAAGAAAAGAAAAGGAACGGGAAACAAATGTAGGGAAAATAAAAGAAGTGCTCGCATGGGCCCTACCCCACTGCCTACGTATCTCATCGGGAACATGAGAATCAGAGCGACGTAGTTCCCCTCACTAGGGATGGATTGTTTGCGTTTTTTAGAGAACGGCTTACGTTCTAGCTCAGGTGTTGCAGGCTCGCTGGTCCGAGTGCGTTACCGTCTTGCAAGAGAACGAGTAGAAGCGTGTTCGTGCGTTGAGAATGAATGAGATGAGAAAAGAATTCCCGAAGGAAAGACGTTATCGTTTGTTTTTGTCTTTTAGAAGTTTTTTTTTCATTTATTTGCATATGACAGTGTATCTGAATCTTAGTCATTGGAATGTGTACATTCTCACATTCCAAGATGGAATGGGTAAGAAAGCACACTAAGAGTGAAGAAGACCCCCACACTTAGTTCCAATTGTCAAGGTTCAAACACACTAGCGTACTTGTATTTATTAAGTGTTTTTGTTGATTAAGAAATGAAGAAGTTTTTTTTATTATTTGCACCTTCAACAAGTATTGCATTTAAGTCCCTCATACAAGATCAAATGTTTAACACATTGACCCAAGATGGGTTATATGCTATACATTTTAAGATTATAAGAGAAGACCCCTTATAATCTTTTCTTTATATGAAAGGCCTAAATGCAATAAATGCCTACCTTTATTATATGTTTTGAATTTTCTTTGAGATGAGAAGATGAAAGACTCAAGAGAGGAGAAAAGGTAAAACCTATATGGACTAAGACTCAATCCTAATTGAAGATTAAAGGGAGTGATCCTAAAGGTTTGTGAGGTTTCAACCTAAAGTCTAAAGAAAGAATGAATTAAACAATTCACTTCTAAAGTAGAAGATGAATTGTAATTCAAAAAGGGAAAGTAATGAGTTGTTAAAAGAAAGCACATAAGTGCTTAGCAAAACACCAAATGGAATTGTAAAAGAGAAAGGATAGAAGTTGAATGTGGATTCCTTATCCACACTCAATTGAAACTTACCGAAGCCCCTACATGGTTAGCACAATCACTTACAAGTAAAGTAAGAAAATATAATGAACAAATCAAATTCAAACAAGTTGACAAACAAAGTAAAATGAGATTGAATGCTATACATGCTTCCAAGTCAGAATGTAACTCATATTTACACAACCTAATGTTATCCTAAATGAGCATACCAAATCATGCAAACAAAATCTCAATCCAACAAGAAGCAAAGAAGAAGAGGTGAAGTGATGTGAAGGTGGTTCATACTTGTGAAACAAGTGACTTAAGGTGCAAGGTAAACATCAAACATGCAAAGATGAAACCCAAATGTCACAATCAGAAGTCAATTAACATGCTATACATCCTCAAACAAAACCACAACTCATGGCACAAGTGCCTTCATGATCAAGCAAACCAAACATGAGGCATGCATTCACAAAATGAACAAGTTAAACTTCATGCTTCAAACAAATAGCAAACATGCTTCAAAAATTATGACTTTCACCAATCAAACACCTTAAACACATGCCATTAACATATCAAGTCCACAAGCAAATGAATCAGAACCAAAGTCACTCAACAATTAGGTCAAAGTCTCATGGAAGTTTCATGCATTCATGCTCAAAGCAACACATCAAAAGTCATCCAAAAAAGACTTAAAAATCATCTCATAAATCTCAAACATACCTCAACATATTGTGACCGCAATGCAAAAAGAAAGGCATTCAAATCATTTTTTATGATCAAGAACAAAAATGCACAAAATCATATGTCACATTAAGTATGCATACAAATGGAAATTCAAAAGAAATAATGGAACAGGGGCAAAATGGTCATAAAATCAGTAAATAAAATCATATAAAATTTCCTAAATGTTTTAAGAATACACATGAATTTTTGTGGAATTTTATTATGCATTTTAGTATTTTTAAAAATTGAAAATCAAACGCGTATGTAAAATGAAAATAAAAATAAAATGCAATATGAGAGGGGGGTATGAATATAGCAAATCAGCATGTTCAAATCACATGGGCCTCAAAATTGGGGGTGTGGATAGTATTCTGATTTGGGTCCAATTACGCGTAGCACACACTAACTACCATGCATTATCAGTCAAACTAAGTCAAACCATTCACCACCATCAGATCAGGTCAAGGTCAAATCTAGGTCAAGGTAATCAAGATCAACGCGCACACTTGAATGTCCATACACACTACCATGTACCATACCACACAATGTTTAAAAAAAATTCAGAAAATCACACGTGACATGCACATGTATTTTAATGTGCTGTCATCACATAAGCCACACGATTGCGCAAAATGAACGGACGAGATTAAAACAACGCAAACCCTAACAGTTGAAGTCACCGGCCGGAGAATGACCTCCGGTCATCTTCTCCGGCGAACCACCACCACCTGCAAACTTCAACTTCCCCAGAAATGCATCATTCATATACCAAAATGAAGAGGAAACTATGGAGATCAAGAATACACCATTATTTCTCGTAGATCATGCACACATAACACAAACCGAGCCAAAACAATTTGCCCTAAAATCACACCTAAACTCCTAAAGAGCCTATCAACTAGCCAGGACTCACGCAGCTTCTAATAAGCTTTAAACCATATAGAAACAAGCTAAAACAATGCAATAGAGTTGGAGTGATTGAGACCTGAAGTTTGCAGATCCTTGAAGCAAAAGAAAACCAGAGATCCACTCTTGATATGGAGCTTGATTCGTGCAAAATAAATGCAGTTGAGCTTCAGTCTTGTGCCAATGATGATGATGAAGATGAAGTAAATGAAGGTGACTGAAGATTTGAGCAGAGAGAGATGGTGGAGAGGATGCGAGAGTGTTTGAGAGAGAGAGTGAAAAATGAGAATAATGAAAACTGAACTCTGAAATTGGAGTGTGTGATTTGGTTTTATAGTGAGCTCTAATCAGGGTTTAATGAGTTGAGTTAGGTGAGTCAATGTGGTTAACTGAGTCCACCCTAACTAACTGAGTCAAGTTAGTTAGGGGGCGAGTGATCAAGGCTGGGTTATGGTGAGGTTAATCTCATGACAGTTATGGTGAGGATGAAGAGTAAGACTTGGAATGGTAGGACTGTTGCATTAGAAACTTGCTCAGCAAGCTTGTTTTTTCTATTTCCATGCAAGGCACGTGCTAGTGTATGAGTTTTATGTCATGTGTGCTTGGTTTAAAGAGGAAAGCTGAGGTTAAGAAGTGTTTGTGGTGTGTGTGAACCAAAATCATGCAACATGCTGTCAATGTATCCATGCCAACATAGGGTAGTTTGTGGAGGTTTTTCTCTCTACTCAATGGCTGCATTAGGGAGTTTATGGGTTCATTGGAAAGAGGATGCATTGGAGCACAATATTGATTTGGAAATTGAAGCGGAATGAGGTCTCAAACATGTCTAAAAATGACCTCAAACAGATGGAAAAAGAAGCTGGTACATGGGTGCGCAGACTTGTGGCATGACCTGGTTGTGACCTGGTCAAATTTCAGTTGCAATGACCATTCTTTGAGCCATCATAACTCCTTAACCTTTGATCAGATGAAAAATTGATAAACACCAACTTTGAAGATCTCACATAGAGGAACAATTTTGATGTTGAAAGATTTTCCATTTGAAGCCTCTAATCATGAGTAATTGATCAATACATTTGGCCCACCAAGTGTTTGAGAAAATGACTGCGCGCGTGCCCTGAAAATCTTGGTCATGACCTAGTTTTGAACCTACTTTGCTCAAACTTTGATCAATCATATCTCACTCAATTTTTATCCAATGGAGATGTTCTACCCATGGATTTGAAGCTCAAAGCAAGGCCTTTCATTGAGGCAGAGTGGAATTTTCATTTGGTGCTTCAATTTTGAATGGCCTTGGTTCCAATTCTGATGCAAAATGGCCAAAACTTGCTATTTTTAGTAACCCTACTTCATCCAAAAATGGCAACTTTCCACATCTTGATTTTTTCATGATTCCTTTGGAGTTTCTTGACCAAATTTTGTACATTGGACATATGCAACATGAATTTCATGATTTTGGGCTCAAAAAGTCAAGAGTTGACTTTTTCCCCTGATTATTTGACTTGGCCCCAAATTTCCTGATTTTTGATCTTTCTTCCAATTGAACCACCTCCAAAACCAATTGAGATGCAATTTTCCACATACATACACTTAAGGACATATAGAATACCATGACATCAAGTTTTGTCCAAAAATCAAAGATTCCCTGATTTAATGGGAAACCCTAGTTTTGGTGCCCACCTCCTAGGAGAAAAATGTGCAGTCTTCAATTTCAAATTCCTCAGAGTATGTTGTGTATCCTCTTAAAGGATGATGAGAAATGCCACTTGAGAATGATTTTGAATCAATGAGCTATCTCTTTTGAGGGTTTTCCTTCAATTTTTGAACCTCTTGCATAGTGAAAGATGTAGTGCTTCAATCTCCTATTGAATCTCACCTTCTTGAGGTTGTGGAAGATCAATTGAGATAGTATGAGACATGAGAGACCTCTTGGCTTGCCTAGAGCCAACTTGATTGACCTTTTTGTGCTTTGAATGATTCCTTGATTGTCCACCTTCCACTTGATCACATGCCCTGATGGTAAGAAGGATGCCATGCTTCATTTTTCTATGTTAAATGCAATGCAATGCTAGTGAGGTGGATATGATATGATAAATGATAATGCCATGCTATGATGCCAAAAGAGGAGAGCAAATTTTGGGGTATTACAGCTGCCCCTATTCAAGCGCTGTAGACCTGAATGCCTGAAAGCAATTGCTTTCGGACTTTCAAGGTATATAGTGATTGAATACCAAAAATAACCAAAAATTTGCTCTGGGTGATGAAGAAGAAAAGGGATATAAACCCAACAAGACTGCTGGATTGAATCTTCGACGAAACATCGGCGAAATCTGTCTTTTGGACGATGCCAGACGACTACTGGCTTGCCACGCTGCTGGTGGACTTTAATACTGTCTTTTATGCAATTCCAGACGACTACTGGCCTGCCACACTACTGGTGGACTTTGATAATGTCTTTTATGCAATTCCAGACGACTACTGGCCTGCCACACTACTGGTGGACTTTAATACTGTCTTTTATGCAATTCCAGACGACTACTGGCCTGCCACACTACTGGTGGACTTTGGAAATGTCTTTTTGAACGACGCCAGACGACTACTGGCTTGCCACACTACTGGTGGACTTTAATAATGTCTTTTATGCAACTCCAGACGACTACTGGCCTGCCACACTACTGGTGGACTTTAATAATGTCTTTTTGAACGACGCCAGACGACTACTGGCTTGCCACACTACTGGTGGACTTTGCAGCTTCGTGCCACCCGAAGATAGACTTTTGCCAATCCACTGTTGGACTTTTGCCACCCGAAGACGGACTTTTGCCAATCCACTGTTGGACTTTTGCCACCCGAAGACGGACTTTTGCCAATCCACTGTTGGACTTTTAGCTGCTTTGCCACCCGAAGATGGACTTTTGCCAATCCACTGTTGGACTTTTGCCACCCGAAGACGGACTTTTGCCAATCCACTGTTGGACTTTTGCCATCCGAAGACGGACTTTTGCCAATCCACTGTTGGACTTTTGCCACCCGAAGACGGACTTTTGCCAATCCACTGTTGGACTTTTGGAATTTTAAAATCGAATTACTCTCTGCCTCTGCGCCAGACATCTCTGCCGACTCTGCTGAGGACCCACAATCAATGATTTAATCTCGGAGACTCCTAAAAGGATAATATCTCTGCTGGCGAATGGATGAACAATCCGTCTGCTTCGAATTGCCAAGCTTGCCAAAAATAAATTGGACTTTAAGATATGAGAGAATGATGACTCTGCCAGGAATTATTCCATCTGTTTGGGGCTGAATTCTAGTCACAGCAACTCCGCTGGGGATGAGAATTTTTAAATGACGTCCTGCTGGGGAAATGAGCCATTAAAACTCTGCTTGGGGATTTATTCAACCCAAGATCCTTTATAGGGATTATCAACCTTCTGACCCGGCTGGGGAAAGGCTGTACCATCCTTGTTGAGGAATAGATTCTGTCGATCTGATAAACCTCTGCGGAGAGAACAACAACTCAGCTGGAAGCTGCTGACCAGATTCGATGCTGACCTCTGTGGGGATACCATGACCAGAGATACGATCTTGCTGGGTACCAGGGCTACTCTGCCAGGGATATGCAAATCCTGGTTAGAACATTCCACTGTAACTTGCTAGAAAGAGTCCTTAGAGATCTGTTGGGGAAACCCAAAGCAAATCCACAGTAGTCTGCTGAAGAATGTGACTATCGAGCTTAGGATAAGTACTACAATGCCCCATGTTAGGCGAGCTTTCCCTTAGACAATTCCGTTGGGGATGACGAGTTTATAACAAACTCTGTTGGAGGAAACTGCTTTAAAACGTCTCGTGCTGGGGAATGCCTTTTGAGAGGATTTTACAGAAGACCAACTGTCCTCAAACTCTACTGGGGATGATCAACACTTCATGCTGGGGAACCAAACATGCCCCATGCTTGGACAAAACAACAATTCGTCCCCGAAGAGGATGTCATAAGAGGATTTTACAGAAGATCTAGCCTCTTCAAACTCTTGTGACTTCGCTGGGGATAATGACCATCAGTTTCGGTGTCGATGAGACCACCCTTTTGGGGAACCTGTGACCGTTATCGACACAGAAAAGCTTGTAGTTGTTGGCAGTACTGTATGAGAGAATCGACTTAACAAGATACAACGGTACCCAGTTGAACTTAATTCACTGAGATCGACCTGATGAACGCCGATCTCCTTACCCATAATTGCCCCAGTCTTTTGCGTGGGGTGATTTATTGCTGGTCTTGTGCTTAAAATCATCTGCACCTGCTACCTGCAACAAAAGAATATGCCCACATGCCCCGAATATTGCATGGCTAGAATCCACCATCCGGGAGTATTCAACATTCGAAGTAATTTCAAATATTTTTTCTGCGCATGTTATTGCAAGGCTGCCATGTTTTCAAATGCAATGTTTTATCAAAAATTAGGACGTTTTTGCAAACAAAGCAATAAAACAAAAATAGAGAGCTTTTTATTGAAATTCAATTTATTGACTGAGAGCCCAGAATAGGCAATTACATCTGGAAGCAATACCTGGAAAGAGGTGATCGCTGAAAATTGAGAAAAGAAACTATCCTAATGGCAATGTGAAAACGGAATTCCACTGAGTTTCCATTCTGTTATGATCAGTATGTCTTCAAAACTCCCCGACCTTGCCTTCTGAGGAATGATCAGACCGATTCCTATCTTTCAGAACGTCAGTTGTTCAAACGGTAATGGGTACAGATAACTCAGACTGTAGTCATTCGCTTAAATCCCTCTTTTGTGTGGACCGCCCTTTCAGGTTTTCGATCCACCAGGATACCCTTTTTTGCCTAAGTTGCCCTTTCGGGTTTTCAACTTACCGGGTGTACAATTTTTTCAATTATATCCCTAATTTTTGCCCGAACCTTATTCTGTTTTTGGTTCGCCGGGATGCCCTTTTTTGCCTGGATTTTTTTATTTTTATTATCCAGCGGGTCTATTTATGCGAAGTATTTTTTGACTACGTCCGAGTTGACAGGGGATGAAAAGTCTTCGCCATCCATGGTTGTAAGCAATAAAGCTCCGCCCGAAAAGACCTTTTTAACCACGAATGGACCTTCATAATTAGGAGTCCATTTGCCCCTGTGGTCTGTATTGGGAGGAAGGATCCTTTTGAGTACCACATCTCCGACTTTGTAAACCCGAGGACGCACCTTTTGGTTAAATGCCTGCTTCATTCTGCGCTGGTATAGTTGCCCATGACATACAGCCGCCAATCGCTTTTCCTCAATAAGGCTCAACTGATCAAATCTGGCTCGTACCCATTCAGCTTCATCTAGCTTAACATCCATCATGACTCTGAGGGACGGAATCTCTACTTCAACCGGTAGCACTGCCTCCATACCATATACGAGTGAGAATGGGGTTGCCCCAGTGGACGTGCGTACCGACGTTCGATACCCATGCAAAGCAAATGGTAACATCTCATGCCAATCTTTGTACGTGACAACCATCTTCTGCACAATCTTCTTGATATTTTTGTTGGCCGCTTCGACCGCGCCATTCATCTTTGGGCGGTACGGAGAAGAATTGTGGTGTTCGATTTTGAAGTCCCGGCATAACTCAGCCATCATCTTATTATTCAAATTAGAACCATTATCAGTAATGATTCTTTCGGGAACTCCATATCGGCAAATGATATCCCGTTTTAAGAAACGAGCGACCACTTGCTTTGTAACATTGGCATAAGACGCGGCTTCAACCCATTTGGTGAAGTAATCAATTGCCACCAAGATGAAACGATGACCATTGGAAGCTGTAGGCTCAATCTTTCCGATCATATCAATGCCCCACATGGCAAACGGCCAAGGCGACGACATGATACTCAACGGATTTGGAGGTACATGCACTTTATCTGCGTAGATCTGGCATTTATGGCATTTGCGGGCATATTTGCAACAATCTGACTCCATAGTCAACCAATAATATCCCGACCTTAACAACTTTTTAGCCATTGCCTGCCCTCCGGCATGGGTACCGAAAGAGCCTTCGTGCACTTCAATCATCAACAAGTCTGCTTCATGTCTATCCACACATCTAAGCAGGACCGTGTCAAAATTTCTTTTATACAGCACGCCATCTTTGTTCAAGAAGAAACTACCAGCTAACCTTCTCAACGTCTTCCTGTCTTTGGACGATGCCCCAGACGGGTACTCTTGACTTTTCAAGAAACACTTAATGTCATGAAACCATGGCTTGTCATCAGACGTTGCATCGACCGCAAACACAAATGCTGGTCTGTCAAGGCGAGATACCTCAATCTTAGGTACATGGTTCCATCCTTGCACTTTGATCATGGAAGACAAAGTGGCCAAGGCATCAGCGAACCTATTCTCATCTCGAGGAATATGATACAGTTTCACTGTTGTGAAAAATGTCAGCAATCTCCTCGTATAATCTCTATACGGCATTAGATTTGCTTGGTGCGTGTACCAACTCCCTTTCACTTGATTGATTACCAAGGCTGAATCACCCAATATATCAAGGGTTTTAATCCGTAGATTAATCGCCTCCTCGATCCCCATTATACAAGCTTCGTACTCCGCTTCATTGTTGGTGCATCCGAAAGTTATTCGTGCAGTGAAAGGCATATGAACACCTTCCGGCGTGATAAGAACTGCTCCAACTCCGCACCCATTCATATTGACAGCCCCATCAAACATCAGACTCCATTTGGATTCAGGGTCTGGCCCCTCCTCCGGAAGTGGTTCCTCGCAGTCTTTAGCTTTGAGAAACATGATGTCTTCATCAGGGAAGTCAAACTTCATGGGTTGGTAATCATCCATTGGCTGTTGTGCAAGATAGTCAGACAAGATACTTCCTTTGATGGCTTTCTGTGAAGTGTACTGAATGTCATACTCTGTCAAGACCATTTGCCACCGTGCAACTCTGCCTGTCAATGCTGGTTTCTCGAAAATATACTTGATAGGATCCATTTTTGAAATCAACAAGGTCGTGTGCCTAACCATATATTGCCTCAATCGCTTAGCGGCCCATGCAAGCGCACAGCATGTCTTTTCAAGCATTGAGTATCGGGACTCACAATCATTGAACTTTTTGCTCAGGTAGTAAATAGCATGCTCCTTCCTACCTGTCTCGTCATGTTGACCGAGAACACAACCCATGGAACCTTCAAGCACTGTCAGATACATTATCAGCGGTCTCCCTTCAACTGGAGGCATTAAAATCGGAGGTTCCTGCAAGTATTCTTTTATCTTATCGAATGCCAATTGGCAATCGTCATTCCACCTGACCGTTTGATCTTTCCTTAACAATTTAAATATTGGTTCACATGTGGCTGTTAGGTGAGATATGAACCTTGCAATGTAGTTCAATCTACCCAAGAAACCACGAACCTCTTTTTCTGTTCTCGGTTCAGGCATTTCTTGTATTGCTTTCACCTTGGCAGGATCAACCTCGATTCCTCTTTCGCTCACAATGAAACCCAGCAACTTTCCAGAACGCACCCCAAACGTGCACTTGTTTGGGTTTAATCTCAGACGGAACTTTCTCAACCTTTCAAACAGCTTTTTCAGGTTAGTCAGATGTTCCTCTTCGGTCCTCGACTTGGCAATCATATCATCTACATAACATTCGATCTCCTTATGAATCAAGTCGTGAAACAATGTCACCATCGCCCGCTGGTACGTTGCCCCTGCGTTTTTCAAACCAAAAGGCATTACTTTATAACAATATGTACCCCACGGAGTAATGAACGTGGTCTTCTCCATGTCTTCAGGTGCCATCTTGATCTGGTTGTACCCGGAGAAACCGTCCATAAATGAGAACACTGAAAACTGAGCTGTATTATCGACCAGCACATCAATATGAGGTAGTGGAAAATCATCTTTCGGGCTAGCTTTATTAAGATCTCGATAATCCACACACATTCTCACTTTTCCATCTTTCTTCGGTACTGGCACGATGTTGGCTACCCATGGAGGATACTTTGTCACAGCAAGAAAACCAGCGTCCCACTGCTTCTGGACCTCCTCCTTAATCTTTAAGGCCATGTCGGGGTGAGTCCGACGAAGTTTCTGCTTGACTGGCGGACATTCTTCTCTCAACGGTAGCCTGTGCACGACAATATCCGTATCCAACCCCGGCATGTCTTGATACGACCAGGCGAAGACGTCAACATACTCGCGCAACATTTCCGTCAAAGTTTGCTTCACATCTGCTCGCAAGCTGGCACCAATCCTGATCTCTTTTTGGGCGTCCTTGGTACCAATATTGATGATTTCTACAGTCTCCTGATGAGGCTGGATGACCCTTTCCTCTTGTTTCAACAATCTGGCCAGTTCTTCAGAAAGTTCACAATCTTTCTCATCCCCTTCTTCGGCTTGATAAATCGGATTGTCAAAGTCATACATGGCCATATCAAAATCGTTATCAGTGGTATCCGGAGGATCAAGTCTGCATGAACGGGTTCATGCCTTATTTTAGAATTTATTTTTAAGCAAAACAAAAGAAAATGAAACATTGCCATTTTATTTTTTTGTGCAAAAATAAAAACTGAAAGACAGAGAACAAAATTTGATTGCAAAACGTCCTTTATTAATGATTAAACATTGCAAATGCAACCATGGTGGCCCTACAAATGAATCTATACGCCTTGGGCAGAGCGCAAGATTTTGTCATGCATTATGGTTAGAAAAAAAACGAAGAAAAATTACTCTGTCTGAAGAGTAACCCGGATGACTTCTTCAACGGACCAGTTTTGCACTTGTTGTCCCGGAACATGAGGGCGTACCCAGTTGTCCAGGTCACAATTACTGTCAACACTATCCTCTGTGGCTGCACAAGACTGGTCCATGTAGATAATTCCCCCACTATTGAAAGTAATGGGTCCCCTGCTCCCCACATCTGAAGTTGTAGAGGGACGATAACCAATACCAAATTTGTCTTCCTTCATTGGGGTCTCTATCAACCTGCCCCAACCTTGGGCGTTGCCTGCCCTGACGACTTCGACAGCTTGTTTGTAAGATGAAATGGAGGTACCAGCCCCACCTGGTACAGAAGAAGACTCAGGTGCATCGTCAATATTGACTGCTTCAAATGATTGGCACAGCATCTCATGAATTTCCCCATCCATTTCAATGTACTTGAATGTGGACAAGTGACTCACAAAGATGTCTTCTTCCCCACACACTGTCATAACCTGCCCTTCAAACTCATACTTCAGCTTTTGATGTAGAGTGGAAGTAACAGCTCCAGCTCCGTGAATCCAAGGGCGTCCCAATAGGCAGCTATACGCAGGTTGTATGTCCATTACATGGAACGTGGATTTGAATACCTGTGGTCCAATTTGTACGGGCAATTCCACCTCACCAAACACAGATCGTCTGGTCCCATCGAATGCTCTGACCACCAATTCACTAGGCCGTAAGATCAAACCATCAACTTCCAGCTTCATTAATGCCTTCTTGGGCAAGACATTGAGTGATGAACCAGTGTCTACCAGTACATGAGATAACACTGCGCCCTTACACTCCATCGTGATATGCAAAGCCTTATTATGGTTTCTTCCTTCAACAGTCAAATCTCTACTTGTAAAGCCCAAGCCATGGCTAACATTAACATTGGAGATTACGCCCTCGAGCTGATTAACAGTAATTTCTTGTGGCACGTATGCACTCTTCAACACTTTCAACAACGCCTGTCGGTGCGCATCAGAGCACATCAATAGTGACAAGATTGAAATCTTTGAAGGGGTCTGATTCAGTTGGTCCACAATCTTATAATCGCTTTTCTTGATTATCTTCATAAATTCTTCCATTTCCTTATCAAAAATAATCTTTGTCTCTGCTTCAGGTGTAGGCGCACTTTCAACCACCTGTTTACCCTTAGCCTTTGCTGCAGCTTCTACCTCCTTATCACTTCTCAAGGTTTGGGGAGCAAACAACCTTCCACTTCTTGTAAAGCCCCCTACACCCCCTACATTATCAATATTTGGGCTGACTGACGGCTCAACTTCCTGTTTTTTACCTTCGTAATATACATCTGCCCCATAGTGCCATGGGATAGCCTTCGTAGACGTGAACGGAATTGGTCCTGGCACCGTGATAGTGACAGGACTGGGCCCTTCTGGCGCAACACTCGCCACGGGAACTGCATTGACCGGCATTTGAATCTCAGCGGGAGTGTAATAGATGGTCACGGTTGATATCTCATCAGTGTCTTTCACGACTCTGTCGAACTGTAGACATCCTTCATCGATCAGATTCTGTAAACCCATCTTCAACTTATCACAGCCGTTCTCCTGATTCATACACTCAGAGCAATCTTGATTACAGCCCGGGAACACCTGTCCCTTCAATAAACGATCTTTTACAACCAACAAAGAAGTTTTCACTTGATGAACGTCTAACACCAGATTCAATCTCCTCCCATCTTCAACAGCGTACACATTTGCTGCACTATGATCAGGCATGGGATGCTGAGTAATATTAGGAGCGGGAGAGAAATTGATGGCTTTAGCATCAATCAAATCTTGTACTTTATGATGGAAAGCCCAGCATTTTTCAATGGAGTGCCCCTGAGCACCTGAGTGGAACTCACAACGAGCATTAGCATCGAAGTTAGGTGGCAGGTTTCCAGCAACCGGAGCTTTCATAGTACGGAGTTCTACCAACTTTAACTCGAGTAGCCGGGGCAACAGCGCGGCATAAGTCATAGGGAGAGGATCCATCTTACGATCCCTCTGTCTAGACCTTTGCTGGAAAAAAGGTTGTTGCTGTGGAACTTGTTGTTGGGGTTGTTGTTTCTGAACAGACGGTGTGGGGATTGTTACAGCATCTACCTGATAATAAGCTCGAGAACGCCCTCTGCCTCGTCCTCTAAACACAGCATTCGTATCACCTTCTCGTCTTTTCTGGTTACTAGCAAACGGTTTCTTCGTCCCCGAAGAGCCAGCCCCACTCACATCCTGGATCTTTCCAAGCTTTAACAGACTTTCTATTCTTTCTCCCGCAATTACAATATCAGCAAATCCAGTCGACGGACAAGCAGCTAATCTATCCAGATAGGCCCCTTGCAAGGTGCCCATGAACATATCTGCCATTTCTCTGTCTGACAAGGGAGGTTGGACCTGGGCAGCCATTTCCCTCCACCTCTGTGCATATTCTTTGAAACTCTCCTTGGCATTTTGTGACAACCCCTGCAATTGAGTGCGGTTGGGCGCCATGTCAATATTATACTGGTATTGCTTCAGGAACGCTTCTGCCAGATCTTTCCAATTCTTCACAGCAGCTCTATTCAACTTCATGTACCAGGTCAAGGATGCCCCCGCCAGACTGTCCTGAAAATAGTGCATCCATAGCTTCTCGTCATCCGTATGGGCTGAAATCTTCCCAAAGTAAGCTTGAAGATGCGTTTGGGGACACGCGTTGCCGTGATACTTATCAAAAGTGGGAGGCTTGAATTTAGGGGGAATTCTGACTCCTGAAACCAGCCCCAAGCTGGTAACATCAATACCCATAGAGTTCTTGCATTCTATGGCCCTGATCTTCTCTGCTAACTCATCATACCTTCGATCCCCTTGATTACCCACATCAGCATCCAGCAGAGTAAATTGGTCTTCCAGAGTATCTTCAAGAGTAACACCAGCCTGCCTACCATTTCCATTACCCCGATTGTTACCACCAGGAGGAGGGTTGCCACCGGGAGGAAGAATGCCATGTCCCTGTGAATTGTCATGATGATCACCTTCGGGCCCGTTGTCGGGACGCTCTACCAGAAGCCTCAGTCTCTCCTGATTTTGCGCCATGCCAGTCATGAGGGTCATGAACTGGTCCATACGCGCCCTCATTTCCGCCAAATCACTTTGCACTTGATCCATGATTCTTACTTGATTCCTTCGCGTCGAATATCGGTGAATATGACTCTCCGCTATACTGCCTGAAATCAAATAAAGGTTAGAGACCCCGCAACGAGTACCTGAAAAGCAAGTAACAAAATGCAAAATGATATGCAATGCCATGCAATGCCATGTTTGTCATTTCCGAGGTACTTTATACCCTGATTCCAATCCAACCACAGAAATCTGAAGACCAGAAATTGTGATATAAAGAGACGTGTCGTGGTCATGTGCTTGTGTGCAGCTATCTGATAAGAAATAATCCTGAATAAAACTGCTCGTACTCATTAAACAAAGTATTCAAGTACATTTAAGAAAGGCTCATCCGCAAATGCAATACAAGGAAAAATGGATCCATCAACAAGCCTGATGGTAACCATTAACAACAAAATATAAGGAAAAGAACATCAGTCTGACAATTCCACACCCTTCAGCTTATCACTCGAGTATTTGATCTCCTCAAAAAGTATACGGGTACGCTGGTGATTCGGCTTTTCAATCATTTCTTTGATCAAGACATCCCTTTTCTCAAGAGCTTCAGTTAAAGAACCCATGTGCAGCATCAGAGCCTCGTCATCACACACTCCTTTGTGTCTCTTTATGCCGGCTTGCGTCTTGAGTATCTCCCTTTCTATCATGACTTCTTCAAGCTCTTTCTTGGTATTCCTCAGCTCACCTCTAGCTTCTTCTAGCTGTTCTTGACTCTTACCGAGGCTTTCCCGATACTTTCTCCTCTGCTCATGCGCCTTTTCAAGCTCTTCGTCCTTAATCTGCAACCGTTCCTGTAATTCAGCATTCTCTATCCTAACTTCGTCCCAAGCGTGCTGAAACTTTGTTAACTTTTCTTTGGTCTGTGCTAACGCCTGTTTGGTTTGCTTGTGGGCTTGAGTAGCATCATCAGCACCTTTACTGATCTTCCGGAAATGTTGGGCTCTTCCAGCAAAGTCTTTTTCTTTTGCAGTTAGGATTTGTTCAGCCTCTTGGGCTTTCCGCTCCAGCTCTTTGTTGGCATGTAGAGCATTCTGAAGACGGCTACTCAACTCGGAATTCTCTCCTTGGAGCTTTTTCACCAAGGCTTGCAACTTGTCAACTTCTTCCACCGTAGCAGTGCCTCTTGCTTTCTCATTCTCCGGATACAAAAGGGGTGCCTTACCAAAAGGCAAGAGAAAATCTTCAACTCTTTTCTTCACCCACTCTTCATATGCTGGATAAACCCGGTTGTTAGGCTTTCCTAGAGTAACTTTCCCCTTTTTCAGTATGCTACCCCAGCTTTCAGAAGCTTTCTGTGCTGCTTCCCATCCTTCTGATGTATGAAAATAGAGGGACTCCTCCACATCTCTCTTAATAGGCGGACCTGTCAGGGCATACCCAAATTGTCGAATGGCCAAAGAAGGATTGTAGTTAATCCCACCCAGTTTTCCTATCAGTGGAACATTAGGGAACTTACCACAGCTGTGGATAATATTCTTGCCAATCAGCCCATGATCTACCCATACGATGTCCTTGGCCGCCAATCCCATTAAACGCTGTTTCCACTCTAGAGAATCTTTGGAATCCACAAAAGCCCCTGATTGTGGTAAACGGCCCGCAAACCACTTATAGAACAAGGGTGCACAACAACGAATTATCCCTCCTCTTTTCTTTTCGTTTCGGTTGTACAATGAGTAGTGAAGATCTCCCAGTAGCGTTGGCACCGGGTTGTTCATCATGAATATTCGTATAGCGTCCGTATCAATAAAATCCGGCTCGTTGGGAAACAACACTATGCCGCATATACAAAGGGCTAACAAAGCATTAAAAACAAGCCAATTCTCGCCTTTAGCTGCTTCCTGGGCCTTCTTAATCAGATATTCCAGCTTGTAACCACGAATCTTTCCTTTGTTGGAGACATTGTCACTTAACTCTGATTTGCTCAAATAAAGAGCACCAGCCAACTTCCCAAAGTCAAGATCCCCCACCAATCCAAAGAAAGGGGGCTCCTCCTTGATAGCAATCCCCAACATGTTGGAATACTCCTCCAGGGTAGGAACCAACACATAGTCTGGAAATACAAAACATCTCAGAGGCGGATCATAGAACTGCATCAACGTATGGAGACCTCTGGCTTCATAATCACTGACATTACGAACCATAGATAAAATCCACCCATATTTCTCTTCAAAAGCTTCTCGTGCTGCCGGGCTCGCCATTCCCTTCAGCATAACAATAGGGCCCAAAGTAGGCGTAAGGAACTTATAGCTGATGATATTCTTCCTCTCTTTAGTGTTCATCTTTGCAGGGACTTGATGACTGGAATCGAGGGTAATATATGCACCTGGAAATGAATAAACATGTATGTTAGGATATGATAATGCAATGCAAAGGGCAATGTGATCAGGTAATCAGGTGTCTGTGCTGAACTGTGAACGGTGTCAGTGTAGCTCTGAGACTAATATAGAACCATAGATAAGAACCATCTGAATACAATAGGATGAAACTTCCTTTTTGTGCAATGATGATAGAAAACCGGGTATGTAGGAGGTCACGGTTACCTGCAAACCTGTAAACAACCCGCCCTTCTCACATGTGGGTACTAGGATGTTCAATATCCCGGGCTCTCAGGTCGAGAAATGATGATACGTTCACCATTTCTGGTTTGGCATCATCATCAATCGAGGAGGCCTCAACTGATTCTCCAAAACAAAAAGGTCCTCAGCTTCTGGCACTGAGGTCGAGAAGCAATAGTACATTCATCCCTCAGGGTACAGTACTACCGCCAATCGAGGAGTGCCTCCGCTGATTCTCTTTCAAAAAGGGATATCCTATAGCAAGTTCCCAGCATTGGGTCCTCGGATCGAGAATGTGCAATGGGTTTGCCACGGAATGTGGTCTGCCACTGTCACAACTCGGGAGGAGTGCCGCAACTGAGTCCTCGGGAATGGTCACCAGAGTCGACAGTTCCTCAAGAGAATAACCACTGGCCTGCATAACATGCAGTAGCAGAAAGCTCCTGATAGAACCTCGTCTGGTTGTGGGTCTCATGAACAACAATACGTGGTCACCACCACGCAAGCGTCATGACTATCCACTCTAATACCTATGTATGTACTCAAGCCTTGGTAGTGGGCTTATCTCTCAGAACACCCATCCCGCCAAACAGACAAAACAGTGCAACACAATATAATATATGATATGTAATGCTAAAATGCGGTAAATACAGTAATGTACAGTAAAACAGTAAATAACCATACAATAAAACAGTAAATACAGCACAACAGTAAACACCCAATGAAAGAAAAGCAGACAAGCGCTAGGATTGACTTGCTTAGGATGGACCAGCAATAGGTCAACCTCTTATCCCCAGCAGAGTCGCCAGCTGTCGCTCCCGGGATTTTCATCCTAGTACAAACGCGAAAGTGGCACCGAAACAGAGTCGCCAGCAATGTGTATTTATCCCATGAGAGGGAAAGGAAACACCGCATAAACCTGAGAGAAAGGAAAAGCATGGTCTTACGACCAAAAGAAATGGGTTCGGGAGTCGGTTACGCGAGAGGAAGGTATTAGCACCCCCTCGCGTCCATCGTACCCGATGGGATCCACGCTTGCTTGCTCGATCAAAGGGTGATAGAAAAGAATACTGGAAGAGGAACTGAAAGAAAGAAAGGAGAAAGAAAAGAAAAGGAACGGGAAACAAATGTAGGGAAAATAAAAGAAGTGCTCGCATGGGCCCTACCCCACTGCCTACGTATCTCATCGGGAACATGAGAATCAGAGCGACGTAGTTCCCCTCACTAGGGATGGATTGTTTGCGTTTTTTAGAGAACGGCTTACGTTCTAGCTCAGGTGTTGCAGGCTCGCTGGTCCGAGTGCGTTACCGTCTTGCAAGAGAACGAGTAGAAGCGTGTTCGTGCGTTGAGAATGAATGAGATGAGAAAAGAATTCCCGAAGGAAAGACGTTATCGTTTGTTTTTGTCTTTTAGAAGTTTTTTTTTCATTTATTTGCATATGACAGTGTATCTGAATCTTAGTCATTGGAATGTGTACATTCTCACATTCCAAGATGGAATGGGTAAGAAAGCACACTAAGAGTGAAGAAGACCCCCACACTTAGTTCCAATTGTCAAGGTTCAAACACACTAGCGTACTTGTATTTATTAAGTGTTTTTGTTGATTAAGAAATGAAGAAGTTTTTTTTATTATTTGCACCTTCAACAAGTATTGCATTTAAGTCCCTCATACAAGATCAAATGTTTAACACATTGACCCAAGATGGGTTATATGCTATACATTTTAAGATTATAAGAGAAGACCCCTTATAATCTTTTCTTTATATGAAAGGCCTAAATGCAATAAATGCCTACCTTTATTATATGTTTTGAATTTTCTTTGAGATGAGAAGATGAAAGACTCAAGAGAGGAGAAAAGGTAAAACCTATATGGACTAAGACTCAATCCTAATTGAAGATTAAAGGGAGTGATCCTAAAGGTTTGTGAGGTTTCAACCTAAAGTCTAAAGAAAGAATGAATTAAACAATTCACTTCTAAAGTAGAAGATGAATTGTAATTCAAAAAGGGAAAGTAATGAGTTGTTAAAAGAAAGCACATAAGTGCTTAGCAAAACACCAAATGGAATTGTAAAAGAGAAAGGATAGAAGTTGAATGTGGATTCCTTATCCACACTCAATTGAAACTTACCGAAGCCCCTACATGGTTAGCACAATCACTTACAAGTAAAGTAAGAAAATATAATGAACAAATCAAATTCAAACAAGTTGACAAACAAAGTAAAATGAGATTGAATGCTATACATGCTTCCAAGTCAGAATGTAACTCATATTTACACAACCTAATGTTATCCTAAATGAGCATACCAAATCATGCAAACAAAATCTCAATCCAACAAGAAGCAAAGAAGAAGAGGTGAAGTGATGTGAAGGTGGTTCATACTTGTGAAACAAGTGACTTAAGGTGCAAGGTAAACATCAAACATGCAAAGATGAAACCCAAATGTCACAATCAGAAGTCAATTAACATGCTATACATCCTCAAACAAAACCACAACTCATGGCACAAGTGCCTTCATGATCAAGCAAACCAAACATGAGGCATGCATTCACAAAATGAACAAGTTAAACTTCATGCTTCAAACAAATAGCAAACATGCTTCAAAAATTATGACTTTCACCAATCAAACACCTTAAACACATGCCATTAACATATCAAGTCCACAAGCAATGAATCAGAACCAAAGTCACTCAACAATTAGGTCAAAGTCTCATGGAAGTTTCATGCATTCATGCTCAAAGCAACACATCAAAAGTCATCCAAAAAAGACTTAAAAATCATCTCATAAATCTCAAACATACCTCAACATATTGTGACCGCAATGCAAAAAGAAAGGCATTCAAATCATTTTTTATGATCAAGAACAAAAATGCACAAAATCATATGTCACATTAAGTATGCATACAAATGGAAATTCAAAAGAAATAATGGAACAGGGGCAAAATGGTCATAAAATCAGTAAATAAAATCATATAAAATTTCCTAAATGTTTTAAGAATACACATGAATTTTTGTGGAATTTTATTATGCATTTTAGTATTTTTAAAAATTGAAAATCAAACGCGTATGTAAAATGAAAATAAAAATAAAATGCAATATGAGAGGGGGGTATGAATATAGCAAATCAGCATGTTCAAATCACATGGGCCTCAAAATTGGGGGTGTGGATAGTATTCTGATTTGGGTCCAATTACGCGTAGCACACACTAACTACCATGCATTATCAGTCAAACTAAGTCAAACCATTCACCACCATCAGATCAGGTCAAGGTCAAATCTAGGTCAAGGTAATCAAGATCAACGCGCACACTTGAATGTCCATACACACTACCATGTACCATACCACACAATGTTTAAAAAAAATTCAGAAAATCACACGTGACATGCACATGTATTTTAATGTGCTGTCATCACATAAGCCACACGATTGCGCAAAATGAACGGACGAGATTAAAACAACGCAAACCCTAACAGTTGAAGTCACCGGCCGGAGAATGACCTCCGGTCATCTTCTCCGGCGAACCACCACCACCTGCAAACTTCAACTTCCCCAGAAATGCATCATTCATATACCAAAATGAAGAGGAAACTATGGAGATCAAGAATACACCATTATTTCTCGTAGATCATGCACACATAACACAAACCGAGCCAAAACAATTTGCCCTAAAATCACACCTAAACTCCTAAAGAGCCTATCAACTAGCCAGGACTCACGCAGCTTCTAATAAGCTTTAAACCATATAGAAACAAGCTAAAACAATGCAATAGAGTTGGAGTGATTGAGACCTGAAGTTTGCAGATCCTTGAAGCAAAAGAAAACCAGAGATCCACTCTTGATATGGAGCTTGATTCGTGCAAAATAAATGCAGTTGAGCTTCAGTCTTGTGCCAATGATGATGATGAAGATGAAGTAAATGAAGGTGACTGAAGATTTGAGCAGAGAGAGATGGTGGAGAGGATGCGAGAGTGTTTGAGAGAGAGAGTGAAAAATGAGAATAATGAAAACTGAACTCTGAAATTGGAGTGTGTGATTTGGTTTTATAGTGAGCTCTAATCAGGGTTTAATGAGTTGAGTTAGGTGAGTCAATGTGGTTAACTGAGTCCACCCTAACTAACTGAGTCAAGTTAGTTAGGGGGCGAGTGATCAAGGCTGGGTTATGGTGAGGTTAATCTCATGACAGTTATGGTGAGGATGAAGAGTAAGACTTGGAATGGTAGGACTGTTGCATTAGAAACTTGCTCAGCAAGCTTGTTTTTTCTATTTCCATGCAAGGCACGTGCTAGTGTATGAGTTTTATGTCATGTGTGCTTGGTTTAAAGAGGAAAGCTGAGGTTAAGAAGTGTTTGTGGTGTGTGTGAACCAAAATCATGCAACATGCTGTCAATGTATCCATGCCAACATAGGGTAGTTTGTGGAGGTTTTTCTCTCTACTCAATGGCTGCATTAGGGAGTTTATGGGTTCATTGGAAAGAGGATGCATTGGAGCACAATATTGATTTGGAAATTGAAGCGGAATGAGGTCTCAAACATGTCTAAAAATGACCTCAAACAGATGGAAAAAGAAGCTGGTACATGGGTGCGCAGACTTGTGGCATGACCTGGTTGTGACCTGGTCAAATTTCAGTTGCAATGACCATTCTTTGAGCCATCATAACTCCTTAACCTTTGATCAGATGAAAAATTGATAAACACCAACTTTGAAGATCTCACATAGAGGAACAATTTTGATGTTGAAAGATTTTCCATTTGAAGCCTCTAATCATGAGTAATTGATCAATACATTTGGCCCACCAAGTGTTTGAGAAAATGACTGCGCGCGTGCCCTGAAAATCTTGGTCATGACCTAGTTTTGAACCTACTTTGCTCAAACTTTGATCAATCATATCTCACTCAATTTTTATCCAATGGAGATGTTCTACCCATGGATTTGAAGCTCAAAGCAAGGCCTTTCATTGAGGCAGAGTGGAATTTTCATTTGGTGCTTCAATTTTGAATGGCCTTGGTTCCAATTCTGATGCAAAATGGCCAAAACTTGCTATTTTTAGTAACCCTACTTCATCCAAAAATGGCAACTTTCCACATCTTGATTTTTTCATGATTCCTTTGGAGTTTCTTGACCAAATTTTGTACATTGGACATATGCAACATGAATTTCATGATTTTGGGCTCAAAAAGTCAAGAGTTGACTTTTTCCCCTGATTATTTGACTTGGCCCCAAATTTCCTGATTTTTGATCTTTCTTCCAATTGAACCACCTCCAAAACCAATTGAGATGCAATTTTCCACATACATACACTTAAGGACATATAGAATACCATGACATCAAGTTTTGTCCAAAAATCAAAGATTCCCTGATTTAATGGGAAACCCTAGTTTTGGTGCCCACCTCCTAGGAGAAAAATGTGCAGTCTTCAATTTCAAATTCCTCAGAGTATGTTGTGTATCCTCTTAAAGGATGATGAGAAATGCCACTTGAGAATGATTTTGAATCAATGAGCTATCTCTTTTGAGGGTTTTCCTTCAATTTTTGAACCTCTTGCATAGTGAAAGATGTAGTGCTTCAATCTCCTATTGAATCTCACCTTCTTGAGGTTGTGGAAGATCAATTGAGATAGTATGAGACATGAGAGACCTCTTGGCTTGCCTAGAGCCAACTTGATTGACCTTTTTGTGCTTTGAATGATTCCTTGATTGTCCACCTTCCACTTGATCACATGCCCTGATGGTAAGAAGGATGCCATGCTTCATTTTTCTATGTTAAATGCAATGCAATGCTAGTGAGGTGGATATGATATGATAAATGATAATGCCATGCTATGATGCCAAAAGAGGAGAGCAAATTTTGGGGTATTACAGCTGTAACACCCCAAAATTTGCCCTGTTTGTTTTTAGCTAACTGGCTTATGTTTCATTACATTCTTGCATTTTCATCTGTGCATATCATTAGTTCTTAGCATGGGATCAAGGTATCCTTGTTAGCCCTCAAGAGGAGGATATGTCTCAAGGCCAAAATCAAGAGAATATACTCAATCTTGTGATGTTCAGATGGGTTAATCATTTCAGAATCAAGGTTATAAAGCAGGGTTGATTTGATCTTGTTCCAGACAGGTTCTACATCATGTTTCAGGCATCATTCAAGGGTATTCTCAGTGGCTAAGGATTAGATATGAAGCAGGACTCAAAACAAGTTGCATTGAGGCAATTTTCACCATTTTGCCTTGGTCCAATCGATTTGCATAAGTGTGCAATCGATTGCACCCCTTCAGTTTTCACTTTTTTTGCCTTTTCAAGGGTGTCGAATCGATTTGCACTGCTGTGCAATCGATTGCACTGTGACAGATTTGCCTAAAACCTGCATTTTTCAGCACTGTGACAGATTTGCCTAAAACCTGCATTTTTCAATGCACCACATTCACTTGGGATCAATGCTATATCAGTAGAAGGATCTAGAGAGCTGCACAATTTGATTTCATTTCCATCCAATTTCCACTCTAATTCCACATTCCCTTTCCAAGTTATTTTTCATTTCCAATTCCACTCACTCCAAACCTCACTTCCATTCCAAACCTAAGTCATATTTAAACCAATTTGATCCAAACCACACACAACCACCCTTCATTTTTCTGATTTTTCTACACTTCTCATTCAGAATTCTCTCTCAATTCACTCTCACTTTTTTCATTCTCCACCTTCATCTTCAACCTCTCACCAAAGCTCCATATTCATAGATTCACAAATTCTTCATTGGAATTTGTGAATTCTTGAGCTAAACCTCCATCACATCCTCATTCTTGATTCAATTCTGCAGTAGCAACTCATTTGGATCTAGGTTCAAGATTTTGGAATCACTTCTTGAAGAACTTTTGCTTATTTGTGGATTATTGCTTGGATCTTCAAGTGTTCTTGCCAAATCTTCATAGATATCTGGATTTCTCACTTTGATTCATCAATTTTCGTGTGCAACAATCACCAAAGCAAATCTCAGCTTTGTAGGTTGGTTTTTCTTAGATCTATGCTTGATTTAGCTTAATTTCAACTTATACAATGTAGATCCATGGTTTTCAATGTGATTTGATCCGTTTGCTTGATTGGATTCATGATCTTGTTGTTTGATTGTTGAAGTGTGTGCTTGATTACTGATATTTGATGTGGATTTTCGTGTATGTTTGATTACATGATCATTTGGATGTTTGAGTAGGTGATTGGTGCTGGAAAAGTGATTATGAGAAGTGATTTTTGCAGGTCTGAGACTGTTCAGTCGATTTGCATCCTAGTGCAATCGATTGCACCTGTGTTTTTTCACTAAGATTTGCTTTCTGTAACTGTGCAATCGATTTGCACCCTGCTGCAGTCGATTTGCACCTGTAACTTTTGTCTTTTTGGCTTGTTTGGAAGCATGTATTGATACCTATTCCACCCCTAACCTTCATGGCTTTGTGTTATGCATATTTGTGGAATTTTCTAGGGTTGTTTAACCTCTAGTTGCTGGATGCATGTGAATTTTTTATGCATGATTGTCCGATTGTTGATTTGTTTGCATTCTTGAGGCATGTTCTTGAGGCATATTGGTTCATGTGTGATTAATGATTTGATAAACTTGTGTGATCTCTTGGAAATGAATGTGATGCGATACATGTGAGTATGATGTTGTTGTGTGCATAAGTTGGATCATGTATGCTTTTTTACCTTGCTTGAACATTTGTTTTCCTTTGAAAATGATTATGGTGTATGTTCAACTAGTCTTGATGTATGTTAATGAGAAGTTGTCTTGCATGTTTGGATTGGATGATCAAGGTATGGTTTAAGTTCTGACTTTGCTCCATCCTCATTTCATTTTGTTCACATCAACTTTGTATGAACACGGTTTTCCGACACGCGACTTTTGATTTCCATTGATGAATGTTCATGCTTGTGTTGTTGATTAATTATTTTGATGATCACTTAATGAACACACTTTGAGCTTGTTAATTGCTAATTGATGATGATGATTGTTAGATAATTATGTGCATGTTCATTTTCTTTTGATTCCATGATGTGCATACTTGTTTCATTTGATCATGTGCTATATGTTGCATTCTTCCATGATGCTTGCAAGGTTATTCAACATGGTGTGTGGTTTGTTTATGATCATGATTAATTGAACGGTGTATGTTGTTTGATGCACATTTACTTTGCCTTGATTGAATCGTATTCAAAATGTGGTGCATGCTGTCCTGATTTCACATCTGAGTTTTGCATAAAGTGCTGTCATATGTGTTGTCCATGTGTACATGTATGCTGTTTGACCTTTTTACACCTGTTTTCATGCTGGATTATATGCTGTAAAATGCTGATTGGTGTTTGTGCATGATTTCATTGCTGTTCCGAATAAAATGTGATGTTGTAGGTGCTGCCTTCTCTTTTTACTCATCTCTTTCCTTTGAATCTCAAGACTTGATTAAGTCTTGGATTCTTTTCCCTTAGAGCTACCTAGTCCAATTTAATTTTTGATTAAGCTTGGAGTAGGATTAGCATTAGGTTTTAGGTAGTCGTCCCTCCTAAACCTCACTAACCATAGGATATCCATGCATGATAACATTAGGACTCTTAGTTTCCCTTTAGAGTTTCCTTTGTGTCGTCTCTCTTCTCATCTCAAAACTTCTTCAAGACACGTAATAAAAGTTAACGTGTATTGCGCTTGAGCCTTCTATGTAGGAAGTGGGGATTGAGGGGCTTCCTCTCATTCTTCTAGGATACCTAGTGTATGTCCTGTTGGGGGCGATGCGCGAAAGTATTCGTTCCTGTATTCAAGACTTGGGTTCAATGCAAGTTGCGAAACAACTTAAAAGACACTTCTGTCTAAAAAACACCAAACAAATTCAAATATTTTTATCCTTCGGGATTGTTGGGTTTCAAACTTCATTTTCAGAAAAGAGCTCGTCGCTCACGTAAAAAACACTCACCCATCCGTGGTCGTACCCACGAACCACGTCAGCTCTGATTCCTCTCTCTCGTCCGATTGAGGATACGTAGGCACAAGACAGCGATTGTCTTGGCGAGCAACCTTCCCCCACAGTTCCCGTCCGAACTACGTTGACTCTGACTTTCCCATTGCACCGAGGGAGTACGTAGGCCTACGACAACGATACCGTCCTATCGAGTCACTTCTTTTTCTTTTCTTCTTCGTTTCTTTGTTCTTTCCGTTCTCGTTTCTTCGCCGGTTCAGTAGCAGTGGAGCTCCAGACGACGACACCCTTTGATGCAGACAGCAAGCGTGGATCCCATCGAGTACGATGGACGTGTTGGGTGCTAACACCTTCCCTTCGCGTAACCGACTCCCGTACCCGTTCTCTTGGTCGTGAGACCATGCTCTTTCCTTCCCTTCTTCAGGTTTATGCAGTGTTTCCTTTCCCATTCTTGGGATAAATACACTTTGCTGGCGACTCTGTGTCTTTTGCGCCACTCTCGCGTTTGTACCGTTGGATGCGAATCTTTCGGGAGTGACAGCTGGCGACTCTGCTGGGGACATGGTTGACCTACTGCTGGTCCTTCCCCTTTAGCGAGTCAGTCCTAGCGCTTGTCTGTTTGTTTTCATTGGGTGTTTTTGTGGTGCTTTGCTTTGTTGTATATTACTGTATTTGCTATTTTATTTGCTTTACTGTATTTACAGCTTTTACTGCATTGCATTGCATTTTATTAATGTCATACTGGATATTACTGTGCTGTACTGGCTGGTTTTCTATTTGGCGGGTTGGGATGTTCTGAGAGATGAGCCCACTACCCAGGCTCGAGCATACACACAGGTTTTAGAGTGGATAGTCGTGACGCTTGCATGGGGGTGGCCATGTATTGTTGTTCATGAGACCCACAACCAGACGAGGTTCTATCAGAAGCTACCTGCTACTGTGCATTGGTATAGGCCAGTAGGTATTCTCTTGAGGGATTGTCGACTCTGGAGACCATTCCCAAGGACTCAGTTGCGACACTCCTCCTGTGATGTGACAGTGGCAGACCACGCTCTGTGGCAAACCCATTGCACATTCTCGACCCGAGGACCCAATGCTGGGAACTTGCTATAGGATTTCCTTTTGTGATAGGGAATCAGTGCAGGCACTCCTCGATTGGCGATAGTACTGTACCCCGAGGGATGAATGTACTATTGCTTCTCGACCTCAGTACCAGAAGCTGATGACCTTTCGTCTTGGAGAATCAGTTGAGGCCTCCTCGATTGATGATGATGCCAAACCAGAAATGGTGAACGTATCATCATTTCTCGACCTGAGAGCCCGAGATACTGAACATCCTAGTACCCACATGTGAGAGGGCGGGTTGTTTACAGGTTTGCAGGTAACCTTGACCTTCAACATACCCGGTATTCTGGATTTCCTGTCAGTGTGGACTTATCAGCCTGGTATTCTGGTATTCTGATCTTCCGGTATTCTGGTATTCTGGTATTTCTCTTTAGAGCAGGTCTTTGAGCCTAGTCAGTCAGTACAGTGCATCCAGTTTGTGTGGATACCTTGATCCCATGTCCGTTGCATATGCATCATCATCCTTGCATACATGTTCTTGTATTTCCAAGGATGTAATTGTTGAGGCTCACTGTTGAGCATTTCCATTTATTCCTTGTGGTTCTTCGGAAAATTCTTGAATTAAAACAGAATGATTCCTTGGAAATATTTGAACATGGCATTTGCATTTGCATAATCATTTTGCATAGCAGGTGTTCAAGGCTGGTTATTCTTGTTCTGATCTGGTTTTCTTCAGAATTTCAGACTTAGCTCCTCAGGCCATTCAAGAGTTGATCATGGAGCAAATTCAAGCCGAGTTGAGGGAAATGCGAGGCCAGATGAGGCAATTTGGGGAAGACATGCTGGTCATATCACAAGAACAGAAGATGCTGAGAGAAGAAGTCAATCAGATGAAGACTCAGATGGGTTTGATCATGGAAATTTTGAAGACAGTGTTATAGAAGGAAAACAGTCATGTGCATGGTTCCGCAACAAAAGTCCTTAATCCTCCCATCTCTTTGGGGTCTTCGCTAGATCATGGAATTCCTCGTGAATCCCCTCCACAACCCAAGGTTCCAGAACATTCCCAATAGCAACCAGGTCTTGTCTCCCGAGAGAAGCCCAAGAGTAAAAAGTGTGCACAGAGACCGAACCAGTCTGAAAGAGTTTTTCATCCGCTCCCTATGCCATATTCTCAGCTATTGCAGCATCTCCTTCAGTTGCAACTGGTACAGAAAAGGACTTTGGCTCCTCTTACTGGTAATCCCCCACCAGGCTACAATGCAAGAGCCCATTGTGATTTCCATTCTGGGGCACCAGGGCATACTGTGGAGGGATGTAGGGCCTTTTAACACTAAGTCCAGGATTTGATTGATGCAGGGGCAATTGAATTCACGTCGGGCAGCGTGAGCATACAAGGTGATTTTACCCCAATTGCTACAAAAGAAGTAGGGACTCTTTCCTTTTCCAAAGGGTCCGCCTCATGCCATGGACCTTCTCCACAACCTTTTGTTGCAAAAGATCTACGTCAACAACCTTTGTTGGTGCCTCAGCCAAAGGTGGAAAGGAAAGTGCAAGCGCAGGTTAGGCGCCCGAATCAGCAGCAGCAGCAGAATCATCAGCAGCAGAGGCAGTTCAGACCAAGAGGGCCCAAGAGGATATTTGATCCTATTCTTATCCCTTATAGTCAGTTGTTTGCTCGTCTGCTCAAGAACTCTCTGATCCAGCTGAGGAGTGTCGTGCTAGTGCCATACCCTATTCCTCCGGACTTTGACATGAACGCTAGCTGTGAGTTCCACTCGGGAACGTTTGGGCATACAATTGACGACTGTAATGCATTCCAACACAAGGTGCAAGACTTGATCGACTCAAAGGTCATCACGCCAGATGGTACCCCTTTGAGGTGAAGCTTCTTTATTAGAGTAAGCACCAGATTGCAAGAGCGTCATCAGAAGCAATAAGTCCAGACAGAGTCAAGTCTCCTCAACAAGGGCAATCATCAGCTTCTTTTATTGCATTTTTATATGTAGCTTTCATTTGTTTGTTTAAACATTGCTTGCATGTAAGAACTCGTTTGTTTCTGAATGACAATCATAATGCAATAAGTATGTTTTTCTTGAAGAGTTCCATTCATGTTTACTCATTTTTAATGCTTATATACACTGCAATACCAACTTTCTTGCTCAAACTCTTTGAGGGAGGATGACGAAATAAGAACGCAGGTTTCTAATGGTACGCTTTTGGATAAAACCCTGTTAAGGATGTACAGGCATTGTTTCCAATTCTCAAACACTAGAGAGATAAGGAGATAGACCTTTGTCAACCCCTTTGAGCCTAGTAGTAGGAGTTCTTTCTGAAAACGAAAAACCCTCCATTTTAACCCAGGGGCAGGGTAGGCGTCAGTTAGTTTGACCAAGTGTTCAACTTTCAGAAGGAGTGTACATCTGAGGATCCATTACCTTCCATTCCACCGTCAAGAGGTCAAGAGGTGAAACTACAATGGTTATCCACCGACGATCAAAGAGTGAGGCAGTCACAGCCCTTTCAAGCAAGTAAGACAACCAGTGTCTCACGACTTGTTCAAAAAAAGAGGAAAAAGAGAATAAAAGAAAGAAAGCCCGCTAAGTCGAAACTTGAAAACAAGCGACTTAGGCAAAAGTTAGGGCATCCCGCTGGACTTCAGAATCGAAAAAAAAAAAGGAAGAATCAATCCAGGCAAAATCAGGGAAAACAAAAGAATGAGAAAGCGAAAAGCCAAAAGGATTACAAGGAAAAATCCTTGAGCAAAACAAAGTCGTGTGACCAGACACAAAAGACAAAAAGGGGTGACTGTTGCTCCAAAACCTCATTAGGTGTCAAACCATCAGTTGCATGGGTTCCTTAAAGTTCAATAACCTTTTGGGAGATGAGTGCTTGTGTCAAATTAGCTGAACATAGGACTGGAGAATATCACGAAGAGTGGGTGGGTACCAATAAACTTTGAGCCATAAATCCTTTTTTCTTAAACAGTGAACCAGGCCACGCTACAACCCTTAAAAGTCCTAATTGAAACAGGGTTTAGTCTGAAGGCGTACTTCAACGAGATAGCGTTCCTGACTCCCATGAGTTGTGCTAATAGGATTTTTGTTGGTGTTGCACGTGCGTATTGCTTTCCTTTCAAAAATAAGTGTCGTAACTTGGTTGTGTGACATATTTTCAATAAAACTTCAAGATTAACATATGTGTTGCATTTGAATAATCATTCTCAGAACAAATATTTTCTGCTTGCATACATTTGTTTGACATCAGAGAAGCTTACACGATGAACATCAGTCGAGAAGCTTAAACTGGCCAAGTTGAGGCGCCTGAGACTCCAGAAGACATGTTGCTGAAAGATTATGTGGGAAAAAGGCGTTCCCATCCATTTGTGTTGAGATGTAACCAACCTGGGACAATCACACCGGGAAATCTCTTCAAAATATAGCCAAGCTGGAGCATTCAAGTTGAGAAGGTCTTTTCAGAGTACAATCAACCATGGGGTATTCATGTTGAGAAAATTTCTTCGAACTGGGGAAATTATGTCGAGATCCGATAAATCTCTCCAAGCGTGTAAACTGGGGAAATCACGTCGAGATTCGGTAAATCTCTCGAAGACAAGTCGGTCAGAGACAAATGTACTGCAAGGTTTATACTGGGGCAAGTCACTTCAAGGTTTGCGAGAAATTTTTCCCTTCAGAACACAGTCAATCAATAGCACCTCCGTAAGGTTCAGAATACTGTGGAAGAACATTTCAGGTCATTACGAACCCTCTCGAGTTGGTTTATTTCATGAATCATGAAGTATGGGGACATTTATGTCCAGACCGGATACATCTCTAAGAGTTTGAAGACCCTGGGGCATTGTTGAACGCCAGGTTTTCTGTAAAATCCTCTTAAGATGATTGCTTCAAGTAGACCCTGTGGTCTAGGGCAAGATGGAGAGTTAAAAGAACAGTGTTTCGCTCTTGACAATTAGCACTGAGTTGTTCCCAGTGAGGGATTTTTGGAGTCTTTTCCCTCCAGCAAAGAGCCAGAGGGTATCTTTTTCCCAGCAAGGTGTAGGAATTGTTATTCTTCCTCAAGCAGGGAATTGTCATATGTTCAAAAGGGCTTTTATGAAGGTTTCTTATCTCTAGCAGTACAGATGGAATCCTCACTCTCAGCAAGGTAAGACGATAAAATATCGTCAAGAATACGATGAGGAGTCAGAGTGTTCTCTTCCTCAACGGTCAGATCTGGTCATCTCAAGTAATTCAAAGTCCAATCTTCACTGGTACCTCCCCAGTAGAGTTGCTCTCTCCATTTTTGAAGTCTGATCGTCCTCAGCAGCTTGCTGTTTTCCCCCAGTAGAGTAGAGCTCTTCCCAACTTAGAAGACTGATCATCCTCAGCCGTTTATTACTCTTCCCCATCAGAGCATCGAAGGTCGTCTTCCTCAACCAGAGTATAAAGGAGTAATTCCCTAAGCGGAGTCGTTAAGGATCGTCCTCCTTAGCAGGATATAAGAGGTTTTTCCCCGGCCAGAGTTGTGATTTGGCTCATCTTTCTTCAGCAAATGATGTCTCCCCACGGAGCATGGGGCATTTGTTTTTCCCCAGCTAAGTCAGGAAGCATGTGTTATCCCCTAGCAGGGTGGATGTTGGCAATTACTTTCTCTCCCAAGCGGAGTCGTTGAGGATCGTCCTTATCGGCAGAGTACAGAGGATTGTATACCCAACTGAAGTCGTGTTTGGATTGGTATCCCCAGCAAGTACTCAGAAGATGATTGCTTTAAGGTGGGTGTTGCCGTAACTCCCGCAGGAAGTTTGTGGACGAAGATGTTATTATCCCCACAGGGCCCTAGTGCCTATTTTCCTCAGTTGGTCAGAAAGTATAGTCTCGGCGACAATGGTTTGATCTAATACCCAGCAGAGTGAGGGTAAAGTTACTTCCCTAGCAGCAGATTAAGCTCATTTCCCCAAGCAGAGTCTGGTGGTGAGTGGTATCCCCAGCAGGTCTTAAGGCCAATCGTTTTTGGTAGGCGTTGAAGCCAGGTTCTGAAGTGTTTGGTCATCCCCAGCGGAGGAGTTTCCATCTTCAGTACTCATCTCCCTCCCCAGCTGAGTGGGTATTCTCTCGGAGTTTCGTCCATCGCCAGCAGAGTTGTTGATCTTGATATTCCCCAACAAAGTGGATATTCTCTCGGAGTTTCGTCCATCTCCGGCAGAATTGGTGATTGTGATCTTCCCTAGCAGGGAGAAGTCTTCCTCAACAAGTTTTCCTTTGTTTTATTGGCAATTTAGTTTGCCATCCCTAGCGGAGTTGCTTCTGGTCTTCAGCATTTATTTTGATGGGACGTCTCTGTTGCATTGCATAAGCATTTGTTTTGCATGGCATCCTCCCAAATGCGTAGCATTTCCACTTTGTGTGGAGCATTACGGCAAAATTCAAACGTATGCATCTGAAGCATAAGCCAGGTTTGAGTTTTCCTTCGTCAGGAAAGCCAGATTTCAGGAAGATATCTTTACTCCACAGGTGTTGGGTTAAGCAATATTTGACAGTCCCCGACAGGGTGTTTTGCCAGGATGGTTCATCCTTGATTTTATTTGTACCCCTTCGTCCAGGTGGTCCTTTGGTTTATTCCCTCGAAATTTTACCGTCAGACACTCGTCCGTGTTCTTTCAGCACCCGTCCGTGTTTGAGCTTGTGTTTCAATGCCCGTCCACATTGACATTTGACACTCGTCCGTGTTCTTTCAGCACCCGTCTGTGTTTGAGCTTGTGCTTTAATGCCCGTCCGCATTGACTTTTGACACCCGTCCGTGTTTGAACTTTTGTTTCAATGCCCGTCCGCATTGACATTTGGCACCCGTCCGTGTTTGAGCTTGTGTTTCAATGCTCGTCCGCATTGACATTTGACACTCGTCCGTGTTCTTTAAGCACCCGTCCGTGTTTGAACTTTTGTTTCAATACCCGTCCGCATTGACATTTGGCACCCGTCCGTGTTTGAACTTTTGTCTCAATGCCCGTCCGCATTGACATTTGGCACCCGTCCGTGTTTGAACTTTTGTTTCAATGCCCGTCCGCATTGACATTTGGCACCCGTCCGTGTTTGAACTTTTGTTTCAATGCCCGTCCGCATTGACATTTGGCACCCGTCCGTGTTTGAACTTTTGTTTCAATGCCCGTCCGCATTGACATTTGGCACCCGTCCGTGTTTGAACTTTTGTTTCAATGCCCGTCCGCATTGACATTTGGCACCCGTCCGTGTTTGAACTTTTGTTTCAATGCCCGTCCGCATTGACATTTGGCACCCGTCCGTGTTTGAGCTTGTGTTTCAATGCCCGTCCGCATTGACATTTGACACTCGTCCGTGTTCTTTCAGCACCCGTCCGTGTTTAAGCTTGTGTTTCAATGCCCGTCCGCATTGACATTTGGCACCCGTCCTTGTTTGAACTTTTGTTTCAATGCCCGTCCGAATTGACATTTTACACCCGTCTGTGTATCTTCTCAATACCCGTCCGTATTCGATATCCTGGATCCCTTGACACCCGTCCGTGTTCATCCCCAGCATAGCTAACACTCGTTTGTGTTTATTTCAAGACTTTTCAATACATTATTGGTTTCCAACACTCGTACGTGTTGTGACAGTGCAACATTTATTGCTTGTTCCCCAGCGGAGTCGTCCCTCCTTTGAGGATTGCAAATTTCAGGTTTCTTTCGGTATTCAATCTCCGTGAATCCTTAGAACGCATGATAGCCGTCACTATCATATCTTCAGGATCAAGTTGATTGAATATGGGAAGTTGTAACACCCCAAAATTTGCCCTGTTTGTTTTTAGCTAACTGGCTTATGTTTCATTACATTCTTGCATTTTCATCTGTGCATATCATTGGTTCTTACCATGGGATCAAGGTATCCTTGTTAGCCCTCAAGAGGAGGATGTGTCTCAAGGCCAAAATCAAGAGAATATACTCAATCTTGTGGTGTTCAGATGGGTTAATCATTTCAGAATCAAGGTTATAAAGCAGGGTTGATTTGATCTTGTTCCAGACAGGTTCTATATCATGTTTCAGGCATCATTCAAGGGTATTCTCAGTGGCTAAGGATTAGATATGAAGCAGGACTCAAAACAAGTTGCATTGAGGCAATTTTCACCATTTTGCCTTGGTCCAATCGATTTGCATAAGTGTGCAATCGATTGCACCCCCTTCAGTTTTCACTTTTTTGCCTTTTCAAGGGTGTCCAATCGATTTGCACTGCTGTGCAATCGATTGCACTGTGACAGATTTGCCTAAAACATGCATTTTTCAGCACTATGCCAATTTCCAATGCACCACATTCACTTGGGATCAATGCTATATCAGTAGAAGGATCTAGAGAGCTGCACAATTTGATTTCATTTTCATCCAATTTCCACTCTAATTCCACATTCCCTTTCCAAGTTATTTTTCATTTCCAATTCCACTCACTCCAAACCTCACTTCCATTCCAAACCTAAGTCATATTTAAACCAATTTGATCCAAACCACACACAACCACCCTTCATTTTTCTGATTTTTCTACACTTCTCATTCAGAATTCTCTCTCACTTTTTTCATTCTCCACCTTCATCTTCAACCTCTCACCAAAGCTCCATATTCATAGATTCACAAATTCTTCATTGGAATTTGTGAATTCTTGAGCTAAACCTCCATTACATCCTCATTCTTGATTCAATTCTGCAGTAGCAACTCATTTGGATCTAGGTTCAAGATTTTGGAATCACTTCTTGAAGAACTTTTGCTTATTTGTGGATTATTGCTTGGATCTTCAAGTGTTCTTGCCAAATCTTCATAGATCTCTGGATTTCTCACTTTGATTCATCAATTTTCGTGTGCAACAATCACCAAAGCAAATCTCAGCTTTGTAGGTTGGTTTTTCTTAGATCTATGCTTGATTTAGCTTAAATTCAACTTATACAATGTAGATCCATGGTTTTCAATGTGATTTGATCCGTTTGCTTGATTGGATTCATGATCTTGTTGTTTGATTGTTGAAGTGTGTGCTTGATTACTAATATTTGATGTGGATTTTCGTGTATGTTTGATTACATGATCATTTGGATGTTTGAGTAGGTGATTGGTGCTGGAAAAGTGATTATGAGAAGTGATTTTTGCAGGTCTGAGACTGTTCAGTCGATTTGCATCCTAGTGCAATCGATTGCACCTGTGTTTTTCGCTAAGATTTGCTTTCTGTAACTGTACAATCGATTTGCACCCTGCTGCAGTCGATTTGCACCTGTAACTTTTATGTTTTTGGCTTGTTTGGAAGCATGTATTGATACCTATTCCACCCCTAACCTTCATGGCTTTGTGTTATGCATATTTGTGGAATTTTCTAGGGTTGTTTAACCTCTAGTTGCTGGATGCATGTGAATCTTTGATGCATGATTGTCCGATTGTTGATTTGTTTGCATTCTTGAGGCATGTTCTTGAGGCATATTGGTTCATGTGTGATTAATGATTTGAAAACTTGTGTGATCTCTTGGAAATGAATGTGATGCGATACATGTGAGTATGATGTTGTTGTGTGCATAAGTTGGATCATGTATGCTTTTTTACCTTGCTTGAACATTTGTTTTCCTTTGAAAATGATTATGGTGTATGTTCAACTAGTCTTGATGTATGTTAATGAGAAGTTGTCTTGCATGTTTGGATTGGATGATCAAGGTATGATTTAAGTTCTGACTTTGCTCCATCCTCATTTCATTTTGTTCACATCACCTTTGTATGAACACGGTTTTCCGACACGCGACTTTTGATTTCCATTGATGAATGTTCATGCTTGTGTTGTTGATTAATTATTTTGATGATCACTTAATGAACACACTTTGAGCTTGTTAATTGCTAATTGATGATGATGATTGTTAGATAATTATGTGCATGTTCATTTTCTTTTGATTCCATGATGTGCATACTTGTTTCATTTGATCATGTGCTATATGTTGCATTCTTCCATGATGCTTGCAAGGTTATTCAACATGGTGTGTGGTTTGTTTATGATCATGATTAATTGAACGGTGTATGTTGTTTGATGCACATTTGCTTTGCCTTGATTGAATCGTATTCAAAATGTGGTGCATGCTGTCCTGATTTCACATCTGAGTTTTGCATAAAGTGTTGTCATATGTGTTGTCCATGTGTACATGTATGCTGTTTGACCTTTTTACACCTGTTTTCATGCTGGATTGTATGCTGTAAAATGCTGATTGGTGTTTGTGCATGATTTCATTGCTGTTCCGAAACAAATGTGCTGTTGTAGGTGCTGCCTTCTCCTTTTAGTCATCTCTTTCCTTTGAATCTCAAGACTTGATTAAGTCTTGGATTCTTTTCCCTTAGAGCTACCTAGTCCAACTTAATTTTTGATTAAGCTTGGAGTAGGATTAGCATTAGGTTTTAGGTAGTCATCCCTCCTAAACCTCACTAACCATAGGATATCCATGCATGATAACATTAGGACTCTTAGTTTCCCTTTAGAGTTTCCTTTGTGTCGTCTCTCTTCTCATTTCAAAACTTCTTCAAGACACGTAATAAAAGTTAACGTGTATTGCGCTTGAGCCTTCTATGTAGGAAGTGGGGATTGAGGGGCTTCCTCTCATTCTTCTAGGATACCTAGTGTATGTCCTGTTGGGGGCGATGCGCGAAAGTATTCGTTCCTGTATTCAAGACTTGGTTTCAATGCAAGTTGCGAAACAACTTAAAAGACACTTCTGTCTAAAAAACACCAAACAAATTCAAATCTTTTTATCCTTCGGGATTGTTGGGTTTCAAACTTCATTTTCAGAAAAGAGCTCGTCGCTCACGTAAAAAACACTCACCCATCCGTGGTCGTACCCACGAACCACGTCAGCTCTGATTCCTCTCTCTCATCCGATTGAGGATACGTAGGCACAAGACAGAGATTATCTTGGCGAGCAACCTTCCCCCACAGTTCCCGTCCGAACTACGTTGACTCTGACTTTCCCATTGCACTGAGGGAGTACGTAGGCCTAGGACAACGATACCGTCCTATCGAGTCACTTCTTTTTCTTTTCTTCTTCGTTTCTCCGTTCTTTCCGTTCTCGTTTCTTCGCCGATTCAGTAGCAGTGGAGCTCCAGACGACGACACCCTTTGATGCAGACAGCAAGCGTGGATCCCATCGAGTACGATGGACGTGTTGGGTGTTAACACTTTCCCTTCGCGTAACCGACTCCCGTACCCGTTCTCTTGGTCGTGAGACCATGCTCTTTCCTTCCCTTCTTCAGGTTTATGCAGTGTTTCCTTTCCCTCTCTTGGGATAAATACACTTTGCTGGCGACTATGTGTCTTTTGCGCCACTCTCGCGTTTGTACCGTTGGATGCGAATCTTTTGGGAGCGACAGAGGCGTGTAAGAGTTAGATGAAGTCATCAGAGTAAGCACTGAAAGAAAGAAGAAGTTTGAAAAATTACTTCTGAATCTGAAGATAACAGAGAAAGAAAGTAAGAAAGAAGTTGCTGATAAGAATGATGAATCTGATAATGACAATGCTGATTGCTCAAAAGCAGATGAAGAAGATGATGATGATCTCAGCTCAGATGATTAAAGCTTTTACTGTTTTTCTTAGTTAGTAGTTTTAGTTTTATTTCTGCTGTTTTTGGTTCTGCACTGTTGTTCTTGGTTTGTAATTTGAATATTGTGCAAGTATATGCACCTGTTTTGTTCTATGATTTGTTATGTCTTTTTGCTGACGGTAAAACTGACAATGAGGGCTAGGTTAGTACTAACTGGTGAAGGTAGGGCTTCTGATTGAGGGTTGTCAAATTGTGGCTAAAAAGGGGGAGAAATTAGCCAAGGGAGCCAAGAGAGTTAGTCAAGGAATCTGCTGCTTGTGATATGTTGCAGTAGTGCAGAAGTGCAGATATTAAGGGGGAGTAATTGCTGAACAGCTGCTATGCTGGTTTTTGCTTGAGGGGGAGTGCTCTTTTCTGCTAATGATGAAATATGTGCAGCTATTGAAGATGGTGCTGCAGCAGAGTTTTGTGTGAAGTGAAGTCTTTATGTATTGAAGATGCTGCTGCTTGAAGGTTTCAAAATTATTCAAGTTTATTCCGCTGCTGGAGTCTCTGAAGGTGCAGAGATTGTTTTAGCCAAAATTAGCCAAAGGGGGAGATTGTAAGTTCTTGGATTGGCTGGAATTTTGGTAAAACAAAGGTTGTTCAATGTTGATGTCAAGGTGGTGATGTTGCAACATTGAGTCTTAACACTGGGTCGTGTTAAGTAGTGAAGATGTTCAATGTTTGATGTCATATGGGTGATGTCACAACATTGAGTCTTAACACTGGGCTGTGTTAAGTGTGAAGTTGGATGTCTGATGTCACAAGCGATGTTGTGACATTAGATCTACAGAATTAATAACATCAGGTTTTGTGATGTTGTTAGGGTTTGCGTTTTAGCTGGAATTGTGGAGAGCAGGTAGTCTCATTGAATACGAATATCTTGGGTTAGATATTCTCTGTTGCATAGAGATTTGATGCAGATTTGTAGGAGATTTAAAAGGTTGAAGATTTGAAAAGATTTTGGGGATAAAATCTGTTTTGAAGATTCAGTTTTAAATAACAAATCAGATCAAATATTGCAAGGAGTCCAAGCCTAATTCAGTTGGCTATATAAAGCACATAAATCAAAGGAAGGAGGTACAGGAATACAGAGAGAAGATAAAGAGCATAAGTTGAGTGTCTTGAGTATTTTGTACGAGTTTTGTATACACCATTCAAGGTTGAATTGGTAAGTTATTTTCTGTCCTCTCTAAAGCTGTGAAGCAAAGAGAGTTGTGTAACTTGATCGAAGCTGTGAAGCAGGATCAAGATTTCTCAAAAAGGTTGTTCTTTGAGTGTTTTAGGGATTGAGTAGTGTTCTCATATCTAAGTGGGTTCTTAGGTAGGAAGTCACTAGTAGGAATTAAGTATAGGAGATTGTCAACTGGGTTGTTGAGTCTGTAAATTAATTCTACAAGTAGTGAATTTCATCCCTGGCTTGGTAGCCCCCAGATTAAGTTGTTTGAACTGAACTGGGTTAACAATTCTGTGTGTTCATCTGCTGGTTATTTTGTCCATTGTTCAGAGTGTGTTGTTGTGACATCGTGTGTGACATCACATATCTGGTACCAGAATTTTACAATATTTCTACGACGATCATTTCGACACAGACATAAGAAAATTTTACAACAATTCATCAGCAGAAAACCAAATTCAATATTCGCGACATCGATTACCCAAAAACAGAGGAGAATTCTATAAAACGAACCCCACATATTATTCATCAACTATCCCATTATAGAGTCAGAACCCCACCCTTACCTTGGATTGAAGGTCGCTCTAATTTTCCGGTCGGAATCTTGCTCTAGCAGCCTCTTCGAAGTCTCTCTCGAACCCTTGCTCCACTTTCTGTAACTTCTGCTTGTAACTTCTCCTTGCAACTTCTCCTCTTACTGCTACCTCTATCCTTTCTTTTCTTAATTATAACCTAATATAATATCCTAATATAATAATGGGTCTACTAATTAATTAATGGGCTTACTATACGATACCCCCAACTTTGTTATTTCTCACACACAACTTAACCCAACTAAATTAATTAATATCCTACGAAAATAAATATTATTTCTAATATTAATTTCTCCCGACTAAATCGACTATTTACCCAATTAATACTTATTTGCATCAAACAACATAATCAACATATATTCGGAAAAATACTCGATACTATTTAATTAAAATAATTAATTAAATACGGGCGTTACAACTCTCCCCCACTTAGAATATTTTCGTCCTCGAAAATCTTACCTTGCTCAAACAGCTCAGGATAGGATTCCTGCATCTTGCTTTCCAACTCCCACGTCATACTTTCTCCGGCAGCTCCCAACCAGACTACTTTCACCAAAGCAATCTCCTTGCCCCTCAAGGTCTTCATTTCACGATCCGCGATTCGCACAAGCATTGTCTCAATAGTAAGATTATCTCGTACTTGCACGTCATCCATATGAATCACATGAGATGGATCTGAAATGTACTTCCTAAGTTGTGACACATGGAACACATCATGTAAATTCGACATATTAGGCGGTAAAGCCACTCTATAAGCAACATTTCCAACTCTGTCCGAAATCTGATACGGACCAATAAAATGAGGAGTGAGCTTCTTAGACTTCAAGGCTCGCCCAACACCAGTCACAGGGGTAACTCTTAAAAACACATGGTCACCTGCTTGAAATTCTAAGTCTTTCCTTCGCTTGTCATGATAACTCTTCTGCCTACTTTGAGAAGTGTTCATCTTCTCTCGAATTAACTTCACCTTCTCAGAAGTTTCTCGAACAATTTTAGGACCAAGCACTACACTTTCTCCAGATTCGTGCCAACATAAAGGAGTCCCACACCTCCGACCATATAATCCTTCAAAAGGGGCCATTCCAATACTAGAATGGTAACTGTTATTATAAGTGAACTCGATCAATGGAAGATAAGTATCCCACGAACCTCTTTGCTCAAGAACACACGCTCTCAACAAATCCTCCAATGACTGAATAGTCCTCTCAGTTTGTCCATCCGTCTGAGGATGATACGCCGAACTCAATCTCAACTTAGAACCCAACGCCTCTTGCAAACTCTTCCAAAAATCAGAAGTGAACCTCAGATCTCTATCCAACACAATACACAAAGGAACACCATGCAGCTTCACAATTACATTGGTATAAATCTCTGCCAACTTCGGTACTGGAAAACTGATGTTAATAGGAATAAAATGAGCCGACTTCGTAAGCCTATCAACAATCACCCAAATAGCATCATGTCCCCTTGAAGTATTTGGGAAACCCGTCACAAAGTCCATTGAAATGCTATCCCATTTCCATTCTGGAACTTCTAAAGGTTGCATCAACCCAGCAGGCTTCTGATGTTCAACTTTCGACTTCTGACAAGTTAAACATGCATACACAAACTGCGCTACATCACGCTTCATCCCAGGCCACCAAAACAATTTCTTAAAGTCCTGATACATTTTTGTAGCTCCCGGATGAATACTCAATCTACTTCTATGACTTTCCTCAAGAATCGCTTTCTTCATTTCTGCATCATCAGGAATACAAATTCGATTACGGAATCTCAACACACCATGCGCATCTAACTTGAAATCGCTATTCTCAGTCTAATCGATTTCAACCATCGAAGATACCAGTTTCACATCTAAATTCTGAACTTCTCTGATACTATCCAGAAAATCATTGTTAATCTTCAACATTCCTAACATAACACTCTGCGGTGTCACTTCGCAAACTAAACTCATATCTCTGAACTGTTCAATTAATTCCAACTCTTTAACCATCATCGCTGACATATGTAAAGTCTTTCGACTTAAAGCATCAGCCACAACATTAGCCTTTCCTAGATGATAATTCAAACCGAAATCATAATCTTTTAATAGCTCCAACCATCTTCGTTGTCTCATATTCAACTCCTTCTGGTCAAATAAATACTTTAAACTTTTATGGTCACTAAATACTTCGAATCTAGAACCATAAAGATAATGTCTCCAAATCTTCAGCACAAAAACAACTGCAGCAAGCTCTAAATCATGCGTAGGATAGTTCTTTTCATGAGTTCTCAACTGCCTCGACGCATAAGCAACCACCTTACCATTCTGCATAAGTACACCTCCTAAACCCATCTTAGAAGCATCACAATATACCACAAAAGGTTCTCCTGGATTAGGTAATGTCAAAACCGGAGCCGAAGTCAATCTCTTCTTCAATTCCGCAAAACTTCCTTCATATTGAATGTCCCACACAAAAGCTTTACCTTTACAAGTCAACTTAGTCAACGGAAGTGCTAACTTAGAAAATCCTTCGATAAACCTTCGGTAATAACCGGCTAGTCCCAAAAAGCTTCTAATCTCGGTAGCCGACCTTGGAGTTTCCCATTGCAACACAACATCTACTTTAGATGGATCCACATCAATGCCACTACCTGAAATGACATGACCGAGAAAACTAACTTTCTTCAACAAAAATTCACATTTAGACAGCTTTTCATACAACTTCTTCTCTTTCAAAACTTTTAATACTAGTCTTAAGTGTTCTGCATGCTCTTCTTTCGATTTAGAGTAAATCAATATATCATCAATAAACACCACCACAAACCGATCCAAATAAGTATGAAATATACGGTTCATGTACTTCATCAATACTCCCGGCGCATTAGTAACACTGAAAGGCATCACTGAATACTCATAATGTCCATAACGCGTTCTAAAAGTCGTCTTCTGAATATCTTCCTCTTTCACTTTAATCTGATGATAGCCCGACCTCAAATCAATCTTGCTAAACACACTAGCACCTACTAATTGATCCATCAAGTCATCTATTCTCGGAAGCGGATACTTGTTCTTAATCATCACTTTATTTAATTGTCTGTAATCAACACAGAGCCTCATACTTCCATCTTTCTTCTTTACTAACAACACTAGAGCTCCCCACGGCGATACACTAGGCCTCACAAACTTCTTTTCAAGTAAATCCTCCAATTGTTTTTTTAATTCAGACAATTCAGATGCAGACATCCTGTATGGTGCCATAGACACAGGTCTGGTACCAGGTACAAGGTCAATTGCAAACTCCACTTCTCTTTCTGGAGGCACATCAGGAATTTCATTAGGGAAGACTTCAGGAAATTCCCGCACCACTTACAACTCTTCAACTACAGCTCGGCTCTCAACAGATAACGACGCCATCACTGAGAACATCTAAGCTCCTTCTTGCATCAACTGCTGTAACTCCCTAAAAGACAACAAACCAGCTTCTTCCTCTTCAGGAGTAGAAAATCTCACTGACTTATTATAGTAATTGATATGAACATAGTTATATTCTAACCAGTTCATTCCCAAAATTACATCCATCCCAGTTAACGGCAAACACACCAAATCAACATTAAAGTCTCTGTCGAAGATCGACAAAGGAAACTTTAAACACACAAGAGAAGTAGTCACCGATCCCTTAGCCGAAATCTCGACGACCATTTCTCCATTCATAGAAGACAACACAAGACCCAATCTTTCAACGCAATCAACAGCAATAAAGCAATGAGTAGCACCAGTATCAATCATAGTAATTAAAGGAGTACTATTAATGAAACATGTACCTCTGATGAGTCTGTCCTCACTAGTTGTCTGAGTCCCAGCCAAAGCGAACACTTTCCCACCTGTTTGCACCTTCTTTGGTTTCTGACACTGACTACCAATGTGTCCTTCACCACAGTTGAAGCAAATCCTCTCTTTATGCTTGCACTCAGATATGGCATGCCCAGTCTTACCACAATGGAAACACCTCTTCACCTCAGCAGTACACACATTACTCTTATGACCAGGTTTCCCACATTTGAAACAAGTTACGCCAGTAGGAGCATCTCCCCCACTAGTTCTCTTGCCATCAGCCACTTTATGTTTACCTTTTCCCACCGGAGCATCATAAGGCTTGCCACGATTCTGTTGATGCTTGATCTTCCTCTCATTAATGATCTTATAATGAGGATTGTTATCCTCTTCAAAAATTCTGCAACTATCAATCAAATCTGCAAAAACACGAATCTTCTGATATCCAACTGCCTTCTTAATCTCCGGGCGCAACCCACTCTCAAACTTGATGCACTTAGAAAATTCAGCATCATTTCCGTTATAGTACGGATAAAACTTCGCCAACTCAACAAACTTTGCAGCATAATCAGTAACCGACATGGTTCCTTGCTTCAGCTCAAGAAACTCAATCTGCTTCTTACCACGAACATCCTCTGGGTAATACTTCCTTAGAAACTCCCTTCGGAACACATCCCAAGTGATAACTTCACCTGCAGTTTCCAACCTCTGGCGAGTCTCTAGCCACCAATCATCAGCTTCGACTGCTAGCATGTGAGTCCCATATCGAACCTTCTGCGCTGGAGTGCAGTCCATCACACAGAAGATTCTCTCCATCTCTTTTAACCGATCCAACGCTCCATCAGGATCATACTTGCCCTTGAAGGTAGGCAGATTCTCCCTCTGAAAATTTGCTAAACTGCGAGATCTAGCATTCTCATCAGTGTTCGGTAGGTTTTGCATAGCCTGGGCCATTGCATGCATAGCAGCAGCCATAGCAGCATCGTTCCTTCCAGCCATCTCAACTTATCACTTCAACATAAACAAATGTTAGAACTAGTTAACAATACTCGATTGTTAAACAAACTACGACTCGACAACTTGGCCGGACGGACCGACCTGCTCTGATACCACTAATGTAACACCCCATTTCTACCCGGCATTTATATTAAAAATAAGAGTTATAGAATTTCACCAAACATGGGATATCACATTTTCAACTTGGAACCAACAACATAAAACTCATCATCACAGATACATAACACGAAAGTCAAGGAGAATTCATAACAATTATTTAGTCTTCAAAATAAATCAACTTTAATCGATAACCACGCAGCGAATTCACAACTTCAACTTAAGTTACATAACAATTTCGTTCAACTTAAAGCAACATTCAAAACAGCAAGTCTTTAACAAAAACAACTTAAAAATCCAGCAATAGTAATAAAATCAACAATAAAGAAACAAGCGTTCATCCCCCCCCCCCCCCCCCCCCCCCCGAGTGTTACGTATCAGAGCGACGACACCGACTCGAACTAATGAAGGTAGACAGGTTCATTCCTGATTACCTGCAGGATGGCGTATAAACCATCACCATACACAGAAGGGGTAAGATATCAAACAATATAATCGGATATATGATAAATGATATATTAAATTAGATTATAAAATCACCACTTCACAACATCTTAATCAACATAAAACAGCAACACAACCATATCTTTTAAAATCATCCTTAATCACCAACACATCAACATTGAAATCAACTTTAATTAACAAATATGCAACATGAAATGCGACTCAATATGCACATGCATGTGGTACCATTGGAGCAGAACTCCCAGCTTAAAAATCTGCCAATTAATATTGACGTCAACAAGGCATAAGCCTTCCGCTTAATATTTTTTCCAATCCAGGCCTGCTTAATATTTTGCCAATCCAGTCCAGCTTAATATGTTATGCCATGTGACTCAAATATGAACATCATAATCACAACACTAATACTTATCAATCCGCACAACAACAGCTCAACATTGGCCATAGGCCTACAGCTTAATTCTCGCCAATAATTAGAGGCAATTCTGCATACTTCACAACTTTGTAATTTCCAACAACAACTAGATTTTAATCATGCACCAGCTAAAATATACCAAAATCAATCATTTAATTAATCGATAGTTTTTCGACTAAAATCGGTTAATTGGTTCCATCATAATTCTATGTCCAATGCTACTGAATTATAAAACCATTTCTCAATTAAAATGGACGGAACAATCAAACCACAGCAGAACATAACAGAACAGGAAATAGCAAAAAAATTCACAGCAGGCCGTGTCACGTTCGTCACGGCTCCCTCACGGTCGTCACAGCTCCCTCACGATCGTCACAACCCCAAAACCCTTCGTCTCAGAGTTTCGTTCAGTCCTCTCCAATTCGCAAACCGCTCCTCAATTTCCTTATCAGTTCCAATTCGTCCAAGACAGTGAAAACAGAAACACAACAGAATTACACCCTAAAGTAACATCTACCAGTTTCTCACAACCAATTCGTCAACCGCAATGCATATCAATATTTCTACGACGATCATTTCGACACAGACATAAGAAAATTCTACAACAATTCATCAGCAGAAAACCAAATTCAATATTCACGACATCGATTACCCAAAAACAGATGAGAATTCTATAAAACTAACCCCACATATTATTCATCAACTATCCCATTATAGAGTCAGAACCCCACCCTTACCTTGGATTGAAGGTCGCTCTAATTGTCCGGTCGGAATCTTGCTCTAGCAGCCTCTTCGAAGTCTCTCTCGAACCCTTGCTCCACTTTCTGTAACTTCTCCTCCTACTGCTACCTCTATCCTTTCTTTTCTTAATTATAACCTAATATAATATCCTAATATAATAATGGGTCTACTAATTAATTAATGGGCATACTATACGATACCCCCAACTTTGTTATTTCTCACACACAACTTAACCCAACTAAATTAATTAATATCCTACGAAAATAAATATTATTTCTAATATTAATTTCTCCTGACTAAATCGACTATTTACCCGATTAATAATTATATGCATCAAACAACATAATCAACATATATTCGGAAAAATACTCGATACTTTTAATTAAAATAATTAATTAAATACGGGCGTTACACTATACCAAACTCATCAGACTCCAAGCTCATGCTAGCGAACAAGCCGTGCCATGTTGTAAATTTCATGCTCGTGCTGCTATAGCCTCTCAAACGAGCCAAATATCCAAGCTGTAAAGCCAAGGCGCATGAGCCAAGTTTCACGACCCCGCGCAAGCATTCTTCACAATACAAGCTGCAATTGCTTCATGCTACACACTACAACAAAAAATTCAAAATGACAGGAGCACATTTTTGTAACAAGTAAAACACGGCCTGCAAACAACTTTATGCCAAACACGAATCAAAACGAAAACGACTTGTGAAATACCAAAAACGGAAGCAGATCAGACTTTCAATTTTTAAACCGTTTTGAAAACTCAGCTCTTCACTCTATAAATATGAGGCTCTTTCCTTCAATTTCTCAAGCTTGAAGAATCCAAGAAAACTCTGCAAAAATCAATTCCAAAACCAAGCTTCAATTAACTTTTCACTTTCAATTTCACCTTCTTTAATAACCAAATCCTGCAGAAAAATTCACAAAACAAAAAAAGCCAATCCAAATTCAACGATTCAAACTTCAACAATCTTACAACACTATCGACCTTCACTCCAAGTTTCATTTTTGCAACCTTCGTCAATTTTTCACATAACCTGCAAATTGTTCTTTCACCTTCATCGCTCTTCACCTTCGCATCATCAACAAAACTTGCAACGTTCATCAACAACACGCACACCTTCAACAACAACTTCGCATCGTACCAACATCAACCGTTCATAATTTCGTAATCGCAAACAACAACAACAATTTTAGAAGAGGAACAATAGTTTTCGCGAAGAAGAAGAGTCAGAAGAGCGAAGCAGAAACGAATTCGAGATCGTACCTGAAGGTAGTTTGTTAAGTCGATACCATTGTGGATCTGTGGTTTACATTCTGTTATCGGTTGATGTAGAGTTGGAATCTATCACTGCCGGTGATGAATTTCGGCGGGGGGGAGGTTTTTTTTTCCTTCTTCTGTGACCGACAGTAAAACGAGTTGAGGGGGAACAGTTGCGACAGCTGGCGACTCTGCGGGGGACTCTGGTTCCCTATGCGAGTTGATCCTAGCGCTTGTCTGTTTTTATTTCATTGGGTGTTTATTTCTGAGCATTATTTGTTATATATTACTGTATTTTACCGCATTTGATTATTGTTATCATATTGATATGATGCTGTTGTGCTGTTGGGTGGGTTGGTTCCATGAGAGATAAGCCCAATACCCAGGCTTGAGTATACACCTAGGATTAGAGTGGAAAGTAGTGTGACTTGTGTGGCATCTCGCCAGACTTAGTATACACGAAAATTCCACATCCAGACGAGGTTTTCTTTGGTGATGTTTTATCCTGCGCGTTGTGGCAGACGATAGAATGTAACCTAGAGAGCTGTCGACTCTGGCGACCATTCCCGAGAACTCAATGAAGGACTCCTCCCAAGAGGTAATAATGGCATACCAGAAATGGCAAACCCATTATGCTTCTTGATCCGAGGACCCGAGGCTGAGAACTTGCTATAGGATGATCTTTTTTAGGGGAATCAGTTGAGGTATCCTCGATTAATGATGATACCAAACCAGAAATGGTGACTGTATCATCATTTCTCGACCTGAGAGTCCGTGACACTGAGGATCCTCGGTTTTAGAACCCACATGTGAGAATGGGCGGGTGTTTACAGATTTGCAGGTAACTTCGACCTCCAACCTACCTGGTTTTTGGTTTTCTTATCAGTGTGGACTTATCAGCTTGGTATTCTGGTATTCAGATTATTCTGGTATTCTGAGTATTCTAGTTTTCTTATCAGAGCAGACCTTTAAACTTAGTCCGTTAATAAACACAACAGTTGTTCAGTATTTATGTATACCCTGATCCCGTGTCTTTGCATTTGCATCACATGACATTTGCATTCTCATACTCATATGCATAGCAGGTATTCAAAGATAGGAATTCTTATTCTGACTTGGTATTTTCTTCAGAACTGCAAACCTGACTTCTCACCACTATGCAACTCGAAGAATTAGAGGAGAATCATGGATCAGGTACAATCAGAGTTGTCAGAATTCCAGACTTGTATGGCTCAGTTCATGGAGGTGATGCAGGGTATGGCTCAACGTCAAGAGTTATTAAGGGCGGTTACTTACAGGGCTATTGTTGTTATCCCAGAGGCTGGTAATGGGAATATTGTTGGTGGTAATACTCTGGGCGGAGATGTGAATCCTCCACGTACTAATCTTCCTCCACCCCCTCCTATGAGTCAATCCAGAAGAAGTGTTGTTGAGATTCCTGTTCCTTGTCGGGAGGTGGATAATCAGGATGAACAATTTTACGATGCCGAGATGAGTTTCCCTACTGAGGCGGACAAAATTTTCATATGCAAGAGGAGAGAATGAAAGCTTTTGAGAGTCAGAATGCTTTAGGTATGGACATGGCTGACTTAGGTTTGGTCCCAGGTGTGAAAATTCCTCCGAAGTTCAGGGTGCCTGTTTTTGAAAAGTACAATGGAACCACCTGCCCCAAGATTCACATAAGGGCATATTTCAGAAAAATGTCTGTGTATTCGGATGACGAGAAGCTGCTGATGCATTTCTTTCAGGACAGCCTAGCTGGGGCATCTTTAGATTGGTATATGAGCTTGGAGAGAATGTATATTAAAAGCTGGAGAGATTTGGCAGAAGCTTTCATTAAGCACTACCAATACAATACAGACATGGCACCCAATAGAATGCAATTGTAAAGTATTTCTCAGAGACAAAACGAAAGCTTCAAAGAGTACGCCTAGAGGTGGTGTGAATTGGCTTCCCGAGTTCAACCTCCGATGATGGAGCGAGAACTCATTGATATGTTCATGGCTACGCTTCAGGAGCCTTATTATGAGAAATTGGTTGGATGTTTGTCAGCTGGGTTTTCAGACCTCGTATTGGCAGGAGAAAGAGTGAAAAACGACATCAAAATGGGAAAAATTCAAATTGTTGCTGGTTCCTCTGAGGATGCAAAGAAACCTTATGTCGGGTTCCCCAAGAGAAAAGAAGGAGAAACTAGTGCTGTGTATATTCCTCCTGTTGTTCAATAGCCTGTTCAGTATCAGCAACCTTATGCTCCTCAACAACAGAGACAACAAAGATCACAAAGGCCTGAGAGAAGGTTCGATCCACTCCCTATTCCTCACAGTCATGTTCTTGCCCGTCTACTTGAGAGTTCTCTAGTTCAACTAAGGGAGGCCAAGCCTGTTCCCGACCCCATTCCTCCTGATTATGATCTGGATGCTAGATGTGAGTATCACTCGGACACACCGGGCCATTCAATTGAAGAATGCAATGTGTTCAAGCACAAGGTGTAAGATCTGATCGATTCAGAGATCATTACATTCACTACAGATGATTTGCACATCAATTAAAGCCTCATTTCTCAAGTGAGCACTCGGACTGCAAGCACGTCGTCGAAAGCAATAAGTCCAGACGGAGTCAAGCCTCCTCGACAATGGCAATCTTCAGCTTCTTTACTATATTTTCATTTGTAATCTTTCATTTCTTGTTAAAGCATTATATGCATGTAAAGACTTGTTTGTTTCGAATAATGACCTTAATGCAATGAATATGTTTTTATTGAAATAATTCATTCTTATTCATTCATATGATATTTCTGTGCATTGCAATACCAACTTTCTTGCTTAAACTCTTGAAGGGATGATGATGAAATAAAAACATAAAATCTTTGGTTGTATGCTTTTGGATAAAATCCTGTTGATGATGTACATGCATTGTTTCAAATCCCCAAATGTCGGAGATATAAGGGAGATAGACTCTTGTCAACCCCTTTGATCCTTGAAGTAGGAGTTTCTTTTCATTCGAAAGAACCCTCACATTTAACCTGGGGCAGGGTAGTTGTCAGTAATTTGATCGAGCACCCAAATTTCAAAAGGAATGTTCATCTGAGGATCCATTCCCTTTCTTCCCTCACACATCAGGAGATCAAGGGATGTGAAACCACAATGGTTATCCCTCATCGACTAAGGAATGAGGCAGTTACAACCCTTTCAAAAAACTCAAGGCAGCCAGTGTCACATGACTTATTTCAAAAGAAAAAATAAAAAGAGAGAAAGAAAAGAAAAAATAGATAGCCCGCTAAGTCGAAAAATTGAAAACAAGCGACTTAAGCAAAAGTTAGGGCATCCCGCTGGACTTCAAAATTGAAAGATTCAAAAAGAATCCGTCCAGGCAAAATCAGGGAAATAAAAAAAATAGAAAGCAAAAAGAAATGATTAAAAGAAATTCCTCGATAAAGAACAAGTCGTGTGATTACAAACACCAAAGACACAAAAGGGGTAACTGTCATTTCGAAAACCTCGTGGGTTCCTTAACCGTCGCTCCTCACAAAAATCCTTTTGGGAGATGAGCGCTTGTTCCAAATTAATTGAACGTAGGACTGGAGAACATCAAGGAGAATGGGTGGGTACAAACAAATTTTGAGCCATAAATCCTTTTTCTATAACCGCGAACCAGGTCACGCTGCAACCCTTAAAAGTCCTAACTGAAGCAGGGTTTATTCTGAGGGCGTATTTCAGCGAGATAGCGTTCCTGATTCCCATGCGTTGTGCTAATACGATTTTTGTTGGTATTGCATGTGCGTATTATTTTTCCATTCAAAAATCAAGGTCGTAACTAGTGACTCGTTCACAGGGTTTTGCGACATATTTTAATAAAAACTTCAAGGTTAACATGTTTGTTGCATTAGAATTATCATTCTCACAATAAACTTGTTTTGCTTGCATACATGTGCTTAAGCATCAAGGAAGTTTACACAATGAACGTCAATCGAGAAGCTCGATCCTGCCAAGTTGGGATGCTTGAAAGTTCTGAAGGTTAGTCATATCAAGGGGCATATTTCCAAGAGACTCTGTGAAGTATGGGCTTTCCTAGTAAGTCATGATGAGATGTAGCCAATCCGAGGCAGTCACGTTGAGAAGTCTCTCTGAAGTTCAGCTATTCTGGGGCATTCACTCGAAGATCAGTCAGTCAGGGGCAGAAGTCACTTCAAAGCCCATATCGAGGCAGGCCACCTCCGGAGCATGAGAAGTTATCCTCTCCAAAACATGATTAATCAGAAGCACCTCTTCAAGGTTCAAAATACTGAGGCAGAGCATTTCAAGTCATTACAAGTCCTCTCGAGGCAAATTCCTTCATAGATCATACAGTCTGGGGCAGTTAGTCGAGATCCGATAAATCTCTCCAAGAGTTTGAAGACCATGGGACAGTGTGAACGCCCGGTCTTCTATAAAATCCTCTTGAGATTATTTCTTCCATTAGACCCTGTGGTCTGGGGCAAGTCGAGAATTAAAGGAACCGTTATTCACTATTGATAATCAGTATGCAGTTGATCAGTAGAAGCTGGAAGCGCTAAGTTGTTCCCGACGTGAGGCTTTTGAAGTCTCTCCCCCAGCAAGGAGCCAGAAGGTATCTTTTTCCAGCGAGGTGTTGGAATTGCTACTCTTCCCCAAGCAGAGAATCGTCCTCAAATCGAAAAGGGTTCTTTATGAAGATTTCTTATCCCCAGCAGTGTAGGTGGATTCCTCATTCTCAGCAGGGTAAGACGATGGAATATTTTCAAGCAGTTTGAAGACGCTGAGAAGTCAGAGTATTCTCTTCCTCAAAAGTCAGATTCAGTATTTCCCCGCAAGTCAAAGTCCAATGGTTATTGGCATTCTCAATAGTTCAAAGTCCAATCTTCATTGGTATCTCCCCAACAGAGTTCGCAATTCAGCTTACGGTTCCCCAACAGAGTTTGCATCACCAGTGGTTATTGGTAGTACAGGAGGTCAGATATTGGTGATCCCTTCCTCCGCGAAGTCTGCTTGTTCCGTTCCGCACATTCTCCGGTGGAGTGTCATCTTATTCTTGCATATAGTAATCATCATTTCATTGCATCCTCAAAATGCATAGCATTTCCATTTCATATGGAGCATTACGCCATAGAAAACTTCAAACATGCATCGAAGCATAAGTCAGGTACCTTGTACGAAAGTCCAGATCAACCCTTAATTAAAACAGTGATTCCAACCCTTCGAAGAGAGCCCCAACCTCAGAGTTGACTCCTATTTTCCCCAACCTCAGAGTTGACGCCTGTTTTGTCCAACCACAGAGTTGACACCCCTTTTTTACCAACCTCAGAGTTGTCGTATACCTTTTCTCAACCTCAGAGTTGATGAACAATCCTTTTCCCCAACCTCAAAGTTGACGCCCCTTTTTTCCCCAGCCTCAAAGTTGTCGTATATTCCCTTCCCAACCTCAGAGTTGACGCCCTCCTTCCCCAACCTCAGAGTTGACGCCTTTCTTCTCCAACCTCATAGTTGTCGTACATATTTTTTCCCCAACCTCAGAGTTGTCGTATATTCCCTTTCCAACCTCAGAGTTGACGCCCTTCCTCCCCAACCTCAGAGTTGACGTCCGTTTGTCCAACCTCAAAGTTGACGCCCCTTCTTACCAACCTCAGAGTTGTCGTATATTGTGGCATGCCTCCAACCTCAGTGTTGACCGATTCCTTTCTTCCAGCCTCAGAGTTGAAGTCAATGTTTTTATCTCCGGTCTCAAAATCGATGTCTACCTTTTTACCAACCTCAGAGTTGACGTATATCCTTCTTCTAACCCCAGAGTTGAAGTTATTATTTTTTCTCAACCTCAGAGTTGATGTTTACCTTTTTCTCGAACATTCAAAGTTGGTGTTTAGTCCAGATTTTCCTCAACCTCAGTGTTGATGTTCACTCTAAATTTTCTCAATGTCAGAATTGATGTCATTTTTTCCTCAACCTCAGAGTTGATGGTCATTCTTTTCTTTCTCAATCTCGGAGTTGGCGTCTAGTCTTTTTCTCAACCTCAGAGTTGATGTTGCACTGTAGTTTTCAAACACCCGATTAATCGAGTTGACTCCCAGTCACCGTCTTGATATCATACAATGTATGTGCCCAGCTGCAGTGCTGACGACTGTCCTTTCAACTACCACAGTGTTCCTTGCACAAGAAACTTCGTTTCCTAACATATCTATCAATCAGTTTCCAGAATTATAGATCTGTTGGTTGTACCCATGGTCTACCTTCTTATCCCCAGCGGAATCATCTTTGTAGGTCTGTTGATTCTACTAACCTTTGGATATGAGTCCGCCTTTGTGTCGGCCTTTCTTTTGAAAATCCATCTTGTGATGGTAACCTCTGGTTGTGAGTCCACCTTCGGCTGGCAATCACTGTGTCATTTCTCTCCCCACAGTTTGCAAATTTCTGGGTTCTTTTGGTATTCAATATCCATGTACCTTGATTGTTTGAAAGCCGTTGATATCACTCTTTCAGGTCCAAGTCGATTGAATAGGGGCAGCTGTAGCACCCCAAAATTTGTCCTCTCGTTTCTAACCCTAACTAGCTTATGTTTCATTTCATTTTGCATTATCATTTGTGCATATCATTGGTTCTATGCATGGGATCAAGGTATCTTGGTTAGCTCAAGAGGAGAGTGTGTTTCTCAGAGGATCAAGCAAGATCATAATATGTGTTTCTCCTGAGCATCCGTGTATTTCTCACTTCCTTTATTATTTGTTTATGTTTATCTAACCCTTAACCAAAATACCAAAAATATGCTGCAGTTTTCTTGCTCTTCTCTCTGTGTGTTTAGGTTTTCTAGGGTTGTCAAAGCAAGGGCCTAACTTCAAGTCAAATGTGGTTGTTCATTCTTGATCCAGTTCAGATGGATGTTTGACCTAATCTTGGTCAAACTATCAAGAGATTGCTTCAAGAGAAATTTATTTGTTTCTGTGGGCTATTCCTAAAGCAGTGACTATCAAGGTGTTGTGTGGTGATGTCTATCAGGTTCATCTAAGTTCACTAGTCCAAATTGGGTTCATCTGTGGATTGATTTTTCTAGAGATTTAGTCAGACAAATTCAAAGTGATTCAAGATTCATTTGATCAGAGATTCAGAGGATGATTGATTCAGATGGCCATTGTTGCAAGTTATTCAGTGGTTCAAGGATTGGCTTCGTTCATTTTATCAGAGGCTTGTGGAAACAAGTTTAATATTGGTTTTGGGCTAAAATCGGGATTTACAATCCATGATCCATATCCATTTCCATTACTAAACCTTTTTTCAAATTCAATTCCAAATTCCCATTTAAAGTCAATAACCATTTCTTTTTAATTCTTTCCAATATCCATATTTCCAATTTTTCATTTGTTAGACGATGGCTATGGATCTAGAAGGGGGGTTGAATAGATCCCTTGAGTTTTACACGCAAATAGTCTACAAAAATTCTGTTTAAAAAAATTGTTTAACGGAAGCTACCACTGGATAGAACGTCTACAACGAACCTTCTACCGAAAGGATCGGATATGCACGAATATCTCACGGATGAGTACGACAGAGAAAAATTCAGTTCAGAATATTACACTTAAAAATGCAGACAACAAATTAATCACTTGGTTAATGTTTATTCCAATCCAATGAGGTTAATTGATAAGCAATTTAAAGCTACGTGTTCGAATTTTGCTTGGAAACAAATTATCAAACACCTAGTGTGCGTAAACACACTATGTGCAGAATTTCTATGGAGAATAATGTGCAGCTGCTCCAAAACACAATTCAATGAATTGTATCAATTTAACAAGACAGTTTATCAGCATACAATTATTCTACGACAGAAATTTCAATAGTTTGCTACGTCACAAATTCGAACAATACTGAAATGTAAAAGAGTTAAGGGAAAGAGAGAACAAACGAGATTTGATTAGGCAGTTCCCCAATCGTCCTCGCTTTGGGTACGTCTACCCCCAACTCCGCAAAAGGAATTGAGATATATATATATATATATATATATATATATATATATATATATATATATATATATATGTGTGTGTGTGTGTGTGTGTGTGTGTGTAGTTGTTGCAAATTATTTATTACAAGAGAAAACTGTGAACATTCAAACCCCGAACGTCTTCGATCGTTGATGCAGAACTTTCTCTTCCCTTGATTCAAGATGAATCAAGTGCTCCGAATATGGATGATTCAATTACCGTCCCACGCTACTAAACCGAAAGAAAACTCTGTTCTTCAGTTACCTTCACTCGGTCAATTCAAATCTTCCAAGAATTCGAACCCAAACCTTATTCTACAATCCTCTGATTACAGCTACTAAACCGAAACAGTTGCGCCAATTTCCGGTTACCTTCGCCCAGCCGAATCTCTGTAGAATGAACAGTTTGTACAAAAACCATCAAAATCTCTTCGATTCTTGGAGGACAAACCCAACTGGTTTGATTCAAGAAACACCTGCCAAACTCTCAACCCAGAAGATGAAGATCACACTTCCTAAATTCTGAACGTTATGACTTCGATCAATGGGCGACACAAACAAAGATGATTATGTGTGATTGTTTGTTTACTCAATGAAGAAGATGAAGATGAAGAGAGAAAATGACATATATCTTTCACGTTTCTTGTTATGTGAAAAAATGAAGACCAAAACTATTTATATGAAAAAAAATATGACCAACAAAAATAACAGAAAAACAACAGAAAAGAAATTAAGTGAAAAAATGCAAAAATCAAGGTCATGCGTCGACCTCCAGAGTCTATGCATCGACGCATAAAATGATATTTTTGAGTTCTCAGGTATGTGCGCTTACCCGTGACTTTTGGAGGTCAGCGCACAAATTCTGGGGTTAACGCATGATTTCAGGGGTCAGCGCATGAAGGCAAATTTTTCAGGAAATTTCCTTTTTTGAATATTTTCACCAGACCAAGGTCAAACATACATGCTATACACTACTAAAACAATAGTGGACCTTTATTTTTTGTGAGAACAAGATCCTATGCATCTAGACACATGACCAATAACGATAAGACGCTATATGCCCGACACGTGAAGTGATACCGCTCAAATTACAATCTAATGTGTTTGTTGACATCATTAAAACAAGATAGCTAGAAGGATATCCCTCACATCATTATCCATGTTCACTTTTTTCTAAACCAATTAGCCATTTCCATGTCCAAAAAAAAAAACCCAACATTAATCTTCATATCCAATTTCAAATAGCACATTCATAGTCCATAACTACAAATCAAAATCCAACCCATTACAACTTGCAACAAAAATTAAAAGAAATTATGTTACAATTCTTCAAGCTATCACATCCATACGCCATGCTATACCAAACTCATCACACTCCAAGCTTATGCTAGCGAACAAGTCGTGCCATGTTGTAAATTTCATGCTCATGCTGCTATAGCCTCTCAAACGAGAAAAATATCCAAGTTGTAAAGCCAAGGCGCATGAGCCAAGTTTCCCGACCCCACGCAAACATTCTTCACAATACAAGCTGCAATTGCTTCATGCCACACGCTACAACCAAAAAATTCAAAACGACAGGAGCACATTTTTGTAACAAGTAAAACGCGGCCTGCAAACAATTTCATGCCAAACACGAATCAAAACGAAAACGACTTGTGAAAGACCAGAAACGGTAGCAGATCAAAATTTCAATTTTTAAACCATTTTGAAAACTCACCTCTTCACTCTATAAATAAGAGGATCTTTCCTTCAATTTCTCAAGCTTGAAGAAGCCAAGAAAACTCTGCGAAAATCAATTCCAAAACCAAGCTTCAATTAACTTTTCACTTTCAATTTCACCTTCTTCAATAACCAAATCCTGTAGAAAAATTCACAAAACAAAAAAAGCCAATCTAAATTCAACGATTCAAACTTCAACAATCTTACAACACTCTCGACCTTCACTCCAAGTTTCGTTTTCGCAACCTTCGTCAATTTTTCACGTAACCTACAAATTGTTCTTTCACCATCATCGCTCTTCACCTTCGCATCATCAACAAAACTTGCAACGTTCATCAACAACACGAACAGCTTCAACAACAACTTCACATCGTACCAATATCAACCGTTCACAATTTCGCAATCGCAAACAACAACAACAATTTCAGAAGAGGAACAATAGTTTTCGCGAAGAAGAAGAGTCAGAAGAGTGAAGCAGAAACGAATTCGAGATCGTACCTGAAGGTAGTTTGTTAATTAGATACTGTTACGGATCCATGGTTTACATTCTGTTATCGGTTGATGTAGATTTGGAATTCGTCGCTGCCAGTGATGAATTTCAGCGCGGTGGTGGTTTGTTTTTCCTTCTTCCGTGACCGACGGCAAAACGAGTTGAGGGGGAACAGTTGCGATAGCAGGCCTTAATCGTGAGCAACTTATCATCATTCTTTTGTGTAGAACCCAAGGAGGTTGTTGGAACCCAGTTCCAAGCACTCTCAGTGAGCAATGAGAATCGATCAGAAAGAGGGACGTCAATTTCCTCATACAAGGACGCTCTCGAAGTAATCAAGAGTAACGACATAAAAGGATGGGGACAGATTGTAATTCCTACTGATAACAAGACAAGAAAAGGGCTTGGTTTCTCTTCAGCCTGTACCCAGACTACTAAGAAAGACGAAAGTTTTCGTCCCATTCAGGACTTCTTTCGCAGTGGAGGCTTCCTCCACCCAGTGTCTCAAGAAGTACACACCATTAATGAAAGAGATTCCTCCGATACAGAAGAAGTGTGGAAATCTTACCTTAACCATGACGGTTATATATCTCCGGAAGAAGCGCGCAAGCCATTCTGTTTTCCCAAGCAGAACCTGAGGTATATACCGAGATCCGACGCTCAGATGATCTATGGAGATTATGATCCTGAAGGATGTCGTGCTCCACCTAATTCATTAGAGGATGATCTAATGAAAGACAGCTTACACAAAAATTATTATGATCCCCTGGACGACTTGCCTGTCTGGAGGTCGTGCCCAGAAGACTTGGGGCAATAGAGTCAGCCTGATAATGCCTATCAACTGAGTAATATTGAAAAGAATACCCATGTCCCCACTAAGTCATGGAATCATTACTCAGGACATTCCAAAGATGTCCGACACCATGGTGACGAATCTGCAAAGATTGCAGGACAAGAGTTCATTAACTATGCTTTCCCTGAGGTCAACGTCATTGAAGAAGATAACTCGTCCACTCCCACAGAAATATGGGACACTTTAGGACAGCCGAGTGGCAAGTATGACTTCTTAGTCAAGTACATTGCTCCCGAAAGTTCTCGTATCAGATACGAGTACATTCAGCCAACTGGATGGGGAGATCCGCTTGAGAGAAAAACACTAGGGGAGAGACAACAAAAGAGTTTGTTTATGACAACTCTGCATAGGAGGAAGACTCCAATAATCCTACTCCGCCAGAAATCCGCGTCATTTCTGAAGACAAGCCAAGAAGAAAAGTACCAGACTTTGTGATTCACATAGGAGTTCACCTCCGTTGGGTTGCTGTCAATGTCCCGAAAGTCGTCCATAAGTCTAAGTAACTGCCGTCTTTGTTTTAAACCTTTCACCTTGCCCGGGTGGAATGGATGTTTTATAGGGCTCGCTTTTTTGTAAATGTCCCTCTTTGCTTCTCCTAAAAGCGACAGAGTCTTGTTTTATAAGGCTGTGTTTCAAGAATCGACAAATCGTAAATAAATAATGTCATTCTGTCATTCCCGCATTTAATCCTGTTTTCACATTTCGTTTTTCAGAAAATGGTAATCCTAAAACAACCCAAAATAAAAACAAGCATTTTTTAGAAAATACACTGCACACACTTTTGCATTCTCTCTGTGTTCGCTAAAAAATGAATCATCACGTCATGCAAATTGCTTATTTTAAACCCCGTTGAAACGTACGATCCAATGCCTTCTTCCAACTTTGAATTCCCGGTATTTGAGGCTGAAGAAGAAGAGGACGAAGAAATTTCAGAAGAGATCTCCCGATTACTCAGACAAGACGAAAGGTCTATTGAGCCTTACAAAGAGCCGTTGGAAACAGTCAATTTGGGTTCAGAGGAAGAAAAGAAAGAAGTTAAGATTGGAGCACTACTTAGCCTGTTTGTTAAAGAAAGTTTGATAAAACTTCTCAAAGAGTTTCCAGATGTGTTTACTTGGTCCTACCAGGACATGCCAGGGTTGGATACCAGATCGTGGAACATCATTTACCGCTAAAAATAGATTGTCCTCCGGTAAAACAAAGACTGAGACGGACTCATCCTGATATGGCCATCAAAATTAAAGAGGAAGTGCAGAAACAGATCAACGCAGGTTTCCTCGCCACCTCAGAATATCCTCAATGGTTGGCCAACATAGTGCCCGTTCTGAAAAAGGAAGGAAAAGTCAGAATGTGTGTAGACTATAGGGATCTGAACAAAAAAAGTCCAAAGGATGACTTCCCCTTGCCACACATTGACATGTTGGTTGACAGTACAACAAAGTTCAAAGTCTTCTCCTTCATGGATGGATTCTCGGGCAATAATAAAATCAAAATGCCGCCAGAAGATATTGAGAAAACTTCATTCATCACACCATGGGGCACCTTTTGTTACAAGGTAATTTCGTTCGGTCTAAAGAACGTCGGGGCAACCTATCAAAGGGTCATGACAACTCTATTTCATGACATGATGCACAAAGAGATCGAAGTGTATGTCGATGACATGATTGTCAAATCTAAAATAGAAGAAGAGCATGTGACACACCTATCAAAGTTATTCGAGCGTCTGAGAAAATACAGACTCTGCTTGAATCTCAATAAGTGCACATTCGGTGTCCGCTCAGGAAAAATTTTAGGATTCATCGTCAGCCAGAAAGGAATCGAGGTTGACCTTGACAAGGTCAAGGCCATTCAAGAAATGCCTTCACCAAAGACTGAAAAATAGGTCAGAGGATTTCTGGGACGTCTGAATTACATCTCCAGATTCATATCCCTTATGACCGCGACACGCGCGCCAGTCTTCAAACTACTGAGAAAGAATCAAAACTGTGTTTGGACAGAAGATTGCCAAAAAGCTTTCAACAGTATAAAAGAATATTTGTTGAATCCACTGATTCTGTCAGCTCCAGTAGAGGGAATACCACTGATCATCTACCTAACAGTATTGGAAGACTCTATGGGTTGTGTACTTGGCCAACAAGACGAAACAAAAAGAAAAGAGTCTGCCATTTACTACTTAAGCAAGAAATTCACAGACTGCAAAACTCGGTACACTATGCTCGAGAAAACTTGCTGCGCTCTGGCTTGGGTAGCCCAACGTCTTCACCAGTACATGATTTGTCACACTACTTGGTTAATCTCCAAAATGGATCCGATCAAGTACGTCTTTGAAAAACCTACTCTCACGGGAAGGATTGCCCGTTAGAAGATGTTGTTATCAGAATACGACATTGAGTACCACGCTCAGAAAGTCGTCGAAGGAAGTATTTTAGCCGGTTATTTGGCTCATCAACTGATTGACGATTAGGAATCAGTCAGATTTGACTTCCCAGACGAAGATGTCATGTACTTAAAAATGAAAGATTGCGATGAACCGTTACCCAGTGAAGGGCCAGAACCAGGTTCCCAATGGGGACTAATTTTTGACGGAGCTGTCAACAATTATGGAAACGGAATTGGGGCAATCATCGTAACACCTCAAGGTACCCACATATCTTTCACCACCCAACTGACATTCAAGTGTACAAACAACGAGGCCGAATACGAAGCTTGTATCATGGGTCTCGAAGAAGCTATCGACTTAAGGATTAATAACTTGGATGTATACGGAGACTCAGCCCTGGTTATCAATCAGATCAAAGGAGATTGGAACACATACCAATCAGGACTGATTTCTTACAAAGATTACGCGAGAAGGTTGTTACCATTCTTCAATAGAATCGAGTTTCATCATATCCCTCGTGAAGAAAATCACATGGATGATGCACTAGCCACTCTCTCTTCCATGATTAGTGTAGGTCAATGGAACGACGTACCTAAGATTGACATAATACGCCTTGAAAGGCCAGCTTACATCTTCACGAATGAAGCAGTCATAGATGACAAATCCTGGCATCACGATATCAAGTGCTTTCTTCAAAGACAGGAGTGCCCACCTAGGGCATCAAGAAAAGACACGAAGACTCTCAGAAGACTGGCTGCCAACTTCTTCCTGAGCGGTGATACACTCTATAAGAGAAACTTCGACATGGTTTTGCTCAGATGTGTAGACAACCAAGAAGCAAACATGTTGATGAAAGAGATTCACGAAGTATCCTTTGGCACTCATGCCAACGGACACACAATGGCCAGAAAAATTCTGAGAGCAGGAAATTATTGGTTGACAATGGAATCTGATAGCTACAAGTACATGAGGAAGTGTCATAAGTGTCAGATATACGCATACAAAATCTATGTACTGCCTACGCATCTCAAAGTTCTTTCTTCTCCATGGCCTTTTTCTATATGGGGAATCGACATGAATGGCATGATCGAACCCAAGGCTTCGAATGGACATCGGTTCATCCTGGTAGCCATTGACTACTTCACCAAGTGGGTCAAAGCAGTGTCATACACCAATGTGACCGGACAAGTGGTGATCCGATTTGTCAAAAACAATCTCATCTGCCGTTATTGTGTTCCAAGCCAGATCATTACGGATAATGGATCCAACTTGAACAATAAGATGATGAAAGAGTTGTGCGCTGAGTTCAAGATCGAACACCATAACTCATCTCCCTACCGGCCTAAGATGAATAGAGCGGTAGAAGTGGCTAACAAGAATATCAAGATGATCGTTCAAAAGATGGTTGTAACCTACAAAGATTGGCACGAGATGTTACCCTTTGTTCTTCACGGTTATCGCACATCTGTCCGCACTTCAACAGGGGCAACCCCTTTCTCTCTAGTATATGGCATGGAAGCAGTGCTTCCCATAGAAGTAGAGATCCCATCAATCCAGGTATTGATGAAAGCTAAGCTAACAAAGGCTAAATGGTGTCAAAGTAGACACGATGAACTGAATCTGATTGAAGAAAAATGAATAACGGCTCTATGCCATGGTCAGTTGTATCAGCAAAGAATGAAGAAAGCGTTCGACAAAAAGGTCCGACCCCGTGTCTTCAGAAAAGGAGACCTTGTGCTCAAGAAGATACAATCATTTTTCCCTGATTCTCGAGGTAAATGGACTCCGAACTATGACGGCCCCTATGTGGTCAAGAAAGCCTTTTCAGGCGGCGCCTTGAGACTCGCGACCATGGATGGAGAGGAGTTTACCTACCCCACGAATGCTGACGTAGTCAAGAAATACTTCGCCTAAATAAATAAATAAAAATGTCTCGATGGATTGAAAACCTGAAAGGGAGGTCCAGGCAAAAATTAGAGACATAAGCAAAAAAATCATCCCGATGGATTGGAAACCTCAAAAGACAATCCAGGCATAAGTTAGGGATTCATGGCAAGTAACTACGTCCGACAAGGTTAAATCCCCAACAGTAACACTATTCGTCAAAAAATTTCAAGTCAAGGTCATCTTCGACAGAAGCTCAGGATGTCCAGAATTCAAAGTTGGTAGAAGGATAACGGTCGTTATGTTTCAATATAGCCCCTTTTCCCATAAATTACCATTTTTTAAACTTTGTAAATACTCTATGGGATCACGCGCTTGGCTGATTTCCATTCTATCAATAAAATTTGAGCCCTAGTGCTTTTGTTTGCAATCCTCATTTATTTTACTTTACAGAATGACATTTTTTAACATGATCAACAATTCTTGAAACAAAACAAAAAAATGAATTTACTTGTCAAATTTTCTTCTGTTTTTAAAATAAAAACGGCATTTCTTTTTTATTTCTGAATGTCAAAAGGAACATCAATGGCTTCTCCGGAAGTGATCAAACCTCGAAAGGCAGAATCGAAGTACTCCTTCTAAACCAGTACGCCTGATTGAAGGATCAACTTTTTCAGATGTAATGTCCCATCTGATATCCCCAGCAGAGTTCTTACCTCTTAAGACCAATTGACGGTTCTTTCACCCCCAGTAGGGTCTACCCCTCCTAAGCAGGAAAGGATCACTATCTTGAACCAATGATACTTTTTATCCCCCACAGTGGCCAAGTATCCCTTCGTGTTCATTCACTAGTCTGTATGTCACGTCTGTTTTGTCAGCATAAACATACATACTTCATGCATAATTAATTCGTATTCATACACATGTTGCATTAATATCACTCTGGTCATTCATCCCCAAGTGATAGAGTCCTCTCACCAGTAAGGTTGTCAGTTCTTTCCTCGTCAGGAAATGTATCGTCTGAGCAATTTCTCCCCAGTTTATTTATGGATTGGAGCCTGTCCTCGACCACTTTGATAACTTGAACCTCTGGAAGGCAAGAATACATTTAATAGACACCTTTGGAACATCACTCTTCACCATTGAAGATGATATTTTCGCTTTCCCGGATTAAGGAAGATTCCCAGAGAAAGCCTCTCCACTAAAAGACTCTAGCCAATACGGCGGTTTCTCCCCAAAAAATTTGCTATCAAATGAAGTCATCAGCACCTCAAAATTGGATCACATCACATGACATTTCTCCGAAAAGATCTCGAAGAAAAGTATGATGCAGTATCCCCAAGTAGAAAACGGTACTTCAAGAGACTCGTTTTCCCCAGTAGAGTCAGCAAATGGCATCTCCAACAGGGAAGTTTGTACACCTCTGCAGTTCAGACAAATAGGTTTCCCCAACAAGTCTGACATCAAATCTTTTTCCATCAAATGGCGTCTCCCTAGTAAAACTTGGCGAGAAGTTTGATGAAAACCGCTACAAATAGAATCCTTTGTCGAGGAAGAAACTCGACGAGAAGAAACTGAGACCAGTTCCGTGGCTGAAGACCAGGATCGAGGGGAAGTTTATTTCAAAAAGAAACTGAGACCAGTTCCGTGGCTGAAGACCAGGATCGAGGGGAAGTTTATTTTAAAAAAGAAAACTGAGACCAGTTCTGTGGCTGAAGACCAGGATCAAGGGGAAGTTTTGCCCTTTTCTGAGTATCATTGCTTAGCAAAAGAAGATGGATGAGCAAAATGCTATTCATAACCACAGTCAAAATTTTGGGTATTCCGATATTTAATCCTCTTGCACCCTGAATGTCCGAATATCTTCGCCATTCACACCTTCGGGTCCAAGAAAATTAAATAGGGGCATCTGTCATACCCCAAATTTTGACCACAAGATTTCCCATCATTGTGCAAATCATCACCACAATATGGATGTACCATCATACCTCATCAATCTCCTCAAGGATTGTTGAGCCTTCACTACAATCAAGAATTAGGGTTTCAAGCCTTCTCAGAGCATTTAGACAAAAGATCAATCAAGAAATGACATGATCTTCAACTTGTCTAAACTCTCAAACATCCATGAAGGATCAATAGGTCTCCCACATCAAGAATCAAGCACAAAGTTGCAACATTCCAAGTTGATTGAGCCTCGAAACACCCAGTGTCACCAAATTAGGGTTTTGGACGACTGAGACCTCCAGAGTGAAATTTTCATAGGGGAATGAGCCAAGGCTTCAAAATGTGACTCAATATGCTCAAGATAACCCTAAGGGTCCCTTTGCAAAGTTAAATCACCCTCAGAGAATGCATTCCTCAAAAGTCGGGAATTAGGGTTTCTCCGCACCGAACCGCTCCGGAGCCAAAAGTCAAAACATGACTTTTTTGGCAAAAATGATCCTTGTGACTCATATTATCATAAAATATGATCTATAATGTCATTTAAACAAGAATTAATCAATAAATCATGATAACTTGTAAAAGGGGTAACCTTGGAAATTTGAAAATATTTCTAAGTTACTAAATTTGGATGGTTTTGGTGCCAACTTCCAAGGACCATAACTTTTGATCCAAGCAGCCATTTTGAGTGATCCAAAGCCTGATTTATAGGTCTTCCTACATTCTACAAAAGCTTCAACTACATGAAACTCTAATTCTTCATGGATTTTTGGTTATGGATGGATCAAAGTGGTAAAAAATCAAGGATTTAACACTTAGTACAAAACTATCTAAGTTTCAGCATTGAACATCATTATTCATGAGGATTTTTCAATTGAATCCAGATAGTTTCAAAACAAACTATGACCACACATGAATTTTACCATATGAGGGCTTTCTAAAAAGTAGATGAGCTTTCCATAACTCAATTTGAGCAAGGAGATATGATCCTCCCAAAATGGCACTTTCCAACTGTCTTGTACAAGACAAATTTGTGCAATTTTGCTCGAATTGGCTAGATTAGACAATTACAAGCCTTGTCATCTATTTAGACACCTCAGGGGATAACATCAAAGGAAAAATATCTGATCCACAAGCCTCCCAAGTCCAAGGATCTACATGTAGCTATGTGTCTCCTAAAAAGGCTAAAAATCTCAAAGACTCCAATTTTGTTCCAATGCATTCAATGGATTCACAAGGTGGCAAGCATCAAGACATTGTTGACTGAATTGAGTCAAGCCTTATCTCTGAACCAAAGGACTCATAACCTGCTACACTGAGCCAAGTCAATGGCTAGAGAAGACCAATGATTCCTTTTGATCAACATTAGCCAAGGGATTGTCCAAGCCTTCATTCACTATTGATGGCAAAACAAACTTGTTGCACTATAAATAGACATTAATTGTGATCAGTTTGAGTACACCAAAGCTTTAAAACACTTGCTTTCCTCAAAATCTCTCTCACCCCAGAATTGCTTTCATTTGCAAATCACTATCGAATTTTTCATTAGAGAGTCATTCCATCACAACCAATTGTTCTAACACATTCCATACATCATATATGAGATGATCAAACACTCCTCACACTTTTGAAACATCAGGATCACTATCTCCATTTCTCACTTAGTCCAACTGCAGTCAGAGTCGAGCCAGCTTATCCAAAGAGTTTCAAAACATCCTGAAGGTTGCAACACAATCCTTGAGGCCTAAGGAAGCTATCCAGATCACTGTTTCACTTCTGTAACACCTCTGCAGCAGAAATCGGTTCCTTCTTGCAGAGGTAAGCCTTGAACTTTCAAACTCATTGAATCATGCATCATAAATGTTATTTTAAGTTACCATCATGATTCTGATTGCTTATAGATCATTAACCCTCAATCAATTGCTATTTATCTCGTGTGTATGAGATTTCATTTAGTTCTTACATTTTTTAGGGTTCATCTGGTTATACCATGATATTTTTTGTTACACTTAATTTAAATGAAATTAAAGACCGCCATCAAGTTCCTTGTTAAAAAATACATGAATTTCATTTTTACATCTTGTAAAATGGTTAAGAAACGAGTGAGATATCATAGGTTTTGCAAGGTTGCCAAAGTTGGTATGGCACGAGGTTGAAGATGAAGGCCATGGCGCCTTTTTTCAGAATCAAATATAGTTTTGCTATATATTATACACTTGCCATTATATATTTGAATTGGCATTGCGCCCCAGTGGTTGATCACCTGGTTTTGTGTGTGTAGCGAGCGAAGGGTCCGGGGTTCGAATCCCCCTCGCCCCAGACCTTTTGGTTTTATTTTTTTAAACCATTTTCAAAAGGATTTTTCATATATTATTATCACTTGTCATCCTCTATCAGCCACACACAAGTGGCTCAGTTGGTAATCTTTTAATCTCACCACCCCAAGGCCGTGGGTTCAAACCTTGGGAGGACCATCCCATATTTTTTTTTACCACTTAATTCCTTCATTTTTTTACAACTTCTAACATAAACTTCAAAAATTAATTTCTCTCTCATTTTTTTAAATGTTTCTTTTTTTTTCAAAATTCACAAATATGTTAAAGTATTTTATTCCATAAAAAAAAAACTAAAAAAAAAGAAGATATTATTTATTAAATATATTTTGATTTTTTTAAAAGAATTCCTTTTAATTGTTTTTTAAACCGTTTAAAAATACTTTCCCTTGATCTTTCAAATTCAATTGATTTTTCAAAACACTCATGGGCCTCTAATAGAGTGTAAGACCCATCCCTTATCACATAAATATTTTTGGGCCTCAGTCATTGTATAAGTCCCGATACGATTTTAAAATAATGGTACGATCGTTGTTTTTCATTTGGGCCTCCCCTTGTGTTATAAGTCTCATCTTTATTCTTTTAAAACACTCTTGGGCCTCTTGGTAGAGTGTAAGACCCATCCCTTTGTAAATAAACCATTTCTGGGCCTCAGTCATTGTATAAGTCCCGATACGATTTTAAAAATCTCGGCGCGATCGCCGTTTTCAAAACAATTTTCATCTGGGCCTCCCCTTGTGTTGTAAGTCCCATCTTTATTCTTTTAAAACACTCTTGGGCCTCTTGGTAGAGTGTAAGACCCATCCCTTTGTAAATAAATATTTTTTGGGCCTCAGTCATTGTATAAGTCCCGATACGATTTTAAAATAACGGTATGATCATTGTTTTTCATCTGGGCCTCTCCTTGAGCTATAAGTCCCATCTTTTGTATTAAAATAAACTTTTGGGCCTCTATAGAGTGTAAGACCCAACCCCATTTGTACATAAATATTTTTGGGCCTCAATCATTGTATAAGCCCCGGTACAATTTCAAAATAACGGTACGATCGTTGTTTTTCATCTGGGTCTCTCCTTGAGTATAAGCCCCAAATTTCCTTTTAAAAACAACTTTCTTTTGATTTAGATTCAAATTTATAGTTGTATCAAAACTTTCTTCAATTTCTTGAATAACTAACCATACAACTATGTTTATACTGCTGGAAGCTTGCTCACCTGTAAGTTCTATTGTTTTCTTCAACATACTTGTTTATATACTTCTGTATACATATATGCTTGTATATACTTGCTTAGAGTTTTCCCCAGCAATTAGGTCTAGGTTTAGATAAAACCGGTGGTTACTCTTTCAACGTAGTCAAAATTAGTTCCCCCATAGGAAATTCCAGACACAGCCTTGCCTCCTCTTGGGCTTATACAATATGGAACAGAGAAAGGCATTATTCCCGGTGAAACTTTTCTCAAGACTGTCACAACTTGGAAATGTGTGTATAAGAAATTCATTTCCTCAGAGAGGATTATTCCTGGTGAAAATTCTCTTGAATTTCTTCAAACCTTAGAACTATTCACTAAAGAAAGGATTATTCCCGGTGAAACCTTTTCTTGAACTTTTCTCAGGCTTGGACACACAGGCTTCCTAAAAGCATCCCCAACCTCCTCTTGGGCTTTGTACAAGGACCCTTAGGCTTCTTAGAAGTTCTCAGTCTCCTTTTGGGCTTAATACAAGGACCAGAAGACCTCCTACAGGTATAGGACAAAACCTAGTCATATTTTGCTAGTTCAATCCTCCAGTGAGTCAAAACATCAGACCAGTTTAGGGTTGATTCTCATCCCTTAAACCATCAGCCTCCTCTGGGGCATCATACAAAGATCTTTCTCCAGTTAAGAGAAAACCTTTTCATACCAGTAGACTTGGAAAGTCTCATCTCCTCCTAGATCTCAAATAAACCCTCAAGTTTTCTAAAAAACACAGGAAAAACCCTGATCATTTCATCAATTCACTAGCAGAGTTTAAACCTTTCATTCTAAGTTCCCCAGCTAGGGTCAACTTACTATCAGTACAACACCAATAGAATCAGAACCTCAAGGCATCTGATATTGCAACTCTTCTGTAATCCTCAGTATGAGTTGATTCCCTAATTTGGACCTGTCTTAGGATCTCAATAATCCTCGGCAGAAGAAAGCCTCCTCTTAGGCTTTATATAAGAAATTCCTCAACCAGCCTCCTCTTAGGCTTTGTATAATGATATTCCCTTAGCAGTTTTAGCCTCAATCTTGGGCTTTGTACAAGACACATATAATTATTCTCCATCTGAGTCAATCAATCCTTTTAGCCTCAATCTTGGGCTTTGTACAAGACAGATAAAACCTCTCACCAGTAGAGTCAATATTTTTTAGCCTCAATCTTGGGCTTTGTACAAGACAAACAAAATATTCCCCCGGAAGAGTCAATTCCTTCTGGCCTCCTCTTAGGCTTTGTATAATGATTTCCCTAAGTAGAGTCAATCTCTTTTCAGCCTCAATCTTGGTCTTTGTACAAGACAGATATAAAACTCCCTAGTAGAGTCAACATTTTAGCTTCAACCTTGGGCTTTGATCAAGGCACATAAAACCAACATCCCCTCAGAGGAAGTCAAAATTTCTCTCTGTAGGAAGACATTTATCTGTACACCACACATCCAAACAGACAATTAAAAAACCCTAATTCTAGATAACTGCTATAAGTGGCACACTTGTTGATTAAAAAATCCAAGTTGTGATCCCTCTTTTATCCTGGTAAACTTCCTCTTTCATATAACAGCTGTAAGTGGCAAGCCTCTAGATTATTTACATCCAAGCCCTTGTCCTCTCTTAGCATGTAAAGACTCCTAAGGAAAAATGGCATTGTTCAACACTGAGTTAAAGTTTCCTCCTTCAGGACATCTCCCTTATAAAGGAAATTATGGCATTGCTGGATTCTCATATCTCAGTTAAAGTAATTCCCCTTTATAACCAAATACCCCAACAACTATGATGAACAGGTGAGATATCTCCCTTTAGAGATGACAAATTCTCTCTCAGTCAAACTCTTTAGCTTCAATCTTGGGCTTTGAACAAGACACAAATATCCCTCTAGCTTCAATCTTGGGCTTTAAACAAGACACCAAACATATTTTTCCTCCCATAGAATAGGAGGAACTACGATTGATCTGATTTCTCTGTTATCTTTACGGGAATACGTAGGCATAAGATCGCGAAATCTTAGCGAGCACACATAACAAAAACTTTAGGTCCAGTACCTTACAAAAAAAACACTCTCTCAACACTCCCAAAGGAGAAACTTTCCCAATTTATAACGGATAAACACCAGTAAGTAGATAACAGTAGAACATGCTAAATGATCTACGAATAACCATATATACACTGGGTAATTAATAACTTCCCTTTTTATAACCTGACCCCGGACCCCCAAATCTCTTAGCATTTGTTAAAGAAACATTTGTGTGCAAGGTTAGTTTTAGATATCTTCCCTTTCCTTTCCAGCTTCATAGGATAAATAAGAATTAAGAAAGTAGCACCCAATTCCAACCATTGCGGTAAGGTGGTCGCGTCACCGACAAAAATCGCACGCTACAGGATGTTCTCAAATGCTTGATTTTTGTCTTAAATATGACTTTGTATACATGATTGTATGTTTAGAACCTTGTGATATTTCCACCTTGTTCAAGACCATTTTTGAACCCTAACATGTGTGTTTGGTTGTTACCTACTTGTCTTAAACATTTTCAACTTGTATCCATGTTTAAATGTTCAAGTAATGTCTTAACTTGTCCATATGATGTCTAAACTTTAACTTGTCATATGTATGTATGCTCACATGTCATCCATTATATGTTTGCATCATCCATCTACATGTTATTGTTATGAACATGTCTCTTTGCTCAAGTATTCTTTGGTTGTTACCTTTACTTGTCTTAAATGTCTTAAATTGTATTCATGATTAAGTGATGTCTTAACTTATACATGTTTACCTTGAATCTTGATTGTTACCATGTTAAGTAATGCTTTGACTTATACATGCCCTATTTCAACTTTGAATCTTCTTCATGTTAAGTAATGGCTTGACTTATACATGTTAACTTTGAACTTTGTTCTCATCCATGCTTAAATGTTTTTATAACTTATACATGTTTTACTTCATCTTATCCATGTCTAAAGTGTTGTTACAACTTGTTCATGTTAAATTTTAATTCATAATTAAGTGTTGATATAACTTGTTACAATTTGTCTTGTATTCATGATTAAGTGGTGTTAGTAAACCCTAATGTATGCTTGCCCTAATTATGTACTCAAACTTGTCATCCATGATGCTTTAGTCTTGTTAGAACTATGCCTCATATATGTTTAAGTGTTGTAACATATTTGCTTGTATTTACTAACCTTGGTTATCACCATGTTTATTTATAACTTCATTAAACTTTAAACGTGTTCATGGTTGTTACCTTGATCTTTTTAACTTTGTTAAGTCTTTGTTCTAGATGTTGTTACATCTACCCTTATGCTTCGGTTGTAACCATATGCTTTAACTTTGTCATACCACAATTAACATCATATTTGAATGTTATTTTGAATACTTACAATGATATCATGTTTGAATCATACTTATTCATCTTATCCATATTATTCATACTCTTTTAACTTTGTTAAGTTATTCCACAAGTGATGCTAGCTTGTTAGTTTTCATCTTCCTTTGTTTCCTTTTGTTCCCAAATCCAAGGAAAATAATATTTCACTAACTTAATGTCATAGGTAGTCTAGCAATACCCATTTCCCTTTGACCATGTTAGAGTCATTAAGTCTTACAACTTAGACTTAGGGTAGAATTTACAACACTTTTGACTTTGTTAAGTCATGTAAGTGTTATAGCCTTTGAACCTTGATCATAATCTAGAGTTCATTCATCCCTAGTGAGGTGGACTACAAATGCTATGATTCCAACCTTATAAGGATATGTAGGCACAAGATCGCGAAGTTTTGGCGAGCATACTTAGTAATACATCCTTAGTTTCCTATCTTCACCAATAAAACCCAAACACAAAACACAAAATCAATAGTGGTGAATATTTAAAGATTTGTGATTCAAGTTAATCAATAGCTTGATATCCGATTCTCACCACAACAGAAATGGAGACTTCACTAGGGACAAGATCCTTAAGAGGGTTAAGTCTAACTTGCTTATATTTGTGATTTTGTTTGCTTGTTATTATTTGTCTTGTTGTTTCATGGGTGGTGTCGCGGCCGGCAAAAATATCGAGTCGCCATAAAATAATCATGCGAATATATAAACAAAAATAGTAAACAACCAAAACAAACAAACAAGAACCCTAAATCTAAGGTTAGGATGGACTCTCTTAAGGGAGGCTTCCCCAGCAGAGTCGCCAGCTGTCGCGGCCGGCAAAAATATCGAGTCGCCATCATATTTTTTTTAAGGAAAATAAATGATAAACCTAAAATCCTAATCCTAAGGGTAGAGATTCCTAAGGTTTGGGAGTCGGTTAAGCGAGGGGAAGGTGTTAGGCACCCCTCACCTCCATTGTACTCAATGGGATCCTCCTTAAGTTCTAGGGTATGTTTGTTTGTTGTTTGACCTTTTATTTATTTACAAAAATCCTATTATTATTCAAAGAAAAAGTTATAAGAAATTAACCTACGAGGGGGGACCCTAAGTTTTATTATTAATGTACTCGCTAGGGTTTACAACCCTATGCCTACGTACCTTCAAGTTTGAAGGATCAGAGTAACCGTAGTTCACCTCCCCTATCCCCTACCCCTATTCCTATTCCTATTCCCATTCCTAATCCCAATCCTATTTATACTCTTAGATTAAGAGTTCTATCCCATGAATCATATCCATTGCTTATACTCTTGGATGAAGAGTTTTATTCCTTAAATCCCTATCCATTATTTATACTCTCGGAAGAAGAGTTCTATCCCTTAAATCCCTATCCATTATTTATACTCTCGGAAGAAGAGTTCTATCCCTTAAATCCCTATCCATTATTTATACTCTCGGAAGAAGAGTTATATCCCTTAAATCCCTATCCCTTGGCCTATATTTATACTCTTGGAACCTAAGAGTGTTATCCCAAAATCCCATCCATTATTTAGACTCTCGGACGAAGAGTTTTATCCCAAGTTTTAATTACTTAAAAAATCATTTTATATCCCTTAAGTCCTTAATAATATCCCTTGAATCCCTTAAGTCGTTTAAATCTTTTAAACCCCTTTTAATTTACTTAACAAAATAAATTAATTATAATATAAAAAATTATAAAGAAAAAACTCAAACTTAAAATCCCCTTGATTTATTTAGAAATTAAACCAAGCACAATAGTTTATAAAACACCATATGCTATCCCTTGGATTTTTCCTAAAATATCCCAAATTTATTTGTAAAAATTATCCCTTTTTTTTAAAAAAAGATCACCACAACCTTTATCCCTATTTTATTATGGAAAATAATTCCTTTAAATGTATTAAAAAAGATTAATTATAAAAACCTAAAAAAAAAACCTTAAGTTTTCATCCAAAAAAAAAGTTAATTCAAAATAAATAATCTAAAATTAATCCTTGCTTAAAATCCCTAAATTATTTTTGTATTTTCCCTATTCCATATTAATCATAATTATTGTTAGGCTTAAATAGTATTTTCGTCCCTGTAAGTTGGCGAGTTTTTTGTTTTCGTCCCTGAATCTTTTTTTTTTGGGTTTTAGTCCCTATATCTTACTTTTTGTTGGTGTTTAGTCCCTACAGAGGTTTCCTGCGGATTTTCCTGTGGAATTTCCTGCGAATTTTGGTTTTTAGGAAAATCCGCAAGAAACCTTCAGATTTTCCTGCGGATTTTGGCTTTAGGGACTAAACACCAACAAAAAGTAAGATATAGGGACTAAAACCGAAAAAAAAATAGATTCATGGACGAAAACCAAAAACTCGTCAACTTACAGGGACGAAAACATTATTTAAGCCTTATTGTTATTATTTACATTAACCCCATGCTAAAATACAATAAACCCACCAATATAATTTAATCCCAACCTAATATTTTAATAATCAAATTAACCATATAATTTTCAATACAAAAATATTTCTCATAAAAATCCAGATTTTTAATAGAAGTTAATTTAAACAAGAAAAATCCCTCTATTTTAAGAACCCATTTTATAACAAAAGAAAATTATTTAATTTGTTAACTCTAAAATCCCAAAACAATTCCAAAAAAACCAAACCAATAATTAAAATCCTTAATTTTTTTTTTACCCTAATAAACCCTAAACAAAATTCTTATTCCTAATTACCCTACTTATAAAAGTTTGTATCCCTATTTAAAAGAAAACAAGTTATTTTAAATATAAAACCAACAATTAAAACCCCAAATCCAATATAAAAATCCAAAATAAAACCCTAAAATCCCTAATTATATTTCCCCTAATAATAAACCTAAATCCTATTTTATATACCCTAATTAATCATTTAACCCCTAATTAATAATTTAATTATGGAAATAATTTAATTAATTAAACTAAACCCCAGGGGGGTGCATTTTCTACTGAAAAGTAATGGGCTTATGGGGGTGGGGGTGCTAATAGCATTAGGGCGCAAGGCCCAATTGCAAAAAACCCAAGTCTGAAGAGAAAGTCCACGGTGGGGGGAGTCTGACTTTGACTCTCTTCTGGACGTTGGATAGAGATCGCACAGATCTCCCTGAAACTGACATCAACCATTGATCACAGAGTAGGATAAACAGACGATCGTGATTAAGAGTCAATGCAGACTCATGGTAAGAACACATGCGCTGGGTCTTTTGGTTGACTGGACAGTCAACCAATCCAAGGGAGCCAAAGGACGCCACTTGGCGTGAATCAGAGGCGTCACAGAGGGAGTACTTAAGGTGGAGTTCCTTCAGACTCCCCTCATTTCTCAATTTCGCTCTCTCTCTAAACTTCTCCCTCTCTCTCTACTCTCAATCCCCTCTAGCCTCTCTCTAACCTTCCCCACGCCGGTGAACCTTCCGGCCACCGTGCACAACCACCCAACCACCGCCAAACCCAAATTTCCAGTTGAAGTTTAACCGAAATCTTTATCATCTATGAACCCTAACCCCACCCCAACCCAGATCCGCCCAGTTCTTTAGGGTTCGCGAGGAACCCTAAGAACCCTAACCCCAAACCTTCATCCCAAACCCAGAAACCCATCAACCCCAAGAACCCTAAGGGTTCTGCGAAGAACCTTAACGCTACCCAGATGAACCCTAACCCTCCTTAAGAACCCTAACCCTAAAACAAAACCAGAAACCCCAAAAATCAATTTAAAATTAGGCATTGATGCATTATAACAACGGATCTACAGCAATCAACAGCAAAAATAAACAAAAGCTACGTAAACCTACCTCTCCCGCAGTGACCTTATTAAGCTGCGTCCAATTCCTCTCCTTTATTCTTCTTGATCTCTAATCCTTTTCCTTGTTCTGTTTGTAGGTGGCTTAGCTCAGGAAGTCTTAGGGTTCTAATAATGATCCCCAAGTCCCTATTTTGTGAAAGAGCTTTACGTGGTGGTTAGAGATTTGTGCAGCAGCAATTTGATAGCCTCGGGGGTCCTCCTTTTTCTGAATTCATCTTTAGTTTATATAGGATTCAAAATTTGGTCTTAGATATTAATTAGGTTTAGATTTAGTTAGGAAATTCTCGATTTGATTCATGTATTTTCTGAGAGATTTGATTTCATTTCATTTTAGAATTAGGGTTTGATGTATATTGTAATTTTGGATCTGATTGTATTTTTTAGGGTTTTTGATTTGTACGAATTGGATTGTAAATTAATGAGATTGATGATTTGATTCATTGCCTGATTCTCTGTGCGTGAAATTAGGGTTTCTCGTTGGGGAAGACGAGGACCCACTCATGGTCAACTATTTTGACCACACGTAAACCTTATTAAAATAATAAATTAAAAGAATGAATAAAATAAAATAATCATAATCATACTAATAAACACTATTATTAATGGTAAAACAAAAACAATATTGCACCATCTTCTAATGACTCGATTAAAAACCAGTCTCTACTAATATCCTAATAATTATATTATTATAATTAAAACTTAATATTTTAAATAATAACTCTAAATAATAATTATGCCCTACTATTAATTTAATCCCTAAATGAAAATTTTCTCTTAATTTTAATAATTAAATTCAAATAAAAGCAATACATTAAATAATTAATAATAAATTAATATAACCACTAATAAAATAGTTCTTAACACTTCTAATAGAATTAACTCTTAATCTTAATAAAAAAAAGCTAGATATGAAATAAGCCCAAAATAGTATTAATTCCAACAACACTTTAAAAATAAATTAACCCCTAAAATAAATAAAATCCTAAAAAAAACCCAAACCCCAAAATAAAACCTTAAAAACTAATATGGGCCTAAAAATACTAAGAGGCCCATACTGTCATCTAAATGGCACCCCCTGATAGCACAAAAATCCCCAAAAATAGTGACAAAACACTGGTCAAAATTTAGGGTACTACAGCTGCCCCTATTTAATCATCTTCGAATCAGGAAGAGGATGTTGATGAGTCTTCCTCTTTCGAAGAGGAGACGATTAAATACAAGAAGGACCCTAATTTTGATCGCAGAGTCCGATGGTACTATGCTAATTATCCTAAGATCCCTAGTAATAAACCCGTAGTGAAATATCCGATTAAACCCTAGTATCCCTGAGAGTAGTTATAAACCTTATGTCATGTGTGCATGTTTAAAAGTATGTATGTTCTTATGCATGATGCATTATTTAGGCTAACGCCTCTTTTATGATATGCAATGCATGTGTTAGCGGAAACCAATATCTTCTGTGATATTCTGACTTTCTGACCCTTGAACCCTTGCTCCCTCGATGAGTGTAGCAAATCATATGCTCTTGATATCTGGAGATGCGTATTATTCTCTCAAAGAAACTCCCATAATGACTGAATCGCGACTGTTAGTGTATGGACTCCGTGCTTAGAAGAATATGACCCCTTTAACGTTTCGAAATCGAAGTAAAATACATTTTCCTTTTAAAAAGCTTCTAATTATACCCAATGTTTCAATACATTATTCTGTAATTAATCGACTTTTTATAATCAAGCGGAATAATTGTAAAGCAGAGAAAATATTATTTATTGAAAATGGGCCCATAAATGGGCAATAGTACATAAGGAAAGTAATCCTCATAAGGAGAAATTACTACAAATCTAAAAAGGTGAAAAATGGAAATAAGAAAAACAAATTTATTTATGTCCCTATTGAATTCAAACACAAACTAATATCCCTAAGTCTCTGAGGCCATGACACTTCGCTTCTGAAGATGACGACGGGATTGATCATTCCTTTCTGAATTCCCGTTGTGTGTCCATAAGTGCTATCAGTCATATGCATTTTGGATATCCTTAATTTTGTCTGGACCGCTCTTTTCGAGTCTTAGTCCACCAGGATGATATACCATTTTTTTAACTAAGCTGCCCTTTAGGGTTTTTGACTTGTCAGGTATCATTTTTTATTCGAGTCCCTAACTTTTTCCTGGATTGCTTTTTCAAGTTTTCAATCCACCGGGACACCCTAATTTTTGCTTAAGTCGCCCATTAGGGTTTTCGGCTTAGCGGGCTTTTATCCTCTTTTTCTAGGCATAGTATTTTTTGACTGAATCGGAATTTACCGGTCGTGGTAAATCCGCTCCATCCATAGTAGTCAACATCAAAGCTCCACCAGAGAAAATGCTCTTTACGACATATGGTTCTTCATAGTTCGGAGTCCATTTGCCACGGGGGTCTTTGTAGATGGGTAGCACTTTCCTTAACACCAAGTCTCCTTCTTCGAATAGGCGAGGATGAATTTTCTTGTCGAATGCCCTTTTGAGTCTTCGCTGATACAATTACCCATGACATATAGTAGCCATGCGCTTTTCCTCTATGAGGTTCAACTGATCAAATCTATTTTGTACCCATTCCGCTTCATCTAGCTTAGCCTCCATTATGACCCTTAGTGAGGGGATTTCTACTTCCACCGGGAGTACCGCTTCTGTGCCATATACCAGGGAAAAAGAAGTAGCTCCTGTTGAAGTATGAACTGAGGTTCTGTAACCATGTAGTGCGAAAGGGAGCATTTCGTGCTAATCCTTGTAGGTCTTCACCATTTTCTGGATAATTTTCTTGATGTTCTTGTTGGCTGCCTCTACCGCACCATTCATCTTCGGTCGGTAGGGCGATGAGTTATGGTGATCGATTTTGAAGCTTTCGCACAATTCATCCATCACCTTGTTGTTTAGATTAAGCCCATTATCCGTGATGATCTTGTTAGGAACTCCATAGCAACAAATAATCTCTTTCTTGATGAATCGTGCAATTACTTGTCTTGCCACATTAGTGTAAGAAGCAGCCTCTACCCATTTAGTGAAGTAGTCAATAGCAACTAGAATGAATCGGTGTCCGTTCGACGCTTTTGGCTCGATCATCCCAATTATGTCTATTCCCCACAGAGAAAGGCCACGGAGCAGTTAAGACGTTCAAAGGGGTTGGTGGCACATGAATTTTATCCGCGTAGATTTGGCACTTGTGGCACTTCTTGACATATTTGAAGCAGTCTGATTCCATAGTCAGCCAATAATACCCTGCTCGGAGGATCTTTTTAGCCATTGCATGCCCATTTGCATGGGTTCCAAAGGATCCCTCGTGAATTTCTCTGATAAGCATGTCCTGTTCATGTCCATCTAGACACCTGAGCAACACCATGTCATGATTCCTTTTATAAAGTACATCCCCGTCGAGAAAAAACTGGGCCGCCAGTCTTCTAAGCATTTTCTTATCCCCACTTGAGGCATTTGCAGGATATTTTTATTTTTGGAGGAATTGTTTGATGTCGTGAAACCATGGTTTATCATCTACTTCGGCCTCCACTGCTGCACAATAAGCTGGTTTATGTAGGCGATTGATTCTTATAGCTGGTGCTTCATTATACCATTTGACTTTGAACATGGATGCCAAAGTTTCCAAAGCATCTGCCAATTGATTCTCCTCTCTAGGAATATGATGGAAAGTGATTTCATCAAAGTATGTGATCATTTTCCAGAAACAATCTCGATATCGAGTTAGTTTAGCATTAAGTGTTCTGCATTCTCCCTCGACTTGATTGACGACGAGAGCCGAATCTCCATATACTTCTAAGATCTTGATTCCTAGGTTGATGGCTTCACTGATCCCCAAGATACACGCCTCGTATTCTACCATATTGTTAGTACATGTGAAGCATATTCTTGCGGTGAAAGGTATGTGGAATCCCGTTGGGGAAGTTATAACAACCCCCACCCCATGTCCTTCTACATTTAAGGCACCATCGAATATAAGCTTCCATCGAGATCCGGGCTCAGGTCCTTCGTACGAGTCTAGGATATCATCATCTTTTATAGCCATCACATCCTCATCGGGAAAATCAAATTGCATAGGTTGATAGTCATCCACCGGTTGATGAACGAGATGATCCGCTACTACACTCCATTTTATGGCCTTCTAGGTGACATACTGGATGTCATACTCAGTCAGTAACATCTGCCATCGAGCCACTCTTCCAGTCACTGCATGCTTCTCGAATATGTACTTGATGGGGTCCATTCTAGATATCAATGAGTATCTGGATTCGCAATCGGTGAATTTCTTACTCAAGTAGTAGATTGCGTGCTCTTTTCTCCCTGTTTCGTCTTGTTGTCCGAGTACGCAACCCATCGAATTGTCAAGCACCGTTAGGTACATTATGAGTCATCTTCCAGGTACTGGTGGCAACAATATGGGCGGTTCTTGCAAATACTCTTTAATTCGATCGAAGGCTTTTTGATAATTTTCATTCCACTCGATGGTTTGACCTTTCCTCAACAACTTGAAGATTGGCTCGCAAGTGGCGGTGAGGTGCGAGATGAACCTAGCAATGTAATTTAATCTCCCCAGGAATCCACGCACTTCTTTTTCTGTCCTCAGAGCTGGCATTTCTTGAATGGCCTTTACTTTGTCGGGATCGACTTCTATACCTCTTTGACTGACTATGAACCCTAACAGCTTCCCAGATCTGACTCCGAAAGTGCACTTCGCGGGATTTAGTCGTAGCTTAAATTTCCTCAGTCGTTCGAACAACTTTTGTAGGTTGACTATGTGATCCTCTTCAGTTTGTGATTTAGCGATCATGTCATCTACATAAACCTCAATTTCCTTGTGCATCATGTCGTGAAAGAGGGTTACCATTGCCCTTTGATATGTTGCCCCAGCGTTTTTTAACCCGAATGGCATTACCTTGTAACAGAAGGTTCCCCAAGGAGTGATAAAAGTGGTTTTCTCCATGTCGGAGGGAGCCATCTTGATCTGGTTATATCCGGAAAACCCATCCATAAATGAGAAGACTGAAAATTGAGCAGTGTTATCCACCAACACGTCAATGTGGGGAAGTGGAAAGTCGTCTCTGGGACTTGTTCTGTTGAGGTCTCAGTAGTCTACGCACATTCTGACCTTCCCATCCTTCTTTGGTACGGGCACAATATTGGCCACCCATTCAGGATATTTCACCGCGGCTAAGAACCCTGCATCGAACTGCTTTTTAACCTCTTCCTTGATCTTAAGAGTCATATCCGGTCTAGTTCTCCTTAACTTTTGCTTAACCGGTGGGCATTCAGGTTTGAGCGGTAGCTTATGTTCAACAATATCTGTATCTAACCCGGGCATATCTTGGTAAGACCAAGCGAAGACGTCCACATACTCTTGTAACAGCTGGATCAATTTTTTCTTTACATCCCTGTTTAACGAAGCACCGAATTTAACTTCCTTTTTGTCCTCTTCAGTTCCCAGATTGATCACATCCACTGGTTCCTGATGAGGTTGTATTACTTTGTCCTCTTGCTTTAATAGTCTGGCAAACTCTTCAGGGAGTTCACAATCGCCCTCATCACTCTCTTCCGTTTGGTTAATCGGGAGCTTGAAGTTGTAAGGAATTATAGCAGTGTCGTTTTCAATAGGTTCATTTTTAAATCTGCACGAGGGATATTTTTTGTTTATTATTTTTGAATTAATGGGAATGAAACTACTAAAAGAAAGTGTATTGCCATTTAGAAAAAGAAGTAACAAAGAAAAGGATCTTGATTGAAAACGAAAATGCGATTTTATTATTCAATAATTCAATGAAACAAAAGGTGGCCCTACAAAGCTTTGTCCTCTTGCCTTGGGCATAGCAAGGGACTTATTATTATTTTAAGAAAAAAGTAAATTACTTCGAAACAGAAATCATCTAAGGAGTCTCGATGGCCTTCCAATTGTTGAGAACTGTATCTGGTGAATAATGGCACACCCAATATGGTATCCCCTTATTTTCCTCTTGAATTGCAGTCACTTGATCTTCATCTCTGAATCCGGCATTATGGAAAGTTTCTTCGTGTGGAAGAAATGTCATCTGACCAGTCTTTTGAACCCCTTTTTTAGCCGGTTTGTAACCCAGCCCGAACCGATCCTTCTTTTCAGGTATCTCTATCACCTTGCCCCATCCCCTAGTATCCCCATTCTGGATTAAGTCTGTAATCCTTCTTGGCTTTTCCTCTTGTCGAGCGACTTGCTTAGGACTGACCGTTGCAACTTCCAACGCTTGGAAAGGTATTTCAAATGTCTCCCCATCCACTTCCGTGTATATGAACTTCAATTTCTGATGAAGTGTGGAAGTTACTGCGCCCGCAGCATGAATCCATGGTCGTCCTAGAAGACAACTGTATGAGGGGTTGATGTCCACGACTTGGAAAGTAATCATGAAAGTATGTGGCCCCACCACTGTAGGTATGTCTACCTCCCAATTGCCATTCTTTTCAAGCCGTCGAAAGCCCTAACAACCAATGAGCTAGCCTTCATAAAGATCCTTACAAATGTTAACTTCATGAGGGTATCCTTAGGCATTACATTTAAAGCAGACCCTATATCCACTAGTACCCTTGAAAGAATAATGTCGTGACACTTGACTGATATATACAGGGCCTTGTTATGCGTTTGCCCCTCAGGAGGTAGCTCCTCGCTACTAAAACCCAGACAAGTGCTGGCGGCGATATTGGCGACCACTCCATCGAACTGATCCACTGATATATCTTTAGTGACGTGTGCTTCATTCAAGATTCTCAGTAGGGCTTCCCTATGTGCATCAGAGCATAACAATAAGGATAGGATAGAAATTTTGGACGGTGTTTGACTCAACTGGTCCACCACCCTGTAGTCACTTTTCCATATAAGCCTCAAGAATTCCTCGGCGTCTTCTTGGGATACATTCTTCTTGGAAGACCCTTCCCCTGCATTTATGGTCTCCTTCCCTTTCGAACTTTCAGGGGCATTCTTCTTAGGTTGTTCAGAGGAATATACTCTTCCACTACGGGTCATCCCTCTAATACCAGCTATGTTAGTGAAGGTTGGTGATGGTATTATAGGCTTTCCTCCCACGGATGCGGTGATGTCATATTTCCAAGGTACCGTCTTAGTGCTTTCATATGGAAATGGTGTTGGAACATGGAAAGTGATGGGGCCTTCTGACCTTACAGGCACTGAAACTTTGACTGGTGCAGGAACTGGTATTTGAATTGGTGTTCGTGCTGGTATCAGAATTGATATTTGAATAGGAGTCTGTGTAGGCCTCGACACTGGTATTTGAATGGGTACTTGCGTAGGCCTTGGAACCGGTATTTGTACGGGTGTTGGTGCAGACCTTGGAACTGGTATTTGAATAGGTGCTTATGTAGGCCTTGGAACCGGTATTTGAATGGCAGTCGCAACTCCCCTTTTCTGGTACGGAATCTCAGAAGGTACATGCCCCTGGGATTCTAAGGCAGCCACCTCATTCATACTTCTTAGGTATCCAATATGTATTATCCCTTGGTCCATTAATTGTTGGAGGACCCTCTTCATCTTCTTACAACTATCAAGATCAAACGAGCAATCCTTCCAGTCACCGTGCAGCTTTTCAAGCTCCTCATACCCAATTAATACTTCCCTCACTTTCGTCATAGGGGTCTTTACTTGGTCTACCCTTTTGATTAGGACATCCTCTCCCAGTCCCTCAATGGAGTTGACGGTTGGCCCAGCATGCCCTGGAAAAGGATTATCTCCTACATTTGGATTGTCATGAGTGAAGTTGATAACCTTCTGATCCAGCAGATCTTGCACCCTAAACTTGAAGGCTAAACACTTTTCAGTCGTATGCCCCGGCGATCCAGCATGATAATCACATCTAGCATTAATGTCATACCCTCGAGGAAGAGGCGTAGGAGGGGGCCCTAACGACTTGATTTCTACCAATCCTTTTTGGATTAGCATTGGCAGGATCTGAGTATATGTGGTGGGTATAGGGTCATAGTCCTTCTAAGGCCTCCTTTGTTCCCTTCGGGGATACTTCTGTTGCTTTTGATTTTGCGGAGGTGGCGCCCTTGGCTATTGGATTTGGAGAGTAGGAGACGCCTGATTAGGGGCTGCAGCTGCCACATAAGGGCTATAAGGTACTTGAGTATACCTATCAGCAGAGATGGCATTGGCCTCCTTCTTTGAGTTGTTTCCAGAGTACCTTTTGTTGTTATGTTGACTGGAAGACGACTTGCCAATCTTTCTGCTTTTTAATCCATTCTCAATCCTTTCCCCAATGATAACTAAATCCGCAAATCCAGTTGAGACAGACCCAATCATCTTTTTGTAATATAGCCCTTATAATGTTCCCATGAACATATCTACCTGCTCACTTTCCAGCAATGGAGGTTGCACACGAGAGGCTAGTTCCCTCCATCTCTGGGCATATTCTTTAAAAGACTCATTCCCTTTTTGAGACATGTTTTGTAGTTGCATACGATTAGGTGCCATGTCCACATTGTATTTGTACTGTTTCAGAAAGGCGCTTGCAAGGTCTTCCCAAGTCTTAATGTGAGTCCTCTCCAATTGCATATACCAGTCCAAGGATGCCCCACTAAGACTGTCTTGGAAAGTATGTATCATCAGCTTCTCGTTAGTAGCATGGGCACCCATCTTTCGGGCGAACATCCGGATGTGATTTTTAGGACAACTAACCCCTTTATACTTCTCGAAGTCAGGTGCCTTAAACTTGGGAGGTATGACCACATCGGGTACCAGACACATTTCCAAGGCATCAACCCCTATGACATTGAATCCTTCCATTGCCCTCAATCGGTCTTCAATTATTTTATACTTGTCATCAGCCCTTCTTTTGTCTCACGAGCCACCTGTCTTGAATCTTCCTCACCATATTGTAGGTGCCAGTCATCGGAGACTTCACGAGCGATCGGTATCTGTATAGGTCGTGATTCTCCATTAGGCTCAGGTGGAGGAACAGACCCTCCAGGAAGCTGAGTGCTAGTCTTCCCTTTACCAGCCTCCAATGCTTCACGTTCCAAGTCAGCCACGAATCCCAAGAGAGAATTATTATCTTCATACTGGGGAGGAGGGGTAGGGACACTCCTACGGTTGCTAGCCTCGGTGTCTCTTGCTATCAAATTCTGAATAGCTCGAGTCAGTTGGTCAATCTTGTCCTTCATTTCCTCCACATTTCCTTTAACAGCATCCACATCTCCCCTTAGAGCAGCTTGGTTCTGTTCCAATTGTTCCATAGCTTTCTTTTGGTGGGCGCAGGTGTAGGGTCGAGACGTCAGATTGTTTTAATGATTCTCAGAGAAGATATTGCAAAAAATGATTTCCGTTTGGTGCCTTTTTTCTTTAAAAAGATTTATGTTTTTATGCATGCATGAATGTATGAGTATGCAGAAATTATTTTTGTGATAGGAATCTTAAACCTTTATTTATTGAGAGCAAAGCCAAGAATAACGGAAATTCCAATACTTTTATTAATTGCAAAAAGAAAGTGCAAGGGTCAAAGCCATATTCATTACATAAGGAAACCGAACCAAGGGTAAACCCTTAAATTATTCATAACTGAAAGATAAATAAACTAACAAAAGAACCCATTACATAGAAAAACTAAATCCGCCTCCTAATCCTTGCCCTAAACTCCTCTACCATTTCACGACAAAGCCTAAGAAAATCTGTGATCTCTTCTTTGGGTTTGAAGATGTCTGCCATGTACTCCGCCGCTTTTAAGCTTCGAGGGATCTCATGAATTAGATCGTTGGATAGTATAACCAACTTTTGATATCTTTCTCGATAATACGCCTCTTCTCTTTGCAACTCTGCCATAATCTTCCTGTCCTACTCAGTGGTACGCTCTAATTGTCGATTATGTTCCTCGACATAGGTGCCCGACTCCCTAAGTTCTTTGTAAGACTCCTCAAGCCCCTCGTATAGTCTTCTAAGCTCTCGGTTCTCCTCCTGAGTCTCCCTCCATCCTTCTGGCCGTAAGGCAAGAAGTTCTTCGACAGATCTTATCCGTAATGTTGCATCCAAGGCTTGCCTTTTCCTCTCGAGAAGAGCGTTGGCCAAGCTCTGGACTTCAGCCTCTAGGTTTTGGATGCACCTATCACATCCCTCCTTGAACTCCCTTTGCGTAGATGTTAGCCATATGTCCTTCCATTCGTCTCTTTGACGCCAGGCTCTATCTAACTCCTCCTTATGGTCCTTGAGACTTGAACTTAAGGCTTGAAGGTCAGCGTAAGCTCGTTCCTTCTTCTCTTCCTCCATTTGGGCTATCCCTTCATTAATCCTTGACTGCTCCAAAGCTTCATTGAGGCTCCTTCTCAATTGACTGCTTTCTCCTATGGCCTGGTAGAATTTACCCTCCCACTCTTCTTTTTCTTTCCCCAATTGTAGGATAGTTTCTTTGAGCTTCTCTACCTCCTCCATGGAAATCATAGTAGGAGCTTTTGGTTCAGTTGGGTATTGTAAAGTGAAAGGTAACTTTACTATTTGCACTCTTTCCTTCATCCATTGGTCATAGGGTACCCTGGATTCCTCCCTCGGTCTCTTGAGACTACTGTAGTGAGCGATTTTGGACGCGGTTCTTAAGCGCTGGTCGCTCTCTGCGGTTTGAGCTTTAAACTACAGGTCGATTCATTTTTTATCCTATTGTGAGCTGAATAAGGAAGGGAAATAGATGTCTCCAATTAACCCTGCTTTGCATACTGAGTTTAAACAGCGGTCTGTTAGGTTACGGATGCTATCAATGTGGGGGGGCCTTTGTACTGGTTATTCGTATTTCGCCAATACAGGTTCTTTCTTTCTAGGGCTTGGGCAAAAGGTTTATGGCGGGGAACAAGGATTAGGATGTTAGGACTGGTGCTTTTGAAATACTGCTTTTGATTGATGGAGATATGGGATTTGGGTTTTTTGTTGATTGCGCTCGCTAAGATCTTTTCTTTCGATCTTATGCCTACGTATTCCCGTTTACCGAAACAGGGAAATCAGAGCGTTCGTAGTTCCTCCTATTATATGGGAGGAAATGGGTGTTTTGGTGTCTTGTTCAAAGCCCAAGACGTGAAGCGAAAGGTAGTCTGTATCTTGTTCAAAGCCCAAGATGTGAAGCTGAAAGGTCTATTTGTGTCTTGTTCAAAGCCCAAGACGTGAAGCTGAAAGACCTCGGCTTTAGAGAGAATTTGTCATCTCTAAAGAGGGGAGAATGAGAATTACTTTAACTGGGATACGCAGATCTGAGCAATGCCATAATTTCCGAAGAAAGGGTTTTAACTTGAAGGAGAAGACTTTAACTCAGTGTAGAGCAATGCCATCTTTCCTTAGGAATTTCTCATGCTAAAAGAGGGACAGTGGCATGGATATAGATGATCCAGAGGCTAGCCGCTTACAGCGGTTAGATGAAGGGAAAGAAGTTGTTGATGTTTGTGTACTGTGAACGATGCACAACTTTGATGCTAAAAGGTCGATTGGATCAACCAGTGGTTTTCTTATACAAAGCCTAAGAGGAGGCTAATTTGTGTCTCGTACAAAGCCCGAGAGAGAGGCTAAAAGTTTTTGACCCAGTGGGGCATATCGTTATACAAAGCCTAAGAGGAGGCTAGCAAAGAGTTGACTCAGTTGGAGAATCTTTTATACTCAGTAAGAGAGTGTTTTTGTATCTCGTACAAAGCCCGAGAGAGAGGCGAAAAGGTTGTTTTGACTCCACTGGGGAGAATTTTGGTATCTCGTACGAAGCCCGAGATGGAGGCTATTGTAACTGTTTCAGTTGAGTGACAGATCCAATATACTGATTTAAAAGAGAAAATCAGTTCTTATATGAGCAACACTGTACTCAAGGATTTGATTTGAGGATCAGGGATATTTCCTTCTCTTTGAGGAAATGGGAAATCCAAAGGGTATTGAGATTATCCGAGTCTGCGAGTTTCCTTCCTATTTAACGAAGGGTGCTTGAGAATGTCTTTGAGACTCAAGGAAGTTAGACTGTCCGTGTCTAGTGTTTCATCTTTTGTACTATGCTGTGAGAAAAAGTAGTAGACTCTATGAAAGGACTGTTCTATGAGGATGACTAGGTTCTGTTCCTATACCTCTAGGAGGTCGTCGGGACAATTTGTACGAAGCCCAAGAGGAGGCTGGAAACTTTTAAAAAGCCGACGGGTCCTTGTACGAAGCCCAAGAGGAGGCTATCATTCCCGGAGGAAGAGATCATTATACAAAGCCTAAGAGGAGGCTGTGAATACTTCTAAGAAGCCGTAGTGTCCTTGAATAATGCCCAAGAGGAGGCCGACGCTTTTAAGAAGCCCGTGGGTCTTATCATCTCCTTTCCATTAGGAGAGATAACTCTTTTAAAGATAAAACCCACTGGTAAACATGCGAGGTTTACTATCCAGCGACTTTTAGCTTTTAAAGAGGGTTCCTTAGTTAAGGTCCAAGATTATGACCGTAGTGGGTACCCAAACCCCGAGACATTCAAGGCAAGCTATCCACAAGGAATAGATCAAGTCAGGAAAGTTCGAGAATTGGGAAGAAACTCAAAGATGCCATTCACGGAGAATACATTCATCTTGGGGAGTAGAGCTTCTTGACGATTCCTAAGGAGGACAGCCGAAGAGAAGATTGTATCTGGTGCTCCTATTGGGGATCTAGGCGTCTATTTCTACGAATAAGGGAAACGGTGTCACCTAGTTCTAAACGTAGTTGCCGGGGAAACTCGAAATATCTATACTATTATTACACAGTAGATATGAGTTTATGAAAGGAGACTTACAGTGAGCAGCCCCACAATACAGTTTATAATATGAAAGCAGTAAATGAAAGCGATAACCACTTACTCGGTTGTAGTTCTTCCATGCTGTTTGGTTAGTTGTTCAACAAAGAAAGATTGAAAACAACAGTATATTCAAAATCAAAGGAGAAGTGCTTTGAAAAAGAAAGATTTGGGGCTTACAGCTCAAGGAGAGGCCCAGGGTTTTATCAGTGAGCGCACTGTTCGACTTTGTACAGCGGGACTTATACATGTGACTGGGGCCCAAAATGGTTTTCTGTACAAAGGGATGGGTCTTACACTCTCTCAAGAGGCCCAAAAAAGGTTTAAAGAAAAGAGTGGGGCTTATAACACGAGGGTAGGCCCAAATGATTTTTATTTTTAAACGGGCGACGATCGCGCCGTTTACTTGTACAGAGGGACTTATACAATGAGTGAGGCCCAAAAAGTTTTTGTACAAGGGGGGATGGGTCTTACACTCTCTCAAGAGGCCCAAAGAGTTTTGAAGAAAAATAAATGGGTCTTACTACTCGAGGGTAGGCCCAGATGATTTTTGAAAAGGCGACGATCGCGCCGTTTGTTTTTTGACGGTATCGGGACTTATACAATAAGTGAGGCCCAAAGATGATTTGGTCAAAAAAGGATTGGGTCTTACACTCTAATAGAGGCCCAAAGTGTTTTGAAAATGATTTATGAGGGTTGAATTAATCCAAAACCCTAATTTGTTTTCAAAATGTATTTAATTGAATAAAAATTCAATTAAAATGATCAAAAATTGTTTAACACATGGAAAACAAATTGTGATCTTGGATTAATGCTTCAAAAATTAAGTATTGACCTACAAAATAATTAGAAAGCATTAAAAGTTGCAAAATCAATGTAGAAAAAATATTTAAAATGCCAAAAACAATCAAAATATTAATTCTTTACAAAAATATCAATTATATGAAATAAATAATATTTTTGGGATTTTTTGATAAAATAAAATATTTTAACATTTTTGTGAATTATTAAAAAAAGAATCAACTCAAAATCATTAAAACTCAGAGAGAAATTAATTTTTGAATCAATTAAACAAAATCACAAAATTCAAATATTCAAATTTATGAAAATGGCGCCAAGAACAACACCAAGAACACGCACGTTTTTCAGTTTGCCCAGATTTGCATTTTCTATCCAATCTCCATGAATACGTAACCATATCATGCAATCCACATATCATTATGCTCGTCTCAACCTCACGATCATGTCTATGTACTTTAATTTCATTTAAATTAAACATACAACAAGAAATCACGAAGAAACCTCAAGAACCCTAATTTCTGCATGAAGGCTAGGATTTTTGATGCACGATTCAAACAATGCAATTAATTGAGGGAAAACATTCCATGCATGATTATGAACATATGGCCAAATTATTGTGCGAGGAAATATGCATAGATTGAGAGATGACCAAGTATGTGCTTACCTCCAAGTCGTGACAGCAAGAGCAGATGTGATTTTGAGTTGGAGGTGTTACAGACAAGTTGTGATGATCTGAACAGCTTCCCTACACCCTATGGATTGTGTTTGGATGGTTGGACTTGATTGAAATTGGCTGGATCATTTTGTGGCATCTCAACTGCACCTTGTTTGAAATTTTGAGCAACCAGCTGGTGATTTCATGAAATTGATGTTTCAGAAGTTATGTGAGTGTTTGATCAGCTCATATGTGATGTATGTGAGGTGTGTGAGTGATTGGTTTGTGCAGAATTGCTCTCAAACTCAAAACCCGATAGCTACCTTGCTAAGAAAGGCATTTTTGCCAAGAGAAAAAGATTTTGAGGAAAGCATCTATTAGATGGCTTTGGTGTACTTAAACTGACCACAATTGAGCTCTATTTATAGTAGAGCAAGTTTGTTTTGCAAGGAATAGTGCATGGTAGCTGGTAAGTAGGTTTCCTCAATGTTGGCCAATGAGAATCCAAGTCTCCTTTAGCCATTGACTAGAGGTTAGGGCACAGAGCTTTGGTCCCCTTGGTCTTGGATAAGTCTTGACTGATTTCAGATGAGAATGGCTCAGTCCATGCCACCTTAATAGTTCCATTGAATGCCTCATTCCAAATTTGAAGTCTTGTCCCTATTTTGGCCATTCTAGGTTCAACATGCTATTCTTTGTTCCTTGGACCTTTGAGGGTTGGCTCAGTGATTGTCCCCTTTGGATTCAATCCTCTGAGGTGTCCAAGTGGATTGGAGCAATTGCAATTGGCTGATTTTGGCAAATCGAGCCAAAATGCAAATTCTGCCTTGCCTTGACAGATTTCAGCAAGGCAACTTGCCAATGTTGTATCTCATGGTGTAGGTTGAATTTGGCAATGTTCTTGGCCATTTTGGAAAGCTCTAACATGATACAACAACTGTTTGAACAAGTTTGGTTTTGATCTCTTTTGATTCCAAGTGAAAAATCCCCCTACATTTGGCAAAAAGTGAAGGCAAATTCTGACTTAGTGAAAATTTCACTAAGTGTTGGAAAAAGTGACTTTTTCACTTTTCAGCCACTTTGATCACTCCATAACTCAAAATCCTTAATGAATTGGAATGACTTGTAGTTGAAGTTTTTGTAGGTGATAATGAGGGCTAAAAATCCATCTTTGGATGAGAAAAAATGGCCTTGTTGTTTAGGAGTTATGGTCCTCCAAAGTTGGTACCTTTGCCACTTTATTTTTAACTTAGAAAAATTTCTAAGTTTTATGGTTACCCCTTTTACAAGTTATCTCACTTTTCTTGATTTTTCTTGATGAATGATGATTCAAATCATACATTAACATCATTTTAGGGTTAAAAACCATTTTGGTGAAAAATCTCAAAAAGTCAAAGTTGACTTTTGTGCACAGTTGACTTTTTATCAGATGAATTCCAAACTGTGCAATTCTTCAGGAAATCATGTCCTTGACCTAAATCAAACTTGATGGACATGTTCCATGGGTGTCATAGGGTATATTCAATCATGTATTAGGGTTTGGGAGCATGTCCTGGTCAAAAGTCAAAGTTACAGTTGACTTTTCCCTTAAAACCCTAATTGTGGTGCAGATGAAATTGAGACTTGTTGCTCAAGCTTCTTGGATCAATCCATTGTTCCAAATGGATCAATATGGTGTATTAGAGACCCTCAAATCATCTCTTGAGGTCTTGGCTCATGGTTTGTCCCAAAAGTCAACTTAGGGGTGAATTAGGTCAAGAAACCCTAATTCCTGATTTTTGATGAATGTATCCCCTGAGGCAAAATTGACTTGATGCATGGGTTCATGAGGTTCCATGAAGTATATTAGGTCATGTTTTGGATCATTGCCTTGTGCCCAGATGAAAATTTCCATCTGGAGGCCCTGGTCGACCAAAACCCTAATTTGGTGACACTGTCGATCTTGAGACTTGATCCACCTAGAAGGGAGCAATCTTGTGCTTAATCCTTGAAGTGGGAGTCCTTTTGATCCTTTGTGGATGTTTGAGAGATTAGACAAGTTGAAGATCATGTCATTTCTTGATTGATCCTTTGTCTAAGCACTCAGAGAGGGCTTGAACCCTAATTTTACTTGTATTGGATGCTTACCCATCTTTGGGGAGACTGATGAAGCATGATGGTTCATCCATATTGTGATGATGATTTTCACAATGATGGGAAATCTAAGTGGTCAAAATTTGGGGTATTACAGATGCCCCTATTTAATCTTCTTGGACCCGAAGGTATGAATGACGAAGGTGATCGGGCATTCGGGGTGCAAGAGGATTAAATATCGGAATATCCAAAATTTTGATGGTGGTTATGAATGGTAGCTTACACATTCATCTTCTTTAGCTAAGCAATGATGCTTAGAAAAGGTAAACTTCCCCTCGATCCTGGTCTTCAGCCAAGGAACTGGTCTCGGTTTCTTTTATAAACTTCCCCTCGATCCTGGTTTCTTACCAAGGAACTGGTCTTAGTTTCTGATTTAAACTTCCCCTCGATCCTGGTTTCTTACCAAGGAACTGGTCTCAGTTTCTTTTGTCAATAAACTTTATTGACAAGGGACGCTATGTGTAGCGGTTTTCCTTCAAACTTCTCGCCGAATTTTCCTGGGGAGATGCCATTTGAGTGGAAAAAGTTTTGATGTCAGACTTGCTGGGGAACCCATTCGTCTGAGTTGTAGAGTTGTACAAACTTCTCTGTTGGAGACGCCATTTGTTTCTACTGGGGAAAGCGAGTCTCTTGAGAGACTGTTTTCGTTTGGGATCTTTCATCATACTTTTCTCGGGATCATCCCGGAGAAACGCCATATGATGAGGTTCAATTTTGAGGTGTCGATGACCTTTTCATCAGTGGTTTTTTGGAGCAAAACTGACGTGCTGCCGAATCTCTGATCACGAGGCTTTCTCTGTGGATTTTCCTTAATCAGGGAAAGCAAGGATATCATCTTCAATGGCGAAGAGTGATGTTTATTGAGAGTTTTCTCTGGCTTTTCAGAGGTTCAAGTTATCAAAGTGGCCAAGTGCCGACTCTGATCTAAAGATACACTGGTGGCGAGATTGTGCAGACGCAACACTTCCTAACGAGGAAAGAACTGACAAACTCAATTGAGAAAACTGTTTATCACTAGGGGACAAGACCGACTAGAGTGATAATGATGCAATATGAAATGTGAATGCAAATCAATAATGCATGATGTATGTATGTATATGCTGACAAAACAGACGCGACATACAGACTAATGGATGAACACAATTGGATACTCGGCCATCGCGGGGCGAAGAAGTACCGTTGATTCAAAATAGCAATCCCACCTTGCTTAGGAGAGATAGTCCCGTTGGGAGCTATGTTGATCGGGCTTAGGAGATGAGAACTCGGCCGAGGCGTGTCAGACGAAACAAGGTCTCTGACACGGTTGATCCCTTCATTTAGGAGTACTGGCTTAGAAGGAGTACTTTGATTCTGCACTTTGAAATCCGCTTACTTCGGGAGAAGCCATCGATGTTCTTCTGATGTTAAACAGTCAAAAGAAATGCCATCTTTAATTTAAAAGCAGAAAAAGTTTTAACAAGTAAATTCATTTTTGTTTTATTTCAAGAATCGCTGATTAAGTTTAAACAACGTCGTTCTGTAAAGCTAAAACAAGCAAGAATTACAAAAAAAATCACAAGGGCTCAAATTTTATTGATAAGATGGAGATCAGCCAAACGCGTGATTCCAAAGAGTATATACAAAGTTAGAAAAATGGTAATTTACAGGGAAAAGGGCTACGTTGAAACATAACGACCACTATCCTTCTACCAACTTTGAATTCAGGGCATCCTGAGCTTCTGTCGAAGATGACCTTTGACTGGAGATTTCCTCCGATAGATGATGTAACTGCTTCTGAGGGACTTGCCTCTGTTGAACATAGTTACTTGCCATTATCCCTAACTTTTGCCTGGATTGTACTATGAGATTTCCAATCCATCGGGATGATTCTTTTTTTTTTCATGTCTCTAACTTTTTCCTGGACCGCCCTTTCGGGTTTTCAATCCACCGAGACGTTTTTTTTTTTAGTTTAGGCGAAGTATTTCTTGACTACATCAACATTCGTGGGGTAGGAAAATTCCTCTCCGTCCATGGTTGCAAGTCTCAAGGCACCGCCTGAGAAAGCTTTCGTGACCACATAGGGGCCATCATAATTCGGAGTCCACTTGCCCCGAGAGTCAGTGAGAAATGATTGTATCTTCTTGAGCACGAGGTCTCCTTTTCTGAAGACATGAGGCCGAACCTTTTTGTCGAACGCCCTCTTCATTCTTTGTTGATACAACTGACCGTGGCATAGTGCCGTGATTCTCTTTTCTTCGATCAGGTTCAGTTCGTCGTGTCGACTTTGACACCATTCAGCTTCGGTGAGCTGAGCTTCCATCAATACCCGGATTGATGGGATCTCTACTTCTACGGGAAGCACTGCCTCCATGCCATATACTAGAGAGAAAGGGGTAGCCCCTGTTGAAGTGCAGACAGATGTTCGATAACCGTGAAGAGCAAAGGGTAGCATCTCGTGCCAATCTTTGTAGGTTACAACCATCTTTTGAACGATCTTCTTGATGTTCTTGTTAGCCGCTTCTACCGCTCCGTTCATCTTGGGTCGGTAGGGAGATGAGTTATGGTGTTCAATCTTGAACTCAGCACACAACTCTTTCATCATCTTATTGTTCAAGTTAGATCCATTATCAGTAATGATCTCGCTTGGAACACCATAACGGTAGATGATATTGTTTTTGATAAATCGGACCACCACTTGTCGGGTTACATTGGCGAATGACGCTGCTTCGACCCACTTGGTGAAATAATCAATGGCTACCAGGATGAACCGATGTCCGTTTGAAGCCTTGGGCTCAATCATACCAATCATGTCGATTCCCCATATGGAAAAAGGCCACGGGGAAGAAAGAACTTTGAGATGTGATGGCGGTACATGAATTTTGTCGGAGTATATCTGACACTTGTGACACCTCCTCATGTACTTGTAGCAGTCGGATTCCATTGTCAACCAATAGTACCCGGCCCTGAGAATTTTTCTCGCCATTGTGTGTCCGTTGGCATGAGTGCCAAAGGATCCTTCATGAACTTCTTTCATGAGCATGTCTGCTTCTGGTCTGTCGACACATCGGAGCAAGACCATGTCAAAATTTCTCTTATAAAGAGTGTCACCGTTCAGGAAGAAGTCTCCAGCCAATCTTCTGAGGGTTTTCCTGTCTTTTCTGAGTGCCCCAGATGGGTACTCCTGTTTCTGAAGGAAGCATTTGATATCATGATACCAAGGTCTGTCGTCTATGACTGCTTCAATCGTGAAGATGTAAGCGGGCCGTTCAAGGCGCATTATGTGAATCTTAGGTATGTCATTCCATCGACCTACACTAATCATGGAAGAGAGAGTGGCTAATGCGTCAGCCATGTGATTCTCATCACGAGGGATATGATGAAAGTCGACTCTGTTGAAGAAGGGTAACAACCTTCTTGCATAGTCTTTGTAAGGAATCAATCCTGATTGGTATGTGTTCGAATCTCCTTTTATCTGGTTAATAACCAGGGCTGAATCGCCATATACGTCCAAGTTTTTGATCCTTAAATCAATCGCTTCTTCGAGACCCATGATACATGCTTCGTATTCGGCCTCGTTGTTCGTACATTTGAACGTAAGTCTGGCAGTGAAAGGAATGTGGGAACCCTGAGGGGTAACAATGATTGCCCCAATTCCGTTTCCATAATGATTGACTGCTCCGTCAAAGATAAGTCCCCACTGGGAACCTGGTTCTGGCCCTTCACTGGGTAGCGGTTCATCGCAATCTTTCATCTTTAGATACATGACATCTTCGTCTGGGAAGTCAAACCCGATTGATTCTTGATTGTCAATCGGTTGATGAGCCAAATGATTGGCTAAAATACTTCCTTTAACGGCTTTCTGAGCATGGTACTCTATGTCATATTCTGATAGTAACATCTGCCAACGGGCAATCCTTCCCGTGAGAGCAGGTTTTTCGAAAACGTACTTGATTGGATCCATTTCGGAGACCAACCAAGTAGTATGACGAATCATGTACTGGCGAAGACGTTTGGCTGCCCAAGCCAAAGTGCAACAATTTTTCTCAAGCATTGTGTACCGAGTCTCGCAGTCGGTGAATTTCTTGCTTAGATAGTAAATGGCAGACTCTTTCCGTTTAGTTTCATCTTGTTGGCCAAGTACACATCCCATTGAGTCCTCTAGGACTGTGAGGTAAATGATCAGTGGTATTCCTTCCACTGGAGGTGATAGAATCGGAGGATTCAACAGATATTCCTTGATACTGTCGAAGGCGGTTTGGCAATCTTCTGACCAAACGCAATCCTGGTTCTTTTTCAGTAATTTGAAAATCGGCGCACATGTGGCGGTCATAAGGAATATGAATCTGGAGATGTAGTTCAAACGTCCCAAGAATCCTCTGACTTGTTTTTCAGTTTTCGGAGAAGGCATTTCTTGAATGGCCTTGACCTTGTCGGGATCAACCTCAATTCCTTTCTGGCTGACGATGAACCCTAGTAGTTTCCCTGAACGGACACCGAAGGTCCACTTGTTGGGATTCAAGCGGAGTTGAATTTTCTTAGACGTTCGAACAATTTTGACAGATGTTCAATGTGCTCATCCTCTGTTCTTGATTTTGCAATCAAATCATCGACATATACCTCGATTTCTTTGTGTATCATGTCATGAAACAGAGTAGTCATGGCCCTTTGATAGGTTGCCCCGGCATTCTTCAAACCGAACGACATTACCTTGTAACAAAAGGTACCCCATGGGGTAATGAACGAAGTTTTCTCCATGTCTTTCGGCGCCATTTTGATCTGGTTATAGCCCGAGAATCCATCCATGAAGGAAAAAACTTTGAACTTTGCTGTGCTGTCAACCAACATGTCAATGTGTGGTAAAGGAAAGTCGTCCTTTGGACTTGCCTTGTTCAGATCTCTGTAATCAACACACATTCTGACCCTTCCGTCCTTTTTGGGAACGGGTACGATGTTGGCTAACCATTGAGGATATTCAGATGTAGCGAGGAAACCCGCGTCGATCTGTTTCTGTACCTCCTCTTTGATTTTGATGGCCATGTCCGGGTGAGTGCGTCTCAACCTTTGCTTTACTGGCGGACATTCCGATCTCAACGGTAAGTGATGTTCCACGATGCTGGTATCCAACCCTGGCATATCCTGATAGGACCAAGCAAACACGTCGGGGAATTCTTTGAGAAGCTTTATCAAACCCTCTCTGGCAGTTGGACTGAGCAGTGCTACAATCCCGATTTCTTTTCTCTCTTTTTCTGAACCCAAGTTTACCGTTTCCAACGGCTCTTTGTGAGGTTCAATGGACCTTTCCTCTTGTCTGAGTAGTCGGGAGATCTCTTCTGGAATTTCGTTGTCATTTTCTTCTTCAGCCTCGAATACCGGGAACTCAAAGTTGGAAGAAGGCATCGGATCGTATGTTTCAACGGGGTATAAAACAAGCAATCTGCATGACATTATGATTCGTGTTTAGAAGAGATAGAGAAAATGCAAGTGTGTGCAGTGTTTTGATTTTACTGCTTGTTTTTATTATTGAATGTTTTTTAGGATTACCATTTTCTGAAAAAGCAAAAAGAGAAAACAGCAATTAATGCAGAAATTACAGAACGATGTTATTTTATTAATGAACAAGTCGATTCTTGAAACTACAGCCCTATAAAACAAAACTCTGTCGCTTTGGGCAAAGCGAAGAGGGAAATTTACAGAAAACGAGCCCTATCAAAATATCCGTTTCACCTGGGCAGGGTGAAAGGTTAAAGATGGCAATTACTTTGACTGACGAACGACCTTCGGAACCTCGACGGCAACCCATTGGCGGCGAACTCCTCGGTGAATCACAAAGTCTGGCACCTTCCTTGATTTGTCTTCAGAAATGATGCTGATTTCTGGTGGAGTAGGATCATTAGAATCTGTCTCCCAAGCAGAATTGTCGTAGGAGAATTCCTCTATTGCATTTTGCATAGCATTGGTGCTCTCAGCTGTATCTCCCCATCCAGTTGACTGGATATCTTCGAGCCTGATACGAGAGCTTTCGGGAGCAGTGTACTTGACCATAAAGTCATATTTTCCACTTGGTTGTCCCAAAGTGTCCCAAACTTCTTTGGAACTGGAGAAGTCATCCCGCTCGATGACGTTGACCTCAGGAAAAGCATAGTTGATGAATTCAAGTCCGGCAAACGTTGCGAATTCATCTTCATGTTGAGTAGTTTCCGAATGACCTGAATGTTGATCCCATGACATGGTGGGGACACAGGTATTCTGTTCAATGACGGTCAGCTGATTTTCATTGTCCGGCTGACTTTCCGGCCCCAAGTTTCCTGGGTAAGGCTGCCACATTGGCAGGCCATCCATCGGGCCATAGTAATTGCGGTCAAAGTTGTCTTTCATCAGAGTGTCCTCCTCTAATGAATTTGGCGGAGCACGGCATCCTTCCGGATCACAATCTCCGTAGATCATTTCGACATCTGATCTTGGTATAAATCTCGGACTTTCTGTAGGAAAGCAAAAAGGCATAGGCACCTCTTCCTGAGACATATAGCCGTCCTTATTAAGGTAGGACTTCCATTCTTCATCTGTGTCAGAGGGATCTTCCTCATTGATAGCATGAACTGTCTGAGACACTGGGTAGAGAAAACCCCCACTGTGGAAGAAGTTTTGAAGGGGATGAAGACTTTCATCGTTGGCGGCTGTCCGGGTACAGGTCGCAGAAAAACCAAGACCCTTCTTTGTTTTATTATCAATAGGAATGACAAGCCGTCCCCATCCTGTCGTATCGGTACTCTCGACCGCTTTGATAGCATCTTTGTATGAAGAAATTGAGGTTCCTTCTTCGGATTGATCATTCTTGCTCACTGACAGTGCTTGGAACTGAGTTCCAATAACCTCCTCGGGTTCCACACAAGTAGATGATGATAGGTTACTCACAAGCAAGGCTTGTTCCCCACAAACCGTGACAAGTTGATCGTTCTTGACGAACTTTAGCTTTTGGTGGAGGGTCGAAGTAACCACTCCAGCCTGATGTATCCAGGGTCTTCCTAATAAACAACTGTACGTTGCCCGGATGTCCATGACCTGGAAAGTAATTTGGAAAGTGTGAGGACCAATAGTTATGGGAAGATCCACTTCGCCGATAACTGTTTTTCTGGATCCGTCGAATGCTTTGACGACGACCTCGCTGACTCTCATCGGAGGGCCCTTGAATGATAATTGCATCAAAGTGGACTTCGGCATAACATTCAGGGCTGACCCTGTGTCTACCAGTACGTTGGCTAAAGCATCGCCCTGGCAGTTAACTCTAATGTTGAGCGCCATGTTATGACGACGACCCTCTTCAGGTAATTCCTCATCACTAAATCCCAAATTATTGCAGGAAGTGATGTTAGAGACAATGCTATCGAATTGTCTGATTGTTACATCCTGTTCCACAAAGGCTTGCTCCAAGACTTTCTGTAGAGCCTCTCTGTGTGCTTCTGAACTGAGTAACAGTGATAATACTGAGATCTTTGAAGGAGTCTGTAATAGTTGATCAACGATGTTATATTCACTCCTTTGGATGAGCTTTAGCATCTCATCTTTGTCTTTTGAAAAGTTGGGATTACTAGATTGACCGACTGGCGGATCAGGAATTTCTGCCTGAAGTTCCTTTTCTTTGTTAGCTTCCCCAACCCCTCGGTTGAAGATTCTACCACTCCGTGTTACACGACTGACGTCTGTAATATTCACGACGGAGGGTAATGGAATTTCCTTTCCATTCTCAATTGTTGTTGCACCGTATTTGTAAGGGATCGCCTTAGCTGATTCATACGGTAATGGTCCCGGTAGATAGATGACTATGGGAACCTTTTGATTTTTTTGACCGTCATAAGTAACCTCGATCCGTTCCCGGTTGGGAACTCTAGATTCGTCAAGTAGAGGAATGATGGCAAAAACATCCCTGATCTGGTGATGACCACTGATCGTGACAACATCCTCAACTTGATCGGCAAGGTAGTTCGGCGACCAAATGATGGGTCCAGAACCTGAATATGGACGAATTTCTCCATGATCGACCAGACCCTGAAGAGCTGCTCTCACAAGGTAGCACCCTTGGTTACTTTCTGCACAGACGCTACAACTGTCATAGTTGTGTGGTGGCACCTAGCCACGCCCACTTTGAATACAATGTAACCTCACTAGGTTACCTTCCATTGATCGGACATCCTGACTTTGACGACGAGTAGGATTCCTGTTATTGATACTAATCTGCTGAGTATATTCGTCCATATAGATCGGCATCCACCAGTGATTTAACAAGTGCTGAAGTGCCTCCTGGACAAGGGTACAACCTCGATCGTTTTCGCAACCCGCTTTACAGCTTTGATAATCGTGTGATATTAAGAATCCGAGTCGGACCTGCTCAGCATGTAACTCTACCAGGTTGGTATTCATTACGCGGATGTCGAAGATCTGAACCATGTTGATTTGATAGGAGTTCCTATCATGGTATTCTTGGATCCATCCAAGATCCATCTAATGTTGGAGGGCCTCTTGTATGAAAGAGCATCCCTGTTTGTTTACTGAGCAAATCAGACAGGAACTGTAATCGTGTCGCGGCAGATTATGATACTGGCTTTGCCTTGAGTTCATCGCCACCAAGTTGACATTCATTGCACGGATGTCGTGGTTTTGAATGACGTTGGAATTCGGGTAAACTATGTTAACTCCACGAACTCGGTGCTCCTGGATCCATCCGAGATCCACTTGTTCCTGTAGAGCTGCTTGTACTACAGAACAACCCTGGTTGTCTTTAGAGAAGATATCACACTGGTGATAATTATGAGGTGGCACATGGCCATATCCACTCTGTCTACAATGCATCTTGACCAGATTGGTCCCCAATAAGAGTACATCGTGAATTTGATAAACCTTGTTAGTCTCTTTCTCAATCAGATTGACTGCAGCCTTCTCATGTTGAGGCAGCGGGTTCGTAAGAACATTAGGGTTCGTATCTTTGAAAGATAAGAGCCCGCTCCTAACAAGCTTTTGCACGTCAGATTTGAAATTGAGACAAGTCTCAATGTTATGCCCTGAACCTCCTTGATGATAAGGGCATGTTTGATCCGCCTTAAACCAGAAAGGCGGATTTTCCGGAACTGAAAGGGGAGACTTAGTCTGGATGTGCCCCTTAGCCAGTAGTAACGGAAATAATTCTGCGTACGACATGGGTATAGGATCAAACCCTGATGGTCGTGTTGTACGGTTGTTATTGTATGGAGGATGAGCCTGCTGAAGAGGCTGTTGTGTCCTTTGTTGGTCAGGTTGACTCTGCGCAATCTGAGGTTAATACATAGGAACAGGCGCGGGGCCGATAGCAGGAATAACAGCTGCTACTGGCTGATAACGTCGCCTTTGCTTTCCGAGAGAGATATTCCCAATATCTTGCTCTTTTTTCTTAGGGAGAGCACTACCATATTTTTTAGTACCGCTCGTTGATCCAGTGTCTTTTACCAAACGTCCTTCTCGGACGGCTTCCTCAAGACGTACGTCCATGTCAACCATTTCGGTGAAATCACTGGGCGCACTGGCAACCATTCGGTCATAGTAAAATGAGCTTAAGGTCTTTAAGAAGATTTTTGTCATCTCCTTTTCCTCAAGAGGTGGACAAATTTGAGCGGAAATTTCACGCCACCTTTGAGCATACTCCTTAAAGGTTTCCTTGTCCTTTTGTGACATTGATCTGAGTTTATCTCTGTCGGGTGCCATGTCCAAATTGTACTTGTATTGTTGGACGAAGGCAGTACCAAGATCTCTGAATATACTGATCGTAGCACGGTTTAAACCCATGTACCATTTGAGTGCGGCACCGGTTAAACTATCCTGGAAGTAGTGAATCAACAGGTCCTGATTCTCCGTCTGGGCTGACATCCGCCGAGCGTACATCACCAGATGGCTTTGAGGGCAAGAGTTACCCTTGATTTTTCAAAGTCGGGCACTTGGAACTTGTGCGGGACTTTTACATTTGAGACCAAGCAGAGGTCTGCGGTGTCCTTTCCAAATAGATCCTGACCGCGAATGGCTTGCAGCTCTTTCTGCATTTCCAAGAACTGCTCCTGGAATTCATCCATTCTATCGAACATAGTTTCCTTCTTACCAGAAGGTGTCTGTGGAATCTGTCCTTCCGGGACAGTGTGCACCACAGGGGGTGGTACCGTGACTACGGCAGTAAGTCTTGGCGCCTCCCGAAGTTTGTAACCTTCAGGAGTCTTCAGTATGCCCCTGGCATCTTCGCTTTCCCGAAGTTTGTAACCTTCAGGCCCAGCGGCTTCTGTTGCGATTCCCTGATCTTCAGTGATCGGTGGAATATATCCTTCCGGGATATAGTTAACAGGCATGCCCCAAGGACGATCTTTCGGTATCTGATACCTAGGATCATACTTTTCTATGATGGGCGTTGAGGTGATCTCTGAGATCACAGTTCTTTGTAGCTGAGCTTCTGCCATGGCTTGCATGTCGTTACGAAGCTTTCTCATATCCTCTCTCAGAGCGTCGATCTCTTCTTTCAACTCTCTATTTTCTTCCTCAAGATCATCCATCTTTTTCTGACGATTGGCCCGAGTATTGTACGAATGGGACAGTTTGACTCTAGAATCGAGACACAAACGTGAGATTCGTAGGTAAGGAGAATACGCGATGTGAGAATGATGAATGCAATGATTATATTAATTGTTGTTTTTTTGGTTTAATCAAAATAAACTTCGACAATTAGATTGCAAATATCAAACAGTGGGGAAACCCCTTTTTATTGGATTCCAAAGGATTACAGAAATGGAAATACAGTAGATTACAAAGTGCAGAAACAGAAACCTAAACTAATGGGTCCCGAGTCCTCTTCTTTGACCGGGGCGCTTGGGCCGTTGTCGGGTTGTCATTCCTTTGCCAAGTGAAAGGAGTGAGCAAATTCCTTTGGTCATCTTGATTCTCTACAGCATGCTGCTCCAAAATTTCAATCAGAGTATCTTTCTCTTTTATTAGTTGTTGTATTTGGATACACTCTACGTTGAGGGTGCGGTACTTGTTCTTCCAAGATCTTCTTTCCTTTTGAACTTTGTTGAGAGTAACCTGAAGCCTTTCAGTTTCCGTCATGAAGTACATGACAATTTCCCTCGTCCTTTCTTATGAACCTGTTTCCAAGCTTGCACTATTTCCATCTTCAGTGCTCTGTCGTTTTCTCCTTCCTTGAAGAAAAGACCTTCCAGATGAACACCCAGTGGGATGTGTCTCATCGGGTATCCAAATTGACGAAGAACTAATATCGGATGATAGTTGATTCCTCCTTTAGTTCCTATGAGGGGTACGCTGGGGAAGTTTCCACAACGGTCAATGATTCTGATTCCCTCATAAACCCTATTACACCAATCTATATCAGAGTTGGTGAGAGACATGATCTTCTGCGACCAACGTAAGACACTCTTGCAATCCCAAAAAGCGGCAGACTTGGGCAAGTGTGAGATAAACCATTTATAGAGCAAAGGTACACAGCATGTGATCTCCCCTCTGCTGTACAAATTTCCTAAGTGTACAGAATGATACGCATCTGCGAGCAAAGTCGGCACAGGGTTTCCAATGAGAAAAACCTTAATAGCGTTGATATCGACGAAGTTATTGATGTTGGGAAACAGAAATAACCCGTAGGTGAGCAAGACAAAGATGCTTTCAAAAGCAGTCCCGTTCCCTATACTAGCAAAGTACAGAGCCTTTTTCGTCAAGAACTGGGCTGGCAAACCTTGGGTGCCACCCTTAGTGGTCATGTGAGTCCTGACCTCAGACTCGTCCAAATGAATTGCTATTGCAATAGTCTGATTCTTTGGAATTTCTTCCAGTCCAGAAAATGGAGCTCGATCAGTGATATGTAAATCAGTCAGATGAGAATACTCCTCCAGCGTTGGTGCCAGCTGGTAATCCGGGAACGTGAAACAGTGATAAACCGGATCGTAGAACTGAATGAGCGCATCCATGATCCCCTCAATCACATGGACTCTTAACAGTGGTAGCAAACCACCGTGCTTGGCTCTAAAAGCCTCTGGGTTAACGATCATCCTCGCTAACTTTCTCAAATCCCCTAGTTTTGGAACCTTGAAGGTATACTGGTGAGTTCTCCTTCTACCGAAATCCATTAGCGTAATCTTTTTCTCTGATATTGGCAATCACAATCTTAGTTTAATTTGAAAAACAGAGAGACTAGAAGAGAAATTTTTTTTTTGTATGTTTTATTAAATGGATGCATGAATGCAGCACACAAAAACATAGAAAAAACATGGGGTCAAAGGGTCGTTGTCATGAAGTCAAGGCTCTACCCATCCCCAAAGGTTTATACTAGGGTGATTTTTGTACATGTACTCATTATCATCAGCTCCTCCCAGGAAGGCAGACAACAAGCGGATCGCCAGCGAGTTGTGTGCAATCTTAGAGTAAGTGCCATTCACCGAGAATAGATCACCAGCCTCAAATGAGGGTAGTATCGCGTAACAGCTATTTCCGATAGCTTCCGCACTACGAAAAAGGTTGGCTTTTCTTAAGTGTATACTCAATCTCACCACATGCGGCATCACACGCATTCCCAGTAGCAGAAAAATAAACACGTATAGCAATTAGGAAAGGCAGTATATATATTTGTCCTAATCATCCTAGACTTATAAAGCTATGATTCTTAAGTTCCTGACAGAAATGGGTTCCCCGGCGGAAGCCCCAATCCGTGGTTCCCTGCCTAAGAGATGGACCAGCATAGGTCAATCTTTCTCTTCGGTAGAGTTCCCATTTTCCGTAGAAAACGGGGATGATGCCCTAAGGCAGAAAAGGAGACTCCCCAGTAGAGTCGCCATTTGTGTAATTTTTCACACAAGAGAAGTAGAAAGAAAGAAAAAACGGCCCCACGGTGGGCGCCACTTTTCTGTAGCGAGCGATTTTGGACGCGGTTCTTAAGCGTTGGTCGCTCTCTGCGGTTTGAGCTTTAAACTACAGGTCGATTCATTTTTTATCCTATTGTGAGCTGAATAAGGAAGGGAAATAAATGTCTCCAATTAACCCTGCTTTGCATACTGAGTTTAAACAGCGGTCTGTTAGGTTACGGATGCTATCAATGTGGGGGGGCCATTGTACTGGTTATTCGTATTTCGCCAATACAGGTTCTTTCTTTCTAGGGCTTGGGCAAAAGGTTTCTGGCGGGGAACAAGGATTAGGATGTTAGGACTGGTGCTTTTGAAATACTGCTTTTGATTGATGGAGATTTGGGATTTGGGTTTTTTGTTAATTGCGCTCGCTAAGATCTTTTCTTTCGATCTTATGCCTACGTATTTCCGTTTACCGAAACAGGGAAATCAGAGCGTTCATATTTCCTCCTATTCTATGGGAGGAAATGGGTGTTTTGGTGTCTTGTTCAAAGCCCAAGACGTGAAGCGAAAGGTAGTTTGTATCTTGTTCAAAGCCCAATATGTGAAGCTGAAAGGTCTATTTGTGTCTTGTTCAAAGCCCAAGACGTGAAGCTGAAAGACCTCGGCTTTAGAGAGAATTTGTCATCTCTAAAGAGGGGAGAAGGAGAATTACTTTAACTGGGATACGCGGATCCGAGCAATGCCATAATTTCCGAAGAAAGGGTTTTAACCTGAAGGAGAAGACTTTAACTCAGTGTAGAGCAATGCCATCTTTCCTTAGGAATTTCTCATGCTAAAATAGGAACAGTGGCATGGATATAGATGATCCAGAGGCTTGCCGCTTTCAGCGATTAGATGAAGGGAAAGAAGTTGTTCATGTTTGTGTACTGTGAACGATGCACAGCTTTGATGCTAAAAGGTCGATTGGATCAACCAGTGGTTTTCTTATACAAAGCCTAAGAGGAGGCTAATTTGTGTCTCGTACAAAGCCCGAGAGAGAGGCTAAAAGTTTTTGACCCAGTGGGGCATATTGTTATACAAAGCCTAAGAGGAGGCTAGCAAAGAGTTGACTCAGTTGGAGAATCTTTTATACTCAGTAAGAGAGTGTTTTTGTATCTCGTACAAAGCCCGAGAGAGAGGCAAAAAGGTTGTTTTGACTCCACTGGGGAGAATTTTGGTATCTCGTACGAAGCCCGAGATGGAGGCTATTGTAACTGTTTTAGTTGAGTGACAGATCCAATATACTGATTTAAAAGAGAAAATCAGTTCTTATATGAGCAACACTGTACTCAAGGATTTGATTTGAGGATCAGGGATATTTCCTTCTCTTTGAGGAAATGGGAAATCCAAAGGGTATTGAGACTATCCGAGTCTGCGGGTTTCCTTCCTATTTAACGAAGGGTGCTTGAGAATGTCTTTGAGACTCAAGAAAGTTAGACTGTCCGTGTCTAGCGTTTCATCTTTTGTACTATGCTGTGAGAAACAGTAGTAGACTCTATGAAAGGACTGTTCTATGAGGATGACTAGGTTCTGTTCCTATACCTCTAGGAGGTCGTCGGGACAATTTGTACGAAGCCCAAGAGGAGGCTGGAAACTTTTAAGAAGCTGACGGGTCCTTGTACGAAACCCAAGAGGAGGCTATCATTCCCGGAGGAAGAGATCATTATACGAAGCCTAAGAGGAGGCTGTGAATACTTCTAAGAAGCCGTAGTGTCCTTGAATAATGCCCAAGAGGAGGCCGATGCTTTTAAGAAGCCCGTGGGTCTTATCATCTCCTTTCCATTAGGAGAGATAACTCTTTTAAAGATAAAAACCACTGGTAAACGTGCGAGGTTTACTATCCAGCGACTTTTAGCTTTTAAAGAGGGTTCCTTAGTTAAGGTCCAAGATTATGACCGTAGTGGGTACCCAAACCCCGAGACATTCAAGGCAAGCTATCCACAAGGAATAGATCAAGTCAGGAAAGTTCGAGAATTGGGAAGAAACTCAAAGATGCCATTCACGGAGAATACATTCATCTTGGGGAGTAGAACTTCTTGACGATTCCTAAGGCGGACAGCCAAAGAGAAGACTGTATTTGGTGCTCCTATTGGGGATCTAGGCGTCTATTTCTACGAATAAGGGAAACGGCGTCACCTAGTTCTAAACGTAGTTGCCGGGGAAACTCGAAATATCTATACTATTATTACACAGTAGATATGAGTTTATGAAAGGAGACTTACAGTGAGCAGCCCCACAATACAGTTTATAATATGAAAGCAGTAAATGAAAGCGATAACCACTTACTTGGTTGTAGTGCTTCCATGCTGTTTGGTTAGTTGTTCAACAAAGAAAGATTGAAAACAACAGTATATTCAAAATCAAAGGATAAAGTGCTTTGAAAAAGAAAGATTTGGGGCTTACAGCTCAAGGAGAGGCCCAAGGTTTTATCAGTGAGCGCACTGTTTGACTTTGTACAGCGGGACTTATACAAGTGACTGGGGCCCAAAATGGTTTTCTGTACAAAGGGATGGGTCTTACACTCTCTCATGAGGCCCAAAAAAGGTTTAAAGAAAAGAGTGGGGCTTATAACACGAGGGTAGGCCCAAATGATTTTTATTTTTAAACGGGCGACGATCGCGCCATTTACTTGTACAGAGGGACTTATACAATGAGTGAGGCCCAAAAAGTTTTTGTACAAGGGGGGATGAGTCTTACACTCTCTCAAGAGGCCCAAAGAGTTTTGAAGAAAAATAAATGGGTCTTACTACTCGAGGGTAGGCCCAGATGATTTTTGAAAAGGCGACGATCGCGCCGTTTGTTTTTTGACGGTATCGGGACTTATACAATAAGTGAGGCCCAAAGATGATTTGGTCAAAAAAGGATTGGGTCTTACACTCTAATAGAGGCCCAAAGTGTTTTGAAAATGATTTATGAGGGTTGAATTAATCCAAAACCCTAATTTGTTTTCAAAATGTATTTAATTGAATAAAAATTCAATTAAAATGATCAAAAATTGTTTAACACATGGAAAACAAATTGTGATCTTGGATTAATGCTTCAAAAATTAAGTATTGACCTACAAAATAATTAGAAAGCATTAAAAGTTGCAAAATCAATGTAGAAAAAATATTTAAAATGCCAAAAACAATCAAAATATTAATTCTTTACAAAAATATCAATTATATGAAATAAATAATATTTTTGGGATTTTTTAATAAAATAAAATATTTTAACATTTTTGTGAATTATTAAAAAAAGAATCAACTCAAAATCATTAAAACTCAGAGAGAAATTAATTTTTGAATCAATTAAACAAAATCACAAAATTCAAATATTCAAATTTATGAAAATGGCGCCAAGAACAACACCAAGAACACGCGCGTTTTTCAGTTTGCCCAGATTTGCATTTTCTATCCAATCTCCATGAATACGTAACCATATCATGCAATCCACATATCATTATGCTCGTCTCAACCTCACGATCATGTCTATGTACTTTAATTTCATTTAAATTAAACATACAACAAGAAATCACGAAGAAACCTCAAGAACCCTAATTTCTGCATGAAGGCTAGGATTTTTGATGCACGATTCAAACAATGCAATTAATTAAGGGAAAACATTCCATGCATGATTATGAACATATGGCCAAATTATTGTGCGAGGAAATATGCATAGATTGAGAGATGACCAAGTATGTGCTTACCTCCAAGTCGTGACAGCAAGAGCAGATGTGATTTTGAGTTGGAGGTGTTACAGACAAGTTGTGATGATCTGAACAGCTTCCCTACACCCTATGGATTGTGTTTGGATGGTTGGACTTGATTGAAATTGGCTGGATCATTTTGTGGCATCTCAACTGCACCTTGTTTGAAATTTTGAGCAACCAGCTGGTGATTTCATGAAATTGATGTTTCAGAAGTTATGTGAGTGTTTGATCAGCTCATATGTGATGTATGTGAGGTGTGTGAGTGATTGGTTTGTGCAGAATTGCTCTCAAACTCAAAAACCAATATTCACTCACACATGATCATCATCATGCTACCCGTGAGGAAATAACAGGACAACCATCCTACCATAACAAACTCTTGGATTAAGAATAAAGTCCCATTGATCCCCCTCTTCCTGCAACCATCTACACACCATACGAACTCCTCTTGAATTCTCATGTATAGACCTTTAGCTGCTTGAGGCACAAACCAATTGAATCAGAATGCTTCACATTCCTCAAAGAGATGCACAGGGCCCCTTAGTTTGTTATAACGATGTCAGATATCGTATGCATGCTCCAGAACTTCACAGCTGCCAAACTGATCCACTACTAGCATGACTTGCAGCCAGGGGCAGTATCCCCTTCGCAAGATTTTCCACTAACCTTACCAAAGCCAGCAACTGAGATAAACACCCTATAATCCAAGACAGTCATTCCTTATTATTCTCCCTTATGATAACCTAGAATACTTCTGATTTTCTGGTGAATATCCACTTCTGAATGCATCAGAAACTAGACCTTCATGCAATTAACATATGATCCACTTCAGTCTTCTCCACACCATCCTCCCAAGGCAGTTCTTCTACTTCATCATTCTCCCGTATGACAAGATAGATACTCCTTAGACATGATGTAGCCAACAAGTTCCTATACCAGAACTTAAGAATCCTCCACCAAGGATAACCAGCCCAAAAATGTTCTAACATCAGTTAGGACATCCTTCACACATCATAGACACCACACACCATGGTTTTTGATATGTTCCACCACTGGACTTATTATCAGCATAGTAATACAAACTGAACATCTTCACACAACACTGCGCCACCAGCTTGAATAAAGAGAACTTCAGAAACCCAGAGAGAAATAAACTCTCATCCACCAAAAGAAGGTATACTTCTATCCTCAACCCAGAACTTCTGCCACAAGCTCCAAGACCACCAGAACCTTCTTACGTTTTCAATTAACTACTCTTTTGCACAAGAGCAATTAGTTTCAAGCATCCTGCTTGAATGCACACTGTGAAACCAACCAAATGCCACCTTGTGATTGATCTCACTCTTCTTCAGAACTCCCACAAGATACACTGATCCCCCAATGAAAATAGATCTTCAAGTCACATGAACTATTTGCACCATAGCAAGACATCTTGGATTCACCAAACCTCTTAGACATGTAACATCTTCCCATCCACAGCTCCCACAAACTACATGAGATAGACCTTTTTGAAGCATCCATAACTTCCATTCTCCTGTAGATCACCTTATCTTAAGCTGATGTGCCACATCAACAGCTGAGACTCTGATGTTAAGCTAGATGTCAGAACATTCTGATATGAAATCCAACTACTGAATTTAGCTCCTCCTTCTGCCACTTAGAAGAACCTCCTCCCTTTGCAAAACAAGAGTTCCATGCTCTCATAGACTTGATTCAACAACCAAGTTTGAGTAGACAACCTCATCCAGCTTTAAAATTCCAAAGACTTCACACCTGCCACGTCTGAATCTTCAGAAGATAAGTAGTCCAAGACTACACCATAGCCATACCAAAGAATGTCACTTTCCTTAGTAGAGCAGGCTGATGAAAGTCAGAGATAACTGCCACTTAACTTTGACTTCCAAGAAGAGCAAGATCCCATGCTCCCAAGTACCTAGATCAGAAATAAACTGATCCAAGCAGTAACCATCAAGATTATGATGTCTTCATCTTTATCTTCAACAACATCAAGGTCCATACCAGTTTCTTGCCAGGAAAATCTCCGGAGAAAACATGCTTCTGTCACACCCGACTGAACCCCATTCTTAGGCCAACACCTAAAACTAAAACAGATGCTAAAGCGTATGCAGTAGCCCTCTCATGATTCTGCACAAACTCTGATGATGAGATGTTCCAACATCTTGTTGAACATCAGCAATCTTGACATTCAAGGATAATCAATTAAATACTTGTGGATTCCACAAATAGAAATTGATCTTAAATCCTTGTCCAATAACCCTTCTTCACTGTTGTAGCTAAGCTCCACCAGATCACTTCATGAACACTTATCAAGTATTCAATCTTTTTCAAGTATCTTCTTTGACAAACAGTGTTGAGATACCAAGGCTGCAACCTTTGACTCAAGTAACTAAGATTTTCTCTAAACAAATCTTATTTCCCTCAATGATTCTTCAATCAGATTGGATCCACCCTTAGGGTTAAGAGAGATGAGTCCTTCCTTGCTGTTTATGGATGGTGAAAATAAATCACCTCCACTTTCTTCAGATTGTGTTTCAAAGAAACACCTTCTAGTCAGAAGAATAACTAGAAGACTCCAGATTCATGACTGAGACGCCTTTATGAGTGAACTTGAGATAATTCTCAAGTATCTTTGACAACCTAGCCAATCAATAATTTATCAAACTCCCAGAGCAAGAACTTGATAAACTTAAACTCAACTCCTCTCATTTTCAACTGACTTCAACTGCACCAAGAAACCAAGCTTCCAAGTACCAAGTCATAATACCAGATATCTACCAATAACTCCATTCATTCCATCGCTCCCGACTTTGGAATAAAATAATGAAAATATCTTCACATATAGAGGTCGACGATTGAGATCTTCCACCAACTGTCTTCAGTAACAACTCCAGAATCCCATAATTCTAGAGCTCTTCAATCAGAAACCCATGCAGCGGAACCACCAAGGAACAGATCCTGCTTGCCCTAATATGATGTCAGAACATCTTATAAGACACTCCAACAAGAGAACTAGCCACTTCTCCTGTAGTTGTTGTAGAATCTCCTCAGCAACATGAACAACCTCCGTGTTGTTACCTTTTATCCATCTCATCCATTAATACCCTTGAATATGTCTGAGTTGATTGATCTGATCTTTAAAAAAACTCCTCCTTGTTTAAACGCCAGAAAGTATCTCCTAAAGATCTCATCCAAAACCAGACAGGATGCCCGCTCTGATACCAATTAAAATTCTGGCATATACAGACAGCAGATTTCCTAACACGTGTCAAGACATTGTACTACATAATCATTTAAACTCAGAGGCACAAATGCAGACTAATACCATGAATATCAAAACTGCACAATCACAGATGTCACAACATCTGATCCAACATGTCAATCAAGACTGAACTGAAAATAGCAGAATGATAAACAACACAGAATATGATGACCCAGTTCGGTGCAACTCACTTACATCTGGGGGATACCAATCCAGGAAGAAGTAATCACTATCAGTAGTATAGTTTTATGTAAATAACCTCAGGTTTACAGAAAGCACCCACTCTAACCTATCACTACCCAATGAAGACTTTATCATTAGAAGTCACATCTAAATGATAAGAGAACCCCCTCTCACTTCCTAAATCACAACCCGTGATTATGTAACAATTACTACACCATAACTGTATCTACCCTATTGAAAGACACACCTTCCAATACAAAATTCAGTCAAGCATCCTTGACTAACAAGTTAACTTGGATTTGCTTCAAAGCTTTATCCAAGAACTCTCACGATTCATTGCCTACGGGCTTCTGAATCTATACAAGTTCCTATGTCTACCACACTGCATCAAATCGATACAGAGGGAGACTTACAAGAGAAACCTACGACTCTCAAACCTAAACCCTACTTTACAAAATAGGATTCCTAAGTCTATGTCGTCCTCTCTCCCTTTTCTGTCTAGGTCTTGGTCATCTTTTATAGTCTTCTGCTGAGTTGGGCTTCATATCTTTGATCCTTGATCCACTGCCAATTGCCTTGAATCTTGGAACAGATTTAAAACCAAAACCTGTTGTAACAGTCATGATGTCAAATCTTCATGTTGTGACATTTTACTCGACATCTTTAGTTTGGGGCTGAAAATCTTCATGTTGAAACATCTTTCACAACATTATGTTTTACCCAAAATTTAGTCAAACACTCAGAGTTTTCATGGAGGATCAAGAATGTTTACTTTATCAACATATATTCATCGTGTTGCTTGTCTGAAAAGAGGTGGATGTGGGTTAAGCTATTAGAGTTGAAATCCAAACTTCCTCTGGGGGGCTGGGTTATTGGGGGCGAGTTCAACGCAACGAAGAACAGGGAGGAAAGGTTGTGGAGAGGGGTGGTGAACAATGGTACTTGTATTAGTCGTCTTGATAGATTTTGCTAATACTTGGAATACCGTTGAACAATCTGTTTGGGATCGAGACATCTCCGATCATAGACCGATATGGTTTAAGGGGAGGAATATCAATTGGGGTCCAAAGCCATTTAAGATATTTGATTGTTGGTATGACAATCCAGATTTTATGCCTTTTGTGGAACGAGAATGGACAACTTTTACAGTCAATGGAATTGCAGGCCATATTCATAATAGGAAGCTTTAAATGCTTAGGGATAGACTTCGTTGGTGGAACACCAATGTGTTCGGTTGGATTGACTTACAGATTGATGGTGATATTGATAATATTAATGAGGTAGAGAATGCTATGGCAACTGATATTAATGGAGTCTCATTGGAGGATCTTGCTAAAAGGGGTAGAGCACAGAAGAAGATGTGGGAAAACATGCACTTGAAATAGAGTATTTTTCATCAAAAATCAAGAGTCAAGGGGATAAAAAAGGGTGATCAAAATTCCAAGTATTTCCATTATATGTTCAAACAGAGACTGAGGAGGAATGTTATTACCTTTGTTAGGATGGGCTCATAGGTGGTGGAGGAGGTTAATATTGTCAAAAAGACTATCAAGAACCTCAACTACAAAACACGTAAACAACGACGCCATGCTCACAACGGTTCATCCCTACACCATTGTGACATATCTAAACTAAGGCGCAGTTGTATTTTATTTGTTTATTTAATAAAAATTATCTGTATATAACAACGGTTTATAAACCAACCGTGGTGATTATCTGTATATAACAATGGTTGATAAACCAACCGTGGTGATACCATCAAGCTTTCATGTGTTCGAACCTCAGCGTCATCATATATATTATTCCTTTTATGTTAAGGCGCGCCTTTTATTTTTTATTTACTTTTAAATAACAATATTAAAAGTTATGACTATGGTTGTTTATTTACACCGTTGTGATATATTTTGTATTTTTTTTAATTTTTAATTCTAAATATAACTTTGGCGCTTTAATATGAAATTTCATTATGAAAGTTGTTGGTTCTTGTATTGGCTAGAATTTTGGTAAAACAAAGTTGAACAATGTTGATGTCATATGTCTGATGTCTTAACATTGGTTCCTAACATTAGTTGTTGCAGGGTTGAAGTTTTATATGCTGATGTTAAGCTTGATGTCTTGACATCAGTTATTAGAACATCAGAACATCAGGTTGTGATGTTTTAGGGCTACGCGTGTTAGTTTATTTTGCTGATGATCTGTTAGAGAGATTCTGTGCGAAAATCTTGGAGAAGATATTTTCAGTTGCAATCAGATTTGGAGCAGATCCTGTTGCTGTGTTTAGGGTTGATTGATATGATTAGATTTAAAAAGATTTGAAGATCAAATCTGTTTTGAAAACAAATCAAATCAGATATTTGGAAGAGGTCAAAGCCCAAGTCAGAATTCTATTTAAAGCAGCCTCAACCCTTGTTGAAGAACATCGAAGACAAAGAGCTAAAGACCGAGTGCCATTTTGTGTTTTCGTGTGTGTTTTGTAAACCTTTCATGGTTGAATAGGTGTTACTATTTTGGGTTGTAAGTGTGTTCACTCTAGAGCTTTTAAGCAAGAGTGTGTTGTTCTTGATCAAAGTTGTTAAGCAAGATCAAGGTGGGTTTTAAAGTGTAATCTTTGAATTGTATCACTGAGGTGATTTAGGGAGTGAGTGGTTTCTCATATCTAAGTGGTCTCTTAGGTAGAAGTTCATTGGGTAGTGATTAAGTTTAGTAGATGTCAACTGGGATTGTTGAGTCTGTAAGTTAATACTACTAATAGTGAAATTCCTCCCTGGCTTGGTAACCCCCAGACGTAGGTAGTTAGACCGAACTGGGTGAACAATTCATTGTGTTGATTTACTGTTGTTATTGCCTTGTTCATATAGCAGATTGTGTTGTTGTGACATCACACTTAACATCACACATCTGATACCAGAATTTCAATTGGTATCAGAGCAGGCATCCTGCTCTGCATCTGGGTGAGATCTAGGGCTGATACTTTCTGGTGCAATGGACAAAGAGAGTGGTGGATTTGTGAATAGACCCCCTATTCTAGATGGCTCTAATTATGACTATTGGAAACCATAGATGGTTACCTTCTTGAAGTCATTAGACAGCAGGGCTTCGAAGGCTGTCTTAAAAGAATGGAAAGCACCTGTTATTGTTGAAAATGATGGTACAACAAAGCTGAAACCTGAGGAAGATTGGACCAAGGAAGAGGATGAGCTTGCACTTGGAAATTCAAAAGCCTTGAATGCCATCTTTAATGGTATTGACAAGAACATCTTTAGGCTGGTCAACACTTGTGAAGTAGCTAAGGAAGCTTGGGATGTCTTGAAAACTACTCATGAAGGAACTTCCAAGGTCAAGATGTCAAGACTTCAACTGTTGACTACTAAGTTTGAAAATCTGAAGATGAAGGAGGATGAAACCATTCATGATTTTCACATGAATATTCTTGAGCTGTCCAATGTTTCTAGTGCTTTAGGAGAAAGAATGACTGAAGAGAAGCTGGTAAGGAAGATTCTCAGATCCTTTCCCAAGAGATATAAAATGAAGGTGACTGCTATTGAAGAAGCTCAAGACATCAGCAAGATAAGAGTTGATGAGTTGATTGGTTTTCTTCAAACTTTTGAGTTGGGGTTAAATGAGGAGCCTGAACAGAAGACTAAAAGCATAGCTTTGGCGTCTAATACTGAAGATGGTAAGAAGGAGTGTAATTTTGAAACTCAGGAGGAACTGTCAAATGCTGTTGTGATGCTTGGGAGACAGTTTAATAAGGTGCTAAAGAGAATGGACAGAAACTATAGAACTAATGTTAAGAACATCACATCTGACAATAACAGGTCTAGTAATCAAGATGAAGAAAAGTCCAATCATGACAAAGGAGTTTAATGCTATGAGTGTGAAGGTTATGGTCAAAAAGCAGAAAAAGGGGTTATCTGTTTCCTGGTCTGATACAGATAGTGAAAGTGAAGAAGAGAATGCCAAGCATGTTAAGGCATTGACTGGAATATGTGCCTCTGATGGAGAATCTAGTGATGGTGAATTGACCTTTGAAGAGCTGGCATCTTCTTATCAAGAGATGTGTCTGAAAAGTGAAGAGGTCTGTCAAGAAGGGGAGAAGCAGAAGAAAATTATAATACAGCTTAAGATTGATAAAGCTGAACTTGAGAATGAAGTCTTGTTGTTAAAATCCCAGCTTTATCAAATGTCAAAATCCATCAGAATGTTAAATAGTGGAACTGACACTCTGGATAAAATACTTGAAGCTGGAAAAGGGGCAACTGACAAGACTGGTCTAGGATATGAGGGTGAGAAGAAGATATCTGCAGAGGCTAGTTCATCTGGGGTTAAAAAGAACATTCCTCATCATCAGAAAAAATGACATGTTTCTGAAATTAAGAAGGTTGTTCCTCACCTTGGGCCACAAAATAATGGAAAGGGTTATGGTCCTGTACCTAAGAAGTTTGTGCCACAACCTCAAGGAAAGCCTCAGGTTTCTGGAGCTAGGCAGTATATGCCTCCTCAATACCATAGGAGTATGCAGGCTTCTAGTTTCAAACATAACATGTTCCATCAGATGTCTCAACATCAAGGGAAAATGTATGGTTTTGGACCTAATAATGTTGTACCTCATTGTTATGGCAGAAGAAAGCCTCATCATCATGGTAGAAGACAGCCTAATCATTAAAAAGACAGACTCATCACTACAGAAGACAACCAAATTATGGGAGAAGACAGCATCAATATTTTGACAGATGGCAGCCTCAGCAGTATGACAGAAATCATCATCAAGGTGGCAGACATTTCAATCACTTTAGATAAGAGATTCAAAGAGTGAGATGTTACTATTGTGGAAGATTTGGCCATATACAATCCTCTTGCTTTAAACTGCATGGGTATCACAAATCTGTTCCTCAACCTAGACAGAAGCAGAACAGGCCTCAGGCTGTTAAACAATGGGTTCCTCAAGCTGCTGTCACATGTCTATTAGCTCACTCATCTGTTAGAACCCCAGCTGTGAATGGTTGGTATTTTGACAGTGGTTGCTCAAAGCATATGACAGGCTTCAAGAATCATTTGGTGGATATCAGGACTTACTCCACAAATGATGTGACTTTTGGTAATGGAGAAAAAGGGGAAGTTAAAGGAATTGGAAAATTGAATTATGAGGCTGGACCTAATCTTGAAAATGTACTCCTTGTCAAAGGATTGACTGCTAATTTGATTAGCATCAGTCAGTTATGTGATGAAGGATTCAAGGTTAGCTACACTAAAGATTAATGTTTAGTGACTAATGAGAAGAGTGAAGTCGTTATGAGGGGATTTAGATCCATAGATAACTGTTATTTATGGGTTCCTCAAGAGTCCAGCTCATCATGTAATGTCAAGGATGATGTTATGACATCCTGCTGTGACATCAGAAGGATCACCAAACAACCTAGTGTTATGCATCTATTCAGAGGAAATCTTGAGGAAACTAAGGTCATAGAGGTTGATCATTCAGATATGAAGTGTAATGACATTTTCCCTAAAGATACGTGTGCTGAAATTTGTGAAGTCTTAAGTAGAAATTTGGGCATGTGGAAAAGTCATCTGATGTTAGTGACTTATGGAAAGCATTTATTAAATTTCAAAAATTTGAAATGTCACTTATTCTGGTGGAGGAATTTCATTTATTGGTGGTTAAGTGCTCAACAAAAGTTGTTCCCCTACCCTAAGAAATCTTCTCCTCACTTTGCCTCCACACGCTACCTTCATTCACATTGTCCGTCCATCTCCTCCTCCAACAACAGAAGTCTCAACCCATCTCTGGTCATCAGTTGCTACACAGGAACGGTGTCTCAACAAGTGTCATCTCCCTCCAAGAAGTCTGCTTCAAAGAGCTCTTCGCATGCAACATCTAGGGTTTCGACGAAAGAAGTTTCAATGGATGAAGCCTTGGACATAGCGCCTCTCTCTATGATTCCAGTTTTAGAAAAGAAAAAACCTAAGAAGTATCAACCTAAGAGGCCTTCAAATGGTAACACTTCTGATTAATCTGCGGGTAAGAAATTTGATGATAGCAAAAGTAGAGCGTTTGTTACTAGTGTTTTGTTTGGAGACAAACCTACTCCTAAGACTACCAGCCCTCTTCCTCAAGCTGTTGAAGAAAGGGTAGATGTGCACAAAAGTGTTGATCAGATTGTCGCAAAAATCTTTGAGAAAGGGATTTCTGTGAAGGGAATATCTAGACCTCTGAGTCAAATACCTGTTGATCAATCTATTAGAGAAAAGGGTGACATGCAAACTTCTGAAACTAATCTTCACAGATTGGCTGTGTCTGTCATTGAAGATGCAGAGATTGAAGCTGAAGCTGAAGTTGAAGATATTAATACTCATGTTGAAGATGAGGTTGATGTTGAACCTGATGTCAGAACATCACCTGCTAGGAATGTTGTTTCTAGTCCCAGAGGAATAAAGACTGCTGATGTGGTGGATGTGGTTGACCTATCAGATAATGAAGTTATTGGCAAAGTTGTCCCTGGTACTGCCAAAAGAATAAGGTCTAGAAAAGGGAAGTCTGTAGATTCTTCACCTAAGGAGAGACCTGAGAACAAAAAGAAGAAGTCAACTGCGGTTGGTCCTACTAAGACTTGGAGTAAGGTTGCTGTGACTTCCAAAAAGAGGAAGCTGAGGGAAGAATCAGAATATGAGTTTGATGTTGATGATGATGTTCAAGACATCACTCCAGTCAGAAGGTCAATTTTGAAGAGGATTTCTAACAAGGTTCCTGAAGTTTCTGTTGACAACATATCCTTTCACTATGCAAGCAGTGCTCACATGTGGAAGTTTGTGTGTCAAAGGAGATTAGCTCTGGAAAGAGAGCTTGGCAAAGATGCTTTGGAGTTCAAAGATATCATGGAGCTAATTCATGCTGCTGGCCTGATGAAGACTGTGACAAACCTCTCTAAGTGCTAGGATGGACTTGTTAAGGAGTTTATTGTTAACTTACCTGTGAACATTTCTAATAAACGAAGTGTGGACTTTATGAAAGTTTTTGTTAGAGGTAGGTGTATTAATTTCTCTTCTAGTACCATCAATAAGTATTTGGGAAGAAATGATCAAGAAGAAGGTGAACTGGAAGTGACTGATAATGAAGTATGCAAAGAGATCACAGCTAATCAAGTGAAGGTTTGGCCATTAAAGGGCAAGTTAACAGCTAGCAAACTCAGTGTCAAGTATGCTATTTTGCATAGAATTGGAGCTGCTAATTAGGTGCCAACTAATCACAAAACCACAATAGCTGTGGGATTAGGAAGGTTTATTTATGCTGTTGGGAAAAAGGTCAAGTTCAATTATGGAAATTACATATTTGATCAAGTTGTGAATCATGCTGCAACTAATGCTATCAAGCTGCCTATAGCATTTCCTTCCATTGTCTGTGGTATGATCATGGATCAACATCCTGGAATATTGACAAGTTCAGACCTTGCTTGCAAGAGAGAGTCTGCATTGTCTTTGCATCCCAAGTTGTTTGTTGGGAAACATGTCCCAGACATTGTCTCAACATCAAGTTCTGGTGTCAAGAAGGCATGTACCAAAGAAGATTTGATTGAAGAATTGAAGGCTGCTTGCAAGGATCTAGATGAAGTAATTAGCACCAGCACTGCAAGGAAGATGAAAATTGAGCAGATGATCAAATCCCTGTAACAGGGTGAAGATGATGAGGGTGCAATGACAATTCTGAAGGTGGTTCTAGCACTGAAGATGAGGATGCTGCATATGGCTCTGATGCAGATGACACTGATGAAGATTGAATTGCTGCTTTTGCTGTTTCTTGCTTTTGGTAGTTTGTAGTTTTTTTTTTGTTTCTGCACATTGTGTGTATGTTGTGTATCTTGGGAAGCTTGTTGTTTGACCATGTCATAGTAAATATCAATTTGTGGCTAAAAAGGGGGAGAGTTAGCCTAGGTGTGTAGTTAGCCTAGGTGTGTAGGTGTGTGACCTTGTCTGCTGTGGAAGTTAGCCTAGGTGTGTAGGTGTGTGACCTTGTCTACTGTGGTTCAGAGGATTGAGGGGGAGTGTGCTTGTTTGAACAGCTGGTATGCTGGTTCTAGGCTTGAGAGGGAGTGTGCTTGTTTGAACAATTGATATGATGGTTCTTGTTTTGAGGGGGAGTTTAGCTTTGAGCAGATTTTGGATGAGATTGCTGCTGGTTGTGTTTTGGAATGTTAGGAGTATGAAGTTTTTCCGCTGCAGGTATCTCTGATGTTGGCAGAGAGTGTTTTAGCCAAAATTAGCCAAAGGGGGAGATTGTTGGTTCTTGTATTGGCTAGAATTTTGGTAAAACAAAGTTGAACAATGTTGATGTCATATGTCTGATGTCTTAACATTGGTTCCTAACATTAGTTATTGCAGGGTTGAAGTTTTATATGCTGATGTTAAACTTGATGTCTTGATATCAGTTATCAGAACATCAGAACATTAGGTTGTGATGTTTTAGGGCTGTGCGTGTTAGTTTGTTTTGCTGATGATCTGTTAGAGAGATTGTGTGCGAAAATCTTGGAGAAGATATTTTCAGTTGCAATTAGATTTGGAGCAGATCCTGTTGCTGCGTTTAGGGCTGATTGATATGATTAGATTTAAAAAGATTTGAAGATCAAATCTGTTTTGAAAATAAATCAAATCAGATATTTGGAAGAGGTCCAAGCCCAAGTCAGAATTCTATTTAAAGCAGCCTCAACCCTTGTTGAAGAACATCGAAGACAAAGAGCTAAAGACCGAGTTTCATTTTGTGTTTTCGTGTGTGTTTTGTAAACCTTTCATGGTTGAATAGGTGTTACTATTTTGGGTTGTAAGTGTGTTCACTCTAGAGCTTTTAAGCAAGAGTGTGTTGTTCTTGATCAAAGCTGTTAAGCAGGATCAAGGTGGGTTTTAAAGTGTAATCTTTGAATTGTATCACTGAGGTGATTTAGGGAGTGAGTGGTTTCTCATATCTAAGTGGTCTCTTAGGTAGAAGTTCATTGGGTAGTGATTAAGTTTAGTAGATGTCAACTGGGATTGTTGAGTCTGTAAATTAATACTACTAATAGTAAAATTCCTCCCTGGCTTGGTAGCTCCCAGGAGTAGGTAGTTAGACCGAACTGGGTGAACAATTATTGTGTTGATTTACTATTGTTATTGCCTTGTTCATATAGCAGATTGTGTTTTTGTGACATCACACTTAACATCACACATCTGATACCAGAATTTCAAAAGTAATATATCATAATGGTTTTGTGGTGTTGACCGTTATATTAGCCTTTCAATATACTCTTAGCTAGCTAGTTTCATTGTCTCTTCAGTATCTCTTTTTCCATTGAAAATAGAAACTAGACGAAACAATACACGATTTCAACCCTAAACCCTAACGTTCAATACTGTGAAACAATACACGATTTCAACCAAAGGTTGCATCATCAATATCTATTCTTCACCATGTTGTTGTCATTTTCCTCATCATCGTCACGATCGTTACGAAAGGAAGATTACGCACCTACCAACACCATCGTCATCATCGTCACTGTCGAGAAGGAAGATAACAACAACCCCGTCGTTGTCGTAAGGAAGGAAGACAACAACAACACCAACACCAACATCGTTTACTTAGTCGTCACGTTTAGGGTACGTAAAATATTTTCCCCATGCATCTACAGTAAACCCATTTTCCATTGTTATTCATGTTGTTGTTGTTTATGTCCTTGTTGTTCATGTTCTTGTTGTTCATGTTGTTATTGTTCATGTTGTTGTTGTTGTTGTTTGTGTTCTTGTTGTTCATGTTGTTGTTGTTGTTGTTGTTGTTGTTGTTGTTGTTGTTGTTTTTGAACATAGATGTTGACCGTGTCGAGTTCTACATCAGGAAGCAGCGAAGATGCTCAAACGATTGAGTGTTCTGCGAATACAACTCAAATGATTGATACTCAATCGAAAAGATCACAAAGAGGTGTCACAATGATGCCCCAATTCACATCAGTCCGCAACACATCAGGTGTAACAATTTTGATTGAGTTTGATTCGCACTACAGATTAGTGGATTGTCCATATTACGCTACTTTTAGGAGTTATGTTGCGTTCCTTGCACGTAGCAAAGTCAGTATACTGATTGATGATTGGAGAGAAGTGAATGTTAATGCCAAAGACAACATATGGACAGACGTTAAGGTATTTCATACTATAATTTTCATATATTTGATATCACTACCTATAGTTTCTAATTCATACTTATATATTGATTTAATGTAGTTGAATTTTGATTTTACCGATGACTCAAAATTGAAAAAAAAGTGGATAACTTATGCCGGTGTTCGTTGGAGGTGATTTAAGTCATGGCTCACGGCTGACTACATTACGAAGCCTAAGAGCGGTCTTCAACCTCCATGGATTCGGTATAGTTTTTTTATCGAAGAAGGTGTGGCACAAGTTTGCGAAGAAACACCGTTCTGAGGAATTCAAGGTTGGTACTAGTCTTATGCAACCTATAATGTTATGCTAATGAGTTATAGATACTAATCATACACATTTTTCACTATGTTAATAACAGGATAAAAGCGAAGTAGAAATTCAGAACAAGGCGAAAAACATGTACCCCCATAGATTGTCTCGTGGGGGTTACAGGAAACTTGAGAAGAGGATCATGCAGGAAAAACAACAAGAAGGAGGAGATGGTGACATCCCATCTCCACCTTCAAGCCATGAGAAATGGAAGAGGGATCGATTAAGACCTAATGGAGAGTACACCTCTGAGGCTTCAAGAGTAGTTACTGAAAAAATTGTAAGTATATGTTTTGTTTAAATGCGTTTGCTTATGTAAGTTGCTCATGAGTTGTTATTTAAATGTGTTTGCTTATGTAAGTTGCTCATGTTGTGTAGGATATTTTGGTTGTGGCGGCCCGTGAAGGCACATTTGTTCCAGAAGCACGACATGACGTATTAGTTGAAGCTATCAGAACAAATGAGCATGGAGGTCATGTCCGTGGTGTTGGAGATTGTGTCGGCTTGAGGTCATACTTTGGATCTCAAAGAAGAAGCACCGAAACCGCTGAATTTCTTGCTCAACGACAAAAGATTAAGAATGTTGAGAAGCAATTGGCAGAGCAAAGGAGGCTGTTTGAAGAGGAGAGGGAAAAAAGGGAGAAAGAAGTGGAAAAGTTACAAGAGTTGTATTCGGTATGTGTCGTAAATCGCGCTTATTTTTGTATGATATATATTGTATGTTAAAATTGAATATATTGTGCTTATTTTTGTTTTATGTTCTAATTGAATGTTATGATGTAGAGATTAAGTGAAAACCTCGAACAACGAACTAATGAAGATCAACGTTACGTTGGTGATGATCAAACTCCAAGTAGAAGTGTCGTAAATCACGCTTCTACAAAAGGAAGTAATTGTACAACCCCTCCCCCTGTAGATAACCGCAATGGGATATTGGACCCTAGTCCAAATGAAATAACAAGTTTATACTTGTCCATTTCAACAACAGACCTTGCGCAAGCTCTCCCGCTAGAACATTGCCCGAAATTGGATTTAGTGTATTACACTCCTAAAGATGTGAGGGATTTTCTCGCAGGATTTAAGTGGCTTGACATAGTTATTTTGTAAGTTTGGTGCACGTAAGTATATAGTCGAATATACATGTCATTATAGAACATTATAATTTTTTGTATTTTCTCCCTTAATTTATTCATTTTCTTTGACCATTTAGGTACATTCACCGTGTTTGTATAGAATTGAATAAATCAAGTACCTATGGAATCTTGGAGCCAAGTTTTATTTCTTGGGTGTATAATGATAAAAATATTAAAGAAAAGTACTTGAAAAGCCGGCTAAATGACGGAGGAAAAGAATGTTACTTTGCACCATTCCTCTGTGGGTTAGTATTGTTGTAATTTGTTTCTATATTCTATATTTAGTTTTATTTTAGTAACAACTATATATATATATATATATATATATATATATATATATATATATATATATATATATTCTCGTGTTCATTCAGTGGTCATTGACAATTGATCATAATATCGTTTAGGACAAATACGGTGACATTACTGAGTTCCTTGCACGATCCACTCCACAAACCAATGAAAGATCTTGTATTAACTTAAGTGTATTTGTTTAATATCATTTTCTTTGGCATTAATTGTAATTAGTTTATCATGTAATATGTTTAATTCAATTTTCAATGTGCAGTATTGTGGAGCAAGTTAATATAATAATGTTAGAAAAAAGCCCACATACCTTGCTCCTAAAGTAAGTGGCCCGATTACCTGTTTATTTCATTTACATTCATGCATGTGTGGTTGTATTCATATTTTTATATTCATGTAATTTGTAGACGAGGAAACAACGCAGGACTTACGAGTGTGGGTATTTTGTCTTGAAACACATGTTAAACATTGTCCTTGTCGGCACTGTTGATTCATGGGATACGGTATATATGCCATAAAATGTTTACATATATTAACATATAAGGTGACTATTGAATTATTATCATGCATGATCTTCAATTTTTTGCTCTTTCTTATGTTGATGTTTAACGACGAAACCCCATTCCCCGTTGAGGACTTTGTGGATCTTCGTAAACGTTGGGCGTATATCCACAATGCGCTTAAGGGTGCTCCTGTTGTTTGATATATCAGCAACATTTTTTGATGCACATATTTTTGGCTTTTGATGCACATAATGTGAACAATAGTTTTGGCTTTTGATGCACAAGATGAAACCAATAATATTGGCTTTTGATTTAAACAATGTTAGCAGTTTAAATCTCTAATTCATTTAGCTTTTGATATAAATTCTCTGATTCATTTATAAGGATAAAATATAGGAAGAATTGTGTTTGATGCACATATTGTGTTTGCATGTAAACAGAAGCTGTTTTGACAGGATAAAATATAGGAAGAATTTGATAAGCTGATAATTTTTATATTTAAAACAGGTTGTTTTTGGCAGCGGTTATAAAACCTAACCGTAGTTGTATGTCAAACGCTGAACAAAATAATATAAATAAAAAATGTTGTTGCTAAGAATCGAACCAGATCACCTTTAGTTATATCACAACGGTTGAGTAAACTAACCGTTGTGAAATGGTACGTGCATACTGGAATACAACAACGGTCCCAGGACCGTCATTGTACGTACCTCATATACAACAACACTCTACATAACAACGCCTTCTCCCCCGTCATTATATGTCCTTTCTAACCGTTGTTAAATGGGTTTTTCGTAGTAGTGAACCATTTTTCAGGTTTGTTTCAATGCGCTCATGGTATTCGACCTAAGTTTCATACTGAAGATCTGGCAAGGTTATCATGCGACGACAGGCAAAAGCTGGAGGGTTTGTTTGAAGAGGAGCAAATAAGGGAGGCGGTGTATAGCTGTGCAGGAAGTAGAAACCCAAGACCGGATGGCTTTAACATGGGTTTCTTACAAAAATGTTGTGAAGTGATTCGGGTCAACTTTGTGTGGTGCATTCAAGAGTTCTACTCAACTGCTAGATTGCCTAAATCTATGACTCCATCATTCCTCGATCTGATTCCTAAAATAGATAATCCTAAATCCCTTGACGAATACAAACCAATCACTACTACGAAAAACCCATTTAACAATGGTTGGAAATGACATATAATGACGGGGGCGAAGGCGTTGTTATGTAGAGTGTTGTTGTATATGAGGTACGTACAATGATGGTCCTGGGACCGTTGTTGTATTCCAGTATGCGCGCACCATTTCACAACGGTTAGTTTACTCAACCGTTGTGATATAACTAAAGGTGATTTGGTTCGATTCTCAGCAACAACATTTTTTATTTATATTATTTTGGTCAGCGTTTGACATACAACTACGGTTAGGTTTTATAACCGCTGCCAAAAACAGCCTGTTTTAAATATAAAAATTATCTGCTTATCAAATTATTCCTATATTTTATCCTGTCAAAACAGCTTCTATTTACATGCAAATTCAATATGTGCATCAAACACAATTTTTCCTATATTTTATCCTTATAAATGAATCAGAGAACTTATGTCAAAAGAAATTTACATCAAAAGCTAAATGAATCAGAGATTTAAACTGCTAACATTGTTTAAATCAAAAGCCAATATTATTGATTTCATTATGTGCATCAAAAGTCAAAACTATTGTTCACATTATATGCATCAAAAGCCAAAAATATGTGCATCAAAAAATGTTGTTGATATATCAAACAGCAGGAGCACCCTTAAGCGCATTGTGGATATACACCCAACGTTTACGAAGATCCACAAAGTTCTCAACGGGGAATGGGGTTTCGTCGTTAAACATCTACATAAGAAAGAGCAAAAAATTGAAGATCATGCATGATAATAATTCAATAGTCAACTTATATATTAATATATGTAAACATTTTATGGCATATATACCGTATCCCATGAATCAACAGTGCCGACAAGGACAATGTTTAACATGTGTTTCATGACAAAATACCCACACTCGCAAGTCCAACGTTGTTTCCTCGTCTACAAATTACATGAATACAACCACACATGCATGAATGTAAATGAAATAAACAGGTAATCGGGCCACTTACTTTAGAAGCAAGGTATGTGGGCTTTTTTCTAACATTATTCATTATATTAACTTGCTCCACAATACTACACATTGAAAATTGAATTAAACATATTACATGATAAACTAATTACAATTAATACCAAAGAAAATGATATTAAACAAAGACACTTACGTTAATACAAGATCTTTCATTGGTTTGTGGAGTGGATTGTGCAAGGAACACACTAATGTCACCGTATTTGTCCTAAACGATATTATGACCAATTGCCAATGACCACTTAATGAACACGAGAATATATATATATATATATATATATATATATATATATATATATATATATATATATATATATAGTTGTTACTAAAACAAAATTAAATATAGAATATAGAAATAAATTACAACAATACTAACCCACAGAGGAATGGTGCAAGGTAACATTCTTTTCCTCCGTCATTTAGATGACTTTTCAAGTACTTTTCTCTGATATTTTTATCATTATACGCCCAAGAAATAAAACTTGGCTCCAAGATTCCATAGGTACTTGATTTATTCAATTCTATACAAACACGGTGAATGTACCTAAATGGTCAAAGAAAATGAATAAATTAAGGGAGAAAATACAAAAAATTATAATGTTCTATAATGACATGTATATTCGACTATATACTTACGTGCACCAAACTTGCTAAATAGCTATGTCAAGCCACTTAAATCCTGTGAGAAAATCCCTCACATCTTCAGGAGTGTAATACACTAAATCCAATTTCGGGCAATGTTCTAGCGGGAGAGCTTGCGCAAGGTCTGTTGTTGAAATGGACAAGTATAAACTTGTTATTTCATTTGGAATAGGGTCCAATATCCCATTGCGGTTATCTACAGGGGGAGGGGTTGTACAAATACTTCCTGAAATTCTGGTATCAGATGTGTGATGTTAAGTGTGATGTCACAATAACACAATCTGTTATGAACAATGCAATGCACAACAGTAAATAACACAATGAATTGTTCACCCAGTTCGGTCTACTACCTACGTCAGGGGGCTACCAAGCCAGGGAGGAAATTCACTATTAGTAGTATTAAATCACAGACTCAACAATCCCAGTTGACATCTACCTAATTCAATCACTACCCAATGACACTTCTACCTAAGAAACCACTTAGGTATGAGAAACCACTCACTCCCTAAATCACCTCAGTGATACAATTCAATGATTACAAATTAATCACACACCTTGATTCTGCTTAACAGCTTTGATCAAGAACACCACACTCTTGCTTAAAAGCTCTAGAGTGAATACACTTACAACTCAAAATAGTAACACCAATTCAAACATGAATTGTTTACAAAACACACACGAAGACACAAATGACACTCAGTCTTTAGCCCTCTTTCTTCGTTCTCTTCAATTAGGGTTGAGGCTGCTTTAAATAGCATTCTGACTTGGGCTTGGACCTCCTCCAAAATAATTTGATTTAATTTGTTATTAATCATAATTTAAAACAGATTTGATCTTCAAATCTTTTTAAATCTTTTCAAATCAGCCCTAATGTTAGTTACACGATCAGCTTCATATCTGATTGAAAATATCAATTTCTTCTCCAAGAAATTCGCATCCAATCTCTCTAACAGATCTCCTCAACACTAACACGCGCAACCCTAAAACATCACAGCCAGATGTTGTGATGTTCTAATAACTGATGTCAAGACATCAGGTTATATCATCAGCATATAAAACTTCAAACCTGCAACAACTAATGTTATGAACCAATGTTAAGACATCAGACATATGACATCAACATTGTTCAACATTGTTTTACCAAAATTCCAGCCAACACAAGAACTAACACTTCCTTTTGTATAAGCGTGATTTACGACACTTCTACTTGGAGTTTGATCATCACCAACGCAACGTTGATCTTCATTAGTTCGTTGTTCGAGGTTTTCACTTAATCTCTGCATCATAACATTCAATTAGAACATAAAACAAAAATAAGCACAATATATTCAATTAGAACATACAATATATATAATACAAAAATAAGCGCGATTTACGACACATACCTGTAGCGAGCGATTTTGGACGCAGTTCTTAAGCACTGGTCGCTCTCTGCGATTTGAGCTTTGACTACAGGTCGATTCATTTTTTATCCTATTGTGAGCTGAATAAGGAAGGGAAATAGATGTCTCCAATTAACCCTGCTTCGCATACTGAGTTTAAACAGCGGTCTGTTAGGTTACGAATGATATCAATGTGGGGGGCCTTTGTACTGGTAATTTGTATTTTCGCCAATACTGATTTCTTTCTTTTTAGGACTTTATAGCAGGGAACAAGGATTAGGATGTTATGACTGATGCTTTTTGACAGATATGTAAGAGTATGGGATTTTGGTTTTTTGTTGATTGTGCTCGCTAAGATCTTTTCTTTCGATCTTATGCCTACGTATTCCCGTTTATCCAAAACAGGGAAATCAGAGCGTTCGTAGTTCCTCCTATTCTATGGGAGGAAATGGTTGTTTTGGTGTCTTGTTCAAAGCCCAAGACATGAAGCGAAAAGGTGGTTTGTATCTTGTTCAAAGCCCAAAATGTGAAGCTGAAATGTCTATTTGTGTCTTGTTCAAAGCCCAAGACGTGAAGCTGAAGGTCCCAACTTTAGAGAGAATTTGTCATCTCTAAAGAAGGGTTTATCTGTCACAACTGTTGGGTGACTGGTTATAAAGGAGAATTACTTTAACCGGGATATGCGAATCCGACAATGCCATAATTTCCTTTATAGGGGATTTTAACCTGAAGGAGAAGATTTTAACTCAGTGTAGAGCAATGCTATCTTTCCTTAGGAATTTCTCATGCTAAAAGAGGGACAGTGACATAGATGTAGATGATCCAGAGGCTTGCCGCTTACAGCGATTAGATGAAAGGGAAGGAGTTGTTGATGTTTGTATACTATGAACGAGGCACAACTTTGATGCTAAAAGGTTAATTGGATTAACCAGTGGTTTTCTTATACAAAGCCTAAGAGGAGGCTAAAAGTCTTTGACTCAACGATGGAATCTTTTGGTATCTCGTATAAAGCCTGAGATGGAGGCTATTTGACTCAACAAGAGAGTTTTTGTATCTCGTACGAAGCCCGAGATGGAGGCTGTTGTTTATTTGGCTCAATAGGAACCTTTTTGTATCTCGTATAAAGCTCGAGATGGAGGTGAAAGGGGGATTGACTCAACGAGGGAGTCTCTTTATGTGTCTCGTACAAAGCCCGAGAAAGAGGCTAAACGTTGTTAACTCCATTGGGGAGAATTTTAGTATCTCGTACGAAGCCCGAGATGGAGGCTATGGTAACTGTTTCAGTTAAGTGACAGGTCCAGTATGCTGATTTAAAGAGAAAATCAGTTCTTATATGAGAAACACTGTACTCATGGATTTGATTCAAGGATCCGAGTTATTCCTGTTCTTTAAGGAAGCGGGAAATCCGAAGGGTATTGAGACTGTCCGAGTCTGCGGGTTTCCTTCCTATTTAACGAAGGGGTCACTTGAGAATGTCTTTGAGACTCAAGGAGATTAGACTGTCCAAGTCTAGGTTTTATCTTTTGTACTATGCTTTGAGAAACAGTAGTAGACTCTATGAAAGGACTGTTCTATGAAGATGACTAGGTTCTGTTCCTATACCTCTAGGTAGTCGTCGGGACAATTTGTACGAAGCCCAAGAGGAGGCTGGAAACTTTTAAGAAGCCGACGGGTCCTTGTACTAAGCCCAAGAGGAGGCTATCATTCCCGGAGGAAAAGATCATTATACGAAGCCTAAGAGGAGGCTGTGAATACTTCTAAGAAGTCGTAGGGTCCTTGTACTAAGCCCAAGAGGAGGCGGGGATGCTTTTTAGGAAGCCTGTGGGTCCTTGTACGATGCCCAAGAGGAGGCCGATGCTTTTAAGAAGCCCGTGGGTCCCCAAACCCTGAGAAATTCAAGGCAATGCTATTCACCGAGAATAGATCAAAGTCAGGAAAGTTTGAGAATTTGGAAGAAACTCAAAGATGCCATTCACGGAGAATACATTCATCTTGGGGAGTAGAGTTTCTTGACGATTCCTAATGAGGACAGCCGAAGAGAAGACTGTATCTGGTGATCCTATTGGGGATCTAGTTGTCTATTTCTATGAATAAACGAAACGGCGTCACCTAGTTCTAGACGTAGTTGCCGGTGAAACTCGAAATATCTATACTATTATTACACAGTTGATATAAGTTTATGAAAGAAGACTTACAGTGAAACAGCCCCACAATACAGTTATGTACATATGAAAGTGGTAAATGAAAGCGGGTAAACACTTACTCGGTTGTAGAGCTTCCATGTTGTTTGGTTAGTTGTTCAACAAAGAAAGATTGAAAACAACAGTATAATCAAAATCAAAGGAGAAAATGCTTTGAAAAAGAAAGATTTGGGGCTTACAGCTCAAGGAGAGGCCCAGGGTCTTATCAGTGATTGCACTGTTTAAATTTGTACAGAGGGACTTATACAAGTGACTGAGGCCCAAAAATGTTTTCTGTACAAAGGGATGGGTCTTACACTCTCTCAAGAGGCCCAAAAGTTTTAAAGAAAAAGAGTGGGGCTTATAACACGAGGGTAGGCCTAGTTGATTTTTTCGTTTAAAAATGGCGATCGCGCCGAGATTTTCCTTTAACGCGGAGGGACTTATACAATAAGTGAGGCCCAATTGTTTTGGTTAAAAGGGGGTTGGGTCTTACACTCTAATAGAGCCCAAAAGTTTTGAATGGGTCTTATAGCTCAAGGAGAGGCCCAAGGTTATTTTTCAAAAGGCGACGATCGCGTCGTTTGTTTTTGACGGTATCGGGACTTATACAATACACTGAGGCCCAAAATGATTTGGTCAAAAAAAGGATTGGGTCTTACACTCTATTAGAGGCCCAAGTGTTTTGAAAATGATTTATGAGGGTTGAATTAATCCAAAAACCCTAATTTGTTTTCAAAAATGTATTTAATTGAATAAAAATTCAATTAAAATGATCAAAATTGTTTATCATATGAAAAACAAATTGTGATTTTGGATTAATGCTTCAAAAATTAAGTATTGACCTACAAAATAATTAGAAATCATTAAAAGTTGCAAAATCAATGTAGAAAAAATATTTAAAATGTCAAAAACAATTAAAATATTAATTCTTTGCAAAAATATCAATTATATGAAATAAATAATATTTTTGGGATTTTTGGTTAAAATAAAATATTTTAACATTTTTGTGAATTATCAAAATAAGAATCAACTCAAAATCATTAAAACTCAGAGAGAAATTAATTTTTGAATCAATTAAACAAAATCACAAAATTCAAATATTCAAATTTCTAAAAATGGCGCCAAGAACAAGCTGAAGAACACACGCGTGTTCTGAGATTCTCAGATTTGCATTTTCTATCCAATCTCCTTGAATACTTGATTATAACATGCAATCCACATATCATTATGCTCGTCTCAACCTCACGATCATGTCTATGTCCATTAATTTCATTTAAATTAAACATATAACAAGAAATCACGAAGAAACCTCAAGAACCCTAATTTCTGCATGAAGGCTAGGATTTTTGATACATGATTCAAACAATGCAATTAATTGAGGGAAAACATTCCATGCATGATTATGAACATATGGCCAAATTATTGTGCGAGGAAATATGCATAGATTGAGAGATGACCAAGTATATGCTCACCTCTAAGCCGTGACAGCAAGTACAATGTGATTTTTGATTTTGAGGTGTTACAGATGAGTGGTGATGATCTGAACAGCTTCCTTACACCCTATGGAGTGTGTTTGAATGCTTAGACTTGATTGAAATTGGCTGGATCAATTCGTGGCATCTCAGCTGGACTTTGGATAAAACCTTGATCAATTGACTGGTGATTCTGAGAAATCAGTGTTCCAGTTGTTGTTTAAGTGTTTGATCAGCTCATATGTGATGTATATGAGGTGTGTGAGTGATTGGTTTGATTGGAAAAGCTCTCAAACTCAAAACCCGATAGTTACCTTGCTAAGAAAGGCATTTTTGCCAAGAGAAAGAGATTTTGAGAAAGGCAAGTGTTGTAGGCCTTTGGTGTACTTAAACTGAACACAATTGAGCTCTATTTATAGTAGAGCAAGTTTGTTTTGCAAGGAATAGTGAATGGCAGCTGGTAAGTAGGTTTGGCCAATGTTGTCCAATGGAAATGCAAGTCTCCTCTAGCCATTGACTAGAGGTTAGGGCACAGAGCTTTGGTTCCCTTGGTCTTGGATAAGTCTTGACTGATTTCAGATGAGAATGGCTCAGTCCATGCCACCTTGATGCTTCCATTGAATGCCTCAATCCAAATTTGGAGTCTTGTCCTTATTTTGGCCATTCTAGGTTCAACATGCTATTTCTTGTTCCATGGACTTTGGAGGCTTGGCTCAGTGATTGTCCCCTTTAGATTCAATCCTCAGATGTGTCCAAGTGGATAGGAGCATTTGAATTTGGCTGATTTTGGCAAATCGAGCCAAAAATACAAATTCTGCCTTGCCTTGACAGATTTCAGCAAGGCAACTTGCCAATGTCATATCTCATGGTGTAAGTTGAATTTGGTAATGCTCTTGACCATTTTGGAAAGCCCTTACATGATACAACAACTGTTTGAACATGTTTGGTTTTGATCTCTTCTGATTCCAAGTGAAAAATCCCACTACATTTGGCAAAAAGTGAAGCAAAATCTGACTTAGTGAAATTTTCACTAAGTGTTGGAACAAAGTGTGATTTCTTGATTTTGATCACTCCATAACTCAAAATCCTTAATGAATTGGACTTAGGTCTAGTTGAAGTTTTTGTAGAGGGTAATGAGGGCTACAAATCCATCTTTGGATGAGAAAAAATGGCCTTGTGGTTTAGGAGTTATGATCCTTCAAAGTTGGTACCCTTGTTACTTTATTTTTAACTTAGAAAATTTTCTAAGTTTTTATGGTTACCCCTTTTACAAGTTATCCCACTTTCCTTGATTTTTCTTGATGAATGATGATTCAAATCATACATTAAGATCATTTTAGGGTTAAAAATCCATTTTGGTGAAAAATCTCAAAAAGTCAAAGTTGACTTTTGTGCACAGTTGACTTTTTATCAGATGAATTCCAAACTGTGCAATTCTTCCTGAAATCATGTCCTTGACCTAAATCAAACTTGATGGACATGTTCCAAGGGTGTCATAGGGTATATTTATGCATGTCCTAGGGCTTGGGAGCATGTCCTGGTCAAAAGTCAAAGTTACAGTTGACTTTTTCCCTTAAAACCCTAATTGTGGTGCAGATGAAATTGAGACTTGTTGCTCAAGCTTCTTGGATTAATCCATTGTTACAAATGGATCAATATAGCTCATTAGAGACCCTCAAATCCTCTCTTGAGGTCTTGGCTCTTGATTTGCCCTAAAAGTCAACTTAGGGGTGAATTAGGTCAAGAAACCCTAATTCCTGATTTTTTATTTATGCATCCCCTGAGGCAAAATTGACTTGATGATTGGGTCCATGAGGTTCCATGGAGTATATTAGGTTATGTTTTGGATCTTTGGCTTGTTCCCAGATGAAACTTCCCATCTGGAGGCCCTGGTCGACCAAAACCCTGTTTTGGTGAGACTGGCGATCTTGAGACTTGATCCACCTAGAAGGGAGCAGCCTTGTGCTTAATTCTTTAAGTGGGAGTCCTTTTGATCCTTTATGGATATGTTAGAGGCTAGACAAGTTGAAGATCATGTCATTCCTTGATTGATCCTTTGTCTAGGAGCTCTGAGAGGGCCTAAAACCCTAATCTTTGATAGTAGTGAATGCTCAACAACCCTTGAGGTATTTGATGAGGCATGAGGGTTCATCCGTATTGTGATGATGATTTGTACAATGATGGGTAATCTTAGTGGTCAAAATTTGGGGTATGACAGATGTCCCTATTTAATCTTCTTGGACCCGAAGGTGCGAATGGCGAAGGTATTTGGGCATTCGGGGTGCAAGAGGATTAAATATCGGAATACCCAAAATTTTGATGGTGGTTATGAATGGTAGCTTACGCATTCATCTTCTTTAGCTAAGCGATGATGCTTAGAAAAGGTAAACTTCCCCTCGATCCTGGTCTTCAACCAAGGAACTGGTCTCAGTTGCGGAAACAAACCTCCCCTCGATCCTGGTTTCCTACCTAGAAACTGGTCTTAGTTTCTGATTTAAACTTCCCCTCGATCCTGGTTTCCTACCAAGGAACTGGTCTTAGTTTCTTTTGTCAATAAACTTTATTGACAAGGAACGCTATTTGTAGCGGATTTCCTCAAACTTCTCGCCGAATTTTCCTGGGGAGATGCCATTTGACGGAAAAAGTTTTGATGTCAGACTTGCTGGGGAACCCAGTCGTCTGAGTTGTAGAGGTGCAAAAACTTCTCTGTTGGAGATGCCATTTGTAGACTCTATTTGGGGAATGCGAGTCTCTTGAGAGTCTGCCTTCGTTTGGGGGTCTTACATCATACTTTTCTCGGGATCTTCCCGGAGAAATGCCATATGATGGGATCCAATTTTGAGGTGTCGATGACCTCTTCATCAGCGGTTTTTTGGAGAAATACTGATGTACTGCCAAACCTTTGCTTAAGAGGCTTCCTCTGGGGATTTTTCTTAATCCGGGAAAGCAAGGATATCATCCTCAATGGCAAAGAGTGACATCTGTTAAAGGTTCTCTGGCTTTTCAGAGGTTCAAGTTATCAAAGTGGTTGAGTGCCAACTCTGATCTAAAGATACACCGGTGGCGAGGTTGTTCAGACACAACGTTTCCTGACGAGGAAAGAACTGACAACTCGATTGAGAGAACTCCTATCACTAAGGGACAAGACCGGCTAAAGTGATAGCGATGCAATATGAACTGTAAATGCAAATCAATAATGCATGATGTATGTATGTATATGCTGACAAAACTGATGCGACATACAAACCAAAAAATGAACATGACTGGATACTCGGCCATTGCGGGGTGCGCAGAAATACCGCTGGTTTAAGATAGCAATCCCACCTTACTTAGGAGAGATAGTCCCTGCGGGGAATACCGTTGATCGGGCTTAGGAGATAAGAACTCGGCCGAGATATGTCAAATGAAACAAGGTCTCTGACACAGTTGATCCTTCATTCAGGCATACTGGGTTAGAAGGAGTACTTTAATTCTGCACTTTGAAATTCAAACGCCTTCGGAGACGCAATCGACGTTCTTTCGATGTTCAACAGTCAAAAGAAATGCCATCTTTATTTTTAAAAGCAGAAAAAGTTTAACAAGTAAATTCATTTTGTTTTATTTCAAGAATCGTTGATCATGTCAAAATGTCGTTCTACAAAGCTAAAACAAATAAGAATTACAAACAAAAGCACAAGGGCTCAAATTTTATTGATAGGATGGTGATCATCCAAACGCGTGATTCCAAAGAGTATATACAAAGTTTGAAAATGGTAATTTACAGGGAAAAGGGCTACGTTGAAACATAACAACCACTATCCTTCTACCAACTTTGAATTCGGGACATCCTGAGCTTCTGTCGAAGATGACCGTGACTGGAGTTTTCCTTCAATGGATGGTGCAACTGCTGCTGAGGGACTTGCCTCTATTGAACATAGTTACTTGCCATTATCCCTAATTTTTGCCTGGATTGTACTATGAGATTTCCAATCCATCGGGATGATTTTTTTTTTTTTTATATGTCTCTAACTTTTGCCTGGACCGCCCTTTCGGGTTTTCAATCCACCGAGACTTTTTTTTAGGCGAAGTATTTCTTGACTACATCAACATTCATGAGGTAGCCAAATTCCTCTCCGTCCATGGTTGCAAGTCTCAAGGCACCGCCTGAGAAAGCTTTCGTGACCACATAGGGGCCATCATAATTTGGGGTCCATTTGCCCCGAGAGTCAGTGAGAAATGATTGTATCTTCTTGAGCACGAGGTCTCCTTTTCTGAAGACACGAGGTCGGACCTTTTTGTCAAACGCCTTCTTCATTCTCTGTTGATACAACTGACCGTGGCATAGTGTCGTGATTCGCTTCTCTTCGATCAGGTTTAATTCGTCGTGTCGGCTTTGACACCATTCAGCTTCGGTGAGCTTAGCTTCCATCAATACCCAGATTGATGGGATCTCTACTTCTATGGGAAGCACTGCTTCCATGCCATACACTAGAGAGAAAGGGGTTGCCCCCGTTGAAGTGCGAACAGATGTGCGATAACCGTGAAGAGCAAAGGGTAGCATCTCATGCCAATCTTTGTAGGTTACAACCATCTTCTGAACAATCTTCTTGATGTTCTTGAATGCCGCTTCTACCGCCCCGTTCATCTTGGGTCGGTAGGGAGATGAGTTATGGTGTTCGATCTTGAACTCAGTACACAACTCTTTCATCATCTTATTGTTCAAGTTAGATCCATTATCTGTAATGATCTGGCTCGGAACACCATAACGGCAGATGATATCTTTTTTGATAAATCGGACCACCACTTGCCGGGTTACATTAGCGAATGACGCTGCTTCGACCCACTTGGTGAAATAGTCAATGGCTACCAGAATGAACCGATGTCTGTTTGAAGCCTTGGGCTCAATCATGCCAATCATGTTGATTCCCCATATGGAAAATGGCCACGGGGAAGAAAGAACTTTGAGATGTGATGGCGGTACATGAATATTGTCGGAGTATATCTGACACTTATGACACCTCCTCATGTACTTGTAGCAATCGGATTCCATGGTCAACTAATAGTACCCTGCTCTTAGAATTTTTCTCGCCATTGTGTGTCCGTTGGCATGAGTGCCAAAGGATCCTTCATGAATTTCTTTCATAAGCATGTCTGCTTCTGGTCTGTCTACGCATCGGAGCAAGACCATGTCAAAATTCCTCTTATAGAGAGTGTCACCGCTCAGGAAGAAGTTTCCTGCCAATCTTCTGAGGGTTTTCCTGTCTTTTCTGAGTGCCCCATGTGGGTACTCTTTTTTCTGAAGGAAGCATTTGATATCGTGATACCAAGGTTTATCATCTATGACTGCTTCGATCGTGAAGATGTAAGCGGGCCATTCAAGGCGAATTATCTCAATCTTAGGTATGTCATTCCATTGACCTACACTAATCATGGAAGAGATAGTGGCTAAGGCATCAGCCATGTGATTCTCATCACGAGGGATGTGATGAAACTCAACTCTGTTGAAGAAAGGTAGCAACCTTCTTGCGCAGTCTTTGTAAGGAATTAATCCTGATTGGTATGTGTTCCAATATCCTGTGATCTGATTGATAACCAAGGCTGAGTCGCCATATACGTCCAAGTTTTTGATCCTTAAATCAATCGCTTCCTCGAGACCCATAATACAAGCTTCGTATTCGGCCTCGTTGTTTGTACACTTGAACGTGAGTCTAGCAGTGAAAGGAATGTGGGTACCCTGAGGGGTAACAATGATTTTCCAAATTCTGTTTCCATAATGATTAACTGCTCCGTCAAAGATAAGTCCCCACTGGGAACCTGGCTCTGGCCCTTCACTGGGTAGCGGTTCGTCGTAGTCCTTCATTTTTAGATACATGACATCTTCGTCTGGGAAGTCAAATCCGATTGATTCTTGATCGTCAATCGGTTGATGAGCCAAATGATCGGCTAAAATACTTCCCTTAACGGCTTTTTGAGCGTGGTATTCTATGTCATATTCTGATAACAGCATCTGCCAACGGCCAATTCTTCCCGTGAGAGCAGGTTTTTCGAAAACATACTTGATTGGATCCATTTCGGAGATTAACCAAGTAGTGTGACGAATCATGTATTGGCGAAGACGTTTGGCTGCCCAAGCCAAAGCGCAACAAGTTTTCTCGAGCATCGTGTACCGAGTTTCACAGTCGGTGAATTTCTTGCTCAAATAGTAGATGGCAGACTCTTTCCGTTTAGTTTCGTCTTGTTGGCCAAGTACACATCCCATTGAGTCCTCTAGAACTGTGAGGTAAATAATCAGTGGTCTTCCTTCCACTGGAGGTGATAGAATCGGCGGATTCAACAGATATTCCTTAATACTGTCGAAGGCGGTTTGGCAATCTTCTGACCAAACGCAATCCTGGTTCTTTTTCAGTAACTTGAAAATCGGCGCACATGTGGCGGTCATGAGGAATATGAATCTGGAGATGTAGTTCAAACGTCCCAGGAATCCTCTGACTTGTTTTTCAGTTTTCGGAGAAGCCATTTCTTGAATGGCCTTGACCTTGTCAGGATCAACCTCAATTCCTTTCTGGCTGACAATGAACCCTAGTAGTTTCCCTGAATGGACACCGAAGGTGCACTTGTTGGGATTCAAGCGGAGCTTGAACTTTCTTAAACGTTCGAACAATTTTGACAGATGTTCAACGTGCTCACTCTCTGTTTTTGATTTTGCAATCATATCATCGACATATACCTCGATTTCCTTATGTATCATTTCATGAAACAGAGTAGTCATGGCCCTTTGATAGGTTGCCCCGGCGTTATTCAAACCGAACGGCATTACCTTGTAACAAAAGATACCCCATGGGGTAATGAACGAAGTTTTCTCCATGTCTTTCGGCGCTATTTTGATCTGGTTATAGCCCGAGAATCCATCCATGAAGGAGAAAATTTTGAACTTTGTCGTGCTGTCTACCAGCATGTCAATGTGTGGTAAAGGAAAGTTGTCCTTTGGAGTTGCCTTGTTCAGATCCCTGTAATCAACACACATTCTGACCTTTCCGTCCTTTTTGGGAACGGGTACAATGTTGGCTAACCATTGAGGATATTCAGACGTAGCGAGGAAACCCACGTCAATCTGTTTCTGTACCTCCTCTTTGATTTTGATGGCCATGTCCGGATGAGTGCGTCTCAACCTTTGCTTTACTGGCGGACATTCCGATCTTAATGGTAAGTGATGTTCCACGATGCTGGTATCCAACCCTGGCATATCCTGATAAGACCAAGCGAATACATCGAGGAATTCTTTGAGAAGCTTTATCAAACTTTCTTTGACAGTTGGATTGAGCAGTGCCCCAATCCTGATTTCTTTTCTCTCTTTTTCCGAACCCAAGTTTACCGTTTCCAACGGCTCTTTGTGAGGTTCAATGGACCTTTCCTCTTGTCTGAGTAGTCGGGAGATCTCTTCTGGAATTTCGTCGTCATTTTCTTCTTCAGCTTCGAATACCGGGAACTCAAAGTTGGGAGAAGGCATCGGATCATATGTTTCAACGGGGTTTAAAACAAGCAATCTGCATGACGTGATGATTCGTGTTTAGAAGAGATAGAGAAAAATGCAAGTGTGTGCAGTATTTTTATTTTACTGCTTGTTTTTATTTTTAAATGTTTTTTAGGATTACCATTTTCTAAAAAAGCAAAAAGAGAAAACAGCAAATAATGCGGAAATTACAGAACGACGTTATTTTTATTAATGAACAAGTCGATTCTTGAAACTACAGCCCTATAAAACAAAACTCAATCGCTTCGGGAAAAGCGAAGAGGGAAAATTTACAGAAAACGAGCCCTATCAAAACATCTGTTCCACCTAGGCGGGGTGAAAGGTTTAAAGATGGCAATTACTCTGACTGATGAACGATCTTCGGAACCTCGACGGCAACCCATTGGCGGCGAACTCCTCGGTGAATCACAAAGTCTGGCACCTTCCTTGATTTGTCTTCAGAAATGACGCTGATTTCTGGTGGAGTAGGATCATTGGAATCTGTCTCCCAGGCAGAGTTGTCGTAGGAGGATTCCTCTGTTGCATTTTGTAGAGTATTTGTACTCTCAGCTGTATCTCCCCATCCAGTTGGCTGGATATCTTCGAGCCTGATACGAGAGCTTTCGGGAGCGGTGTACTTGACCATATAGTCAAATTTTCCACTTGGTTATCCCAAGGTGTCCCACACTTCTTTTGAACTGGAGGAGTCATCCCTCTGATGACGTTGACCTCGGGAAAAGCATAGTTGATGAATTCAAGTCCTACAAACGTTGCGAATTCATCTTCATGTTGAGTAGCTTCAGGATGACCTGAGTGTTGATCCCATGACATGGTGGGGACACAGGTATTCTGCTCAATGACAGTCAGCTGATTTTCATTGTTCGACTGACTTTCTTGCCCCAAGTTTCCTGGGTAAGGTTGCCACATCGGCAGACCATCCATTGGGCCATAGTAATTGTGGTCAAAGCTGTCTTTCATCGGAGTGTCTTCCTCTAACGAATTTGGCAAAGTGCGGCATCCTTCCGGATCATAATCCCCGTAGATCATTTCGACATTTGATCTTGGTATAAATCTCAGACTTTCTGTAGGAAAGCAAAAAGGCATAGGCACCTCTTCCTGAGACCTATAACTCTCCTCATTTAAATAGGACTCCCATTCTTCATCCGTGTCAGAGGGATCTTCCTCATTGATAGCATGAACTGTCTGAGACACTGGGTGAAGGAAACCTCCACTGTGGAAGAAGTTTTGAAGGGGATGAAGACCTTCATCGTTAGCAGTTGTCTGGGTACAGGTTGCAGAAAAACCAAGACCCTTCTTTGTTTTATTGTTAATAGGAATGACAAGCTGTCCCCATCCTGTTGTGTCGGTACTCTCGACCGCTTTGATAGCATCTTTGTATGAGGAAATCGAGGTTCCTCCTTGGAAATGATTGTCTTTGCCTACCGATAGTGCTTGGAACTGCGTTCCAATAACCTCCTCAGGTTCTACACAAGCAGATGATGATAAGTTACTTACGAGTAAGGCCTGTTCTCCATAGACTGTGACAAGTTGATCGTTCTTGACGAACTTTAGCTTTTGGTGGAAGGTCGAAGTGACCACTCCAGCCTGATGTATCCAAGGTCTTCCTAATAAACAACTGTATGTTTCCCGGATGTCCATGACCTGGAAAGTGACTTGGAAAGTGTGAGGACCAATAGTTATGGGAAGATCCACTTCGCCGATAACTGTTTTTCTGGATCCGTCGAATGCTTTGACGACGACCTCGCTAACTCTCATCTTAGGGCCCTTGAATGATAACTGCATCAAAGTGGACTTCGGCATAACATTCAAGGCTGACCCTGTGTCTACCAGTACGCTGGCTAAAGCATCGTCCTGGCAGTTAACTGTAATGTTGAGCGCCATGTTATGACGGCGACCCTCTTCGGGTAATTCCTCATCACTAAATCCGAAATTATTGCAGGAAGTGATGTTAGAGACAATACTATCGAACTGTCTGATTGTTACATCCTGTTCCACAAAGGTTTGCTCCAAGACTTTCTGTAGAGCCTCCCTGTGGGCTTCTGAACTGAGTAATAGTGATAATACCGAGATCTTTGAAGGAGTTTGTAACAGCTGATCGACAATGTTGTATTCACTCTTTTGGATGAGCTTCAGCATCTCATCATTGTTTTTTGAAAGTTCGGGATTACTGGATTGACCGATTGGTGGATCGGGAGCTTCTGTCTGAAGTTCCTTTTCTTTGTTAACTTCCCCAACCCCTCAGTTGAAGATTCTACCACTCCGTGTTACTCGACTGATGTCTGCAATATTCACGACGGAGGGTAATGGAATTTCCTTTCCATTTTCAACTGTCGTTGCACCGTATTTGTAAGGGATAGCCTTAGTTGATTCATACGGTAGTGGTCCCGATAGATAGATGACTATGGGAACCTTCTGATTTTTCTGACCATCATAAGTAATCTCGATCCGTTCCCAGTTGGGAACCTTTGATTCGTCAAGTAGAGGGATGATGGCAAAAACATCCCTAGTATGGTGTTGACCAGAGATTGTGACAACATCCTTGACTTGATTGGCAAGGTAGTTCGGCGTCCAGTTGATGAGTCCAGAACCCGGATATGGGCGAATCTCTCCACGATCCACCTGACCCTGAAGAGCTGCTCTCACAAGGTAACATCCTTGGTTCCTTTCTGAACTGACACCACAACGGTCATAATTGTGTGGTGGCACCTGGCCACGCCCACTTTGAATACAATGTAACCTCACTAGGTTAGCTTCCACAGATCGGACATCCTGATTTTGACGACGAGTAGGATTCCTGTTACTGATACTAATTTGCTGAGTATCTTCATCCATATAAATTGGCATCCACCAGTGATTTAACAAGTGCTGAAGTGCCTCCTGGACAAGGGTATAACCTCGATCATTTTCGCAACCTGCTTTACAGCTTTGATAGTCATGTGATATTAAGAATTCGAGTCGGACCTGCTCAGCATGTAACTCTACCAGGTTGGTATTCATCACGTGAATATCGAAGATCTGAACCATGTTGATCTGATAGGAGTTCCTATCATGGTAGTCTTGGATCCATCCAAGATCCATCTGACGCTGGAGGGCCTCTTGTATGAAAGAGCATCCCTGTTTGTTTACCGAGCAAGTCAGACAGGAGCTGTAATCGTGCCGCGGCAGATTATGATATCGGCTTTGCCTTGAGTGCATCGCCACCAAGTTGACATTCATTGCACGGATGTCGTGGTTCTGAATGGCATTGGAATTCGTGTATACTACGTTAACTCCACGAACTCGGTGCTCTTGGATCCATCCGAGATCCATCTGTTCCTGTAGAGCTGTCTGCACTACCGAATATCCTTGGTTGTCTTTAGAGCAGATATCACACTGATGATAATTATGAGGTGGCACATGGCCATATCCACTCTGTCTACAATGTATCTTAACCAAATTGGTTTTTAACAAGAGTACATCGTGAATTTAATAGACATTGTTAAACTCTCTCTCAATCAAATTGACTGCAGCTTTCTCATGTTGAGGCAGCGGGTTTGTAAGAACATTAGGATTTGTATCCTTGAAGGATAAGACCCCGCTCCTAACAAGTTTTTGCACGTCAGACTTGAAATTAAGACAAGTCTCTATGTTATGCCCTGAACCTCCTTGATGATAAGGGCATGTCTGATCCACCTTAAACCAAAAAGGCGGATTTTTCGATATTGTAAGAGGAGACTTAGTCTGGACGTGCCCCTTAGCCAGTAGTAACGGAAATAATTCTGTGTACATCACGGGTATAGGATCAAATCCTGGTGGTCGTGTTGTACGGTTGTTGTTATATGGAGGACGAGCCTGCTGAAGAGGCTGTTGTGTCCTTTGCTGATCAGGTTGGCTCTGCGCAACCTGAGGTTGATACGTAGGAATAGGCGCAGGGTTGATAGCAGGAGTCACAGGTGCTACCGGTTGATAACGTCGCCTTTGCTTTCCGAGAGAGATATTCCCAATATCTTGCTCCTTTTTCTTAAGGAGAGCACTACCGTATTTTTTAGTACCGCTCGTCGATCCAGTGTCTTTTACCAAACGTCCTTCTCGGACGGCTTCCTCAAGACGTACACCCATGCCCACCATCTCGGTGAAATCACTGGGTGCACTGGCAACCATTCGGTCATAGTAAAATAAGCTTAAGGTCTTTAAGAAGATCTTCGTCATCTCTTTTTCCTCAAGAGGTGGACAAATTTGAGCGGCAATTTCACGCCACCTTTGAGCATACTCCTTAAAGGTTTCCTTGTCCTTTTGCGACATCGATCTGAGTTGATCTCTGTCGGGTGCCATGTCCAAATTGTATTTGTATTGTTGGACGAAGGCAGTGTCGAGATCTCTGAAAGTGCTGATCGTGGCACGATTTAAACCCATGTACCATTTGAGTGTGGCACCGGTTAAACTATCCTGAAAGTAGTGAATCAGTAGGTCCTGATTCTCCGTCTGAGCTGACATCCGCCGAGCGTACATCACCAGATGGCTTTGAGGGAAAGAGTTACCCTTGTACTTTTCAAAGTCGGGCACTTGAAATTTGTGCGGGACTTTCACATTTGGGACCAAGCAGAGATCTGCGGCGTCCTTTTCAAATAGATCCTGACCGTGAATGGCTTGCAGTTCCTTCTGCATTTCCATGAACTGCTCCTGGAATTCATCCATTCTATCAAACATAGTTTCCTTCTTACCAGAAGGTATCTGTGGAATCTGTCCTTCCGGGACAGTTTGCACCACAGGGGGCGGTACCGTAACTACGGCAGTGAGTCTTGGTGCCTCCCAAAGTTTGTAACCTTCAGGAGTCTTCAGTATGCCCCTGGCATCTTCGCTTTCCCGAAGTTTGTAACCTTCAGGCCCAGCGGCTTCTGTTGTGATTCCCTGATCTTCAGTGATCGGCGGAACATATCCTTCCGGGATATAGTTAACAGGCATGCCCCAAGGACGATCTTTCGGTATCTGATACCTAGGATCATACCTCTCCACTATGGGCGTTGAGGTGATCTCTGAGATCACAGTTCGTTGTAGCCGAGCTTCTGCCATAGCTTGCATGTCATTACGAAGCTTTCTCATATCCTCTCTCAGAGCGTCGATCTCTTCTTTCAACTCTCTGTTTTCTTCCTCAAGATCATCCATCTTTTTCTGACGATTGGCCCGAGTATTATACGAATGAGACAGTTTGACTCTAGAACCGAGACACAAACGTGAGATTCGTAGGTAAGAAGAATACGCGATGTGAGAATGATGAATGCAATGATTATATTAATTATTTTTTTTGGTTTAATCAAAATAAACTTCGACAATTAGATTGCAAATATCAAACAGTGGGGAAACCCCTTTTTATTGAATTCCAAAGGATTACAGAAATGGAAATAGTAGATTACAAAGTACAGAAACAGAAACCTAAGCTAATGGGCCCCGAGTCCTCTCTGAAGAGAAATCAGGTGCTGATTCTGGTATCTTCCTTTTCTTTGACCGGGGCTCTTGGGCCGCTGTTGGGTTGTCATTCCTTTGCCAGATGAAAGGAGTGAGCAAATTCCTTTGGTCATCTTGATTCTCTACAGCATGCTGCTCCAAAATTTCAATCAGAGCATCTTTTTCTTTCAGTAATTGCTGTATTTTGACGCACTCTATGTCGAGGGTGCGGTACTTGTTCTTCCAAGACCTTCTCTCCTTTTGAACTCTGTTGAGAGTAACCTGAAGCTTTTCAGTTTCCATCATGAAGTACATGACAGATTCCCTCGGTGGAAGAATTCCGTAACGAGGATAAGGCATCTTTAGCTTGAGAGCTCTAGTTTGTACCCAATGGAGATAAGGCTCCACCGAGACACAGTCCGATTTTCCCAGAGACTCTCGTCCTTTCTTATGAACGTGTTTCCAAGTGTGCACTATTTCCATCTTTAGTGCTCCGTCACTTTCTCATTCCTTGAAGAAAAGACCTTCCAGATGAACACCCAGGGGGATGTGCCTCATTGGGTATCCAAATTGACGGCGAACCAATACCAGATGGTAGTTGATTCCTCCTTTAGTTCCTATGAGGGATACGTTGGGGAAGCTTCCACAATGATCAATAATCTGAATTCCCTCATAAATCCTATTACACCAATCTATATCAGAGTTGGTAAGAGACATGATCTTCTGCGACCAACGTAAGGCACTCTTGCAATCCCAAAAAGCAGCAGACTTGGGCAAGTGAGAGATAAACCATTTGTAAAGCAAAGGTACACAGCATGTGATCTCCCCTCCGCTGTACAAATTCCCCAAGTGTACAGAATGATACGCATCTGCGAGCAAAGTCGGTACAGGGTTTCCAATGAGAAAAACCTTAATGGAGTTAATATCGACGAAGTTATTGATGTTGGGGAACAAAAATAACCCGTAGGTGAGCAAAACAAAGATGCTTTCAAAAGCAGTGATGTTTCCTATACTGGCAAAATACAGGGCCTTCTTTGTCAAGAACTGGGCTGGCAAACCTTGGATGCCACCCTTAGTAGTCCTGTGAGTCTTGACCTCAGACTCGTCCAAATGAATTGATCTTGCAATAGTCTGATTCTTTGGAATTTCTTCCAGTCCAGAAAATGGAGCTCGATCTGTAATGTGTAGATCGATCAGATGAGAATACTCCTCCAGCGTTGGTGCTAGCTGGTAATCCGGGAATGTGAAACAGTGATAAACTGGATCATAAAACTGAATGAGCGCATCCATGATTCCCTCAATCACATGGACTCTTAACAGTGGTAGAAAACCTTCGTGCTTGGCTCTGAAAGCCTCTGGGTTAGTGATCATCCTTGCTAACCTTCTCAAATCCCCTATTTTTGGAACCTTGAAGGTATACTGGTGAGTTCTCCTTCTACCGAAATCCATTAGTGTAATCCTCTTTTCTGATATTTGCAATCACAGTCTTAGTTTACTTTGAAAAAATAGAGAGACTAGAAGAGAAATATTTTGAATGTTTTAATGTTTTATTAAATGAATGCATGAATGCAGCACACAAAAACATAGGAAAAACATGGGGTCAAAGGGTCGTTGTCATGAAGTCAAGGCTCTACCCATCCCCAAAGGTCTATACTAGGGTGATTTTTGTACCTGTACTCATTATCATTAGCTCCTCCCAGGAAAGCAAAACAATAAGCGGATCGCCAGCGAGTTGTAGTGCAATCTTAGAGTAAGTGCCATTCACCGAGAATAGATCACCAGCCTCAAATGAGGGTAGTATCGCGTAACAACTATTTCCGATAGTTTCCGCACTACGAAAGGGTTTGGCTCCTCAGCTTCTCAGACTTAACAACCGGCCCATTGTCTAGGTGAGAGAATGGGTTGCGTTGGTCAGCCTCCACTGAGGTTGATGGTCGACCCTGTCGCCATCACTTATCTTAAGTGTATACTCATTCTTTCCACATACGGCATCACCCGCATTCCCATTAGAAGAAAAAAAAACATGTATAGCAATTAGGAAAAGCAGTATATATATTTGTCCTAATCATCCTAGACCTTTAAAGCTATGAATCCTAAGTTCTTGACAGAAAATGGGTTCCCCGGCGGAAGCCCCAATCTGTGGTTTTCACATAAGTGAAGAAAAAGGAAATTAGAATTTGACCCAGGGTGGGCGCCATTTTTCTGCAGCGAGCAATTCTGGACGTAGTTCTAAAGCGCTGGTCGCTCTCTGCGGTTTGAGCTTTGACTACAGGTAGATTCATTTTTTATCCTATTGTGAGCTGAATAAGGAAGGGAAATAGATGTCTCCAATTAACCCTGCTTCGCATACTGAGTTTAAACAGCGGTCTGTTAGGTTACGAATGCTATCAATGTGGGGGGCCTTTGTACTGGTTATTTGTATTTTCGCCAATACTGATTTCTTTCTTTTTAGGACTTTGTAGCGGGGAACAAGGATTAGGATGTTAGGACTGATGCTTTTTGACAGATATGTGAGAGTATGGGATTTTGGTTTTTTGTTGATTGTGCTCGCTAAGATCTTTTCTTTCAATCTTATGCCTACGTATTCTTGTTTATCCAAAACAGGGAAATCAGAGCGTTCGTAGTTCCTCCTATTCTATGGGAGGAAATGGCTGTTTTGGTGTCTTGTTCAAAGCCCAAGACGTGAAGCGAAAAGGTGGTTTGTATCTTGTTCAAAGCCCAAGATGTGAAGCTGAAAGGTCTATTTGTGTCTTGTTCAAAGCCCAAGACGTGAAGCTGAAGGTCCCAACTTTAGAGAGAATTTGTCATCTCTAAAGAAGGGTTTGTCTGTCACAACTGTTGGGTGACTGGTTATAAAGGAGAATTACTTTAACCGGGATATACGAATCCGGCAATGCCATAATTTCCTTTATAGGGGATTTTAACCTGAAGGAGAAGACTTTAACTCAGTGTAGAGCAATGTTATCTTTCCTTAGGAATTTCTCATGCTAAAAGAGGGACAGTGACATGGATGTAGATGATCCAGAGGCTTGCCGTTTACAACGATTAGATGAAAGGGAAGGAGTTGTTGATGTTTGTATACTGTGAACGAGGCACAGCTTTGATGCTAAAAGGTTAATTGGATTTACCAGTGGTTTTCTTATACAAAGCCTAAGGGGAGGCTAAAAGGCTTTGACTCAACGATGGAATCTTTTGGTATCTCGTATAAAGCCTGAGATGGAGGCTATTTGACTCAACAAGAGAGTTTTTGTATCTTGTACGAAGCCCGAGATGGAGGCTGTTGTTTATTTGGCTCAATAGGAACCTTTTTGTATCTCGTATAAAGCCCGAGATGGAGGCGAAAGGGGGATTGACTCAACGAGGGAGTCTCTTTATGTGTCTCGTACAAAGCCCGAGAAAGAGGCTAAACGTTGTTAACTCCATTGGGGAGAATTTTAGTATCTCGTACGATGCCCGAGATGGAGGCTATGGTAACTGTTTCAGTTAAGTGACAGGTCCAGTATGCTGATTTAAAGAGAAAATCAGTTCTTATATGAGAAACACTGTACTCATGGATTTGATTCAAGGATCCGGGTTATTCCTGTTCTTTAAGGAAGCGGGAAATCCGAAGGGTATTGAGACAGTCCGAGTCTGCGGGTTTCCTTCCTATTTAACGAAGGGGTCACTTGAGAATGTCTTTGAGACTCAAGGAGATTAGACTGTCCAAGTCTAGGTTTTATCTTTTGTACTATGCTTTGAGAAACAGTAGTAGACTCTATGAAAGGATTGTTCTATGAAGATGACTAGGTTATGTTCCTATACCTCTAGGAGGTCGTCGGGACAATTTGTACGAAGCCCAAGAGGAGGCTGGAAACTTTTAAGAAGCCGACGGGTCCTTGTACTAAGCCCAAGAGGAGGCTATCATTCCCGGAGGAAGAGATCATTATACGAAGCCTAAGAGGAGGCTGTGAATACTTCTAAGAAGTCGTAGGGTCCTTGTACTAAGCCCAAGAGGAGGCGGGGATGCTTTTTAGGAAGCCTGTGGGTCCTTGTACGATGCCCAATAGGAGGCCGATGCTTTTAAGAAGCCCGTGGGTCCCCAAACCCCGAGAAATTCAAGGCAATGCTATTCACCAAGAATAGATCAAAGTCAGGAAAGTTCGAGAATTTGGAAGAAACTCAAAGATGCCATTCATGGAGAATACATTCATCTTGGGGAGTAGAGTTTCTTGACGATTCCTAATGAGGACAGCCGAAGAGAAGACTGTATCTGGTGATCCTATTGGGGATCTAGTTGTCTATTTCTATGAATAAACGAAACGGCGTCACCTAGTTCTAGACGTAGTTGCCGGGGAAACTCGAAATATCTATACTATTATTACACAGTTGATATGAGTTTATGAAAGAAGACTTACAGTGAAACAGCCCCACAATACAGTTATGTACATATGAAAGCGGTAAATGAAAGCGGGTAAACACTTACTCGGTTGTAGAGCTTCCATGCTGTTTGGTTAGTTGTTCAACAAAGAAAGATTGAAAACAACAGTATAATCAAAATCAAAGGAGAAAATGCTTTGAAAAAGAAAGATTTGGGGCTTACAGCTCAAGGAGAGGCCCAGGGTCTTATCAGTGATTGCACGGTTTGAATTTGTACAGAGGGACTTATACAAGTGACTGAGGCCCAAATATGTTTTCTGTACAAAGGGATGGGTCTTACACTCTCTCAAGAGGCCCAAAAGTTTTAAAGAAAAAGAGTGGGGCTTATAACACGAGGGTAGGCCCAGTTGATTTTTTCGTATAAAAATGGCGATCGCACCGAGATTTTCCTTTAACGCGGAGGGACTTTTACAATAAGTGAGGCCCAAATGTTTTGGTTAAAAGGGGGTTGGGTCTTACACTCTAATAGAGACCCAAAAGTTTTGAATGAGTCTTATAGCTCAAGGAGAGGCCCAAGGTTATTTTTCAAAAGGCGACGATCGCGTCGTTTGTTTTTGACGGTATCGGGACTTATACAATACACTGAGGCCCAAAATGATTTGGTCAAAAAAAGGATTGGGTCTTACACTCTATTAGAGGCCCAAGTGTTTTGAAAATGATTTATGAGGGTTGAATTAATCCAAAAACCCTAATTTGTTTTCAAAAATGTATTTAATTGAATAAAAATTCAATTAAAATGATCAAAATTATTTATCATATGGAAAACAAATTGTGATTTTAGATTAATGCTTCAAAAATTAAGTATTGACCTACAAAATAATTAGAAAGCATTAAAAGTTGCAAAATCAATGTAGAAAAAATATTTAAAATGTCAAAAACAATTAAAATATTAATTCTTTGCAAAAATATCAATTATATGAAATAAATAATATTTTTGGGATTTTTGGTTAAAATAAAATATTTTAACATTTTTGTGAATTATCAAAAAAAGAATCAACTCAAAATCATTAAAACTCAAATAGAAATTAATTTTTGAATCAATTAAACAAAATCACAAAATTCAAATATTCAAATTTCTAAAAATGGCGCCAAGAACAAGCTGAAGAACACGCGCGTGTTCTGAGATTCTCAGATTTGCATTTTCTATCCAATCTCCTTGAATACTTGATTATAACATGCAATCCACATATCATTATGCTCGTCTCAACCTCACGATCATGTCTATGTCTATTAATTTCATTTAAATTAAACATATAACAAGAAATCACGAAGAAACCTCAAGAACCCTAATTTCTGCATGAAGGCTAGGATTTTTTATACATGATTCAAACAGTGCAATTAATTGAGGGAAAACATTCCATGCATGATTATGAACATATGGCCAAATTATTGTGCGAGGAAATATGCATAGATTGAGAGATGACCAAGTATATGCTCACCTCTAAGCCGTGACAGCAAGTGCAATGTGATTTTTGATTTGGAGGTGTTACAGATGAGTGGTGATGATCTGAACAACTTCCCTACACCCTATGGAGTGTGTTTGAATGCTTAGACTTGATTGAAATTGGCTGGATCAATTCGTGGCATCTCAGCTGCACTTTGGTTAAAACCTTGAGTAATTGACTGGTGATTCTAAGAAATCAATGTTCCAGTTGTTGTTTAAGTGTTTGATCAGCTCATATGTGATGTATATGAGGTGTGTGAGTGATTGGTTTGATTGGAAAAGCTCTCAAACTCAAAACCCGATAGTTACCTTGCTAAGAAAGGCATTTTTGCCAAGAGAAAGAGATTTTGAGAAAGGCAAGTGTTGTAGGCCTTTGGTGTACTTAAACTGAACACAATTGAGCTCTATTTATAGTAGAGTAAGTTTGTTTTGCAAGGAATAGTGAATGGCAGCTGGTAAGTAGGTTTGGCCAATGTTGTCCAATGGAAATGCAAGTCTCCTCTAGCCATTGACTAGAGGTTAGGGCACAGAGCTTTGGTTCCCTTGGTCTTGGATAAGTCTTGACTGATTTCAGATGAGAATGGCTCAGTCCATGCCACCTTGATGCTTCCATTGAATGCCTCAATCCAAATTTGGAGTCTTCTCCCTATTTTGGCCATTCTAGGTTCAACATGTTATTTCTTGTTCCATGGACTTTGGAGGCTTGGCTCAGTGATTGTCCTCTTTAGATTCAATCCTCAGATGTGTCCAAGTGGATAGGAGCATTTGAATTTGGCTGATTTTGGCAAATCGAGCCAAAAATGCAAATTCTGCCTTGCCTTGACAGATTTCAGCAAGGCAACTTGCCAATGTCATATCTCATGGTGTAAGTTGAATTTGGTAATGCTCTTGACCATTTTGGAAAGCCCTTACATGATACAACAATTGTTTGAACATGTTTAGTTTTGATCTCTTCTGATTCCAAGTGAAAAATCCCACTACATTTGGCAAAAAGTGAAGCAAAATCTGACTTAGTGAAATTTTCACTAAGTGTTGGAACAAAGTGTGATTTCTTGATTTTGATCACTCCATAACTCAAAATCCTTAATGAATTGGACTTAGGTCTAGTTGAAGTTTTTGTAGAGGGTAATGAGGGCTACAAATCCATCTTTGGATGAGAAAAAATGGCCTTGTGGTTTAGGAGTTATGATCCTTCAAAGTTGGTACCCTTGTTACTTTATTTTTAACTTAGAAAATTTTCTAAGTTTTTATGGTTACCCCTTTTACAAGTTATCCCACTTTCCTTGATTTTTCTTGATGAGTGATTATTCAAATCATACATTAACATTATTTTAGGGTTAAAACCCCATTTTGGTGAAAAATCTCAAAAAGTCAAAGTTGACTTTTGTGCACAGTTGACTTTTTATCAGATGAATTCCAAACTGTGCAATTCTTCCTGAAATCATGTCCTTGACCTAAATCAAACTTGATGGACATGTTACAAGGGTGTCATAGGGTATATTTATGCATGTCCTAGGGCTTGGGAGCATGTCTTGGTCAAAAGTCAAAGTTACAGTTGACTTTTTCCCTTAAAACCCTAATTGTGGTGCAGATGAAATTGAGACTTGTTGCTCAAGCTTCTTGGATTAATCCATTGTTACAAATGGATCAATATAGCTCATTAGAGACCCTCAAATCCTCTCTTGAGGTCTTGGCTCTTGATTTGCCCTAAAAGTTAACTTAGGGGTGAATTAGGTCAAGAAACCCTAATTCCTGATTTTTGATATATGCATCCCCTGAGGCAAAATTGACTTGATGATTTGGTCCATGAAGTTCCATGGAGTATATTAGGTTATGTTTTTGATCTTTGGCTTGTTCCCAGATGAAACTTCCCATCTGGAGGCCCTGGTCGACCAAAACCCTAATTTGGTGAGACTGGCGATCTTGAGACTTGATCCACCTAGAAGGGAGCAGCCTTGTGCTTAATTCTTTAAGTGGGAGTCCTTTTGATCCTTTGTGGATATGTTAGAGGCTAGACAAGTTAAAGATCATGTCATTCCTTGATTGATCCTTTGTCTAAGAGCTCTGAGAGGGCCTAAAACCCTAATCTTTGATAGTAGTGAATGCTCAACAACCCTTGAGGTATTTGATGAGGCATGAGGGTTCATCCATATTGTGATGATGATTTGCACAATGATGGGAAATCTTAGTGGTCAAAATTTGGGGTATGACAATACCAAATACAACTCTTGTAACTTTTCCACTTCTTTCTCCCTTTTTTCCCTCTCCTCTTCAAACAGCCTCCTTTGCTCTTGCAATTGCTTCTCAACATTCTCAATCTTTTGTCGTTGAGAAAGAAATTCAGCGGTTTCGGTGCTTCTTCTTTGAGATCCAAAGTATGACCTCAAGTCGACACCATCTCCAACACCACGGACACGACCTCCATGCTCAACTGTTCCGATAGCTTCGACTAATATGTCATGTCGTGCTTCCGGAACAAATGTGCCTTCACGGGCTGCCACAACCAAATTATCCTACACAACATGAGCAACTTACATAAACAAATGGATTTAAATAACAACTCATGAGCAACTTACATAAGTAAACGCATTTAAACAAAACATATACTTACAATTTTCTCAGCAACTACTCTCGAAGCCTCAGAGGTGTACTCTCCATTAGGTCTTAATCGAGCCCTCTTCCATTTCTCATGTCTTGAAGGTGGAGACGGGATGTCACCATCTCCTCCTTCTTGTTGTTTTTCCTGCATGATCCTCTTCTCAAGTTTCCTGTAACCCCCACGAGATAATCTATGGGGGTACATGTTTTTCGCCTTGTTCTGAATTCCTACTTCGCTTTTAGCCTGTTATTAACATAGTGAAAAATGTGTATGATTAGTATCTATAACTCATTAGCATAACATTATAGGTTACATAATACTAGTACTAACCTTGAATTCCTCAAAACGGCGTTTCTTCACAAACTTGTGCCACACCTTCTTCGATAAAAAACTATACCAAATCTATGGAGGTTGAAGACCGCTCTTAGGCTTCGTAATGTAGTCAGCCGTGAGCCGTGACTTAAATCCCCTCCAACGAACACCGGCATAAGTTATCCACTTTCTTTTCAATTTTGAGTCATCGGTAAAATCAAAATTCAACTACATTAAATAAATATATAAGTATGAATTAGAAACTATAGGTAGTGATATCAAATATATGAAAATTATAGTATGAAATACCTTAACGTCTATCCATATGTTGTCTTTGACATTAACATCCACTTCTCTCCAATCATCAATCAGTATACTGACTTTGCTACGTGCAAGGAACGCAACATAACTCCTAAAAGTAGCGTAATGTGAACAATCCACTAATCTGTAGTGCGAATCAAACTCGATCAAAATTTTTACACCTGATGAGTTGTGGACTGATGTGAATTGGGGCATGATTATGACACCTCTTTGTGATCTTTTCGATTAAGTATCAATCGTTTGAGTCGTATTCGCAGAACACTCAATCGTTTGAGCATCTTCGCTGCTTCCTGATGTAGAACTCGACAAGGTCGACATCTATGTTCAAAAATAACAACAACAACAACATGAACAACAAGAACGTATTCAACAACAACAACAACAACATGAACAACAAGAACATAAACAACAACAACATGAACAATAATGGCAAATGAGTTTACTGTAGATGCATGGGGAAAATATTTTACGTACCCTAAACGTGACGACTAAGTAAACGATGTTGGTGTTGGTGTTGTTGTTGTCTTCCTTCCTTACGACAACGACGGTGTTGTTGTTATCTTCCTTCTCGATGGTGACGATGATGACGACGGTGTTGGTAGGTGCGTAATCTTCCTTCCGTATCGATCGTGACGATGATGACGAAAATGACAACAACACGGTGAAGAATGGATACTGATGATGCAAGCTTTGGTTGAAATCGTGTATTATTTCACAGTATTGAACGTTAGGGTTTAGGGTTGAAATCGTGTATCGTTTCGTCTAGTTTTTATTTTCAATGGAAAAATGGATACTGAAGAGACAATGAAACTAGCTAGCTAGGAGTATATTGAAAGGCTATTATGACGGTCAACACCACAAAACTGTTATGATATATTACTTTCATAATGAAATTTCATATTAAACCGCCAGAGTTATATTTAGAATTAAAAATTTAAAAAACTTACAAAATATATCACAACGGTGTAAATAAACAACCATAGTCATAACTTTTAATTTTTTTATTTAAAAATAAATAAAAAAGAAAAGGTGCGCCTTAACATAAAAGGAGTAATATATATGATGGCGCTAAGGTTCGAACACATGAAAGCTTGATGGTATCACCACGGTTGGTTTATCAACCATTGTTATATACAGATAATCACCATGGTTGGTTTATCAACCGTTGTTATATACAGATAAATTTTATTCAATAAACAAATAAAATACACTCGCGCCTTAGTTTAGATATGCCACAACGGTGTAGGGATGAACCGTTGTGAGCATGGCGTCATTGTTTACGCGTTTTGTAGTAGTGAATATATCTTATTGGTTACGTGTATAAAGTCATATAAAAAATTCTGGCTTCAAGACTAATGGGTGTTATGGGGAAGCTGAATTCAAAGACTCAAACGACATTTATATCGGGTAGAAAACTACTCGAAGGGGTGGCTGTCCTGAATGAACTAATTGATTTGGCAAAAAAAAAGGAAGCAAAGTTAAGTAATGTTTAAGGTTGATTTCTCCAAGGCATACGATTGTGTGGATTGGTCCTTCTTGAGGAAAATGATGTCTTCCATGAGGTTTGGGTCGAAATGGTTGAGGTGGATGGGTGGAGGGGTTTTCACGAGTTACATGTTTTTCCTTGTAAATGGTAGTCCGAGGGAAGATTTTCAGGTGTTTCGTGGATTGAGGCAATGAGACCCATCGTCTCCTTTTCTTTTTTCTATTGTGGACGAAGGTTTTGCAACTATGGTGAATAAGGCTTTTAATGTGGGTTTGTTTAAGGGCTTCAAAGTAAATGACGATGTTATCTACAACCTCCTACAATTTGCAGACGATACCGTTCTTTTGAGTGACAGAGATTGGTTAAACTTATGGGCTTTCAAGTCAAATTTGAAGGGTTTCAAATTAGTATTAGGTCTGAAAGTTAACATCGGTAAAAGTTATTTGTTTGGTATTGATGTTGTTGACTATTTTATGAAGGCGACAAAGAAGTTTCTCGCATGTATGATTGGTTCAATTCCGTTTAAATTCTTGGGCCTAAGAGTTGGGGATAAGCATAGAAGGACCTCTTATAGGAAGTCAGTAATCGACTATTTCAAAAATAGGTTACCTCTATGGAAAGGAATATTATTATCCATTGGCGGTAGGGTGACATTAATTATTTCAATTATGGAAAACACGCCAATTCATCCCTTGTCTTTTTTCAAGGCTCCACGGAAAGTGTTGGATGAGCTAATATCATTACAAAGAAACTTCTTATGGCATGGGATGGATGAAAGAAAACGTATGGCATGGGTGAGTTGAGAATCTATATGTAAGTCTAAGGAGGATGGCAGACTTGGTGTGAAAGATTTGAGGCTGTTCAATCTAGCATTGATGGCAAAGTGGCTATGGCGACTACTTACAGAACCCGATGCAATTTGGTGCGGGGTTTTACGAGAAAAATATGGCAACTATGCAAAGTCTATTCTATCAAGGGAAGTTTATGTAGAAAAACTTTTAGATTTACAGTGGTGGAAGGATGTCATGAGAATCAATTCGGATGCTGCAGCTGTTCGATTTGGGGAACTTAGTACCATTAGGATGGGTGACGCCGCATCAATACCGTTCTAGGTTGCGAGATGGATGAGAAGCGATGCATTGAAAGTGCAATTTCCTGGAGTGTACTCCAGTGCTGATACGGGTGGCGGTATGCTGATAGATATGGGAGCTTGGGATTCAAATGGGTAGACTTGGAATTTGGAATTTCATAATCAGGTTTTATCTTCTACACTCGCGGCTGAATATCATGAATTATCAATGTTGTTGCTGGACATTAGGCCAACCAAGGACAATGAGGATATTATTCTTTGGTCGTCGGGTCATTTGAATAGATTTACAGTTAAATCATATTATTCTAGACAGCTAGTGGTTGAAGGTGGAGGTGCGTTGGAGGAGCATATGAAGGTTGCTATGCGTTGCTTGTGGAAATCATTCATTCCTTCTAAGAAAAAATTGTTTGGATTGAGGGTTTTATTGGATAGGCTGCCCACGAGGGGGAATCTTTTTCGTTGCGGTATTCTATCAAATCCTCATGATATTGTTTGCGTCTTTTGCTTTGGTCATATGGGGATGTAAGTCACCTCTTTACTTCTTGTCCTAAGACTAGGATTGTTTAGAGTAAAGTATACGAATGGTTGGATATTAGGGAGTTCAATGAAACAATGTTTTCAAAATACTTGTTTTCTTGGTTAATTAATTTTAAAGGAAGGTGATCTAAAAAGATTGTTTGTAGCTTATGGGTGGTGGTTTGTTGGATTATTTGGTGGGCAAGAAATCAAAGTACTCTTCAATGATGAGGTCGGCGATCCAGAGTTGATAGTTGTGAGAACCATGTATTTCTTTTGGTGGTGGATATTAACACTCTCTAAGGATAAAACGTCTTGTAATTTTTATGAATGACATAAACATCCTTTAGACTTCTAGTAAATAATGGAATAGTTTATACTGGTTTGTTGGTTGTAATTGTGGGTTAGGATAGCCATACTACCTTCATATTTGAATATATATTTGGCTTATAAGAAAAAAACATTCACGTTGAACTACAAATTTTAAAAGTATGTCTGTTAATGTATTTTTTGCTGGCAATGGAAAACTACAAATTTCATTTTATAATTAAAAATGTGAAACTTTGCTTTCTTTCATGGAAACAAGAAAGTGTAATGAATGTCGTAGAGAAAGTTTCAAAATGACGTAGTCAAATTTCCCATTTGTTTTATATACTATTCTTAATTGACTCTGATTTTTAATACTATATAAGAAAAAACGGTACACAATAAAGGTAAAAAATATAAAATTAAATCTACACTATAGAATCCGATACAGAGGCAAAACAACTTGAAGCCAATCGCAAATGTTTTACCACAAAAATGACAAATCCAAGCAATAAAAAAAATATTGAAATTAGATTAATAACAATTAAGCAAAACATATTCAAGAAATTATAATATATAGTTGAGGTGCGAAAATCAAATATTGATAAAATTAAAAGATCGATTAAATAATTTTAGAATACTTGGATTTATTGAAAAAAAATTCTTTTGACAATAATCCTAAAAGTAGAAGTTGATGGTTTTTGTAGTTATTCATCAACCGGTATTCCTTATACTTCAAATATTTTTTAGATTGAGAGAAGAGATAATTTGTTTATGTACGGTATATTACAGACCATAGTCTATCTATAGTGTGATGACCAATTAGAATTCCTATTATTCTAAAATGGGTCATCATGACATCCACACTCATATTTGAAGGCATACCCAATTATTTAATTAATTAATTAATTAATTAATTTTTAAATAAAATCTAAATAATATTTTAATATTATTTGATCACTTAATTATTTAAGACACTTTATTTAATAAAATAAATAATATAATTAAAATATATATGCCCGCATAATGATTATTGGAATATTAAAATTATATATATATATATATATATATATATATATATATATATATATATATATATATATATATATATATATATTTTAACAATCTCCTACTTGGGCGATATATCTTAATAATTATATCACAGTTCTTTAGACGCTCATCTGAATGTTATTTATGTTAAGATGTCAGCTTTACAATCTGGTTCACCTCATATATCAATAATATAGGACCACCGCAGTAAGAGGAGGACAAAAATACAAAGTGAAAAGAGCAAACCGAAAAAAAGAATAATTCAAATAATAAAGAAATTAAAATATTAGAAGGAGATTAATTTGTTTAACAAAAACAACCAATAATTGGATATCAACTAGTGGTTTTCTTTAATGAAGAAAATTTATTTTATATATTTTTACTAAAGAATTTTTTCTGAAATTTTTAAAATACAAAAAATTCATATAAATTATAATTGTTCTTTTTTTTTAGTATTCATATTATAATTATAACATTGATTAATGATTTTTTCATTATCAAGTATATCACTTTAAGTTACTCAATAATCATTTAACAACTCATTTTTTATTGTATTCAATTCTTCTCAAAATTCATAACAAATAAATATCTTTCAACAAATGGAGATGCTGCCAAACAAACATAATCAATTTTTTTTAATAAAACATAAAATCGACAAATAGAAACATTTCTCCAAATTTATTGCGTTTGTTGAAGAAATAAAAGTCTAAAATAAAATGGACTAAATAATCTAAAAATAAATTATTAAAGGAAAAGTAATAGAAAGTGAAAGAGAAAAAAAAATTATTTCTCCAAACTTATTGCTTTTGTTGAAGAAATAAAAGCGAAAGTAAAAGAAAGTGAAAGAGACAAAAAAAAATTCTATAATAAAAAGAGATGATGTGTAAAAAAATTACGGAGATTTTAATTGAAGAGTAGAAGTACTGACAAAAAAAATTAAGAAATATAATAATGTAATATTGAATGAAAAAGTTGACATCACTCACTCACTTCTTAATTCAAAATCTTCCATTGCTTTAATTACTCAATACCGGTTAATTATAATTCATACATGTATTTGAACAATATCCAGCGAAATTTAAAATGAAGAAAAAATTAATAATTAAAATTGAAAATAAAATAAACAACTATAAAAGAAAGTATATTAATTGTAAAAATGTTATTTGGGTATAATAACATAAATTTGTTAACATTTGTGTATGCTAAATGCCACCTAAGAAAATGTATAAATTGACCAAAAATAGTGAAAGCATGTTGAACTACAAATTTTAAAAGTATGTCTGTTAATGTATTTTTTTGCTGGCAATGAAAAACTACAAATTTCATTTTATAATTAAAAAAGTGAAACTTTGCTTTCTTTCATGAAAACAAGAAAGTGTAATGAACGTCATAGAGAAAGTTTCTAGATGAAGTAGTCAAATTTCCCATTTGTTTTGTATACTATTCTTAATTGACTATTTTTTTTCTTCTTAAAGCCAATTATATTAAAGGAAGAACACAAACAGTGTTCAAACCAGAATACACAATACAAAACAACAAGATTAAACAGTGAGATTTCCAACCAACTCTGATTTAGCTATTATTTTAAAGGATCCATACAAAAAGCTAAAAAATCAGAGTTGAGATAACAAATATCACTCACCCTAAGCCACTTTCAAGCGTTGATCTTGATATTCCAACAAAGATCATCCAAGTTAAAAGTTTTGTTATCGAATACTATAGAATTTCTACATCTCCAAATGCTCCAAACCGTAATGAGCCAGAGAATTCCCAACTTCAGATTCCCTTCTCTAGATTGACCCAATCCGCACCAGTCCAGGAAAAAGTTGACAGTGTTACCTTCATAGAAACTCCCAAAACCACACCAGTCTCCTATTCTTTCCCAGGTTGCCAATATCGGATCGCAAGCAAAGCAAATATGTTGGAACTCTTCGTCTGCACAATTACAAAAAACGCAGGTAGGATTCACAACAATTCCCCTCTTAATCAGTTCAGATTTTACTGCTAATCTCCCCCACAGGACTCTCCAGCCGAAACATACCAATTTGGGAGCTGCTTTGAGTTTCCAAAGAGTGGAGAAAGCAAGGGAGAAGGAAGAAAGATTAGCAGAGGATCCAGACGAAACAAGGGAGTTTTCCATCATTAACATGTAAACTTCCTTGACATTAAAATTAACTTCAGCTTTATTATTCCATCTGGCCACATCCCCCTTACCTGTGACTGGGGTTGTATCACCAATTAATCTCATCAGGTCTGATACTCTGTCACCTTTATGCTGAAGATCAAAGAATGGCAAACCAAGGTTGCCCCACTTCCATTCTTAATTGACTATGATTCTTAATGCTAAACAAGAAAAAATGGTACACAATAAAGGCTAGAAATATAAAATTAAATAATGATTTAAATAAAATGAAAGATCAAGGTGAATGGGCATTTAAGTTCTCTCGTTGAATGGTTAACCCATATTCAATATATTAAACATCAAGAAAAAATATGTTTCTTTTTATAGGTAAAAGATATGAATTAAACGGATGTTCAGCCGATAAAACAAAGGAATAACAGAAAAGAGAAATGACACAAATCTCAAAGGTATTCTAAATAAGTAGTCGGATAGATACACCGATTTGAACACCAAATTTCTACCCGATTTGTAAACCGAAAGAAGCAATTCCCAAGACAAAAGCTTTATCATACTCAACCCATCAAATTTGTTCAGCATACATCCTTCAAAAAGAATAGCATTCCTACACGCCCTGTATCCAACATAAGGCTAATCTAAAAATTCACCACGTATCCAAATTGAATGTACACTATAGAATCCGATACAAGAGGCAAAACAACTTGAAGCCAATCGCAAATGATTTACCACCAAGATGACGAAACCAAGAAGCCATAAAAAAGATATTGGAATTAGATTAATAAGAATTAATCAAAACATACATGTTTAAGAAATTATAATATATAATTAGGCGCAGAAATCAAGTATGTATAAAACTAAAGGATTGATAAAATAATTTTGGAATACCTGGATCTATTGAGAAAAATCCATTTGACGGTAATCCTAAAACCCAGAAGTTATGGCTTTTGTGGTTCTTCATCAACCGATACTCCTTATGCCTCGAAATCTCTTCAGATGGGGAGAAGAGATAATTTGATTGTGTACGGAATATTAGGGACCATAGCCTATATATAGTGTGTTGGCCAATTAGGGTTCCTATTATTCCAAAATGGGTCATCCTGACATTCATTCATATTTGAGTCCATACCCAATTAATTAATTAATTAATTAATTAATTTCAAAATGAAATCTAAATAGCCTTTTAACATTATTCGATCACTTAATTATTTAAGGCACTTTTTTTATAAAATAGATAATATATTTAAAATATATATATGCCCATAATTCGAATATTAAAATTATATATATATATATATATATATATATATATATATATGTATATTCCAACAACCTCCCACTTGGGCGATATATCTTAATAATTATATCACAATTCTTTAGGCGCGCATCTAAATGCTATTTATGCTTAGATTTCAGTTTTATAATCTGGCCCACCTTGAAATTCTGGCATAGCAGACAACAGATGTCTTAACACACGTCAAGACATTGTTATGCATAAATATTAAACAAGAACAGAACAGCACACTGAAACCCAAGATATCAGTAACTGCAGAAACACAGATGTTTCGACATCTGTTCCAACATGATAATCAAAATTGAACTGTAAATTGCAGAATGATAAACAACACAGAATATGATGACCCAGTTCGGTGCAAATCACTTACATCTGGGGGATACCAATCCAGGAAGAAGAATCCACTATCAGTAGTATAGTTTTATGTAAACAAGCTCAGGTTTACAGTAAACACCCACGTTTACCTATCACTATCCAATGAAGACTTTATCTAAGAACTCCATCCTAGACAAGAGAAACCCATCTCACTCCCTAAATCACAACCTGTGATTATCTAACAGTTACTACACCATAACTATATCATCCTATTGAAAGACACCCCTTTCAATACAAAGTTCAGTCAAGCATCCTTGTCTAACAAGTTAACTTGGATTTGCTTCAAAGCTTCATCCAAGAACAATACACGATTCATTACCTACGGGTTTCTGAATCTGTACAAGTACCTATCTCTACCACAATGTATCAAATCGATACAGAGGGAGACTTAAAAGAGAAACCTACGACTCTCAAAATCTAAACCCTACTTTACAAAATAGGATTCCTAAGTCTATGTCATTCTCTCTCTCCTCTACATTAGGTATTGGTCTTCTTTTATAGCCTTCTGCTTTGTTGGGCTTCGTATCTTTGATCCTTGATCCACTGCCAATCGTGCCTTGAATCTTGGAACAAATTTAAAACAAAACCTGCTGTGACAGTCATGATGTCGAATCTTCATGCTGTGATATTTTATTCGACATCTTTGGTCTGGGGCATAAATCTTCATGTTGGAACATCTTTTCCAACATTATGTTTTACCAAAATTTAGTCAAACCATTGGGGCTTTCAATCTCCCCCTTTTGATAAAGTTTGGCTAAAACATTCTTCAGCTTGATGGTGCATGCAGTGGAAGAAGGAAGAAGATAACCTCTTCATTCCCTTGTGACACCAAATACACACTTGCTTCTTAACTCTGATCACAAAACACAATTCCAAAGATGTTAGAACTAACGTTAGAACATCCTTCGACATTTTGAGACATTTTTCCAGATCAGTAGTACAGATGCACATACACCTCTCAGTAGTAGGCAGGAAGTCATTCTCCCTCTTTTTAGCCAAAAGTCACATTCACATCAGACTTCCAAGAAAGTCCTTTACCAATTATTCTCCCGTACGACAAGATAAATACCTCTTAGACAAGATTTGAACTAAGAATCCTACTCCAAGGATAACTAACCCAGAAGATGTTCTAACATCAGTTAGGACATCCTTCACATATCATAGACACCAACCAACATGGTTCTAGATATGTTCCACCACTGGACTTACTTTTGGCATAGTAATCCAACTGAAGATCTTCAAACAACACTGCGTCACCAGTTTGATCAATAAGAACTCCAGATAACCACAGAGAGAAATAAACTCTCATCCACCTAAAGAAGGTAATCTTCCATAATCAGCTTAGAACTTCTACCACAAGCTCCAAGATAGAACTGAACCAGAACCTCCTTACGTCTTCAACCAACTACCCTTCTGCCCAAGAGTAATTAGTTCCAAGCACCCTGCTTGAATGCATAATAAAGATCAACCAAAAGCCACTGTTTGGTTCATCTTAACTTTTCTTCAAAGTTTCAGACAATCTTCTGATCCATTAATGAAACCTAATCTTCAAGTTACATGATCTACTTGCTCCATAGCAAGCCATCTTGGATCCACCAAGCCTTAGACATGTAACATCTTCTCCTTCCACAGCTCCCGCAAACTGCATGAGATGGACCTTTTTGAAGTGTTAATGCCATTTATTTCTGAGAAGATCAACTTATCTTATGATGATGCACCACTACATCAACTAAGACTCTGAAGTTTCTGCTTGATGTCACGACATCTGATCAGACATCTAGCTGAGGAATTCAGCCTTTCCTTCTGCCACTTAGAAGAACCTCCTCCCTATAACAGAACAAGAGTTTCATGTTCTCATAGACTTGATTCAATAACCAAGTTTGAGTAGACAACCTCCATCCTGCTTAATCATATCACATGTATTCAATTCAAGCTCACACCTTGATGAATATCTGTTTCACAACTCCAAAGAACTCAATGTGCCAAGTCTGATTCTTCAGAAGAGAAGTAGTCATAGACTACATTATAGCTATACCAAAGGATGCCACTTTCCTAAAGTAGAGCAGTCTGTAGAAAGTCAGAGATAACTGCCACTTATCCTTGACCTCCAAGATGAGCAAGATCACATGCTCCTATGTACCTAGATCAGAAATAAACTGAGCCAAGTTGTGCCATCACTAGCACCATATTCTAGACAAGTCTCTTGTCAGGACACTTTCCAGATAAACATCAGATGCTTCTAGTAACAACTGGAACACACCTGCTATACTCCAATACTCCTAGATCAGAAATAAACTGATCCAATAACTATTCATCAAGATTATGATGTCTTCTTCTTCATCTTCCACATCACTATTGTCTAGACCAGTTTCTTGCCATGAAACTCTCAAGAGATCAGATGCTTCTGCCACACCAAACTGAAGCAGATTCTTAGGTCAACCCCCAAGATAAATAGATCCAAAAGCTTATGCAGTACCCCTCCCATGATTTTGCACAAACCCAGATGAAGAGATGTTTCAACATCGTGTTGAACATCAGCAATCTTGAACTTCACCTACAAGGATAATCAATTAAATACTAGAGAATATCACAAATAGCAATTGATCTTAAATCCTTATTCAATAACCCTGCTCCACTATTGAAGCCAAACTCTAACAGATCACTTCATGAACACTTATCAAGTATTCAATCTTTGCAAGTATCTTCCTTGACAAACAAAGTGTTGAGATACCAAGGCTGCCACCCTTGACTCAAGTAACTAAGATTCTCTCAGAACGAACCCTATTTACCTCAACAGTTCTGAAATCTCCATTCAGATTGGATCCATCCTTAGGATTAAGAGAGATGAATCATTCCTTGCACTTTTGGACGGTGAAAATACATCACCTCCACTTTCTTCAGGTTTATGTTTCACAGAAACACCCTCTAGTCAGAAGAATAACTAGAAGACTCCAGATGCACGACTGATACGCCTTTATGAGTGGACTTGAGAGAATTCTCAAGTATCTTTGACAACTTAGCCGATCAATAATTTATCAAATTCCTAGAGCAAGAACTTGATAACCTTAATCTCAACTCCCCTTCTCTTCATCTGACTTCAAGATGCACAAAGGAACCAAGTTTCCAAGTACCAAGTCACCATAACAAACATCTACCAACCACTCTCTGCATTCCATCGCTCCCTACTTTGGAATAAAAAGATGTAGATATCTTTAATTATAGAAGCCGACGATTGAGATCTTCCACCATCTGTCTTTAGTAACAACTGCAGAATCCCATAAATACCAGAGTTCTTCCATCATAAACATATGCAGCGGAACCACCAAGGAACAAATTCAACCTGCCCTAATAAGATGTCAGAACATCTTACAAGACACCCCAACAAGAGAACTAGCCACTTCTCATGTAGTTGTTGTAGAACCTCCTCAGTAACATGAACAACCACTGGGTTGTTACCTTCGATCCAGAACATTCATCCCATCCATTAATTCCCTTGGGTATGTCTGAGTTGATGAACTGATCTCCAAAACTCCTCCTTGTTTAAAACGCCAGAAAGTATCTCCCAAAGATCTCATCCAGAAACAGACAAGATGCCTGCTCTGATACCAATTGAAATTCTAGCATAGCAGGCAACATATGTCCTAACATATGTCAAGACATTGTTCTGCATAAATATTAAACAAGAATAGAACATCAGACTGAAACCCAAGATATCAGTAACTGTAGAAACACAAATATTTTGACATCTGTTCCAACATATTAATCAAAACTGAACTGTAAATTTCCGAATGATAAACAACACAGAATATGATGACCCAGTTCGGTGCAAATCACCTACATCTGGGGGATACCAATCCAGGAAGAAGAATCCACTATCAGTAGTATAGTTTTATGGAAACAACCTCAGGTTTACAGTAAACACCCACGTTTACTTATCACTACCCAATGAAGACTTTATCTAATAACTCCATCCTAGACAAGAGAAACCCATCTCACTCCCTAAATCACAACTTGTGATTATCTAACAGTTACTACACCATAACTGTATCATCCTATTGAAAGACACCCCTTTCAATACAAAGTTCAGTCAAGCATCCTTGACTAACAAGTTAACATGGATTTACTTCAAAGCTATATTCAAGAACAATACCCGATTCATTACCTACGGGTTTTTGAATCTATACAAGTACCTATGTCTACCACAATGTATAAAATCGATACAAAGGGAGACTTATTAGAGAAACCTAAGACTCTCAAAACCTAAACCCTACTTTACAAAATAGAATTCCTAACTCTATGTCATTCTCTATCTCCTCTGCATTAGGTCTTGGTCTTCTTTTATAGCCTTCTGCTTTGTTGGGCTTCGTATCTTTGATCCTTGATCCACTGCCAATCGCACCTTGAATCTTGGAACAGATTTAAAGCAAAACCTGCTGTGACAGTCATGATGTCGAATCTTCATGCTGTGACATTTTATTCGACATCTTTGGTCTGGGGCATAAATCTTCATGTTGGAACATCTTTTCCAACATTATGTTTTACCAAAATTTAGTCAAACCATTGGAGCTTTCACACCTCATACATCAATAATGAGACCATTGCAGTTGTGGTCACTAATGTATAACGTTACGAAACCCCGACGACCATCACATCAATGTACTTTATGACATAGATCGATATGGATGAGTGGCATGGAAATTTCATGCAATGTGATATCTAAATCATGCATATTTCCAACTGGTCCTATTGGAGTCTTTAGTGAGATCAAAGTGAAGTTCTTTAGGTGCAATTCAAAATAACAATATTTGTAACAAACAAAAAGAAACTTAACATTATTATAACAACAGTACCTCATACATTTCTATTTCTGCATAAAATCAAACATAACATAAGGTTTGTACCAAAACAAATCCAAAACATAGAACATAAAAAATAAAGGAAAAGACTCCCGCTAATCTAAGGCAACCTCAAAACCAAGACCCATGTGACCAATATGCCCATGAAAAGCCTTAGGCGTCAAACCTTTGGTTAGTGGGTCAGCTAACTTAAGTATGTCCATATATGCTCTATCAAAATTTACTTCTTCTAAACTCTTTCTTTCACAACAAGATACTTGATATCAATAAATTTTGATTTTGTAGAACTCATATTGTTGTTGGAGTAGAGTACAACTGCACTATTGTCACAATAAACCTTTAAGGGCCTTTCGATGCTCCCAACGATGTGTAGGCTCTTGACAAAGTTCCGCCGCAAAATTGTATCATTTGATGCCTCAAAGCGAGCCACAAACTCTGCTGCTATGATGGAGGGAGCCACTAAAGTCTGTTTGGAAGACTTCTGAAGGGAAATCACGATTCAAAAACGCAGCGGAAATTAAAATTTCCCTTTAGCGATCCTTACGAAAGATCATGATCAGTGATAGAATGGTTACCTCTTATGGAGATGATACCTTTGATTCTGAATCGAAGGAATGATCACGAGAGATGTACAATGAACAATGCCTCTACTCATTCCACACGAACAACTTCCTTCAGTCTCAATGCTAGCTGCTACGATTAAAGGCTTTGAATGAGAGATAGAGAGAAGGAAAATATGGCTAAGGTTTCATAGCTGAATTTTCATCAAGTGTTTATGCTTCTGCACAAGGGTTATATTTATAGAACCACTTGTGTGGGCTGCAAGCTAAAAATCTCACTTAAGTGCACGTACACCATATCTTATGATGTACTGTATATCACTTAAGCACGCGGTACCTTACCACAATCCGTATTCCACTTAAGTGCACCGTACTTTACGGTGTTACATATTTACTTAATTACACCGTACCTTATGGTGTTTCTTATTTACTCTACCTCTTATCAAACTGTCCTTATATGTGTGACCCTGTAGGATTTTGCGACGTTGGTAATTATATTAAATCATGCATTTAACATAATAAACAATGAGCGGTATCTAGCAACACATCACTGCTACCCAAGTCACGAAATTGTCATGTGATCTGACAAAACCTTTTGTGATAGTGCTTATGTGTATAATTACCCTTTTGCCCTTATGTCTATATTGAACACAAGGCATATACCGTATCATCCTTGTTCAGTTCAATATTGGGCCCTTAGACATTTATCCTGTTATGCAGGATGGGAAAATTCCATCTACGTCATTCATGTCCCTCAGCATGCTTTATGAAGTACCCATCAACTGTCTTTATAGTCATCCAATTACGGACAATGTTTGATCAGCAATAAAGTACTTGACTCTACATCTAGGGTCCATAGTGGTTTCAGGTCGAAGGGTGGTATACACCACTATCACCATGAGAGTAACTTATGACACTTTGCATAACATTCTATATAATACTCTCATAGTGGGTCATTCCAGTATAAATATTACTCCTAATATTCATACCTATGTTAAGACTTGATAACTCCTTATCCATGATCTATGAGATGTGATCATCAGTCTATCTACATAATAGTCTTAATGCTTTAAGGTTATCCCATTTCACATTAAAGCTCGACTACGGATACTTTAAGAATAGTGTCCTTATGTTTAATGGAATCTCATGATTAAGTCACACTTAATATTTCATTAAACAAACTAGCTATTCTAGGGACTTTATCACTTTGGAAAAACAAACATAATAAAGAAATGCCTTTTATTATTAATAAATAATTCGATACAAGTACCAAAAGTATTGGCCTCTAGGGCTTACACCAGACGGCTCCTCCAGCCAAGAGAAAGATGTAACTAGATGTGGAACGTCTACAATCTGGGCATCCTGCAAAATTTAAGTCAGATTACCAAATGGTCTCCAAGTTATTTGACTTTCGATAAGTGAGCACAAAATCTCTTGTTCTCTTCAAGTAGCGCATTACACGCTTTACTGCTATCCAATGCTGCATACTAGGGGTGCTTAGATATCTGCCAAGAACACCTAAAATGAATGCTAAGTCAGGACAAGTGCAATCTTGAGCAAACATAAGACTTTCCACAATTGAAGCATATGGAACCTTATCCATATCTTCCTTTTCAAGATCCGTAGTGGGGCACAGTTTGATACAAACCTTGTTTCCTTTAGCAACGGATGTGTCTCATGGTTTACTATCTTTCATGGAGAATCTATCCAGAACTGTATCAATATAGCTCCTTTGTGACAATAAAAAAATACCTCGAGAACGGTCTCTAAGCATTTTAATTCCTAAGAAAAAGGTGGTGTCCCCAAGATTTTTCATCTAAAATATATTTGCATGAATTCTCTTGTTTTCGTGCACTGAGCATATATTGTTTCTTGCCAAAAGGATATCATCTACATATAGTACTAAGAAAATGAATTTACTCCCACTGAACTTTTGGTATACACAGTTATCAAATGGATTAGCCTCAAAACCAAATAAGGATATTAATTGATGAAATCAGTAATACCATTGACGGGAAGTCTGTATACGACCATATATGGATTTCTTGAGTTTGCAATCCATAGACTTTGGGTCTCTTGACAAAAAAATTTCTGGTTGCGCCATGTATATTGTGTGTTCAATGTTTCCATTTAGAAACCCAGTCTTTACATCCATCTGTTGCAACTCTAAATCAAAATGAGCTACCAATTCTATTATGATCCTAAGAGAGTCCTTCTAAGAAACTAGAGAGAAAGTTTCTTTACAATCAAATCCTTCCTTTTGAGTAAAGCCTTTTGCAACAAGACGAGTTTTATATCTATAAATGTTACCCTTTGAATCCCTTTTGGTTTTAAATATCCATTTACAACCAATAAGTTTCTTTCCTTAAGGTAATTTAACAAGATCCCAAACATCATTTTCAGCCACCGACTTCATCTCATCCTTCATGGCATCATCCCACTTAAGAGAGTTTGGACCCCGCATAACTTGACTAAAGTTGATAGGATCTTCCTTAGTTAAACCAATGCCATCCTCGTGTTCCTGAAGAAATACAACATAATAATCTGAAATTACACTCTTCCTATCTCTAGTGGATCTTCTTAATGGTGGCTTTTAAGTTTATTGAGTTTGAACTATAGGTGGTGCTTGAGGAAGAAACTCAATATTGTCTTGTTCTTGAAGGATGTTAGGAAAAAATCATCATTTATTTCAGGATTTGTTTCTGGAACAAAGATAGGTACAAAGACTTGATCGTTGTGAGAAACAGTTTCTTCCTCAAAGGCAACATTTCTTATGCCTCATTCACCTCCAAACTCTACATCCTCAAGGAATCTTGTATTTCCCATTTCAAAAATTGTTATAGTGATGAGATTGTAAAACTTGTACCTATAAGAGCGTTCTGCAACTCCATTCATGCTGGGTTTTCCCGGCATTGTGCATTGCAGAACAGTTCTACACTCATCAAGGAAAAGCGCAAAGGGCCATGGACGTTATTCCCCTAATCCATCATACCAACCATAGTATTCACCACCACGGTCGAATTTGATAGCTTTTATTTTCATTCCAAGTTGAAAGTTAACTTCAGCTTTGAATGACTTGAACACGTCCAAAGATTGAGATCTCATGAATCAAATACTTGTAGTCATACCTCGAGTAATCATCTATGAACGTAATAAAATAACTTTGTCCATTCCAAGAACATGTAGGGAAAGGACTACATATATCAGCATGAATTAGTTCTAAGACATCCTTAGCTCTTTCATCATGGAAATTCCTCTTGTTTGTCTACTTACCCTTGATACATTGAATGCAAACTTAAACTTGAAAGTCCGACAAATCAAGGGTTCTAAGAATACCTTCCGATCTAAACCTATGAATTCTTTGTTTATATATATATGTCATAATCACTTATGCCATAAAGTGGCAGAATTCTCATTTAAATTTCGATTTGTACCATGCGACTCTATTTGCATTATTTTGTTATAAGGACATTCAATATCAAGCATATAAAGATTATCATTCAAAGAACGTAACCAACAACATTTGAATCATATGAGAGGCTAAATTTATAATTTCCAAACGAACAAGTATAACCTGATTTGTCAAAAATAGAAATAGAAATTAAATTTAGTCTAATAGATTGTGCAACAAATGTCTCAACCAAATCAAAATGAAAACTGGATTTTAATAATAATCTAAAAGTTCCTATAGCCTCTAATGCAACTTTATTGCCATCGCCCACATAGATGAATCTTTCAGCATCATTTGGCGGACGGCTCCATAGGCAACCCTGCATGGACATACTAATGTGAGTAGCAGCACCAAAATCTACCCACCAGTATCCTTAGGTACAAAAACTAAATTAATTTCATAACAAACAAAAGTGAGAAAATTACCATTCTTTTCACACAATGCGGCATACTTGGAACACTCCTTATTCATGTGTCCAACCTTTTTGTAAAAGAAGCAATTGGTCTCCTTAGGTTGTTCCTTTGCCTTCTTGTTTTCAAAAAAATTTCTCGTAGGTCTCTTCCTTTTATTCTGAGAACTGGTAGCCAAGTGAGCACTTTTAGTCTTCTCTCTCTTTAGCCTCTCTTCCTCTTGCATATAGTGAGACATGAGCTCATTGAGAAACCATTTGTCCTTTTGAGTATTGTAACTCACTTTGAATTTCCTAAAGTGTGTCGAGAGAGAGATCAGAACCAAGTTGACAATCAAAATCTCAGGAAGTTTTAACTTTATTGAGTTTTGATGCGAGATTAGACATCTCCATGATGTACTCCTTTATGTTCCTTTTGCCTTTATAAAGTATTGAAACGAGTTTGGACAAGGCACTCTTTGTTTCAGCCTTATCATTTTTAGCAAATAATCGCTCCATAATTTCGAGGAACTTCTTAGCGTTTTCACTCTCAACCATCGAGCCCCTAATCATTTCAGGTATAGATCTTTTGATCATCATGAGGCACATCCGGCTAGATCGATCCCATTTTTCTATTTTAGTTTCATTTGGGTTCTCAGCAGTGGCGGTGGGACGCCATTCCCTCAAAGATATGTCCAAATCCATGCATCCAAGAACGATCTCCACAAATTCTTTCCAAGACTTAAAGTTCATCCCTCTCAGCATAGGGATAGAGTTAATTTGAGCAACAAAATTTGGAGCGGTAGCAGCGATAACTGGATTCATTGAAAATGACAACAAACATACAATAACATTAAAAGGCATGTCAAATAACCATATGGACATGCATAATATTCTTTATATGCAAATTAAATTAGACCTAGACAAGATACCAAAAAAACACCATCAATTCCCAATCTTTGATTGTAAGAATTAACTGTAAGTGGTACTCTCACGTTATTATCAAACATTAGTAATAAGCCCTGTCAGATAATAGATGTCTTTGACATCACTCATTATCCACATGGATAAAATTGATAATTACTACATATTTACCATCATAGGTATGCAAATTTTTGGCCAAACTGTGTCTTTCTTTTGACTAACCATAACAAATTGCATGAAAAATTACACACTACATCTTTTGTAATTCTAATTGAATCAAATTTAAATAACAGATGTTACTTTTGCAACTTGTTGTTTCAACTAATTCAATCAAAGTTATTAAACAAATTTAATTTAATAAATTAAATGGGAAGGTCTTTAAAATTCACATAAAGATTATCTGCAATTGTAATATCAAAATTATATGTTTACTTGATTGTTTAATAATTGTGTTTATATCATATATATATATATATATATATATATATATATATATATATATATATATATATATATATATATATATATATATATATATATATATATATATATATATATATATCGGTAAGTGTTAAAAAATGTCAAATTAAATTAACACGAAAAAATCTTACTAAAATAAAATTAGCATTTAAATTTTCTCATAATTAAATAATTAAGTTGGATCCATAAAATAAATAAAAGATATAGTTAAGCACTAAATAATTACGAAAAGAAAATTTGAACGATTTACTAAATTGGTGTAACTTTATAATAAAGTTACCGGTTGTAAAAAAATACTTGTTAATATAAAATTGAATAATTAAGTTAACTTAACTGACGGCCAATGAAAACTATATCGGGAGGTTTATATAAAGTTTCGGTAACTATGCATATACATACACCGGTAAAGGCTCACATTGTACAGGATCCATTAAAACAAAATTTTAAATAATCAGCTAATTGAAATCATAATAGAACCTTAAAACTATTACAGCAAAACACTACAATCATTATTCTCAACTGATATTTCTTATGCCTCAAAATCGATTAAGACAGAGAAAAAAAATAATTTGTTTGTATACGGTATATTAATTCTTTTACAAACAACAGTCAAAATTCAAAGTCATTGTAATACTTTTTCAAAGTCATCATGTTTTAAGCTACTTATTTTTAATTGTAATACTTTTTCAAAGTCATTGTAATACTTTTTCAAAGTCATCATGTTTTAAGCTACTTATTTTTTCATGATTTCTCATTATCTAACATGTTATAAAATGACACTACAATCTCATAACACTAAGTTAACTGTTTCTAGCAATCACATTGTTATTTTTCTCTTCAAATCCAGTCAATCATTCAATGACCATTCTTACTACACAAATTTCATTTCTTTTACTTCTATTTTTATCTATGTTCACATTCCACAAAACCATGTCTATCAATGATCACAGGATGGTTTCATGCAATGAGAGAGACCGAGAGATACTGTTAGTCTTCAAAAAGGGAATCATTGATAGTTATGGTCACATTTCAACATGGACAACTGAAAACAATTGTTGTGCTTGGGAAGGAGTCCATTGTGACAACAATACCGGAAGAGTTACACGAGTGGAGCTACCAGCTAATATGGAAGAAGAGCAACCCAAATATTTGAAAGGTGAGATGAATCTTTGTATTCTGGAGCTTGAGTTTCTAAGTTACCTGAATTTGAGTTACAATTTATTTAATGTGAAAAATACTCCATCCATACGACACAACATCACATTTGTATCTAAACTTCTGTACCTTGACTTATCCTATTCTTGTTTTCACATGGATAATCTTGAATGGCTTTCTCCACTTTCTTCTTTGAAATATCTCAATCTTAATGGAATAGATTTTCATAAACAAACCACTTGGCTTCAAGCAGTGGAAAAAATTCCTTCACTATTAGAGTTACACTTACAATTTTGTAACCTAATGATCAACCCATCTATTGAATATTTGAATTTCTCTTCACTTATAACTCTCGATCTTTTGTACAACAACATCACCTTTCAATTATCTAATGGATTTTTTAATCTAACCAAAGATATTACTTATCTTAACCTTAGGAACAACAATATACAAGGTGAGATACCTTCAAGCTTGCTAAACCTTCAAAATTTAAGACACCTTGATCTCTCTTATAACCAACTCAGAGGATCAATTCCAGATGAAATAGGACAATTAGCACATATTCAATACCTTGATCTTTCCATGAACATGTTAAGTGGTTTCATTCCTTCAACTCTTGGAAACCTCTCCTCCTTATATTCCTTATCTATTGGCTTTAATAATTTCTCTGGTGAAATATCAAAAACAACTTTTTCCAAACTCAATAGTTTAGATTCACTAGACTTGACTAGTACAAATGTTGTATTTCAATTTGATTTTGATTGGGTTCCTCCTTTTCAACTTTCTAGTCTTGTTTTGTCACATACAAATCAGGGCCCAAACTTTCCATCTTGGATATATACAGAAAAGTCACTTGAAATTCTCGACTTATCGAGCTCGGGAATTGCTGTAGTAGATATAAATAAGTTTTCGAGCTTTATACAAGGAATATCTAATCTTTATTTGTCAAATAATTTGATATCCGGAGACATATCAAACCTAACACTAAAGGGTAGTTATTTAGAGTTGGATCACAATAATTTCACAGGAGAACTCCCAAACATATCACCAATGGCCGAATCAGTTGATTTGTCTTACAACTCCTTTTCTGGATCAATTCCACATACTTGGAACAACTTGAAAAAATTAAGTTACGTTAACTTGTGGAGAAACAGGCTATCTGGTGAAGTTTCAATCGACCTCTTTCGTTCTCCTTTATATTACATTAACTTAGGAAAAAATGAATTTTTTGGAGCCATTCCAATCAACCTGTCACAAAACTTACAAGTGATCATATTAAGAGCTAACAAATTTGAAGGGAATCTTCCACCACAGTTATTCAAACTTTCTTACTTGTTACACTTGGACCTTGCACATAACAAACTTTCAGGTTCTATGCCAAAGTGTGTTTACAACTTGACTCATATGGTTACTTTTCATATGGAATCATGGAGGGCAAATGATATAATTGAGTTGTTTACAAAAGGTCAGGATTATGTGTATGAAGTTAAACCGGACAGGCGAACCATTGACCTTTCATCCAATAGCTTGTCTGGAGAAGTACCGTCCGAATTATTTCAACTTGTTCAAGTTCAAACATTAAACTTATCTCACAATAATTTTATTGGAACAATATCAAAGATGATTGGAGGCATGGAAAACATGGAATCTCTCGATTTCTCAAATAATAAACTTTGCGGTGAAATTCCTCAAAGCATGGTCTTCTTACACTTTTTGGGTTATTTGAATCTATCTTACAATAATTTCAATGGAAAAATCCCAATAGGAACTCAACTTCAAAGTTTTAGTGCCTCAAGCTACATTGGAAACCCAGACCTGTGCGGAGCTCCTCTAAACAATTGTACCACAGAAGAAGCAAGTCCTAATATTGCAACACCATTTAGAGAAAATGAGGATGACGAATCCATAAAAGAATCATTATATCTTGGAATGGGAGTTGGATTTGCAGTAGGTTTCTGGGGGATTTGTAGTTCTTTGTTTCTTCTCAGAAAATGGAGGCACGCATACTTTCAGTTTGTTGATGTACTGGGTAACAAGCTCTATCTAACTTTGATGGTGAAATTAAATAGCTTTCATAGAAATTGAGCTCCAACTAGAAAAGGTAACAGAAGCATACTTCAGAGAGTTTGATTGAAACCACGTGACGGAGAATGAGACAAATGAGGTTATGGTTTATCATCAGTCCAATGGGCCCAAGGTATGGCGAGTTTATTCTAGAATGAGAAAAAGGGGAAAGAGCAGTAATTTTGTTATGAGTGTGCAAATAGAGAACGATTGTATTATTCCACAATATAAGGAATGAATGAGAGCTTGAAAGGATTATCTAGGCAAATATTCTGATGGTTAGTCATGAATAGGAGGCTCTAGCCACCTATAGGAGTTTGCTCTGTGTCAGATCTAGTGTCATTTCCCTATCTGTAATTCCACTTTTTCATCAATTAATAAAACAATTATTCTGCTGTGTGTGTTTGCTGCATTATTTCATACTATTTCTGTTTGTGCTATGTTGGGTTTTCAACAAATTGGTCCGACCTACCGGATCCAATAGAGAGAAATCAGTGAATGCCACCTAAGAAACAACAAATCACATTTCGAAACATGGAGGCTAAGGTTGAAGCACTAGAGAGTGAGCTATCAGATGTTCGTACGTTGCGTACAGCCATGGAGAACGCCATCAATGACATGCCGGGAAATCTGATCGCAATGTTGGAGAAAACGTTGGGTAAATCGTTGCAGGTTACCAGAGAGAGGAACAAGGTTCGAAGTTCGTCTCAGTTAAAGGGAGATGCACTGATGGAGTTTCGACAGTTGGTGCGGAATGGGGAGCTGCCTTCTTTTGTTGGGGAAGATCCAGTTAGAGGGATATCCAGAGCAGAGGTCTATTTCCAGGTACAAGATACTTCACCGGTGGTAAAGGTGAACTTGGCACAACTGTGTATGGAAGGTTCAATGATTCATTTCTTCAATTCTCTCCTGGATGAAGATGACGTTTTGACATGGGAAGGGTTGAAAAGTGCTCTCTTGGAATGTTATGGTGGAAACAAAGAAGATGACGTTTATGAAAAACTTTCAGAACTACGTCAGAAAGGTACGGTTGAGGAGTACATCACAAATTTCGAGTACTTAATTGCTCAGATCCCAAAATTACCCGACAAACAATTCCAAGGATACTTTTTACATGGCTTGAAGAGTGAAATCCATGGAAAAGTACGAAGCTTGATGACGGTGGGTGGTATGATACGAGCAAGACTTCTCCAAGTTTCACGTGTTGTAGATAAGGAGGTCAATGAAGAGATGGTTTTGAGATATAACCAGGAATCCAAATCATATGGGTCAGGTTATAAGTACAATAGTAGTGGAGCAGGCCGCCAAAGTGGATCACATTAGGTTTTTGTAAAAGGGGCCCAAGAACGTGGAGCAGGTAACAATGACATTGGACCCAAGAAAGATAGATTGGGCCAGAATGAAGGGAAGAGAAATGTGCCAAGAGAAAGAGGTTTCTCACACCTCACATATCCTCAGTTATTAGAAAGGAAACAAAAGGCTTATGCTTTAAATGCGGTGGGCCTTTTCACTATGCATCAATGCCCATATAAGCAGTTGAGGGTGTTAATAGTAGAAGGGGACAAAAATGCAGGAGAAGGGAATATTATGTTGAAGTAAATGAAAAGGAAGATATTGAGACTGGTGGGGAGATAAGTGTTATGAGCTTGAATAACTTCATCACACCCAGCCGAGAGCAATCTCAAACAATTAAGTTCCAAGGGAAGATTCAGGGTATGTCGGTTTTAATTTTAATTGATAGTGGAGCTACACATAATTTTATTGATCAAAGACTGGTACGAAGAATGGGTTGGTAGATTGTGGACACACCCAACATGTCAGTCAAATTAGGGGATGACTTCCAAACCACGACTAAAGGGCGTTGTAAGAAAGTGGAAGTGGAGATGGAAGAAGTTAATATTGAATGCGCCCCACATTTGTTTGAATTAGTGGGTCTTAATTTAATCCTTGGAATTGAATGGTTGAAGACTTTTGGAGACACTATTGTAAATTGGAGCAAACAGACTATGAATTTTTGAAGTGGAGGAAAGTGGGTTACATTACAAAGGCTGAGGAGCAAGGTTGATAAGGAGGAAGTGTTACAAAGTTTGCTGAGCAGTTGTAGAGGCAAGAATGAAGGAGTGTTGTGATCCATTGACAAGGCCCAAAAAGATGTGACAGAAGCCCAGTTTTTTTGTTGATCAACTAAAGGATCTACAAAAGGTGTTGAAACGCTATGATAGTGTGTTTGAAGAGGTGGTCGGGTTACCTCCTAACCGGAGGAGGGAACATGCAATTAACATTCGCAAAGGAGAAGGCCCCGTCAATGTTAGGCCTTATCGCTACCCCCACCTTCATAAAAATGAAATAGAGAGAAAATTTCAAGAGATCCTGGAAATCGAAATCATTAGACATAGCTCAAGTGCTAATTCCAGTCCTGTCATACTTGTGAAGAAGAAGGATCACACATGGCGTATATGTGTGGATTATCGTGCTCTTAATAAGGTGACAATTCCGGATAAATTCCCAATTCCGATGATTGAAAAGTTGTTAGATGAGTTACATGGCACATGGTATTTCTCCAAATTAGATTTAAAATCCGGGTATCATCAAGTTAGATTTGAGAGTGAGGATGTGCACAAAACGACGTTCTAGACACATGATGGGCATTATGAATTTTTGGTTATGTTGTTTTGGTTGATGAATGCTCCATCAATTTTCATGGGCTTATGAATGAAGTGTTTAGATCAATGTTGAGAAAAGGGGTATTGGTGTTTTTTGATGACATTTTAATATATAGTAAGGACTACTAGCAACATATGAATCAATAGAAAGAAATGCCAATTTGGGCAAAGCAAGATAGAATATTTAGGGCACATGATATCTCAAGAAGGAGTTGTTGTGGATTCCAACAAGTACAATAGTGTGGTGCAGTGGCCAATACCAAAGAATGTTACTTGGTGAGAGGATTTTTGGGATTAACCGGCTATTATAGAAAATTCATTCGTGATTATGGAAAAATAGCCAAGCTCCTAACTGATTTGCCCAAGAAGGATGATTTTTGTTGGGGACAAGAGGCACAACAAGCTTTTGATTTGTTGAAGAAGAAATTGATAGAGGCACCAGTGCTTGCTTTTCCTAATTTTGAGAAAAAATTGTTATTAAGTGTGATGCATCTGGAACTGGCGTTGGGGCTATTTTGAGGCAAGATAAAAATCCTATTGCTTACTTTAGTAAGGCTTAGGTGTAAGGAACTTGGCATAATCAGAATATGAGAAATAATTGATGGCTTGTGTTTTAGCTATCCAACATTGGAGGCACTACTTATTGGGAAGAAAATTTGTGGTCTCGACTGAACAAAGGAGTCTTAAGGATTTGTTACAACAAAAAATCGTGACTGGTGAGCAACAAAACTGGGTAGCTAAGTTGTTGGGTTTCAATTTTGACATACATTACTAACCTGGGAGATTGAATCAAGGAGCATATGCTTTATCCCGAATTCAAGAGGAAGGTGAATTCAATAATTTTGTGTCCTGTCCATTTTGGGAAGAGTTTCAGCAGGTGCATATGGAGACACATGATGATGAAAATCTAAGAAAAATTTGGCAGGATTTATCTGTGGATCCTACAACATATCCTGAGATCAGTATACAACGGACCACATTGTTATACTAAGAGAGGTTAGTTATGTCACCACAATCAGCATTGATTCCTAGAATGTTGTAGGAATTTCACAGTTCACCTCAGGGAGGGCACTCAGGTTTCCTAAGAACTTACAGAAGAATAGCTACTAATGTATATTGGCCTGGAATGAAGAATATTGTTCAAGAATCTGTAAAAGGGTTTGATATTTTTCAGAGATATAAATATGTAGCAGCATCTCCAGGAGGTCTTCTTCAACCTCTACCAGTCCCAATGAATTTGTGGGAAGACTTATCAGTGGGCTTCATAACAGGTTTTCCTAAATCCAAAGGTTATGAAGTTGTCATGGTGGTAGTAGACAGATTATGTAAGTACTCATATTTTGTGCCTCTCAAACATCCTTACACAGCCAGAAGTCTTGCTGAGATATTTGTCAAAGAAATTGTTAGGCTGCACGGTAGGGATCCTATATTCATGAGTCATTTTTGGAGAGAGGTCTTTAAATTACAGGGTACACATTTGAATTTTAGTTCAGCCTATCACCCCGAGTTCTCGATGGACAGACCGATGTAGTTAATCATTGTTTCGAAACCCATCTTTGTTGTTTTTCATTCGATCAATCCAAGGTTTAGATGAACTGGATTTCATGGGCAGAATACTGGTTCAATACGACTTACCATTCTGCAACCCAACAGACCCCTTTTGAGGTTGTATATGGAAGGAAATCACTTGTTTTGATTCGTTCGGGAATTGGTGAGACACGTGTTGAAGCTCTTTCAGGGGAGTTACAGAACAGAGATGAGGCATTGCGCCAATTGCGAGATCAGTTACTAAAGGCACATAGCAGAATGAAAGCACAGGCAAATTCTAACAGAGTAGAGAAATCCTTTGAGATTGGAGAATGAGTGTTTGTTAAACTGAGCTCACATAGACAATAGTTTGTGGTTTCTCGTATTCATGCCAAGTTAGTAGGACGATGTTTTGGTCCATACCCGGTGATTAACAGAGTTGGTGTTGTTGCATACAAGCTGAAGTTACCCGAGGGGTAACAAATTCACCCCGTTTTTCATGTGTCTTTGTTAAGAAAGTTGTAGTAAATTATCAGGGTGAAGAGAACTTACCTAACCAGTTGGAAGGTGAAGAATGAGTTATGTCAGAGCTGAACAAGGTGTTGGTATCCAGGAAGGTTACGAAACGAGGCGAAGAAGTGCAACAAAGGTTTGTGCAGTGGAAAGGTCAGACAACAAATGAAGCAACTTGGGAAGATGTTGTGATAATTAGAAGTCAATTCCCGACATTTCACCGTGAGGACAAGGTTGAATTTTCAGAAGGGAGTATTGATAGAGACCACATGACGGGGAATGAGACAAATGAGGTTATGGTTTATAATCATCCCAATGGGCCCAAGGTATGGAGAGTTTATTCTAGAAGAGGCAAATAGGGGAAAGAGCGGTAATTCTGTTATGAGTGTGCAAAGAGAGAATGATTGTACTATTCCACAATATAAGGAATGAATGAGATGTTGAGAGGATTATCTTGGGAAATATTTTAATGGTTAGTCATGAATACGAGGCTCTAGCCACCTATATGAGCTTGCTCTGTGTCAAATCTAGGGTCATTTCCCTCTCTGTAATTCAATTTTTTCATCAATTAATAAAATAATCCTTATGTTGTGTGTGTTTGCTACATTTCATACTATTTTTGCTTGTGTTTTGTTGTGTTTCCAACAGTGTTTTAATGATATCAAGCTTTAGAATATTTTGTTTTAGTTATAATTTAGTAATAACATGTTTTATATATCAAACAAGAGAGTGTTTTTTTATTAAATTTCTCTATTTAAAACTTATATCCATTTTTTTTCATATTTTATCAGGTGAATATATGCGTCATTCAGATCATGCATTGTTATGAGATGAAGATCATATGTGATTGAACTATAATAGATGTTGAATTCATCTTCTACTTGTTGTAGTGTTGTTAATTGAAAAAACTAATTACATTTGTATTGTCAAATAATCTTGGGGCATGTTCTCCCCTCATGTTATAAGTATGTTTGTCCATAATTTTTGTGCAACATAAAGTAATTATGGACAATGTTGTTCATGTTATGGGTTTTGTGATATAAGTATTACGACAAATTAATAATACATTTTATGAAAAAACTTTCATCTCATCTAATAAAAAAAACCAAGGTGTAAACAATAGACACATCACATTTAAAATTAAAAAAAAAAGTTATATATTCCTTCGGTTGAGATGACAACCGAGGGTTAGTGTATTTAGAGGACACACCTTCAAATCCTAACAACTATATTTTAGCCCTTTTTAATTATTTAAAAACTTTTTTATGACTTATTACCTCGGTTGGGCTGAAAACCGAGGGGTAAAGTATTTAATAGACACACATTCCAATCCCAGAAATTACATTATAGCACCTTTTAATTTTTTTAAAATTTTTTAGGACCTATTTGTTGGAAATTCACATAAAACTTATGTAGAATTCTGTTGCAATATTGATTAACAAGATTCAATCACACCGATCAAATTCCTCTTGTTCTTCACTCTTCACTCGAGTGAATCAACCGACCTTAGGTTTAAGATTATTCTTGCTGCATAATTGTAATGGAAGAAGAAAGAAAAGATGAAATTTGGAGAATAAAGAAATGAGGGTTTTAACGTGAAAGGGAAAAAAGAAGTTGTTTCAGCAGAGTTTCTCTCTGCTTCTCAAACAGAGAAATATTATTCAACTGTGCAACTGCACTTCTGTTGTGTTACAATTCATAATAGGGTTATTCCCAATTTATAGATGTGTGCTTGCTTGCTTCTCAAGCAAGGACTAAAATACCTAATTCTGCTAACACTACAAAATTAAACATAAGTCGAAATTCCTGTCGAGGTACACTATTTCGACGTTTCATCACTAACACAATTTGGACAATTCCTTACTTGTGTCAAGCAATAAGCTTCGACACAAGGAAGTAAAATTCAACACTATTACCTTGGATGGAAATCGAGGGGTAAAGTATTTAGAAGACACACATTAGAATTCCAGTAATTATATTTTATCACCTTTTAATTTTTTAAAATGATTTTTATGACCTATTATATCGGTTTTGCTGGAAACCAAAGGGTAAAGTAGTGTTTTTTTATTTTATTTTTTTTATTTATGACCAATCTCATAAAAAAAATCTAGTAACGAATCTTTGCCGTCAATTTATAAAGTAACAATGATTAATACATTGTCAACTTATCAATTCACATGAAACATTAGTGATCCGCGTGAAACTCTCACTAGCCAATCAAAACATTAATGATGAGGAAAATTTAAAATTTGTCAACAAATTTGATGCTTTGCCAATTAAAACGAAGAAAAAAATAGGTTAAAACTAAAATTTTGTAAACAGAACTTTACCCATTGGTTATTGTTTAAAACCGAGGTAAAAAGTAGCGCAATTTTGAAATTAAAAAAAAATGTAGTTGTTGGGGATTAAACTCATGACAAATGCTATTTTTCTCCTCAATTATTCAAAAATTGAGAAATAAAATGACAGGTTTTCATGTCGTTCTTCGTTATTTCGCTTCTATAACCAAAATTATATTGCTTTCGCAATTCGAGGTGAAATCAGACTATTTATAGTAATGAAGAATTTCTGAAGAAACGTTAGTACTTTGACCTCTGTATTAAGTGAGATGCAGTCTGATTTGACTTACAATGAAACAGAAGGAAAAAACTCTTAATTCTAATTATAGTGGTAAAATAAATTAAAACATATCACAGAGAGAAAAAAGAATGGAAAAAATTAATTTCATTATCATTCCTCTCACAATATGCCACCCAATTTGATGTGCCTCTAGCCTACATCGAAATTCATTTACTAACTTAATGAAAAAACAACATGATGTATACTACTTGAACAAAAATTACATTATTTTCTAGAAATTTAATTGATGAAATAAATTTGTTACCATCATTAATTAGTACCCCAAACGCTAAAGGGTGGGTATACATTTAGTTTCACCAACATAGCCACCATACATTTGTTTATTAAATTTACATAGAGTATAATGAATATGATGGTGTAAAATAGTTTTACATTGTAACCTAATAAAAAGGTTATCACTATGCAATGTCATACGATCATTTTTAAAGTATTTTTGTGATTTGATAGAATATACGTTGTTTAATAATTGATAGTGTAAAATTACTTTACAATTAATACTATAGGAAACGCCTATCATAATGGTTGGAAAAGGGATACAACCACGTCAGACCGACTGTTGTCAGGTACGTTGTGATTGTATGTATGGTGCTTTCTACCACGGGCCTTGGACCGTTGTGATAAGTTCGGTAGCACGCTATATATCACAACAGACAAGATATACAACCATTGTGATATAAAGCGAATGATCATGGATTCGAAACCCAGTGAATGTATGATTAATAATATTATGCTCGCTATCTATAGCAACGGTTGGTATAAATAACCGTGATTAAATACTTTATTTTTTTAAAATGTTTTTATTTATTTATCCATATATTACAGACTGTATTTGTCGTTTTACCTATATTTACAAACCAGTATATTATACAAACCAATATATATATATATATATATATATATATATATATATATATATATATATATATATATATATATATATATATATATATATATATATATATAAAATATCAAGTTAACCATTACAAATACCACCCCCTCCTTTTCAACTAACACAATAAAAATAAACGCCCAACGTTTACGGACTTCGTCTAAGTCTCCGGAAGAGAAAGGTGTCTTGTCATTAAACGTCTACATAAATAAGTGAAAAAAATTGAATATCACGTGATTTGAATTATAATAGCAAATTAATATGTTATTGAAAATATTTCATGACATTATATACCTAATCCCATGAATCAACAATGTCGGCAGAGACAATGTTGAACATGTGTTTCATTACATAGTACCCACACTCGTATCCCCCTGCTTGTCTCCTCGTCTACAAATTTACACATTTTATGAATATAAAACCCCACATGCATTTCATTAATATATATATATATATATATATATATATATATATATATATATATATATATATATATATATTAATGTCACAATTAATTCACTTACCTTGGGCTCACAAAGTGCAGGATTTTTTTAAAGTTGTTCAACCTATACTGCCTCTTAACAACCCTGTATATTGAAAATGATTTAAAAATATTACACACTAAGATAATTACAAAATCAAAGATAAAAAAATTTCACAAAAAGTCTCATAAACATAAAGTTATACCTAGTAATAATTTGTTTCATCATAGGATCAAGTTCTTTGTGTAACGAACACAATGTAGTTACCATATTCGTCCGAGGAGGCATGATGATCAATTGATAATGTTCTCTGAATGAACAATACAAGCATATATGACTAGTATATTTGATAAAACATGAAAACTAAATATAATAGAGACACCATAATTTTAAAACTACTCACTTATTGAGGAATGGTGCTAAGTAGCATTCTTTCCCATCCGCTATCAGTGATGTTAAGTATTCTTCAATGTTTTTAGCTGAATTACTTGTAAATCGTACTCTAACTGGATCAAACAATCTATAAGTGTCTGATTTATGTAATTCTATACATACATGGTAAATGTACCTAAACGGTTAAAAAAGGTACAAAAAATACGTGAGGAATTAATTCTATACAAAACAATGAATGTACCATATAATGAGATATACTTAGGTGCACCAAACTTGTATTAACCCTATGTCCAGTCACCATTTTCCACCAATCATACCCTTTATATCTCTAGGAATCACAAAGAATTCCTTTAACCCCTAAACTATAGGATCATGTTCTAGTGGAAGAGTAATTATCGCTTCTTTGTTGCGCACAACGTAAGGTATCGTTTTAGAATATAATTCTTCAGAAGGAGCCAATAACTTTTATTGGATCTCTCTACCGGTGGGGGCAGCCCAACAACTTCCTTTTGTTCTTGCACCACATACAACATTTCTACCAAGAAATTGATCATCAGCATCATCTTCTTCATTTGTACACTGTGGCACGGTTCCACTGATTTTCTACATCATAAAATACACAAAGTAACACAAAACAGATAACACAATTCAGATAACACAATTCTCACTCTCACATATCGCATATAACTCTTTTAATTCTTCCAATTATTTCCTTTGAGTTTCTCGCTCCGCTTGTAACTTCTCGTCAAATTATTGCTTTTGAGTCTCTATCTTCTTCTGAACCTCTTCCAACATTTCATTTGACACATATATGGTGCTTTTTTTGGACATACCAAAAAACACTCTCAGGCCGACGCCATATCCAACCCCACGGACACGCCTAACATGTTCCTTTGTTCTCATTGCTTCTACTAATATATCATGCCATGGTTCTGGAACAAAGGTACCTTCACGGGCTGAATAAACGAACCAATCCTCCAATACATGATAAGACATACATTGTTAATTAACAAAGCAATTTAAATAAAACTAAACATATGCACAATAAGTCCTACTTACAATTATCTTAGCTACCAATCTAGAGGCATCTGAAGTGTAATCTCCCTTTGGTCTCAGTCGAGCCCTCTTCCATTTCCCATGTCATGATGGTGGAGATAGTTCCCGATCACGACTCATGGAGTCCCCCCTCTCCTAGTTGTAGTGTTTTTTTTCAGCAATCATGGTTTTCTCAAGTTTCCTATATCCCCCACAAGACAATCTATGGGGTATTTGTTTTTGGACTTGTTCACCTTTCCCGCTTGACTTTTAACCTGTTATAAACATAGGAAATATATTAATGTCCATGGTTTATCCATAAAATTATCAAAAAAATACCACTGCTACTAACCATGAACTCCTCACTACTACATGAATTCACAAACTTTTTCCAATCCTTTTTGCTAAGATACGGGTATTTCACCCATGTGCGCTCAATATTAGGCTTTGGCTTCGTAATGTAATCACTTGTGAGTCGTGACTTAAAACTCCTCCAAGTCGTACCAGCATAAGTTATCCACTGTTTTTCAACTTCGAATCATCACTAAATTCAAACGTCAACTACACATTTAAAACAATAATAAACATCAACAACAATAAATACATAAGCATGAACAACGATAAGAAATTACTACCTGGACGTCTGTCCATATGTTTTTTTCACCTTATTCGATACATGCTTCCAATCATCTAACAAAAATTTGAGTTTGCTACGTCCAAGGAACGCAACATAAGTCTTAAACAGGGAAGAGTTAGGACCATCTAGAACAGTATGAACAACATTAAACTCAACCAGAAGTTTAACATCCGAGTTGTGGACTTTTATTAGTGTAGCCATTATTGTGGCACATCTTTTACTTTTTTGTGTGTGTTCTCCTACTAGAAATTGTGAATCATTTGTCAGGTTTCATTTGTATGCGTAGCTTCGTCGCTACTAGATGAAGAAGAGGCCATCTATCAAGACATAATCATCAACAACAACAATAAGCATAAACAACAACAAATACATAAGCATCAACAACAATAACAAGCATCATTTTCAACATTAAGCATCAACAACAACAAATAAGCATCAACGACAACAAATACATAAGCATCAACAACAATAAGAATCAACAACAATAAGAATCAATAACAACAACAACAGTAAGCATCATCAACAACATTAAGCATCAACAACAACAAATAAGCATCAACAATAACAAATAAATAAGCATCAACAACAATAAGAATCAACAACAACAACAAGCATCATCTTAAACAAATCATCAATAACTATAATAAAATCATCTTCAATAACAAGTAGCAGCAACAACAACAACACCAACAACAAAAGGCATCAACAACAACAACAAGCATCAACAACAACATTAAGCATTATCAATAACATTAAGCATCAACAATAACAAATAAGCAACAACAACAACAAATGCATAAGCATAAACAACAATAAGAATCAACAACAACAAGCATCATTTATAACAAGCATCAACAACAACAATAAGAATAAACAAAAAATAAATAGCAATATGGAAAATGTAGGTATTGTAGATGCATGGGACGAAAAAGTTTATGTAGTGGAAACATGATGAATAAGTAAAAAAAATGTTTTCAGAATCTTAAAGTTCCTCCTCAACAGCTAAATCGAAGGCTAGTCAAGAATAAAGAACGTTGAAAATGGTTTCGGCTCTCTCCAGAACGGTACAAAAGCAGAGGAAAATGTTGAAAATGTTGTTGTTTCTTCAGGTTTGAAGATGGGGTTGAACATTTCGTTAGGGTTGAAACGGGTTTTGTATCATTGGGGTTGAAATGGTGTTATACGTTTCGTTAGGGTTGAAAATCGCGTTGTTTCGTCAGGGGTTGTTTCTTCATGGAAATGAAAATATGTCACTGAATAGACAAGTTAGCTAGCTTTGTGTAAAGTGTTTAAAAGATAACATCACAGTTGTTTCTGAAAACCGTTGTGATATATTATGAAATTAAAAAAAAAAGCGCCATGTCTAAAGGAAACAAATATTTTAAAAACTAATAAAAAATATATCACAATGGTTTTTTTAGAAAACCGTGGTGATATAATATTGAGATTACAGATATTTTAAAAACAGCGTTTGGTTTAAAGTATTTAAAATTAAAATAAATAAAAAATCTTTCACAAAGGTTAGTTAAAATAACCGTAGTGATATAAAGTGAAAGACGATGGTAAATTCTGAAGAAATCACTAAATAGAAGGCGCTGAGACTCGAACCCATGAAACGTCAAACTATATCACCATGGTTGTTTTAGAAAACCGTAGTAATAAATAAAAAACATTTAATTAAAAAATAAAAAATTATATAGCTGCATGAATTTAGAGATATCACCACGGTCCTTCAAAGAACTGTGGTAAAGGTGGCGTCATTGTAACTACTTTATGTAATAGTGAATGTCGATGTATCATTAATTTTCTTATATATATATATATATATTGAATCAAGCAAGCTTAATGCATTTTATTTATCAATTGAAACTCAATACACGGAGGAATAAAATTAACAGTGCTACACCTATACCAAAAATTGACCCCTTTTGCTAACAAGTATGCAATTGAATTCGCTTGGCGCTTAACAAACTTTACCTCAAAGTTGGAAATACATTGTAATAAATTCTTAATTAATCTAATAAAAATACTAACTTTAGAGTTACCACTATAGTTCGTATGGATAGCCTGAACCACAATTTGAGAGTTGCTTTCAAAAGTCACATAATCCAAATATATGGATGACTGCTTGGATCGTTTCTTTTAAGGCCATTGCTTCAACTTCTGTGATCGATGAAGACCCAAAATCCCATGAAGTACCACCCATAATAAGTCTACCCAAGCAATCTCTAACACACCAACCTCTATTTGTTGTTCCTCTTTACCTATTGAAACCCACACCAACCTCAATATTGTATATTTATTACTACATTATTCTGATTTTTTGACATATCGATAATTCTTGATATATTTTAAAAATGAATTTTCAAATAAAAAATTCTTACACATTAAAGTCACGTTTAAATAATATTTAAACACATTTAATTACAAATTAAAATCATTTATTTTTAAAAAATAATATTCACACACATTTATATATTTAATTTATTTAATGGCATCCAAACACATTTTATCAAAATTAATTTCCTATAGTTTTTAATATTTAAAAATGGTTTGTAATTTTAATTTGTATAAAATATTATTCGAATGTTCCTATTCAAGATCTTTCCAGAGCCATCTATGACAAAAACAAATATTATTTGAATGTTCCTATTCAAGATGTTCTTATGGATGTGCTATTTAATTTAGCCCGATTTGCTCATCAAGTCCATACTTTTTCAAAAGGCTGTTTATAAGAAGACTCTAAACCTAAAGTGCGAGTCGTATTTTTATGAGAGTATTTTAGGGTTTTGTTTATTCATTGTTATTTGTGAACCACTCTTGTATCACCTTGATACTAGAGCTGGACTATTTTTAGTAGAGTTGTAATTGTGATTCACTCTAAAGCTTTTAAGCAAGAGTGCATTCTATTTCTTGAAGTGTGTCTTTTTCTTTGACTGTTATCTTGTTATCATCAATGTTGTGTGAGTGAGGGGATGTGAGAGGGGTCTCGTATCTAAGAGAGTCTTAGATAGAAATAGCACGGGTAGTGATTAGGTGCGAAGTTTGTAAAACCAGAGGTTGTTTAGAAGTTCAAACTAATACTATTATAGTGAATTTCCTTCCTGGCTTGGATGCCCCCAGATATAGGTGACGTTGGACTGAACTAAGTTAACAACTTCCTTGTGTTATTTATTTCCAGCAATTTTGTTTAAATTATTCATTATTAATTATGTTGTCACAACGTCTTTACATCGCATTCGACATTCTGGTGTCGTAACATCGTATAAGACATATGTCCACTACGTGCCAGAATTTCAATTGGCATCAGAGCAAACACCTTGTTCTGTTTTGGGTAAGCTCCACAGAGATATTTTTTGGTACTATGGATATGGAAGGAGGATTTGTCAACAGACCACCTATTTGTGATGGCACCAACTATGATTACTGGAAGGCGCGTATGGTGGCTTTTCTAAAATCTATGGATAGCAAAACCTGGAAAGTAGTTATCAAAGGTTGGCAACAACCTTTTGTGAAGGACAAAGATGGGAAGGACACAACTGAATTAAAGCCAGAAGAGGACTGGTCTAAGGAAGAAGATGATCTTGCTCTTGGAAACTCCAAAGCTTTGAACGCCTTGTTCAATGGGGTTGACAAGAATATATTCAGATTGATAAGTACATGTACTATGTCAAAAGATGCATGGGAAATCCTCAGAACCACTCATGAAGGCATATCAAAAGTAAATATGTCAAGACTTCAACTTCTTACCACCAAATTTGAGAATCTTAGGATGAAAGATGACGAGTCCATTCATGATTTTCACGTGAATATTCTTGATATTGTCAATACATCTAGTGCCTTAGGAGAAAAGATGTCAGAGAAGAAGCTGGTTAGAAATATTCTCAGGTCATTGCCTAAGATGTTTGACATGAAGGTCACAACGATTGAAGAAGCCCATGACATCAGCAACATGAAAGTGGAGGAGTTTGTTGGGTCACTTCAAGCTTTTGAATTGGCTATCAATGAAAGATCAGAAAAGAAGAACAAGAGCATAACTTTTATCTCCAACACTAATGATGAAGAGGTCAAATGTGACATGGAGACTGATGAAGTAATTTCTAATGCTATTGTGCTTCTTGGGAGGCAATTCAATAAGGTGTTAAAGAGTATGGATAGGAAGTCAAGACCAGATGTCAAGAACATGTCATTCGACATCAGGAAGAACAATGATTTTCAGAAAAAAAAAGCAAGAAAAAAGGAGAGGCCCAATCAAGGAAAAGGTATTCAGTGTCATGAATGTGAGGGTTTTGGTCACATTAGATCAGAATGTCCCACGTGCCTCAAGAAACAAAAGAAGGGCATGTCGGTTTTTTGGTCTGATGATGATTCTGAAAGTGAACCAGATGTTGAAATTGATAAGCATGTTACAACCTTCACTGGCAGATGTGAATCTGATGAAGATTCCTGTGATGAGGATGTCTCTTATGAAGAATTGGCTATTTCCTATAGAGAGCTTTATGCCAGAAGTGAAGAGGTTTGTAAGATAGGAGAAAAGCAAAAGAGTCTTATAACTCAACTGCAACATGAAAAAGAGAAACTTTTATCTACTATTTCTGGTCTTCAAGATGAGGAAACCCTATTGAATTCTAAACTCAAAAACATGACCAAATCAGTGAGAATGTTTAACAATGGGTCTAATATTTTAGATGAAATTCTTCAAGTTGGAAAAGAATCTGGAAACTTAACAGGTATAAGTTTTAAATACCAATCTCAAAATAAACAAGGAAAGACTCTTGTGACAAAATTTATTTCTGTTGAAAGGAAGTTTGAACATACAATGTCCGACCAAATGTTTCGACATCCTTCTAGACATCAGGAAACTCAAACAAAAGCCAAGTTCTTCCCGTGCAAGTGTCATTATTATGGTAAATATGGTCACATCAAACCTTTCTGTTACAGAATGTATGGTTATCCTAGACATCCCAAGCAACCTAAGACTAATCATGTGATGACTAAAACTAAAACGAAGTGGAACCTATGATGGTTAATGTTGGTCTTATAGCCCACACTTCCTTTAGAGCTTCATCTAGAGAAGACTAATACTTTGACAGTGGATGTTCTAGACATATGACTGGGGTCAAAAAGTAATTGGTGGACATTAACTCTTATTCCACTATTTTTTCATGTTTGGTGATGGAGATAAAGGTGAAATTAAGGGAGTAGGAAAATTAGCATGTACTAGACCTCTTAGACTGGATGTTGTTCTTCTTGTGAAAGGATTGACTGCAAATCTGATCAGTATCAGTTAGTTATATGATCAAGGTCTAAAATTCAATTTCACCAAGTTAGAATGTTTGGTTACCAATAAGAAGAATGATGTTCTAATGAGAGGATTCATGTTAAAATACAATTGCTATTTGTGGGTACCTCAAGAAACTACCTATTCTTCCTCATGTTTAATGTCCAAGGAAGATGAAGTCAAGTTATGGCACCAAAAACTTGGACATATGAATCTCAAAGGTATGAAGAAGATTATGTATGAGAAAGCTGTGAGAGGTCTACCCAAGTTCAGAATTGAGGAGGGAAAAGTCTGTGGTGAGTGTCAAATTGGGAAGTAAACCAAGATGACACACCTGAAGTCACAACATCAGGTTACTTCTAGAGTTCTAGAACTTCTTCATATGGACTTAATGGGGCCAATGCAGGTTAAAATTCTTGGTAGAAAAAAGGTATGTCTATGTGGTTGTTGATGATTTATCAAAGTTTACTTGGGTGATTTTTGTCAAAGAAAAATCAGACACTTTTGAGGTTTTCAAAGAGCTTTGTCAACGCCTTCAAAGGGAGAAGGAAAGTGTGATTCTTAGAATCAGAAGTAACCATGGCAAGGAGTTTGAAAATAAATAATTTTTCTGAATTTTGTTCTTCAGAACGTATTGGTCATGAGTTATCATCTACCATCACTCCTCAACAAAATGGAGTTGTAGAACGCAAGAATAGAACTTTACAAGAATCAGCTAGAGTCATGCTTTATACAAAAAATATTCCTTATCGTTTTTGGGCTGAACCTATGAACACTGCATATTACATTCACAATCGTGTCACTCTAAGAGCTGGTACATCTTCTACACTCTATGAATTATGGAAAGGGAAGAAACCTAATGTTAAATATTTTCATGTGTTTGGGAGTAAATGCTACATTCTGGCTGATCAATAACAGATGAGAAAGATGGATCCCAAAAGTGATGAAGGGATATTTCTTGGTTAATCTACCAACATCAGAGCTTACAGGGTATTTAACTCCAGAACCAAGGACATGATGGAATCCATTAATGTTCTGGCTGATGATTCAATTATTGTGAAAGTGACTGATGTCGAAGAAGATGCTGGAACATCATATCAGCAAACTGATGCTTCAAAAAATGTGGAAGACATTGAGTCCAACATTGAACCAACAAGGATTGAACCAGATAACCCTCAAGCCAACAAAGGTCCTTCTACTAGAATTCAGAAAAATCATCCAAAGGAACTTATTATTGGAAATCTTGATGAATGGATCACACTAGATCCAGAGATGTGATATCCAATTCTTGTTTTGTCTCAAAATTTAAACCAAAAAATGTGAAGGAGGCATTGACTAATGAATTATGGATCAATGATATGCAAGAGGAACTAGGTCAGTTCAAAAGGAATGAAGTGTAGGACTTGGTACCCAGGCCTGAAGGGATTAATGTTATTGGTACAAAATGGATTTACAAGAACAAATCTGATGAAAATGGAATTGTGACCAGAAATAAGGCTAGGTTTGTTGCTCAAGGATACACTCAAATTAAAGGGGTTGATTTTGATGATACTTTTGCACCTGTTTCACGTCTTGTATCCATAAGGTTACTCTTAGGAGTGACATGTATGCTAATATTCAAGCTATTTCAGATGGATGTGAAAATTTCCTTCTTAAATGGGTACTTAAATGAAGAAGTTCATAGATCCTAGTATTCCAAATTATGTTTACAAATTAAGGAAAGCTCTCTATGGATTGAAACAAGCAGCTAGGGCTTGGGTATGAAAGGTTAACTGAGTTTCTTGTCAATAATGGCTACATGAAAGGAGGAATAGACAAGACCCTGTTTGTTAAAGAAGAACATGGTGAACTCATGGTAGCTCAAATATATGTTGATGACATTGTGCTTGGAGGAATGTCAAACTAGATGGCCCAACATTTTGTCAAGAAAATGAAATCTGAATTTAAGATGAGTCTTGTAGGTGAACTAACCTATTTTCCGAGTCTTCAAGTTAGACAAATGGATTATACTATATTCATCTCTCAGAGCAAGTATGCAAAGAATATAGTAAAGAAGCTTGGCTTAGAAAATGCCAGTCACAAAAGGACCCATGCTGCAACACATTTGAAATTAACTAAGGATGAAAAAGGTGTTGATGTAGATCAAAGTTTATACATGAGTATGATTGGTAGCCTACTGTACCTTACAGCTAGCAGACCATACATCACTTTTACTGTAGGAGTTTGTGCAAGATATCAGGCTGAGCCTAAAATGAGCCACATTACTCATGAGAAGAGGATCTTGCAATACATCAATGGTACTAGTGATTATTGTAGCGTGCAATTTGTGTCGGTGACGCGACTACCTTACCACAATGGTTGAAATTGGGTGCTACTTTTTTATTTCTTATTTATCCTATGAAGCTGGAAAGGAAAGGGAAGCTATATAAAACTAACCCTGCATGCAAATGTTTTCTTTAATAAATGCTAAGAGATTGGGGGTCCGGGCCAGGTTATACAAAGGGAAGTTGTTAATTACCCAGTGTATATAGGGTTATCCATAGATCTTGTGTGGCATATTCAAATACTTTCTGGTTTTTACTGTTATAGGTTGGGAATGTTGAGAGAGTGTTTTTTTTTGTTTTTCGTTTTCTATTGTTTTTGGTAAGGTACTGGACCTAAAGTTTTTTATTTGTGTGCTCGCTAAGATTTCGCAATCTTATGCCTACGTATTCCCGTAAAGATAAGAGGGAAATCAGAGCAATCATAGTTCAAATGGGAGAAAAGACGTTTGGTGTCTTGTTCAAAGCCTAAGATTGAAGCTGGTTGAGTATTTTTGTGTCTTGTTCAAAGCCCAATATTGAAGCTAAAGGGGTGACTGAGAGAGAATTTGTCATCTCTAAAGGGAGATATCTCACCTGTTCATCACAGTTGTTGGGTAATCGATTATAAAGGGAAATTACTTTAACTGGAATGTATGGAAACCAGCAATGCCATAATTTCCTTTATAAGGGAGATGTCTTGAAGGAGGAAACTTTAACTCAGTGTAGAGCAATGCCATTTTTCCTTAGGAATCTTTCATGCTAAGAGAGGGACATTGGCATGGATGTAAATAATCCAGAGGCTTGCCACTTACAGCAATTAGATGAAATAGGAGGTTTACCAGGATAAAAGAGGGACCACGGCTTGGATTTTTAGAATCAACAAGTGTGCCACTTACAGCAGTTATTCGGGATTGGGTTTTTTGATTGTCTGTTTTGATGTGTGATGTACAGAGAAATGCCTTCCTACAGAGAGAATTCTTGATTTCCTCTAAGGGGATGTTGGTTTTTGTGTGCCTTGATCAAAGCCCAAGGTTGAAGCTAAAATGTTGACTCTACTTAGGGAGTTCTATATCTGTTTTGTACAAAGCCCAAGATTGAGGCAGAAAAAATTGATTCTTTCGGGGAAAATTTTGTCTGTCTTGTACAAAGCCCAAGATTGAGGCTAAAAGAAATGACTCCACTGGGGAGAGGTTTTTATCTGTCTTGTACAAAGCCCAAGATTGAGGCTAAAAGGATTGATTGACTCAGCTACAGAATATGATCTGCAAAGCCCAAGATTGAGGCTAACTCGGCTGAGGAAAAATCATTATACAAAGCCTAAGAGGAGGCTAGTTGGGGAATTTCTTATATGAAGCCTAAGAGGAGGCTAGCTTCTGCTGAGGATTATTGAGATCCAGAGACATGTCCAATTTGGGGGAATCAACTCTTGCTGAGGATTGAAGAAGAGTTGAAATGTCAGATGCCTTGAGGTTCTGATTTTTCTGAGGGTTTATTGGTAGTAATTTGACCCTACCTGGGGAATTTAGAATAAAAGTTTAAATATTGAGTTTTAAAACCTATGGAGGTTTCAAACTCTGCTGGTGATTGATGAAATGATCTGGGTTTTTCCTGTGCTTTTAGGAAACTTGAGGGTTTCTTTGAGATCCAAGAGGAGATGAGACTTTCCAAGTCTACTGATATGAAGAGGTTTACTCTTAACCGAAGAATGGTCTTTGTATGATGCCCAAGAGGAGGCTGAGACTGTCCAAGTCTACTTGTATGAAGCCCGAGAGGAGGCTAAGGTTTTAAGGGATGAGAATCAACCCTAAAATAGTATGATGTTTTGGAATTCTGACTCTCTGGAAGATTGAACTAGTAGAGATGACTAAGTTCTGTCCTATACCTATAGGAGGTCTTCGGGTCCTTCTACTAAGCCCAAGAGGAGGCTGAGAACTTCTAAGAAGCCTGAGGATACTTGTACAAAGCCCAAGAGGAGGCTGAGGATACTTTTAGGAAGCTTGTGGGTCCAAACCTGAGAAAAGTTCAAGAAAGGTTTCACCGGGAATAATCCTTTCTTTAGTGAACAGTTCTAGGGTTTAAAGAAATTCAAAAGAGGTTTCATCGGGAATTAGCCTCTCTGGGGAAATGAATTTCTTGCACACATATTTCTAAATTGTGACAGTCTTGAGAAAAGTTTCACCGGGAATAATGCCTTTCTCTGTTCCATATTGTATAAGCCCAAAAGGAGGTAAGACTGTATCTAGAATTTCCTATGGGGAACTAGTTTTGACTGTGTTGAAAGAGTAACCACTGGTTTGATCTAGAACTAGACCTAATTACTGGAGAAAACTCTAAGCAAGTATACAAGCATACATATATAGATGAAATATATAAGCAAGTATGTATAGAAGCAATAGTAGAACTTACAGGTGTGCAAGCTCCAGCATTGTAACTACAGCTGTTTGGTTAGTTATTCAAGAAATTGAAGAAAGTTTTGATGAAACTTAAGAATTTAAATCTAAATAAAAAAGAAAGTTTTTTGTGAAAAGAAGTTTGGGGCTTATACTCAAGGAGAAGCCCAGATGATCTCTTTTGAAAAGGCGACGATCGCATCGGTAGTTTTGAAATCCACAGAGGGACTTATACAATGACTGAGGCCCAAATTATTATATTTACAATGAGGATGGGTCTAACACTCTATTAAAGGCCCAAAAGTGTTTGAAAAAGAAGAAAAATAGGACTTACAACTCAAGGGAAGGCCCAGATGAAAATTATTTTAAAAATGGCGATCGCGCCGAGATTTTTAAAATCGTATCAGGACTTATACATTGACTGAGGCTCAAAATGGTTTATTTACAAAGGGATGGGACTTACACTCTATCAAGAGGCCCAAAAGTGTTTCAAATGAAGTTTGAAAAATTAAAATTGAGGGAAACCCTAATTTTAATTAATATAATATTATTTTCAAAGGAAATTAAATATAAAATACAAAATATATTTAAAAACAAGTGGTAAGCCTTGAAAAATATTTTGGAAAATCATGTTTAATCACATGAAGGCTTGAAAATCAATAGGTTTTGGAAGATCAAGGTGGAAACTTCATTTTTTAAATGTTTGAAACAAATAAAATGAAATTAATTACAAAAATTTAAACTATATTAACTAAATAATACAAATTCAATTTATTTTGGAATAAAATATTTCAATATTTTTGTGATTTTTCAAAAAAAGAACCAATAAAAAATAATTAAAATTGAGAGAGAAATTAATTTTGGAATTAATTAATAAAAACCATAAAAAATATGAAAATAGCAAAAATGAGAGAAAAGGTAAAAATGGTCTGGGTGGGTCTTGAACGCACAAGCTCCAACCAAACACAAACGCGCTTCTACCACTGGGGTGGTGATACATTCGTGTATCAAAACCACCCCATAAACATATATGGGTGGCCTGAATTCTAGGCCTAGCCAAGGCAAAAAACCAAGTTTTGGTGGATTTGCAAGAAGACCATAACTTCCTCAATTCTCCATGGAATTGGACAAAATTTAGATGGATCCTGCCTAGAATTTCATGAGGAATCCAATGGTGCTTTTAGAATTTTCTAAAGATGCTTCTATTTTAAAACCCGATAGTGGTTTCAAAATAGGCCAAGATTTGCAAGTTCTATGCTATCTTATTATACAGGAAACAATAGCATGGTAAATTGGTTCAAACACAATACATTTGATATATATGACATGTTTATGATCAATGGACATCAAAGCAATGCATATTTTAGGAATTCAAGTTGTGATGCACTTACCTCTTGAAGCTCCTTGTGCTAAATGTCAAGATCCTTGTGCCAGAAGTAACCCAATGCTTTAGACACTCTTGATTAATCCCTTAGAAGCTTTTAGGATGATCAAAATCAGCTGGAAACCTCAGGAACAAGAATGGGCTCTTTCTTGCAAAAGTGGCAAAAGTGACCAAAATGGTAACTCACTCAAATGGTGTTACAATTGAGGGAAACCTGTTGGGACAGTTTGAGGATGATATTTGGAGAGTATTTGAAGCGTTAGCTGGTCTTGAAAGTGATTGGATCAAGATATGGCTTGAAAAATGCAAAAAAGTCAAAATTTTAGGTTTTGGAGGTTGACTTTCTGATTTTAAGGTTGTACAATGTGGATGAAGGTTTGAACACCTCCAATGGATGATTTATGATGTGTTTGGATGGTTATTTGAGTGGTTTTTGCTCTGGTTTCAAGAATTCCCAAATTGCTCCAATGTGACTTGAAATTGAAGTAAGAGAGGGAGAGTGAGAAAACAAGGCTTTGGTATTATTTTGGTGTGGTTTGAAACATCAGAAATGACATCTGTTTATAGTAGAGGAGTTTTGTTTTTGAAGGAATAATGTTGGATGAGGGATCACTCTATTATCCAATGGATATGCTCATCTACCACTTCCTTAAATGCCAAGGTACCAAGTCTTCACTTGGCCATTGACTAGAGCTGATCTTTGTAGCTCTAGGTCTTCTGATATTTGCAACAAACTTGACTTAATTTGAATGATATGCTCAGGTTCATGACAGCTCTAAGCACCACATCAATTCCAAATGACAAAGTTGAAGTTTTTAGAATTGAAACTTGAATGATCACGTGCCAAAGGATAGGATCCTTGACTCAATGGTCCAAGCTTGAAAATATCAAGTGAGTCATCAAGATTCCCTCTGATCTTGGAAGATGACAAAGCTTGCAAGATGACAAAATTTGAAATGGAAATCGTGTGGCACATGAAATGCACCAAATCTGCCTTGAAAACCAGCTTGAGTAAGGCATGTTGTGAGATTCATAACTCCTTGATTAAGTTGAATCAATGGGAGTTCTTGTACTCTTTGGAAAGCTCTCATGACATACTTTAACTTTGATGTCCACAAATGGATCTGGTTCAGCTTGGATCAAGGTGAAAAATGACCTCAAAGTTGGTAAAAAATGAAACATATTCTGACTATTTGAAAATTTCACTAAGTGTTGGAAAAAGTGGTCATTTTCACTTTTTGTGATTTTGATCAATCCATAACTCAAAATCCATGAGGATTTGGAATTTTATGTAGTTGACACTTTTGAATTATGCCATGTGAACTTTCATTTGAGCTTTGGATGGAAGAAAAAGGCCTTAGGGTTTCGGAGTTATGACCTTGCAAAGTTGGTACCAAATCCATTTTGTTCCATGTCTTAGAAAAATCTAAGTTTCTTATGGTTGCCCCTTTTGCAAAAAACCTCACTTTTCTTGATTTTTCTTGATGAATGATGATCAAAACCATATATTAACATTGTTTTTGACTTAGGGGAGCCACATTTGTGAAAAATTTCAAAAAGTCAAACTTGATTTTGGGCACAGTTGACTTTTTGTCAGATGAATTTCAAACTATGTGATCCTCTATGCAATCAAGTTCTTGACCTAATTCAAACCTAATGGATGGATTCCATAGGTGTTTTAGGGTGTATTGAATCATGTCCCAAGGTTTAGGAACATGCCTTGGTCCAAAGTCAAAGGTACAATTGACTTTTTCTTCAAAACCCTAATTGTGGTCCAGATGAAATTGAAACTTGTGAATCAAGCTTCTTGGATTAATCCATTATTGTAAATGGATTAATATGGTGCATTTGAGGCCCTCAAATCATGTCTTGAGGTCTTGGTTCATGTCTTGCCTCAAAAGTCAACTTAGGGGTGAATTAGGTCAAGAAACCCTAATTCTTGATTTTTGATGAATGCTTCCCCTGAGGCTATTTTGACTTAATGATTGGATCCATGAGATCCCTTGGAGAATTTTGGATCATGTTTTGAAGTATTGGCCCATGCCTAGATGAAAATTTTCATCTGGAGTCCTTGGTCTATCAAAACCCAAATTTGGTGACACTGGCAATTTTGAGGCTCGTTCCACTTGGAATGTTGCAACCTTGTGCTTGATTCTTGATGTGGGAGACCTCTTGATCCTTTATGGGTGTTTGAGAGGCTAGACAAGTTGAAAATCATGTCATTTCTTGATTTATCCTTTGTCTAAGTGCTATGAGAAGGCTCAAAACCCTAATTCTTGATTGTAGTGAATGCTCAACAATCCTTGAGGAGATTGAAGAGGTATAATGATACATCCATATTGTGGCAATGATCCTCACAATGATGGGAAATCTTGGTGGTCAAAATTTGGGGTATCACAATTATGGCATGTTGTACTCTCATAGTACTAATTCAATGCTTATAGGGTATTGTGATGCAGATTGGGTAGATAGTGTTGATGATAGAAAAAACACTTCTGGAGGATGCTTGTTCTTGGGGAACAATCTTATCTCTTGGTTCGCCAAGAAGCAAAACTGTATGTCTTTGTCTACTCCTGAGGCTGATTATATTAAAGCAAGAAGCAGTTGCACACAAATAATATGGATGAAACAAATGCTGAAGGAATACAATGTCCAACAGGATGCCATGACATTGTATTGTGACAATCTGAGTGCTATCAACATTCCAAGAACCCCATTCTACACAGAAGGACAAAACATATTGATATTCATCATCATTTTATTAGGGATCTCGTTGAGGACAAAATTGTGACACTTGAGCATGTAGCCACTGAGAAACAACTTGCGGATATATTCACTAAGGCCTTGGATGCAAATCAATTTGAAAAGTTAAGGGGCGAATGGGGAATTTGCACGTTTGAGGAGTTATAGCAATTACAGGTGTGGAGGAGTGCAACAAATACTTTCTCTTACCTCTATTCGGCGGTGAATCTTATTGAGGATGCTGGTTTGATGAAGAGTGTTGTTGATTTCGGTGACTGTTATGAGATGCTGGTGAAGAAATTCACTGTACACATTTCTGAGGATTGTGACAGTAAGATGAGCAAGAAGTATAGGAAGGTTTACAACAGAGGTAAATGTGTGGAGTTTTCTCCTGAAATTATCAATAGGTTTATGGGTAGGACGAGGAGGAGCAAGCTGAGGTGGAAGTAACTGATAAGGTGTTTGCAGCACCCTGGTATTTTGATCAGTTCTAATATTGCATGTAAGAAGGAATCTCCTCTTTCTTTGCACTATAGATTGTTTGCAGGGACACATGTCCCAAACATTGTTGTGACATTTGGTAAGGTGGTGATAAAGATTAGGAAACAGATAGCAGTACTGACATCTGTTGTGCCTTGTTTTTTATTGCTTTTGTATATGCTACAGAGGTTAGTTTTGCTCCTAGTGAATGTATAGTCGTTTTGACTAATTTGTGGCTAAAAAGGGGGAGTACTTAGTAGTTTTCTTAGTATGTTTGCTTTGTAGATGTTTGTTGCACTGAGTACTACTTGAGGGGGAGTAGTATATCTTGCTCCTGATCTGGTGTTTAGGGGGGAGCATGATGTTTTGATGCTGACATGACTGGAGTTGATTATGTGCTTGATGTCATTCTAATGTCTTGACATCCTATCTGGGAGAATTTATTTTTCTCTGCAGAAAGTTTGGGTTATGAGAGTTTATTTCACTTTGATGTTACATTCTCTGTGAGGCTGGTTTTTTTTCTGCTGCATATGCATCTGATGTGTGTTGGTGTTGTTTCTTTGCATTGTGCTTTTTTTCAAGATGAGTGTTGCAAAGATTGTTTTAGCCAAAATTTGCCAAAGCGGGAGATTGTTAGGCTGTATGTTTTATGATTTGATGTATTTTGCTTAATCAAGTATTCTAGCGAGATGTTGTACCAGATGTCGTGACATGTTGGGGCGATAATAAAACCGATCTTGTTCAATTATTCTAGCAAGATGTCGTATCAGATGTCGTGACATGTTGGTGCGGTACTGGAGCTTATCTTGTTTCATGTTTTGGAAGATTTGGTTTTATTAGTGAAGATTCTTTGAAGATTTGATTCCAGTATATTATAGTCCAAGAAGCGTGTGTTTTTAGAAGCTCAAAGTTCGGTTATAGTTGTGCAATATTTACTAAGAATGGTTGACATACCATTTAAGGAAACATGAGATTTGATTTGATTTGTTTCTGCAGAAGATTTGATTTGGATTTGAACTTTAGGAAATAATATATTATGGATCTGCATTTAACAATATATTATTTTCCAGAATATTAAGGATTTTCTATTTAATTTAGCCCAATTTTCTCATCAAGTCCATACTTTTTCAAAGGCTATTTATAAGAAGACTCTAAACCTAAAGTGCAAGGAGGGCAACCGTATTTTTGTGAGAGATTTTTAGGGTTTTGTTTGTTCATTGTTATTTGTGAACCACTCTTGTATCACCTTGATACTAGAGCTGGACTGTTTTTAAGAGAATTGTAATTGTGAATCACTCATAAGGTTTTAAGCAAGAGTGCATTTTATTTCTTGAAGTGTGTCTTCTTTTTTTACTGGTATCTTGTTATCATCAATGTTGTGTGATTGAGGGGAAGTGAGAGGGGTATCATATCTAAGAGAGTCTTAAATTGAAATTGCACGGGTAGTGATTAAGTGCAAAGTTTGCAAAACCAGAGGTTGTTTAGAACTTCAAACTAATACTGTTATAGTGGATTTCCTTCCTGGCTTGGATGCCCCTAGATGTAGGTGACGTTGCACCAAACTGGATTAACAACTTCCTTGTGTTATTAACTTCCTGTAATTTTTTTAAATTGTTCATTATTAATTATGCTGTCACAACGTCTTTACATTGCATTCAACATTCTGGTGTCGTGACATCGTATACGACATCTGTCCACTACGTGCCAGAAATTCCTAACTCAACACTTAGAGTGTCACGCATGTTTCACCAAACATAAAAACCAACAAATTATAATCATGTGAATTTAAGCAGCTAAAATAATAGAGTCTGACATATAATTGTTACACCCCAAAATATGCCCTCATTTTCTTCACCCTTTTTGTCTTATGTTTCATTCATTAGATCATTTTCATTCATGCATTGTGTACCACCCCAAAATTTGCCCTCCTTTTTTTCAACCTTAACTAGATTTCGCTTCGCGTTCATTTGCATTTTCATTAGGGCATAACAGTCAATCATGCATTTCATTGAGTGCTTGAGACATGGGATCACTTTGTTTTTATGGCTCAGGACTTCTTTTTATTTCAAGTTTTCAAGCAGCAAGCTTCAGAGGCTCCAACATTTATTTTTCTCACTGGTTTGGTACCGGACCGTATTTTCCAGCAAGTTATTTTGAGTGCAAAATAGAATTCACAACTTATTTAAGGCATGATTAAGTTGCAATATCAAATGACAAGTTTCAGAGGCAAAATGGTGTTCAGAACAAGTGGCAACAATTGGTTCTCCAAGTTTCCCTCCAAAAGGTGCCAAAATTCAAATTTTTGATGTGTTAATCGATTAACACATTTTCCTTACAAATGGTTAATCGATTAACACGAGGAATTTTTGCCAAGAAAGTTCAGTTTTCAGCACTGCAATATTTTTAACTCATTTTGATCACTTGTTTCCACATTTGCATCAGTAGAAGGATCTAGAATGTTTCCAAATTTTGGTTCATTTCAAATTTGAAATTCTGGCATTGCAGACAGTAGATGTCCTAACACATGTCAAGACATTGTTCTGCATAATAATTTAAACAAGGAACAGAAACAGCAGTCTGATACCTTGAATATCAGAACTGTATACACACAGATGTTACGACATCTGTTCCAACATGTTATCATGAACCCTAACAGAAAAGTAAATTTGCAGAATGTTAAAAGAACACAATAATTATTAACCCAGTTCGGTGCAACTCACCTACATCTGGGGGATACCAATCCAGGAAGAAGACTTTACTATCTTGTAGTATTACCCTAAAGCTAAACTCCCCCGTTTACAGCTTTACCCTAATCACTACCCTTAATGAACATCTTTACCAAAGTTAAACTCCATCATTTACAACTCTGATATGAGAGACCTACTCACTTCCTTAATCACAACCTGTGATATCAACATCATCCTTGTCAATACAGAATTCTGTCAAGCTTTCTTGACCAATAAGGTATCTCGGATTTGCTTAAAAGCTTCATCCAAGAACAATACTCAACTCTTGCTTAAAAGCTTCGAGTAAGAATAATTTACAACAACCTATGTCGACCACATAGTATCAAAAGATACATGGGTGACTTACAAACTACACAAGAGACTCTCAAAACCTTAATCCCTTATGTTGCACCGACAACTTGTTGTTGTGTGAATGCTTGCTATTTTAGGTCTAGCAAGTCCTTATTTATAGACTCTTGCAGTATGGGCTTGGACTCTTCAATCAGGTCCAATCTTCACGTTTTAATTCAGCTGCAAGATCTTCTCCACAAAAATAGGAACAAATCTCCAAATAGTTTCCTAAAAAGTCTCCAAGTTCCTTTTTATGAAATCCAATTAAATCTGCACTTTGTTCCTAATAAATCTCCTTGACCTGTGTATAATGATGAGACATATCCAAAATATTCTCATCAAAACAAAACAAATCTGTCAAGAGTTATACAACAGCAGCACCTACTGTACCAGATAAAGATGTCATGACATCTTCTTCGACATCTTGATTAAAAATCACATGACAGCAAAACAGCAACACCTGTTGTACCAGACTAAGATGTCATGACATCTGTCTGAAACACATAACAGCAGCACCTGTCATGACAGTTGATGAATATGCTTCAACATCTTACTCAACATCTTGCTGTAAACTTGTTTTAGCCAAAATGTAGCCAATCAAAGACCTAACAATCTCCCCCTTTGGTAAATTTTGGCTAAAACAACCTTTGGATAACACATCCAGCTCCCCCTTATGGAAACAACCAAAGAACACTACTACTACTTACTACTCCCCCTTTTTAGCCATAATATACCAAATCAAGCAACTATGCATTTAAGGGCAATCAACCAAAAGCAAGCAAGTCAGTAGCAGAACACATCCAACTCAGAAGCTTGTACAACCTGGCAGGTTATAGTACTCCGCCTATCATAGATAACCAGTTGTCCTTTGCAAGAAGAACACCATAAATGAATGGAAAACATAAGACGCATCTTCATGTCTTCAAGAGCGCACCCTCTGTTCAACATACACGCTGAACGCATTCACCTAATGCTTGACCTTCAAGCAATCAATGTACCATACCAGTACACTTAAGAGACATAAGCTCTCCCCCTATCTTTCTCAACTGATGCTTCTTTAGCAAGAACCACCCCAAAACCGCTACATGATATCCCATGACAGCTTCATGATCATATAGTGTGTGGATACCCAAAACGCATTCGTGTACCACAACTAACAAACTCTTGGATTGAGATCAAAGATCGATTGATCCCTCTCATCCAGGAACTATCCATACACCACACGAACTCCTCATGAATTCTCATGTATGAATCTCCTTGTTCCCTGAGATACAACCCAATTGAATCAGAATTCTTCACATTCCTCAAAGGGACGTACAGAGCCCCTGAGTTTGCTAGCTCACACAAATATTCCTCACACTTGAAGAACATCAAACACATGCTCCAGAAATCTTCAGCCCATTTGTTCCACAAGCACCAAACTGATCCATTTCTAGCATGTCCCATTCACATCAGACTTCCAAGACAATCCTTTACCCATCATTCTCCCGTATGATAAGATAAATACTTCTTAGACAAGATGTGAACTTAGAATCCTACTCCAAGGATCACTAACCCAGAAAATGTTCTAACATCAGTTAGGACATCCTTCACATATCATAGACACTAATTAACATAGTTCTAGATATGCTCCACCACTGGACTTACTATCTGTATAGTAATCCAACTGAAGATCTTCAAACAACACTGCGCCACCAAAGAACTCCAGTAACTAAGAGAGAAATAAACTCTCATCCACCAAAAGAAGGTAATCTTTCATCCTCAACATAGAACTTCTACCACAAGCTCCAAGATGAAGCAGATCCTCCTTACGTTTTCAACCAACTACCCTTCTGCCCAAGAGTAATTAGTTCCAAGCACCCTGCTTAAATGCACACTATGAAACCAACCAAATGCCACTTTTTGATTAATCTCACTCTTCTTCAGAACTCCCACAAGATACACTGATCCACCAATGAAATCTGATCTTCAAGTCACATGAACTACTTCCTCCATAGAAAGACATCTTGGATCCACCAAGCCTCTAGACATGTAACATCTTCTCAAACCACAGCTCCCGCAAACTATATGAGATAGACCTTTTTGAAGCATCCATAACTTCCATTCTCCTGTAGATCACCTTATCTTAAGTTGATGTGCCACATCACCAGCTGAGATTCTGATGTTAAGCTAGATGTCAGAACATTCTGATACGACAACCAACTGCGGAATTCAGCTCCTTCTTCTGCCACTTAGAAGAACCTCATCCCTTTAACAGAACAAGAGTTCCATGCTCTCATAGACTTGATTCAATAAACAAGTTTGAGTAGACAACCTCTATCCTGTTCAAACATATCACATATATTTCCTTCAAGCTCACACCTTGATGAAAAACTATCTGCTTTGAAACTCCAAAGATTTCACACCTGCCACATCTGAATCTTCAGAGGATAAAGTAGTCCTAGACTACACAATAGCCATACCAAAGAATGCCACTTTCCTTAGTAGAGCAGCCTGTAGAAAGTCAGAGATAACTGCCACTTAACCTTGACCTTCAAACTGAGCAAAATCCCATGCTCCCAAGTACCTAGATCAGAAATAAACTGATCCAAGTTGTGCCACCACCAGCACTCCATTCCTCCTAGATCAGAAATAAACTGATCCAAGAAGTAACCATCAAGATTATGATGTCTTCATCTTCATCTTCAACAGCATCAAGGTCCAGACCAGTTTCTTGCCAGGAAACTCTCCAGAGATCACATGCTTCTATACCACCAGTTTGAAGCCCATTCTTAGGTCAACACCCCAAGACTAAAACAGATGCTAAAGCGTATGCAGTACCCCTCCCATGATTCTGCATAAACTCTGATGATGAGATGTTCCAACATCTTGTTGAACATCAGCAATCTTGACTTTCAAGGATAATCAATTAAATACTTGTGAATTCCACAAATAGAAATTGATCTTAAATCCTTGTCCAATAACCCTTCTTCACTGTTGTAGCTAAACTCCACCAGATCACTTCATGAACACTTATCAAGTATTCAATCTTTTGCAAGTATCTTCTTTGACAAACAGTGTTGAGATACCAAGGCTGCCACCCTTAACTCAAGTAACTAAGATTCTCTCTGAACGAACCTTATTTACCTCAACAATTCTGAGAACTCCAATCAGATTGGATCCACCCTTAGGGTTAAGAGAGATGAATCCTTCCTTGCTATTTTGGAGAGTGAAAATAAATCACCTCCATTTTCTTTAGCTTGTGTTTCATAGAAACACCTTCTAGTCAGAAGAATAACTAGAAGACTCTAGATGCACGACTGAGACGTCTTTATGAGTGGACTTGAGAGAATTCTCAAGTATCTTTGACAACTTAGCCGATCAATAATTTATCAAACTCCCAGAGCAAGAGCTTGATAAACTTAAACTCAACTCATCTCCTTTTCAACTGACTTCACATTGTACCATGGAACCAAGCTTCCAAGTACCAAGTCACCATAACAGACATCTTCCAACAACTCCCTTTATTCCATCGCTCTCGACTTTGGAATAAAAGAATGTAGATATCTTCACATATAGAGGCCGACGATTGAGATCTTCCACCATCTGTCTTCAGCAACAACTCCAGAATCCCATAATTCTAGAGCTCTTCCATCAGAAACACATGCAGCGAAACCACCAAGGGACAAATTCTGATTGCCCTAATAAGATGTCAAGACATCTTATAAGACACCCCAAAAAGAGACCTAGCCACTTCTCCTGCAGTTGTTCTAGAACCTCCTCAGCAACATGAACAACCTCTAGGTTGTTACCTTCGATCCAGAACATCCATCCCATATATTAATACCCATGAGTATGTCTGAGTTGATTGATCTGATCTTCAAAACTCCTCCTTATTTAAATGCCAGAAAGTATTTCACAAAGATCTCATCCAGAAACAGACAGCATGCCTGCTCTGATACCAATTGAAATTCTGGCATTGCAGACAACAGATGTCCTAACACATGTCAAGACATTATTTTGCATAATCATTTAAACAAGGAACAAAAACAGCAGACTGATACCTTAAATATCAGAACTGCATACACACAAATGTTACGACATCTGTTCCAACATGTTATCATGAACCCTAACAGAAAAGTAAATCTATAGAATGATAAAATAACACAGTAATTGTTAACCCAGTTCGGTGCAACTCACCTACATCTGGGGGATACCAATCCAGGAAGAAGACTTCACTATCTTGTAGTATTACCCTAAAGCTAAACTCCCCCGTTTACAACTTTATCCTAATCACTACCCTTAATGAACATCTTTACCAAAGTTAAACTCCATCGTTTACAACTCTGATATGAGAGACCTACTCACTTCCTTAATCACAACCTGTGATATCGACATCATCCTTGTCAATACAAAATTCTGTCAAGCTTTCTTGACCAATAAGGTATCTTGGATTTGCTTAAAAGCTTCATCCAAGAACAATACTCAACTCTTGCTTAAAATCTTCGAGTGAGAACAATTTACAACAACCTATGTCGACCACATAGTATCAAAAGATACATGGGTGACTTACAAACTACACAAGAGACTCTCAAAACCCTAATCCCTTATGTTATACCGACGGCTTGTTGTTGTGTGAATGCTTGCTATTTTAGGTCTAGCAAGTCCTTATTTATAGACTCTTGCAGTATGGGCTTGGACTCTTCAATCAGGTCCAATCTTCATATTTTAATTCAGCTGCTAGATCTTCTCCACAAAAATAGGAACAAATATCCAAATAGTTTCCTAAAAAGTCTTCAAGATCCTTTTTATGGAATCCAATTAAATCTGCACTTTGTTCCTAATAAATCTCCTTGACCTGCGTATAATGATGAGACATATCCAAAATATTCTCATCAAAACAAAACAAATCTGTCAAGAGATATACAACAGCAGCACCTGTTGTACCAGACAAAGATGTCGTGACATCTCCTTCGACATCTTGATTAAAAATCATATGACAGCAAAACAACAACACCTGCTGTACCAGACTAAGATGTCATGACATCTATCTGAAACACATAACATCAGCACCTGTCATGATAGTTGATGAAGATGCTTCAACATCTTACTCAACATCTTGCTGTAAACTTGTTTTAGCCAAAATTTAGCCAATCAAAGGCCTAACAAAATTAATTTCATCTTCCCTCCAAAAATTCAAACAATTCCACTCTTAATTCCATTCCTAATACTAAGCCTCATTTAAACCCACACTCCATGCCTCATTTACACTCCTAACCTATAGCTTATTTAAGCAAATTTTCTCTAAACCTCACATAACTTCACTCATTTTTCTTATTTCTCTACACTCCACATTCAAATTCTCTCAATTCTCTCTCACTCTTTCACTCTCCATTCTCATCTTCAACCTTCACTAGAGCTCTTCCATTAGAATGCTCAAATTCTTCATTAGAATTTGTGAATTCTAGAGCTAAACCTTCATCATTTCCTCTCATCAACACAAATTCTGAAGTTGAAGTTTGTTTGGATCTTGATCAAGTTTTGGAATCACTTCTTGAAGAGCTTTTGGATTATTTTTGGATAATTGCTTGGATCTTCAACTTTTCTTGCTTGAAAGTTTTTGGATCTTGGATTTTTGGTGCTTGATTTGTCAAATTTCGTTTGCAACACTTACCAAAGCAAATCTCAGCTTTGTAGGTTGGTTTTTTCTTAGATCCAAGCTTGTTCTAGCTTATTTATAGCTTTTGCAATATAGATCCATTGATTTTTGATGTTAATTGATCCATTGATTGATTTAATTGTTGATCTTAATGTTTGATGGATTCAATTGGTGTTTGATTACTGTTGTTTGATGTAATTTTCGTGTACAATTGCATGCCATAACATTTTAATGATTGGAGAATTGATTTGCTGCTGAAAATGCTTTTGAAATGTTGATTTTTTGCTTCTAGTGCTGTGTTAATCAATTAACCATTTGCTAGGCAAATCTGGTTAATCGATTAACCAGTCTTTTCTGCGTGTTTTTTTTTGTTGATTTTTCAAGGGTTAATCTATTAACCAGTTTTTCCTTGCAAATAGTTAATCAATTAACACTGGAGCAGAATGTGATTTTTTTGCATTTTCAAGTGTGTTTTGATTCCTTTCCACTTTTAAACCTCATGGTTTGGTGTGATACATATTTGTGGAATTTTCTTGTGCTATTTCACTCTATTTTGCAGTATGTATGTGATTCTTCAACACGCGACACATTGGTTTTCATGATGCATGTTCATGATTAATTGTATGACATTCTTGATGCATTCTTCATGATCCTTGCTTGTTCATACTTGTTGGTTTGCTCTTGATGATTATTGTGCGTGTTTCATTGCTACATGCTTTTGTTTGCTTTTGATTCCACAAGATGCGTGTTCATTTGAGATGATCAATTATTGATGAATATCCATGTAGTTCTTGTTGAATGCTTGAGTGTGTAATGGTTTTGAAACTTGCTCGTGCCTAATTGTTGATCTTGTTGGATGCATGTTCGTACTTGATTCTTTCAATTCATGTGCATTTGCTTAAATGTGAAAGCATGTTTTTGTTCAATTCTTTCGACGCATGTTTATGCTTGGTTATTGGATATGTTCATGGTTGATTGTTGAATCTTCGATGCATGCTCAACTTGATGTTGTAATGTCACACGTTCATCTATGCTTGATGCCTATTTGGTGCTTTACATGCTGCTACATACACTGCTGATGTGTTGAGTACGTGCTGTAAAATGTGTTCATTCTGTTTGCTGCATTTTACGTCTGTTCTGTCTTGAAAATGTATGCTGTTAAAAGTTATTTTACTTGTTTGCTGGAATTTACTGTTCTGCTGAACTGAAGCGCTATTGTAGCTTCTGTTTTTGGTTTACTTTCTTTGTTTTTGCTTGCTTTTGCATGTTCCCTTAGGGCTTCCTAGTCCAACTTAATTTTTTATTAAGCTTGGAGTAGGATAGACATTAGATGCTAATCCTTTGCATGATAACATTAGGTTAGCTCCCTTTTAACCTCAACCTTAGGTCCATCTTGTGCATGCTAACATTAGGATATAGATTCCCTTTTCTTATCCACAACTATAGGGCCATATTACATGACAACATCTAGGTGAGTTTCCCCTAGATTTTCTTTTGCCCTTTGAGTCTCTCTTCTCTCTCAAAATCAAGTCAAAACACTTAAAAATATGATGTGCATTGTGCACCACGAGCCTTAAGCACATGGGAAATGATGAGCGGATGAATTTCTAACCTCATCTTAGGGTACTTGGTGTGCGAGACGCTTGGATTGTTAGCGCGAAGTATTCGATCCTATGTCATAGACTTTAGTGCGATGCACATTTCAAATAAAGTCAATTCACTTATGTTAAAAGTCACAAACAAACTGCAAATCATTTTGTCCTACGGGATTTTCCGTCAAACCTTTTTTAGAAAGGGCATGTTATTTCCATTCTACCGCAAACAGGCATCGACCCTAACTGCTGGAATGCGAACTTAGCATCGCTCATAAAAAACACTTAACAAAGTAGGCCAAACTACGAACGCTCTGATTTCTTCATTCTCGTTTGAATGAGGATACGTAGGCACAAGACGACGAAGTTTTGGCGAGCAACCATGCCCCATTCACCCGTAGTCCTCCGAACTATGTTGACTCTGACTTTCCCATTGCACGAGGGAATACGTAGGCCTAGGACGACGAAGTCCTATCGAGTCTCCTTTTGTTTTTCCCTTTCATTTCCCTTTAGCAAGTAGGCTTTAGATATACACACCCTTTGATTAGAACAACAAGCGTGGATCCCGTTGAGTACAATGGACGCAAGGGGGTGCTAATACCTTCCTCCCGCATAATCGACTCCCGAACCCAGGATTTGGTTGCGAGACCATGTTCCTTTCCTTTTTTGAGGTTTCTTCAATTGTTTCCCTTCCCCTTCGGGATAAATAACGTTTGGTGGCGACTCTGTTTTTCTTTCTGTTTTTTTTCGTGTTGCGACACATTGCATTGGCCCTAAGACATGGGATCAAGGTATCTTGGTTGTCCTCAAGAGGAAGGGTTGGTTTTCAAAGCAATGAGCAATGAAGATTTCCTCAACATCATGGTATTCTTAAGCTACAAGGTCTTCATACTCTTCAAAGTATTTTATAAAGTCCACCCAATCATCAGAGGATTAGTGTTTCAATGGTTTCAAGGGATTTGTAGTTGATCAAGCTCCTAGTGGCTCTGAGGCTAAGGCTTTGGTCAAAGGCTACTTGTGATTGTTTTCTTGAGCAAGACAAGGTTCTGTGGTTCAACATACATCTCAAAGGTTCCATATAGGCCTCATGGTTCATCACAAATCATTTCAAGGGCTTTCTAAGTGGATAGAGGAAGATTTGGATTCATCTGATCAAAAAGTCAACTGATGCCCTACAAAATTCAACTCTTGAGTTTTTAGGTCAACCATGGGCATTTCAAGTCATCATCCATGTTATCATGAGGTTTGATCAAGAAAAATCAAGAGGAATCATAAAATCAGGAAAGGTTACCTAATTAGGGTTTTTGGATTTTTTTTCTAAGTATGGAAAGTTTATGTTCATGAAGCCATCTTGCAAGACTCATATCTCCTTCATCCTTGATCCAAATGGTGCAAACCAATGCTCAAATTGAAGATGATGTTACATACTACAAGTTTATTAAAGAAAGGAACTTCAAAGGATGTATGGGTCAAAAGTTATAATGGCATGAAGTTGAGAAAAATAGGTTCAAGATTTTCAATACTTAGAATTTTTCTAAGTGTTGAAATTCAGCTCGGAGCACATGTTTTCATTTCCAATTTTATTGATGATCCAAGCTTCAATTCAAATTTCCTTTAATATGAAAGTTGTTAAGCATTCTTCAAGCTTTCCATTGATGTCAAGAAGTCTTCATTTGGATATATAGAACTCAAGTTATGATGCCTCAAAGTTAGGGTTTTTCAAGTGTCAAGTTGGTAAGTATTTGGTCAACTTTATGGAGCTATTGTCAAGTTCCTTTTCCATCACCTTCCAAGCCTTATTCTAACTTGCTTTCAACATGAAAAATGTTCCTCATTCTTCACGCTTTCTTTTAATCCCAAAAGCTCATAATTTGGATCAAAACTCATCAAGTTATGATCAAGGAAAGAGAGCCATATGAACATGTTGGCTATGCATTACTTTGTTGCTATCTTTGGCATATATCTTTGGCACATCTTGAATATTTTTTGCAGCATGATCATATGCACCCAAACCACATGCATACATCATCAAAACATTGCCAAAATGAACCAAGCAAGGCACACATACCTCATGCATCCCATTTCAAATTTGTTGCTAAAATGAGAAAGGAATGAATGTGTACAACTTTGCTCACTTTTCTTCCCACGTGCTAAAACTCATCACAACCTTATAATGCTCTCATTTCACTCATTTTCACTCTCCCAAACCTCATGCCAAGCCTAGAACCAACTAGAACCCGAGCCAACCACATGTGCACCATTTCACACTCATTTTTTGTTTCCAAACCAAAGTAACCAATTCTGAACCTGCTGGCTTGTTTCCTCACCTCTTTCCAACCCTAAAACCATCCGATATAAACTCATCAACTCCAAACCTAAGCATTCTTCACACTTTCAGATCTGAAATTTCAAAATCCTCTCAAGTTTTCTCATCTTCGAATTTCTGTTTTCCAAAGGATTCTCCTCATTCTCTTGCTTGCATCATCATCCTTGAAGATCACTGAAACACATAGTGAAGTTTTCCTCAAGCTTCTGCAAGTGTTGAAGGTGCAGTGGACATTCTCCACTAGGTAAGATTTCATGATCTAATTCCTCTCATTCTAGACACATGTTAGGTTTATGTTGTGTACATCTGAAGTCCTACTTGTGGTAGGCATTGTTTGCGCGTGAGGTTGTGTTATTCGGTTGAACTTTAGTTTGTGTGATTCAATTTTTGTGTTTGAATTTCATGATGTTACAATGCTTATTTTTGAAAATGGATGCCGGATTTGTGATCTACATGAAATTTTGAGGGGGGTAGTGGTCTTGTTCCCTAGTTCTGGGCGGTTTCAGGTGGCTCCGACGGTGGCTGGCCGGAGAAGACAATCGGAGCTAGGGATTCGGCATCTGAATGTTGAAGAACGGTGACATGGCTTTGGCACCCTAATTTGAATTCAAATTAATTGACATGGTTTAATGTGGTTCGCTTGCTTGTGTGATGTCATGGCTGACTGGATTAATGAATTCAGCATGGCAAGCTGAGTGTGTGTAATTGGTTTGGGCTGGAAATTGTGTTGTTATTCGCACCCTACTTTCTTGGCCCATCAGCGCATTATAACTGGGTTTAGTTATTTATGGAAATCTGTTTGACACCCCCTTGCTTAATTGTATCTTTTTTATTTCTTTTTTTATTTCATTTTATTTTTAATTGTTCCTTTCACATTAAAAGTTGATAAAATACACATATTAAAGTCTCAATAATTTTATGATAATTTTTATTTTATTTTTCAATTATTTTTTCCATTTTATTTTGAATTAATTGTGAAGGTGCTTTTACCTATTTGTCTTTGAACTAGGGTTTGGATGTTGATGCTTTGTGAATGCTTTCATGAACCAATTTTTCTACCATGTTTTGACACTTGATTGCTTAATGTTTGAGTGATGTTGTGGTGTGTTGATGTTGCATTTATGATCAATTTCTATTTGGTTTTATTGAGCCTCGATTCATGCTCAATTGATGAACATACTTGAACTTGTTGAATTATTTTGGTGATGCACTTGTGCAATTCTCTTTGGGATATTTTTCTCACTTGATCTTGATTATTTTGTCATGAGTTAGAGCCTTATATCCATATTTTTTTGGTCATTTATATGCCTTGAATTGGTGCTTCAATGTGATGTTTCTTTGGACCTGAACTTGCCTAATCTTTGACCTAGTTTTAGAACTTGTTTCTTGTGTGAATTTTCTTGTGGTTCATGATTCTTGTGTGAGTTGGATGAATTTCTTGAGCTTCTTACCTTCCATGTTTTCATGTCTATTGCATGATTCATTTGTCCCTTTTACCTCTCTTGGATGTTTGTTTCCTTTTATGGATGATGTGGAGTGATGCTTACCTGGTTGCTTATTTATGTTTTGAGTGTGATGCCTATTGAATCTTTCTTTCTAACATGAGCTTGATTTTGAATTGAAATGTTTGGTTATGCTACTTCCTCATCTTGATTCCATACCCTAATCTCATTGATTGAATCATTTGTGACTTGTTTCTTATGAGCTAGTTGTTGACATTTGTGTGGCTATTGATGTAGTTCATGTTTGATCCTCTTGTGTGCATTCCTTAATCTTTGAAGTGTATTGATCAAGATATGATGTAGCTACTGACTTGTATTGATTTTCATCTTGCTTGATCCATTTTGCTTTGGCATGCTACTTGATGATATTTGGTTAATGTTTCAAGTCATGTATGCTTGTGCACTAGTTGTATGTCTTGGCTTAAGTTCCTAAACTTTAAAGTGTGAATCCTTTGAGAATGACTTTTAATTTTTGAAATGTGTACATAACTGTTTACTTTCATACACCATTGTTGCTTTGATTCAATTTTGAAGCATGTCTTGAAAGGCATGAATGTTTGCCACTTGTGGATTGATTGTTGAATCTCCTTATTTGATGGCATGATCTCTTTCATCTTTGAATCTCCTATCTTCATCTTTACTTGGGTTTTATTTGATACTTTATGTTGTTTGTGACTGAGTTGTGTAATTTTTACTTGTGTTATACTTTGTGCTTACATGCTCCCTTAAGGCTCCTAGTCCAACTTAATTATTGATTAAGTTTGGAGTAGGATAGACATTAGGCTCTCAATCCATTGCATGACAACATTATGTTAGCTCCCTTTCAACCTCAACCTTAGGTCCATCGTTTGTATGATAACATTAGGGAAGAATTCCCTTTCTCATCTCAACTATAGGACCATTTGGCATGACAACATTTAGGGTGGAGCTCCCTTAGTCGTTTTCTTTTTCCCTTTGAGTCTCTCTCTTCTATCCCTTAAATCAAATTCAAAATACGTAATAAATACGATAAGTATAGTGCCTTATGAGCCTTAAGTACATGGGAAATGGGTCGATCTTGCAAAGTATTCGATCCTTTATCATAGACTTTAGTGTTATACACATCTCAAACAAAGTCAATTCACTTCTTTAAAACACTTGAACAAATTCAAATCATTTTGTCCTCTGGGATTTTCTTTCAAACCTTTTCAGAAAGGGCATGCTACTTCCGTTCTACCGCAAACAGGCCTCATCCCTAACGGCTGGAATGCGAACTTAGCATCGCTCATAAAAGACACTAAGCAACACGTAGTCCCACGAACTACAAACGCTCTAACTTCTTCATTCTCGTCCGAATGAGGGTACGTAGGCACAAGACGGTGAAGTCTTGGTGGGAAACATCCTCACATCCACCCGTAGTCCTCCGAACTACGTTGACTCTGACTTTCCTATTGCACGAGGGAATACGTAGGCATAATGTAATACCCTAATTTTTACCCCTAAGATTTCGCACATTTCATTTGCATCTTATACCACAAACAAGATCACAATCTTTGTTTCTCCTGAGCATCTGTATAGTATCATTATTTGTTTCTGTTTACTAACCTCTAACCAAAATACAAAAAAAAATGTTGCAGTTTCTCCCTCTGTGTGTTTTGCAGGTTTGTCAAAGCAAGGGCCTAATTTCAAGTCAGTTGTGGCTATTCAGTTGTGATTCAGTTTAGATGGATGTTTGACCTGATCTTGGTAAAACTATCAAGCAATTATTTCAAGTGCAAGATTTCTGTTTCAGTGAGCTATTCCTCAAAGCAGTGACTGTCAAGTTGTTGTGTAGTGATGTTCATCAGGTTCACCTGAGTTCGTCAGTCCAGATTGTGTTCATCTGTGGATTTATTTTCCCAGATAACTGATTCAGAAAAGTTCAAACAGAATCAAATGGCTGTTGTTCGTTTGTGGTTTGTTCAGTGGTAGCTATGTGGCATATTTTATCAGAGGCTTGTGAAAAAAAGTCAAGATTGGTTTTGGGCTAAAAATAAAGATCCGCTATTCATGATCCATTTTCATTTCCATTCCTTTAACCATTTCTTTTTCTAAACCAATTCCTTTATCCATTTTTAAACCAATCTTCATATCCAAATTTTAGTAACCAAATATCCAATTATCCATAATTATCTATATCATTTTTTTATTTTTTCAATCACCATTTTTTTAATCTATTTTTTCTAAAAAAAACCATATTCAATTCAAATATCCATATCCACCTTTCATTAACCAATTTTTTCAATTATATCATTTTTAACCATTATCCATTTAAATGTTTTTTTCTCTCATATTCATATCTAATATTCAAATCTTTTTTTACCATTTACAAACAATTAAAAAACCCAATACCAAACAATTGCCAAAAGAAAAAACAAGCTGAGGAAACAAGTATACATACCCCATTTACATACAACACGGCCAGCTAGTAAAAAAAAAGAAGCAATTCAACAAGACAAATGCAAAGCCCATGAAGCCATAAACCGTCATGATCTGAAGCCGTTACACATCCATTCCCATCCCAGACGTGAGTATTTCCAATCAACCAAAAAACTTCAACTCCACACGCCAGCCGTACCACAACCAAGCCAACTTCCATACAAACCAAGTTGTACATACTACAACTACAACACAAGCCAAGTGTGTTAAATCTCAAGCCTTCATGTTCTCACAGCCATGACTTTAATTGTCACGCCACCAATCCAAGCCGCAGCAGCATCCAAAACGCAACAACAAGCGGCAAAAACTCAAAGCAAAATGACATGAACACATGCTAACTTCAGAAACGGCAGCACACAAATGAAAAGGGAATTAAAACGACATCAAATTGCAGCAAATAAGTCACGCAAAAACACAAGCCAAACGCAGAGCAAAAAAAAAATCAAAATGTCGACATCATGAATCATATTTCATCAAAATGACGACATCATGAATCATATTTCATTCTCTAATTCATCTATAAATAGAGCAACAATTCTCACATTTGATTCAAGCTTTTGAAGCCAGAAAAACTCTGCTATTTTTTTTCTCAACTTCCATCTACGAAATCAATTCAAGCTTCATCCCTTCTTCAATTTTTCCCACCAATACCTTTTCAAGTTAAACCAAATCCCAGCCAGAACAATAGAAAAAGGAAGAAGAAGATTCAACTCATCTGTACCTGAACATTGAAGGTAGTTTGAGAGGTTTTTCACATTTTTCGATCCGCCTCCGTTGTTGCTCGTTTCTTGAAATTGATTGTGTCATCGTGTTTGTATCTTGATTTCGATCACAACCGTGTGATTTCCATATCCCGCCGCTGCCGTGAAATTGATTTCTGACTACCGCTTCGCCATGAATAGTGAACACGTGATGAAGAAAAGAAGAAGATGATGGATTCTGTTTATGATTCTTTTTTTTTTAACATTTAATTTGTTTTTTTGTTATTTTTCTTTTATTTTTTAAAACTTGGGCCATATAGGCCTTTTTGCTACACACCACCACCGTTTTTCTTATTCTACCTCCCTCTTTTTTTATAAAATTTTCTTAAAAAAAAGAAATCATAAAAAAAAGATATCATGAGATTACACTTCATCCTTGATTTTATTTTACTTTTGATCAATGGTTGGTTGTTTTGGATCTTGGATTTTGATAAGATCTCATCAATATCAATGGACTTTGGGTGTCGATTTTATCCACCAAGAGAGGTGATTGATATTGATGATGATTTAATCGATTTAAGATTCAAATTGTTGAGGTTTCTTTTCATCTTATCCTCTTTCGTCTTCCTTTCTTTATTTTGATCTATGAAAGTCTAAAAGATCTTGGAATTCCGTTGTTGAATTTCGATCAAGACTAGATCGTTACCACTTTTCTTTTCTTGCGGTATTGCTTTCGGATGACGATTTATATACTGTTCATCTAGCATACATTAGCACAAAGAGCTATTGTCCGACCTCATTTGTAGGGTAATTACTCCGTAAATTACTCGGCGATTGCTTAACATAGCGCAATATTTGTCCCGTATCGGAAAACTATCAAAAATCATTGATTATTTGTCTTTTGGTTCAAAACTTATGAAACTTGTTGTTGTAGAGGCTTTGATTCTATCAATCTTCTGACAAGTTCTCATTAATCTTGACCTAAGTGCAATTATTCAATTGTTATTGATCACTAACAACTAATCACTAACTTACTAACAATACTAACTTCTAACTTTACATTTCCTTCTCGCTCCCTATCTCTCTTACTTTTATGCAATTTTTCCTTTGTCCGTTGGACATATGTTTATGCTTCCGCATATTTTTCCTTTGTCCGTTGGACACATGTTTATGCTTATGCATATTTTTCCTTTGTCCGTTGGACACATGTTTATGCTTCCACATATTTTTCCTTTATCCGTTGGACACATGTTTATGCTTCCGCATATTTTTCCTTTGTCCGTTGGACACATGTTTATGCTTGTGTTATTTTTTCTTTGTCCATTTGGACCCAAAAATATTAATAAAGGCCAACACCTCTAAAAAACTTGTGCTTCTAATCTTGAACTATGGTTACTATCCTTTGCAATGGACATGGAATTTTGTACCTAGACCTTGGACTTCAATGCTATTCTTGGACCCTTGGACTTAGAACTAGGACCTTTTCCCTTTGCTTTGGAATTATGGTTTGAAGACTTTAAAGCCTTGTGCTTTTGTTTGGTTTATGGTGAAGATAGCTACATTTGTGGTTTGATCTTTCTTATCCTTAGTTTTTACTTTATGCTTTAGGATAGTCACTTCTTCTCCACCCCTTCTTCAATTTTCAAAATCTCCTCTCTTTTTCAAAATCTTCTTGTTTTCAAAACTTGATCCGCTTTCATAATAAAATCTTGACTTTTGTCAAGTGATTTTTCAAAACTTTGTTTTCTTAAATAAATGTCAATCAATGTTAATCATGCTTTGACCATTTCAAAAAAACATAAAAAATACAAAAAACTCATCTAAACTTTTTTGTGCTTTATGCACCTTTTTTCTTTTAAACTTTTCAAAAAGAATTAGACATGAGTCATTTTTTTGATGAGATGTAAAACTCCTAACCATGGTATTTTGTTGAAAGTATGGCCATTTTCCACTTAGATGTTGAAGTGATTAGTCTTGTTGATATTAATCCAAGCAAATCCTCCATCTTAATGTGATGCAAATGCCTCTTTCCCATACCTTTGGGTAATTAGTTGAGTATTCTCTCTTGAGAATGGCGGATTGTCTTTTTCAAGATAAAATAAACCATAACCAATAATTTTTGTTCTTTCTACCACGAACTACGAGGTTTTGATCCTACATTGCACATCGTGGGTACGTAGGCATGAGGCGATAAGTCTCTCCAAACACAAAAATCTTAAAAAACAATTTCTCTTCTCATCTCCTCAATCACTTTTCAAGCAAACTTTTTCAGACCAAAAGCGATAGATATTTCAAAGGGTTCCCGTGGAGTACCACAGATGTTTTGGGTGCGTAAAACCTTCCCTCTGCATAACCAACCCCCTTACCCGGACTCTCTTCACTTGTTCTTGTTGTAGAGCTTGTGTAGGTTTTGTTCGCTCTTTTTCCTTTCCTTTTTGGATAAAATAAAAGTGCGGTGGCAACTCTTGCTTTTCGAGTTAAGTTAATCAATAGCTTACACTCACGATTTTACCGCTACAGAAAAGTGGCGACTCTGCGGGGGAGAAGGTCGACCTCTTGCTGGTCCATCCCCTTAAGGGGTTTAGCCTACTTTGATTTATTTATCGCTTTTTGTCTGATTTGTTTGTTATTTGTTTGTTCTGTCTGGGAATCCTTCTGTGTGGTGAGATAAGCCCAATACCCAGGCTTGAGTATACACCTAAGACTAGGGTGGAAAGTAGTGGGACCTACGCGCCGTCTTGGTACGTTTGGTGTTCACGAAATTCACATCCAGACAAGGTTTTCTTGGGAGATGTTCTGACGTGCGTGTTTTGCGCATTTTGGGGTGTTGATCTAGAGAGCTGTCGACTCTGACGACCATTCCCGAGGACTCAGTTGAGGCACTCCTCCCAAGAGGCAATAATGGCAGACCAGAAATGGAAAACCCGTTATGCTTCTGGATCCGAGGACCCGAAGCTGAGGACTTTAGAACCCTTAACCCATCCTAGCCTTTTTTAGGATCGTGGCGCGGAAGCTATGAAGATGCAAATCTGACTTAGCTGTCACGCGATGCCACACTCAGGTTAGATTCTCTTGAGGATAACTACCAACCTCCAAGCAAATCGGTGTGCTGGTGTGTCTGATAGTGGATTGTGGACCCTGGGCACTTTTTTTAGAACCGCTGTTTTCTGCAGGTATAATGAAGACAAAACCTTAGTACATACCTTTGTGGGATTGGTTCTTACCCTTGGCTTCATGCTCGTGACTTGAACCTTGACCAGTGTGCTTTGTGTGATCTTGTTTGTAGTTGTTGCATCCATGCACTCATGCATTCATGAGCATTCTTCTAGAAAGGTTTCGAGGAACTTAAAGGTGTTATTGTAAACATTGCAGATACTTTTGTTATGGATTTTGGAAGGAGAAGTACAAGGAAGTATACTTTCAAGAGTCCTAAGTTAGGGGGTTTGAGAGAGCTAGGATCTTTGGTTGCTGATACCGAGAAGTTCGAGTCCAGATATGGAAGGCTTTTATCTCTCTTGAAGGTTGATATGGCTGAAGGATTGCTTGCTACCTTGGTTCAGTTCTATGACCCTTTGCTTCATTGTTTCACCTTTCCTGATTATCAGTTGGTACCTACGCTAGAGGAGTATTCTCTCCTACTTGGTTTGCCTGTTCATGGTCAGATTTTCTCTGGTTTGGATCCCGCTCCCGAGCATCATATTATTGCGAAGGCTACTCACTTGAAGGTTTCTGAGATTAAGGCACGCATGGATACCAAAGGAAAGATTCTTGGGTTACCCGCTAAGTTCTTGATGGATAGAGCTCATCACTTTGCTAGTGTGAAGAACACAGTTGCTTTTGAGGCTATTCTTGCCCTGCTTATTTATGGATTGTTCCTCTTTCCAAATGTTGAGAATTTTGTCGACATCAACGCCATTCATATTTTCTTGATTGGGAATCCAATTCCTACCTTACTTGCTGATGCTTACCATTCTATTCACCTCAGGAATTTCCATGGTGAAGGGATGATTATCTGTTGTGCGCCTTTGCTTTACGAGTGGTTTATTTCTCACTTTCCGAAGTCTGAAGCTTTCTGGAATCTCAAGGATGGTTTATATTGGTCGCGGAAGATCATGTCTCTCACTCATTCTGATATTGATTGGTGTAGCCTTGTTCCTTTTGGAGCGATGATTATTGATAGTTGTGGTGATTTTCCCAACGTACCTCTTCTTGGCACAAAGGGAGGAATCAGCTACAATCCCGTGTTGGCTCGTCGTCAGTTGGGATATCCTTTGCGAGAGGTACCGAAGAACATTCATTTGGCCGGTCTCTTTTTCAAGGAAGAAGAATCTCAGGTTGCTCTCAAGAAAGAAATTGTGGAAGCTTGGTGCAACATTCGTAGAAAGGGAAAGGAAAGTTTGGGAAATCTGAATTGTGTCTCTTCGGAACCTTACCTCCAGTGGGTTAAAAATAGGTATATTACTTTGAAGATGCCTTATAAGCGTCAGGAGCCTTTGTCTCTAACTGATAAGAAGCCTATTCTCTACTTTATGGACACAGAGAAGCTTCAGATTGCTTTGGCCGAGATGCAATAAGAGAGAGATGCTTGGAAGAACAAGTATCATATTGTTGAGTTAGAGAATGTAAGACTTCAAGAGCACTTCAAGAAGTAGAATGAAGATGAAGTTGCCAACAAGAAGAGAAAGCCGCAAGAGGATTTATTTTCCTCTCGCATTCAGCCAGTTTCCGATATTCCGAAGAGTTCAGAATCTCCTTGGAAGTTGATCGTTGATAAGTTACTGATTGAGAAGACTCAGATGCAGGCCCATATCAAGAAGCTAGAAGATAAAGCTGGGAATTCTTCTCATAGGATTCTCTAGGGATCTAGTTTTCTTTATTCTCTATTATTTTAGGATTCTTGAATTTGTACTTCTGAAATGTAATCTTTTCCATCATTAATGAATGAGATTTTGGTATTTCAGATAACAATGTTTGCAATATGCCTTATAATTCCTTGAAACTTTGCATTTGCATCTTGCACATCAAGCATCATCTCTTGCATTGTTTCTTACCTTTTCCAGGTGTCTTATTGTTTCTTTTGGTCTTTATTCAGCCAAGCTGTCGCACCAGTATAATACTCGAGCTAATCTGAAGAAGAAGATGGATCAATTGCAACAAGAAAACCGTGAGCTTCGTGAGGAAGTGACAAATTTGAAGGACAGTTTGGAAAGGCTCACTGCTATGATGGAAGCTCTGGTGGCTGCTCAGAATCAGCCACCACCACCTCCTCCTCCGCTTTCAACTCCTGTGCAAAGGACAATCATTTCTGAGATTATCTCTGCGCCCATCTCTGTGGTGCCTGCTAGTGTTCCTCAATACTCCATGCCTCCTGGCTTCCCCTGGGGCATGCCTCGAAACTTTGTTCCTGAAGGTTATCAACCACCGCCACCGCCTCCTGAAGGTCCAGCTGTTCCTACCGTTCAACCTGTGATGACTGTGCCACCGCCTGTGGTTCAGACTGTTCCTTTTGGTGAAGAACAGATTTTCCATACTGCCCCAAGTGAAAATGTCAGTACTTATGATAGAATGGAAGATATTCAAGACCAATTTGCTGAAATGCAGAAAGAAATCAAAGCTCTGAGAGGTAAAGAGTTGTTTGGGAAGAATGCTCATGAGTTATACTTGGTTCCTAATGTGAAGATCCCGCATAAGTTCAAAGTCCCTGACTTTGAAAAGTATAAGGGTAACTCTTGTCCGATGAGTCATTTGACTATGTATGCTCGTAAGATGTCGGCTCAGAAGGATAATGATCAGCTCCTCATTCACTACTTTTAAGATAGTTTGTCTGGTGCATCTTTGAAATGGTATATGGGACTCGACAGTACTCGAGTTCGCGCTTTCGAAGATTTGGGAGAGGCATTAGTGAAACAGTATAAGTATAATGTGGATATGGCTCTCGATCGTGACCAGCTTTGGGCAATGGCTCAGAAAGATAAGGAGACATTCAAAGAATACGCGCAAAGGTGGCGCGAGATTGCTGCTCAGATTAATCCTCCTTTGGAAGAAAAAGAGATGACCAAGATTTTTCTGAAAACTCTGAGTCCTTTCTATTATGAGCGTATGATTACTAGTGCCCCGAGTGATTTCACTGATATGGTTAATATGGGGATGAGATTAGAAGAAGGTGTCCGTGAGGGACGTTTGTCAAAAGATGGTAATTCTGCTGGTAATTCCAAGAAGTATGGTGGAGGATTTGCCAAGAAGAAAGAGGGTGAGACCAATGTTATTTCCCATGGAGGACGTAAAACGAGTTATAGTAAGAATAACCAATGTCAGCGACAAATTGCATCTGTTACTCCTATTTTTAATGCAGATCCTGTTGTTCAAGTAGCGCCTGCTCACCAACAACGTTCTAATCAACAGAGCAATCAACGTGGTCATTTTCAGAAAGATTTTGATCCAATTCCGATGACCTACACGGAATTTCTTCCTTGTTTAATTAAAAAGAATCTTGTTCAGACCCGTGCACCACCTGCTGTTCCAAAAGATTTGCCATGGTGGTATAAGCCTGAAGCTCATTGTGCATTTCATCAAGGAGGAGCTGGACATGATACTGAAAACTGTTATCCATTAAAGATGGAAGTGCAAAGATTGGCTAGAAGTGGTATTTTGTCTTTCGAAGATTCCAACCCTAATGTACAATCCAATCCGCTGCCAAATCATGGCAAGGCATCTGTCAATATGGTTTATGGTTGTCCTAGTACATTTAAAATTTTTGATATCCGTTGGATTCGAAGATCTCTTGTGGAAATGCATGCACTTTTGAGTGGATACCATGATATTGATCATAACTATGCGACTTGCTGTATCTGTTCCGTGAATCCACGTGGTTGTGTGATAGTGAAGAGGGACATTCAAAGGATGATGGACGAGAATTTAATTGAGGTCACTGCTAAGAGAGAGGAATATCAGAACGAGGTGAATACTATTGAGCCACGCTTTAATATTCCTGAACGAGTTGTCATCTCATATGACAGTCGGAAGACAGCTGTTATGCCTTTGGTTATTCGGTTGCCCGGTCCAATACCATATGAATATGATAAAGTTGTTCCGTATAAGTAAAATGCTACCATGATAGAAGATAGTAAGGAAGTGCCCATTCCTTCTTTGTCTTCTATGGTAAGCATCGCTGATGTGAGTAGAGTGACCCGGAGTGGTCGAGTTTTTGCTCCTGAGCCTCCAAAGATTGTGGAGAATGCTATTGCTGGCAAACGAACTCAAGATGAGACTAATGTTGATGCTTCGGGTCAATCCAGTGGTTCGAAGGCTTATGAGGATGAAGTATTGAAATTGATCAAGAAGAGTGATTACAGTGTTGTGGATCAACTCTTGCACACCCCGTCCAAGATTTCAGTGTTGTCCTTACTGGTGAATTCTGAAGCTCATAGGAAATCTTTGGAGAAGGTTTTGGAACAAGCATATGTTGAGCATGATGTGACTGTTAACCAGTTTGATGGCATTGTTGCCAACCTCACAACATCTAATAATTTGAGTTTCTGTGATGAAGAGTTACCCGATGAGGGGAGAAATCATAATTTGGCTTTACATATCTCCATGAACTGTCAAGAAGATGCGCTTTCCAATGTGTTGGTTGATACTGGATCTTCTTTAAATGTGATGCCAAAATCTACTTTATCAAGGCTTTCTTACTAAGGTCCTCCCATGAGATATAATGGGGTTGTTGTTAAAGCTTTTGATGGATCTCGAAAGACTGTGATTGGAGAGGTTGATCTTCCAATCAAAATAGGACCGTGCTTCTTTCAGATTACTTTTCAAGTAATGGATATCTGTCCTGATTATAGTTGTCTGCTTGGCCGACCCTGGATTCATGAGGCTGGGGCAGTGACTTCAACTCTTCATCAGAAGTTGAAATTTGTTAAGAATGATAAGCTGGTAATTGTTGGAGGTGAGCAAGCGATGCTGGTGAGCCACCTTTCATCCTTTTCGTATGTTGATGTTGATGAAACTGTTGGGACTCCGTTCCAAGCTCTTTCTGTTAATGACAAAGCTGTTAAAAAGAACGAGTTACCCATGTCTTCTTTAAAGGATGCTCTGCATGTGTTAGAAACTGGTCGGTCTGACGGTTGGGGCCGAGTTATTGATGTGGTTGATAACCTGGGCAAAACTAGTTTAGGATTTACGCCTGGTACAGTCAGAAGGGATTTGAAGCATATTAACGAGACCTTTCACAGCGCCGGATTCATCCACAAAGATCACTCTACTGCTGCCATCATTGAAGATGATGAAGAGGAAGAGCTTCCCAATTTTGTGATTCATGGACAGATCTGCCAGAATTGGATAGCTGTTGATGTTCCCACTGTTGTTCATATTTCAAAGTAATTTGTTTTTGTTTCTTTCAAAAAAACCCTTTCACTCTGCCCAAGGTGAAAGTGAATTTGTGAGGGCTTTGTTTCAAATTTTATCATCATCAATAAAATGTTATTTTGTTTATCCATATTATGTTTTCCCTTTTTGCTTTATTTCTGAAAAATGGTAACAGAAAAAACCAAAAAAAAAAAAAAATAATGTGATAATAACTTTTATCTGCATGATACTTGCACTTTTTGTTCATATTCTAAAATCAAACATAAATCATTGTGCAGATTGATTGTTAAACCCATTGAAAACAATGACCCTATGCCCCCGCCCAACTTTGAGTTCCCTGTGTTTGGAGCTGAAGAAGAGGGTATTGAGGAGATTCCAGATGAAATTTCTAGGTTGCTTGAGCACGAGGAAAAAGCCATTCAGCCACACGAAGAGCCGGTGGAATTGGTTAATCTGGGTTCAGAGGATGATACAAAAGAAGTCAAGATTGGGGCACTGCTTCGGTATGATGTTAAGAAGAGGGTTTTGGAGCTTCTTAGAGAATATGTTGATGTGTTAGCTTGGTCCTATCAAGACATGCCTGGTCTTGATACCGACATTGTGGAGCACCATTTGCCATTGAAGCCTGAATGTCCACCTGTAAAGCAGAAATTGAGAAGAACTCATCCCGACATGGCTGTGAAGATCAAAGAGGAGGTTCAAAAGCAGGTTGATGCTGGTTTTCTTGTGACTTCTGAGTATCCTCAATCGGTGGCCAATATTGTGTTTGTTCCAAAGAAAGACGGAAAAGTCCGAATGTGCGTTGACTATAGAGATTTGAATAAAGCAAGTCCGAAAGATGATTTTCCACTGCCACACATTGATATGTTGGTAGATAATACTGCTGAGTTCAGTATCTTCTCTTTTATGGATGGATTTTTCGGTTATAATCAAATAAAGATGGCACCCGAGGATATGGAAAAAACAACATTCATTACACCCTGGGGAACATTCTGTTACAGAGTGATGCCCTTTGGTTTGAAAAATGCTGGTGCAACGTACCAGAGAGCTATGACTAATTTATTCCATGATATGATGCATAAAGAAATTGAGGTCTATGTGGATGATATGATTTGTAAGTCGAAGACTGGAGAAGATCATATTGAGTACTTATTGAAGTTGTTTCAACGTTTGAGAAAGTTTAGGCTCCGTTTGAATCCAAATAAATGCACTTTTGGTGTCCGTTCTGGAAAATTGTTGGGCTTTATTGTCAACCAAGAAGGCATTGAAGTTGATCCTGGTAAAGTTAAAGCTATTCAGGAAATGCCTGCGCCCAAAATAGAAAAACAAGTAAGAGGATTCTTGGGACGTTTGAATTATATCTCCCGATTTATATCCAATATGACTGCCACTTGTGCGCCGATCTTCAAGCTTATTCACAAAGATCAAGGTTGTGTCTGGACAGAGGATTGTCAGAAAGCTTTTGAAAGAATTAAAGAGTATCTGCTTGAACCTCCGATTTTGTCTCCTCCCGTGGAAGAAAGACCTTTGATCATGTATTTGACTGTGCGGGAAGAGTCTATGGGCTGTGTTCTAGGCCAACAAGATGAATCTGGTCGAAAAGAATTTGCCATTTATTATTTGAGCAAGAAGTTCACCGATTGTGAGTCTCGGTATTCAATGCTTGAAAAGACATGTTGTGCTTTAGCTTGGGCTGCCAAGCGCCTCCGCCAGTATATGTTGAATCATACAACTTGGTTGATATCCAAAATGGATCCAATCAAGTATATCTTTGAAAAGCCTGCTTTAACTAGGAGGATTGCTCGTTGGCAAATGTTATTGTCAGAATATGATATCGAGTACCGAACTCAAAAAGCGATAAAAGGAAGTGTTTTGGCTGACCATTTGATACACCAACCAATTGTTGATTACCAACCTATCAGGTTTGATTTTCCTGACGAGGATGTGATGTATCTAAAGGTTAAAGATTGTGAAGAACCATTACCTGATGAAGGGCCTGAGCCTGGATCCCGTTGGGGTTTGATTTTTGACGGAGCTGTTAATGAATATGGCAATGGTATTGGAGCGATAATTGTTACTCCTCATGGTTCTCATATTCCTTTCACTGCAAGGTTGATGTTCACTTGCACAAATAATGCGGCTGAGTATGAAGCATGTATTATGGGCTTGGAAGAAGCCATTGATTTAAGAATCAAGATTCTTGATGTATACGGAGATTCAGCCCTAGTGATTAATCAGATTAAAGGGGAGTGGGAGACACGTCAACTTGATTTGATTCCTTATCGAGATTATGCAAGAAGGTTGTTAACTTTCTTCAATAAGGTTGAGTTTCACCATGTACCCAGAGCATCAAATCGAATGGCGGATGCTTTAGCCACTATATCCTCCATGATTGTGGTGAATCGGTGGAATGATGTGCCCAAAATTAATGTTATGCGGCTTGATAGGCCAGCTCATGTATTTGCGGTTGAAGAGGCTGTTGATGATAAACCGTGGTATTATGATATTAAATGTTTTCTTCAAAATCAAGAGTACCCGCTTGGGGCATCCAAGAAAGATAAGAAGACTTTGAGAAGATTGGCTGGTAGTTTCTTCTTGAATGACGATGTGCTGTATAAAAGAAATTATGACATGGTCTTGCTCAGATGCGTGGATAGACACGAAGCAGACATGCTGATGAAAGAAATTAATGAAGGATCTTTTGGTACCCATGCCAATGGACATGCAATGGCTAGGAAGATGTTAAGGGCAGGTTACTATTGGCTGACAATGAAATCTGACTGTTGCAAATTCGTGAAGAAGTGCCATAAGTGCCAGCTTCATGCTGACAAAATTCATGTGCCTCAAACTCCTCTCAATGTTATCTCTTCTCCATGGCCTTTCTCCATGTGGGGCATTGATATGATTGGAATGATTGACCCTAAAGCGTCGAATGGACACCGTTTCATATTGGTGGCTATTGACTATTTTACCAAGTGGGTTAAAGCGGCATCATATACCAATGTGACCAAGCAGGTAGTGGTCCGGTTTATCAAGAACCAAATCATCTGTTGGTATGGTGTTCCGAGCAAGATTATCACTGATAATGGGTCGAATCTGAATAACAGGGTGATGAAGGAATTATGTGATGAGTTCAAAATTGAGCATCATAATTCTTCTCCTTACAGACCTAAGATGAATGGGGCTGTTGAAGCTGCTAATAAGAATATTAAGAAGATTGTTCAGAAGATGGTTGTTACTTACAAGGATTGGCATGAGATGCTCCCTTTTGCTTTGCATGGGTATCGTACATACGTCCGCACTTCAACAGGGGCAACCCTTTTCTCTCTTGTTTATGATATGGAAGCAGTGCTCCCGGTGGAAGTTGAAATCCCTTCTATGAGAGTTTTGATGGAAGTTGAATTGTCTGAGGCTGAATGGTGTCAGAGTAGATATGACCAGTTGAATTTGATTGAAGAGAAAAGAATGACGACCTTGTGTCATGGCCAATTATATCAACAGAGAATGAAAAAAGCTTTTGATAAGAAGGTTCGACCTCGTGTGTTCAGAGAAGGCGACCTCGTACTCAAAAGGATCTCGACTTCTACCAATGATTCTAGCGGCAAGTGGACTTCTAATTATGAAGGCCCATATGTTGTTAAGAGAGCCTTCTCTGGCGGTGTACTACTTCTTACAACTATGGATGGTGAAGAGTTCACTCGTCCTGTGAATGCCGATGCAGTCAAGAAATACTTCGCCTAAAAAATAAAAGAACAACTCGCTAAGTTGAAAACCCGAAAGGGCGGCTTAGGCAAAAATGAGCGTCTCGGTGGGCTGAAAACCTGAAAGGGCGGTCCAGGCAAAAATTAGAGACAAAAACAGAAATAATCATCCTGGTAGATTGAAAACCCAAGAGGGCAATCTAGGCAAAAGTTAGGGATTATGGCAAGTAACTGCATCTGGCCAGTCTTGATCATTTGAAAGCAACATTGTCTATCAAAGATTCTGCTTCCTTCATCCACAACTGAAGTTTTGAGCACATCGGAATTCAAAGTTGTTAGGGAGAATAGTGGTCATTGTATTTCAATGTAACCCTTTCCATGTATTTACCATTTTTCAAACTTTGTAATGATCCATGGAGTTACGCCATTTGCGGACTTCTATTCTATTAATAAAATTTGGGCCTTTGTCCCTTTGTTTGCAATTCTTATTTTGTTTCTGTTTGCAAAATTTCATTTATTGCTGATGATGATTTTTGAAACAAAATGTGAATAATTGATTTAAATTTTTGAAAATTATAAAAACATTTTTCTTTGATTTATGAATATAAAAAAGGATGTCAACGGTTATTCCAAGAATGGTAGGATCAATGTCTTCCTCAACAGAGTTCGTTCTCGCTCCTTTGGCGGAATTTATCCCCAGTAGAGTTTGTTGATATTTCCTCAACAGAGCTTGTTCCTCTGAATGTGATCAGTTGTTGACAAGATGATGGGTTTGTCATGATGTGTTGAATTCATAAGGTCCAATGCTGTTTGGTCTTCCCCCAGCTAGGTCTTGATCTGAATCCTCTCCAGCTGATTGTGTTATGGTCAGGCAGTTGAGTAGTTTTGAGGTCCACTTCTCCTTAATGGTGATCCCCACGCAGAGATTCATTTTTGCTGTCCCCAACAAAATCATATGAGGAATCCTCACTCAGAGTTTTACCCTCTAGAGGTGGTGTTATTGCTTGGGATGTCCCCAGATAGAGAGCAATGTTGTTTCCTTTTAAGAGGTATTGACATGGCGGCCGCTTACCCAGTGTTATCTTGCCTTGTGGATGTATTTCTCTCCAGGTTGTTCTACCTAGAGATTTATCCCTGCCGATTCCTCAACGGAGGCAGTGCATTGTGGTTTCAATGTTTTCCAATCGTAGAGCAGTGATGTTATTCTCTTATCATCCCTGGCAAGTCCAAGATGTACTTCTCTCCAGATTGTTTTTCAGAGATTTATCCTCCTAGTGAATATTGTGCATCACTGTTACAGCTATTCCCTAGTGAAGTCGCTGATGATATCTCTATTCAAGGGATATTGATATACTAGTCACCTGTTGGGTTTTCTCTTATTCATGATGAATATTGATCTAAAATCCCCCACAGTTTGACTATTTGCTGTTTTCCTCAGCAAGTCCAGGATACTTTGCTCAGATTTGGTTGATCCTCTCAGAGTGTGCTCGTATCTCCAGTAGATATGCCTTGTTTTCCCAGTGGATTTTGCATGTCTATTACCCTCGGCGGATTCGTTATCTTTTTCGCAGCAGATCTCCTCATCTTATTGAGGTGGAAGTTCCTGTGATTTCTTTATTATCCCCAGGAAAAATCAGAAAGATTTGGGTTGTTATAATTCCCCAACAGTTTTCCTACCATCCTCAAAGCAGAGTTTATGTTTTATCCTCTTTGTGCATCATTGATGTTAGAAGATTGATATTTGGGTTTCTCCCCAAGGAGTATCTTCTTTTCTCCAGCGAGATTTGAGCCTTGTAGTAGGATTTGTTTTCCTTTGATGGCTTTTGTTTATCTCTTGCAGGATCCCTTCAGACGAATCCCTAGCAGAGCTGCTAATAATATCTCCTTTTTTTGTTGAGATTAGCCGAGTATTCAGTGGTGTTGTGATGTTTATTCCACCCTCTGTTTACCCTTTATGTCTGTTTTGTCAGCATATTCATACTCATACCCATTGCATGCGCATTTCGTTTGTTGTGCATAGCATGTTGTTGTTGCATTGTGCATTTTGCATTTGTGTTGGTGCTTCTTTGCTCTCTGGTGTTGTTATCCCCGTGGAGCATGTGTGTCCTCTCTCCATTTAGAGTGTCGACCCGTAAGCAGAAAATGCCTATCTTTGTTAATTCCCCACTGAGTTTGTTTCTCGTGGAAGTTTTTGATTCAGTTTCCTTCCCAATTCATTATCTGGATGGAATTAATCCCCAGTTGAGATATTTCCTCCTCGGGATGAGTCTTGTTTGACCGTTTCTCTCTGGTTTATTCCCGGATTGAACTTTGGTCCTTTTTTATGATAGTTGAGGATTGTTACCTTTTGGTTGATTACCTCGTCGTAACTGTCACTTGGTTGATAGTTGGTAATCCTCCTTTTGGAGCTTATCACCTTTGTCGCCTTGGCCATTTAGTTAGTAGTAGGTGATATAGTTGGCTTATTACCTTTGTCGTCCCGCCCTGTGTTGGTAGTAGGTAATTTAGCCGGGTCTGATTACCTCGTTATGGCTATCACTTGTTTGATAGTTGATAATCTCTCCCTTCCTTGTTCGAGTTTATCACCTTTGTCGTCCTGCCCTGTGTTGGTAGTAGGTGATATTTCTCGGCTCCTTTGAGATTATTACCTTTGTCGTCCTGCCCTTTGTTGGTAGTAGGTAATATTTCTCGTACTCCTTTTTGGGTTGATTACCTCGTCGTAACTATCCTTTGGTTGATAGTTGGTAATCCCTCTTTTGAGCTTATCACCTTTGTCATCCTGCCCTGTGTTGGTAGTAGGTAATGTAGCCGGGTCTGATTACCTCGTTATGGCTATCACTTGATTGATAGTTGGTAATCTCTCCCTTCTTTGTTCGAGTTTATCACCTTTGTCGTCCTGCCCCGTGTTGGTAGTAGGTGATATTTCTCGGCTCCTTTGAGATTATTACCTTTGTCGTCCTACCCTCTGTTGGTAGTAGATAATATTTCTCGTATCCTTTGGTTGATTGTCGTGTCGTAGCTACCACTTTGTTGGTAGTTGGTAATCTTTTCTTTCGATCATGATATTACTGGATGTCTAGTAATAGATGATCTCTCCCCTACGGAGATTGTTTCCCTCTTTTGTGTTCCCCTGTGGAGTCTTTTCTCTTTTCTTTTGCTCACCCGACTTTTGTTTATCTCCTGTGGCATATTCTCCCCACAGAGGTCTTGTGTCTGTATACCATTTGCATAATCATATCTTTTTATGGTCTCTTAGGGCCAAAAATTAGGTTTATTGTTATATTTAAGTCTCTTCTATCTCGTCGAGACAAAGATGTCAATCTTCTTATCTCCGGATAGAAGAAACTTAAATAGGGGCAGCTGTAATACCCTAATTTTTACCCCTAAGATTTCGCACATTTCATTTGCATCTTATACCACAAACAAGATCACAATCTTTGTTTCTCCTGAGCATCTGTATAGTATCATTATTTGTTTCTGTTTACTAACCTCTAACCAAAATACAAAAAAATATATGTTGCAGTTTCTCCCTCTGTGTGTTTTGCAGGTTTGTCAAAGCAAGGGCCTAATTTCAAGTCAGTTGTGGCTATTCAGTTGTGATTCAGTTTAGACGGATGTTTGACCTGATCTTGGTCAAACTATCAAGCAATTATTTCAAGTGCAAGATTTCTGTTTCAGTGAGCTATTCCTTAAAGCAGTGACTGTCAAGTTGTTGTGTAGTGATGTTCATCAGGTTCACCTGAGTTCGTCAGTCCAGATTGTGTTCATCTGTGGATTTATTTTCCCAGATAACTGATTCAGAAAAGTTCAAACAGAATCAAATGGCTGTTGTTCGGTTGTGGTTTGTTCAGTGGTAGCTATGTGGCATATTTTATCAGAGGCTTGTGAAAAAAAGTCAAGATTGGTTTTGGGCTAAAAATAAAGATCCTCTATTCATGATGCATTTTCATTTTCATTCCTTAAACCATTTCTTTTTCTAAACCAATTCCTTTATCCATTTTTAAACCAATCTTCATATCCACATTTTAGTAACCAAATATCCAATTATCCACAATTATCTATATCATTTTTTTATTTTTTCAATCACCATTTTTTTAATCTATTTTTCTAAAAAAAACCATATTCAATTCAAATATCCATATCCACCTTTCATTAACCAATTTTTTCAATTATATCATTTTTAACCATTATCCATTTAAATGTTTTTTTCTCTCATATTCATATCCAATATTCAAATCTTTTTTTACCATTTACAAACAATTAAAAAACCCAATACCAAACAATTGCCAAAAGAAAAAAAACAAGCTGAGGAAACAAGTATACATGCCCCATTTACATACAACACGGCCAGCTAGTAAAAAAAAAGAAGCAATTCAACAAGACAAATGCAAAGCCCATGAAGCCGTAAACCGTCATGATGTGAAGCAGTTACACATCCCTTCCCATCCCAGCCGTGAGTATTTCCAATCAGCCAAAAAACTTCAACTCCACACGCCAGCCGTACCACAACCAAGCCAACTTCCATACAAACTAAGTTGTACATACTACAACTACAACACAAGCCAAGTGTGTTAAATCTCAAGCCTTCATGTTCTCACAGCCATGACTTTAATTGTCACGCCACCAATCCAAGCCGCAGCAGCGTCCAAAACGCAACAACAAGCGGCAAAAACTCAAAGCAAAACGACATGAACACATGCTAACTTCAGAAACGGCAACACACAAATGAAAAGGGAATTAAAACGACATCAAATTGCAGCAAATAAGTCACGCAAAAACACAAGCCAAACGCAGAGCAAAAAAAAAATCAAAATGTCGACATCATGAATCATATTTCATCAAAATGACGACATCATGAATCATATTTCATTCTCTAATTCATCTATAAATAGAGCAACAATTCTCACATTTGATTCAAGCTTTTGAAGCCAGAAAAACTCTGCTATTTTTTTCTCAACTTCCATCTACGAAATCAATTCAAGCTTCATTCCTTCTTCAATTTTTTCCACCAATACCTTTTCAAGTTAAACCAAATCCCATCCAGAACAATAGAAAGAGGAAGAAGAAGATTCAACTCATCTGTACCTGAACATTGAAGGTAGTTTGAGAGGTTTTTCACATTTTTCGATCCGCCTCCGTTGTTGCTCGTTTCTTGAAATTGATTGTGTCATCATGTTCGTATCTTGATTTCGATCACAACCGTGTGATTTCCATATCCCGCCGCTGCCGTGAAATTGATTTCCGACTACCGCTTCGCCATGAATAATGAACACGTGATGAAGAAAAGAAGAAGATGATGGATTCTGTTTATGATTCTTTTTTTTTAACATTTAATTTGTTTTTTTTTTATTTTTCTTTTATTTTTAAAAACTTGGGCCGTATAGGCCTTTTTGCTACACACCACCACCGTTTTTCTTATTCTACCTGCCTCTTTTTTATAAAATTTTCTTTAAAAAAAGAAATCATAAAAAAAAGATATCATGAGATTTCACTTCATCCTTGATTTTATTTTACTTTTGATCAATGGTTGGTTGTTTTGGATCTTGGATTTTGATAAGATCTCATCAATATCAATGGACTTTGGGTGTCGATTTTATCCACCAAAAGAGGTGATTGATGTTGATGATGATTTAATCGATTTAAGATTCAAATTGTTGATGTTTCTTTTCATCTTATCCTCTTTCGTCTTCCTTTTTTTATTTTGATCTATGAAAGTCTAAAAGATCTTGGAATTCCGTTGTTGAATTTCGATCAAGACTAGATCGTTACCACTTTTCTTTTCGTGCGGTATTGCTTTCGGATGACGATCTATATATCGTTCATCTAGCATACATTAGCACAAAGAGCTATTGCCCGACCTCATTTGTAGGGTAATTACTCCGTAAATTACTCGGCGATTGCTTAACATAGCGCAATATTTGTCCCGTATCGGAAAACTATAAAAAATCATTGATTATTTGTCTTTTGGTTCAAAACTTATGAAACTTGTTGTTGTAGAGGCTTTGATTCTATCAATCTTCTGACAAGTTCTCACTAATCTTGACCTAAGTGCAATTATTCAATTATTATTGATCACTAACAACTAATCATTAACTTATTAACAATACTAACTTCTAACTTTACATTTCCTTCTCGCTCCCTATCTCTCTTACTTTTATGCAATTTTTCCTTTGCCCGTTGGACACATGTTTATGCTTCTGCATATTTTTCCTTTGTCCGTTGGACACATGTTTATGCTTCCACATATTTTTCCTTTGTCCGTTGGACACATGTTTATGCTTTCACATATTTTTCCTTTGTCCGTTGGACACATGTTTATGCTTGTGTTTTTTTTTCTTTGTCCATTTGGACCCAAAAATATTAATAAAGGGCAAAACCTCTAAAAAACTTGTGCTTCTAATCTTGGACTATGGTTACTATCCTTTGCAATGGACATGGAATTTTGTACCTAGACCTTGGACTTCAATGCTATTCTTGGACCCTTGGACTTAGAACTAGGACCGTTTCCCTTTGCTTTGGAATTATGGTTTGAAGACTTTGAAGCCTTGTGCTTTTGTTTGGTTTATGGTGAAGATAGCTACATTTGTGGTTAGATCTTTCTTATCCTTAGTTTTTACTTTATGCTTTAGGATAGTCACTTCTTCTCCACCCCTTCTTCAATTTTCAAAATCTCCTCTCTTTTTCAAAATCTTCTTGTTTTCAAAACTTGAACCGCTTTCATAATAAAATCTTGACTTTTGTCAAGTGATTTTTCAAAACTTTGTTTTCTTAAATAAATGTCAATCAATGTTAATCATGCGTTAACCATTTCAAAAAAACATAAAAAAATACAAAAAACTCATCTAAACTTTTTTGTGCTTTATGCACCTTTTTTCTTTTAAACTTTTCAAAAAGAATTAGACATGAGTCATTTTTTTGATGAGATGTAAAACTCCTAACCATGATATTTTGTTGAAAGTATGACCATTTTCCACTTAGATGTTGAAGTGATTAGTCTTGTTGATGTTAATCCAAGCAAATCCTCCATCTTAATGTGATGCAAATGCCTCTTTCCCATACCTTTGGGTAATTAGTTGAGTATTCTCTCTTGAGAATGACAGATTGTCTTTTTCAAGATAAAATAAACCATAACCAATAATTTTTGTTCTTTCTACCACGAACTACAAGGTTTTGATCCTACATTGCACATCGTGGGTACGTAGGCATGAGGCGATAAGTCTCTCCAAACACAAAAATCTTAAAAAACAATTTCTCTTCCTATCTCCTCAATCGCTTTTCAAGCAAACTTTTTCAGACCAAAAGCGATAGATATTTCAAAGGGTTCCCGTGGAGTACCACAGATATTTTGGGTGCGTAAAACCTTCCCTCTGCATAACCAACCCCCCTTACCCGGACTCTCTTCACTTGTTCTTGTTGTAGAGCTTGTGTAGGTTTTGTTCGCTCTTTTTCCTTTCCTTTTTGGATAAAATAAAAGTGCGGTGGCGACTCTTGCTTTTCGAGTTAAGTTAATCAATAGCTTACACTCATGATTTTACCACTACACATAGAATGGTGAAGTCCTATCGAGTCTCCTTTTTTTTCTCCCTTTCGTTTCCATTTTCCCTTTGCAAGTAGGCTTTAGACAAACACACCCTTTGATTAGAACAACAAGAGTGGATCCTATTGAGTATAATGGATTCGAGGGGTGCTAGCACCTTCCTCTTGTGTAATCGACACCCGAACCCAGGAATTTATTTGCGAGACCATGTCCTTTCCCTTTTTGAGGTTTCTTTGATCGTTTCCTTCCCCCCCGTCGGCATAAATAATGTTCGGTGGCGACTATGTTTTCCGCCGGTTGTTTTTTCGCGTTGCGACAGCTGGGAACTCTGGTTCCCTACGTGAGTCAATCCTAGCGCTTGTTTGTTTCTTTTTCATTGGGTGTTTGTCTTTATGCTTTTATTTGCTTTATTGTATTTATTGCATTTGATTATTGCTGTCATGATTATTGATGCCATGTTATTCTGGATTTGCTGCTGTGCTGTTGGGTGGGATAGTCGTGTGGCTTGAGTAAGCCCACTACCCAGGCTTGAGTACATACATAGGATTAGAGTGGATAGTCGTGTGGCTTACGTAGCGTCTTGTTACGTTTAGTTGACACGAGACCCACATTCAGACGAGGTTTTCTTGGGAGATATTTTGTCCTGCGTGTCTTATGCATATGATTGGGTGTTCCCATAGAGAGCTTATGACTCCGGAGACCATTCATGGGAAGTCATTGGAGGCCTCCTTGAGGGGTGATAATGCCAAACCAGAAATGGTAAATGTATTATCATTCTTTGACCTGAGAGCCTGTGAGACAGAGGACCTGCTAGGATGCCTTTATCCAAGACTAGAACCCACATGGGAGAGGGGATGCGTTATTGCAGGAAACAGTGACCTTCATCCTACCCGATATTCTGGTATTCTTGTCAGTGTGAACTTTTGAGCCTGGTTCTATGGTATTCTCATCAGAGCAGATTTTTGAACTTATGTCGTAAGCAGCACAACAGTTATTCATAATCTATGGCAACCTTGATCCCGTGTTTTGCATTCATAACATCATAACTGCATCTTAACATTCATGTTCTTTATTTCCAGGGTTTATATCTTATCCTTGATTCTGGTTGTTAAAGTTCTTCAGAGATGGACACTGGCTGGAAGAAGAATGTTGCCTACAAGTTTCCAACCCCTGTTCTGAGCTCGCTTCATAATTTGGTCACTTTGGCAAATTCTAGTGTTTTGGAGGATTTCAGGATTATGGGAAGATATTGAGTGTTCTTCACACTATCACTAAGTACGAGCATGATACTATTGATACACTGCTGTAGTTTTACGACCCTCCGTTAAGGTGTTTCACTTTTTCAGATTATCAGTTGGCTCCGACGTTGGAAGATTTTGCACTTATTATGGGAGTTCCAGTTAAGGATAGGGAACCTTTCTTTAGTTCCAAGGAGTGAAGGTGTGAGAAAAACACAAACAAGGGGGTTTGAATTGGGTTTTCAAAATGAAAGCTTTTTGTGAAACTCAAACAAAGATCACAAATAGACTAACAATAGAGAAAGACACACGATATATCCTGGTTTAATTGAAAACTATCAAGTTAATCCAGTCCACCCGCCAAGGTGATTTCACCTTATACACAAGGACTTAATCCACTATAATCAAACTGATTACAACTGCACTAGCAACTGCTGGTGACTAACATACATAGACTAACTGTCTCTTCTTAAGGATTCTGACCCAACTGGTCCCTTAAGGAATACAAACAACTGTTTGATCAAATAAAATGTTTACAATGAAGTGCTTCTACACAAGCTGATATAAACACAATTTCTAACTCAAACTAACTTATAGAAAATCTATAAAGTAAGAACAATTTTCTTCTTTGTATTGTAGTGCTTTACTGTTCACTCATGGATTTCTCTATTTGTAGTTTTGTGTTTCTTTCTCGTATGAATCAGTGTCTTAGTATATATCTTTTTCACACTGGATGCACATGATTCTTTAGTGATCAAGTCTTTATATAGCCAGAAAAATATCCGTTGAAGGGCAGATCAGGAATATCAGTAAAATTACTGGCGACTTGAAATAATGTCGTTATGCTGGGATGAAAATCGTACACTGAAATTGTCCTTTGTACCACCAAATCAGGGTAGTGGAATGGTAGTGGAACAGAACGTGTTTAATCTGTACTATGTACTATTTTCCCTTGCAAATGTTTCATCTTCTTCTATTCATCAGAGGCTTCTGAATTGATATGGTTGAAGCATGATCAGAAGAATAGATCACTGGGTCTTCAGAGTCTTGAGTCTTTAGAGTCTTCAGAACTTGTTCAGCAGAACCTTGTCTTCAGAGTCTTCAACACTCCTTCTTCAGAACCCATGGTTATCATAAACATAAGTCTTCAGAGTCTTCAGAACTTGTTCAGCAGAACCTTGTCTTCAGAGTCTTCAGAACCTGGTCTTTAGAAACTTAAGTCTTCAGAGTCTTCAGAGCGTTGTTCATCAGAACCTTGTCTTCAGAGTCTTCAACACTTAGTCTTCAGAAGATAAATATCAGAGTTATATTTAGAGCCAGAATCCAAGGGAACATTGCAGCAACAACATATTGTCTTCTTAGAGTCTTTCTGAAGCACAGTAGATCAGAAGCAATCTTGCTTCTTTGACGCATAAGAGACTTTTGATAATTTGAGAGTGACGTTTCACATGATCTCTATCTGAGTCAGAGCTATCTTTATGAGAGTCAGAATTATCTTTATCAGAGTCAGAACCTATTTGTCAATACTTTAGAAAACAAACGTTAGAGTACCAAAATTGTTCTCTCACAAATACAACTTTTTTATTATCAAAATTAGATATATCTTGCATAACCAAATCTTGTTCTAACAATCTCCCCCTTTTTGATAATGACAAAACAATGTATTTTGATAACACAATTCCGTACAAAGATAATAAGAATTGACTCGGATAAGTTCAAAGTAAACTTCCATTTATCAAGCTCCCCCTGAATCTAAGACTTAAAGAAAATCTTATAAGATTTGGGATACCGAGCCTGATTACAAGGATCTTGACAAATCCAATATATCAGAGCTTGATTATAGTGGTAATGCATTATGATAACAAAGCTTGATTATGTAAATCAGAGCCTGATTGATATCAGAGTCATTTTGCCAATATAAATATTTTTCCTGAAAAACATTCTAAGAAAATTTGCAATTAAAGTGTTAGAATATTAGAGCTATGATTAGAGACAAGATATTTATCAAAATAACTTTCCATTTTAATACTCCCCCTTTTTGTCATAATAAAATAGGGTAATCAAAATGATAATTCAAAGTACATCATATCAGAAACAAACAGTCAAAGACAAACTACGGGGTAGCCTAAAAGAAAGGCGCCTAAGGTTGAGAAGGAGGAGAGAGCCTCTGTAGGATCTGAGAAAGTGCATTCTGAATGATGACAGTGACTTTATCTTGCTTGGCCATTCTTGTTCTGAACAACTCTTGCTCCTTCTGAATGGTAGCTATAGTTTTCAACACTGGATCAGAGGAAGAGTTTTCAGCAGCTTCCCTCTCAGCTTGATCTTTAGCTTCCTTAGCAAACCTTTCAACCTCTCTATCTAGATCTTCCTTGTCTAATCTTTCAGTTAATGCCCTTTCAGCAGCTAGCTTAGCTTTAGCTTCCTTCTTCTCTTTCAATCTCTTTTCAGTTTGCTGAACAAAATAATCCTTTGTCTGAACAAAAAGATTCTGAATCTTTTAAAATTCCTCAGACATCCACTGATTGAATTGATCCCACAGAGTACCCACAACAGAAGGGTCTTCGCTAGAATTTGATTCATCAGAGAGTGTCTTGAATCTCATAACGACACTTTCCTTAAAAATAGAGATTACTTCATCTAGGTTAGGAGGAAGGTCAGAGGGTTGATTCTCAGGTAAAGGATGATTTTCTTCAACAGAATCACTAGGATTGGTGGTATCATTGTTGAAAGAAGGTTCAACATTGTTTGTTATGACTTCTGGTATGATTTGTGGAGCGCTTAATGGAGTGGTTGATGGAGAGTTTATTGTATGAAGAAATTCAGTGGGAAATTCTTCAGAATGAGATTGAGTGACTAGTGGAAGTGAAATGGTTGGAGATGATTATGCAGAAGTGATGGGGTTTGGTTGGATGGAGATGGTAGAAAATGGTAAAGTTGATGTGATTTCTGGTATTGTTGGTGAAAACTGTATGGATGGTGCAGAAGTTGGGATTATTTCAGTAGATGATTCAGAAATGGGTGTTGGGGAGGTGGTGACAACAGTAGAAAAAATTGGTGGAGGAGTGAAGAATAATGGTTGAGTTGTAGGGGGTGGTGATGATGAAGACAAATTTCTGTTAATAAATACAGATTCAGTTATAGAGGGAGATTCAAAAGACTTACTTTGTTCCCTGGCAGAAAAAGTAGATGTAGATGCCATCTTCATCTTCTTGTTGATGATCCGTCATCATCATCACTTTTCTTTTTCTTGCCTTTTCCCTTTTTCTGAAAGATTTTAGGAAGAGTATCCGGCAGATTATCCAAGTCAATCCATACATCTAATGGTTCATCTTCGCATCCAGCAAGATAGTTTGAGAGCTCTTTTGGATTGTAGGTCTTTGAAAAGAGTGGAAATCCAGAGATTGGAAACCAAACAAAGTTAAGTTCAAACTGTGTTGGAGTAGCAGTTCGATGGGTGATTTTCTTAAGAAGCTTCTTATTCTTCAAGTTCTTAGCCCATAAAGCATGTCCAAAAGCCTTTTCAAGTTCTTTAGTGGACCCAGCAACCAATAGATCATCAACTAAGCCGGACTCAATGAAAATATCAGAGAGGAGTCTGCCGTAAGGGATATGATTTTCCTTCTTGGAGGAGCCAGTCCTTGAGTTAACTATAGAGTCTCTCAGAAAGTTGAACAGGATACAAGGAAGATGTATTTTCTTTCCTTTCAACAGGAAGTATAGAACATACTTTTGTGACAGATTAATGTAATCAGATGAATGAGTAGGATGACGATGATACATAGTTCCCAACATGATTTTGAACCAAACTCTTAGAGTATCTTTCAAGAACGATGAGGAAGGATCCTTTTTAGAATCCAGAACATTTCCTTCTTTAAAAATAGCAGCTGTGACTTTGACTTCCCTTTACTTATCTGGTTGAACATTGACGATTCTTAGCCCCTTTCCATCATGAGAGATTAAATCGCAGATAGTCTTTTCCGTAATGATGGTTCGTCTTCCGAACACAGTGGAAACAATGACATTTCTACTAGTAATTGCATGAATCCAGAAATCTTTAACCAAGATTGGAAGGGAGGATCCTTGCAATCTATTAAAGTAACCATTCCATCCTTGGAATTCAAGTGTTTGAGTAAGATCATAACCATTATCCATTAGATTTGTGAAGTTAACCATGGATTCACTAAGAACCTGAAGTTCATTTACCGGTGTGTCGAGAGAGATGGGACATTCTTTTGGAATAGCGCACTGATATCCAAGTAGCTTAGCTTTGGAGACATTTTGAGATGATTCCACCATTGATGAAGAGGATGGAGTTGCAGAGCACAAAATGGTTTTAGGGTTTCTAAGAAAAAAGTGTGGGAAGAGAGAGTAGTGTAGTGTGTGAAAGTGAGAGAGTACGTATTTATAACAAAAATGATGATTATGACAAAGTGGGAGTAATCGGAAATAATTACTTGAAACCAAATCTCACGAAATCACAATGCTCGAGGTGTCTCTTCAACAGTAGGTATGATTTGATTTTGGACAAGTGTCACAAATAATCATATCCGTTTGTTTTCAAGAGAGTACGTTTGATATTCCCAAAGTCAAGAATACCAACAGGTATCTGACTAGACTAGTTTTTGATTAGGACATCTTCTAACTTGTAGAAGTATCATGAATCAGAAGGTTAATAAAAATAAATAACATACTTTGCTTAACATCAGAATCTTATATCAAAAGTTCTGGTGGCTTAACACATTAAAATATCATCTTCTCATTCTAGACAAGGTTTAATAAATAGGTTTTCCAGAATGAATACGAATCTATCTTCAGCAAGGGGTTTTGTGAAAATATCAGCCCACTGGTGATCTGTATCCACAAATTTTAACTGAAAAGTACCCTTCTGAACATAGTCACGTAAAAAGTGACGTTTTATTTCAATATGTTTTGCCCTAGAATGTAGAATAGGATTCTTACATAAACAAATGGCAGAAGTATTATCACAGAACATAGGAATGTTACACTCGTGTATCTGATAATCTTCAAGTTAATTCTTTATCCAAAGTATCTGAGTACTGCACAGAGATGCTGAGATGTATTCTACTTCTGCAGTTGAGAGAGTAATTGTTGATTGTTTTTTGCTTGCCCAGGAGACGAGGTTACTTCCCAGAAACTGACAGTTTCCAGAAGTAGTTTTCCTTTCCAATCTGTCTCCAGCATAATCTGCATCTCAGTAACCAGAAAGCTTGTACAATAATGTTTTCTTATACATCAAGCCATAGTTAGTTGTTCCTTTTAGATACCTTAGGAGTCTCTTAACATCAGTTAAGTGATTTTCCCTTGGATCTGATTGGAAATGAGCACAAAGACATACGCTGAATAGAATATCTGGATGAGAAGTTGTCAAATACAGAAGAGAGCCTATCATACCACGATAGAGCTTCTGACAAACCTTTTTACTTACTTCTTCTTTCTCCATAATGCATGTCGGATGCATAGGAGTCTTAGCAGGTTTACTTTCTGACCTATTGAATTTCTTCAAAAGTTCTTTTGCATACTTGCTCTGATGAATGTACGTTCCTTCTAGACGTTGATCAATCTGAATTTCCAGAAAGAATATGAGTTCTCCCATCAGACACATTTCAAATTCAGCCTGCATTAACTTAGAAAATTCCTTGTACAAGGAAATATTAGCAGAACCAAATATAATATTATCAAAGTAGATTTGAACAGTCAGGATTTCATTTTTAAAGCTTTTACAAAAGAGTGTTGTATCCACTTTTTCTCTGGTAAAGTCATTTTCCAAAAGAAAGTTACTTAGCCTTTCATACCAAGCTCTGGGAGCCTGTTTCAGACCATATAACGATTTTTTAAGTTTGAAAACAAAATCTGGGTTTTTTGAACTCTCAAAACCAGGAGGTTGGTGCACATATACTTCTTCAAAAATATACCCATTTAAAAATGCACTCTTTACATCCATATGATATAAAGTAATGTCATGATTCATAGCAAATGAAATTAAAATGCAAATAGATTCTAACCTGGCAACTGGTGTAAATGTTTCTGTATAGTCTATCCCTTCTTGTTGACTATAACCTTGTGCAACCAGTCATGCTTTGTTTCTTACGACCTCACCTTTCTCATCTAACTTGTTTATACCCACTTTGTTCCAATGACATGGACACCTTTGGGTTTCTGAACAAGATCCCAGACATCATTTCTGGTGAATTGATTCAGTTCTTCTTGCATGACCATAATCCACTCATTTTCCCTAAGATCTTCATCAACTGATGTTGGCTCTATCAGAGACACTAAACCCAGAAGAGTTTCTTCAGAAGGTTTGAATGATGAACGGGTTCTGACTGGATCAACTTTGTCTCCCAGAATCAATTCTTCAAAATGAGAAGTCTTTAGTCTATTCTTCTTCTGATGAGATGGGCTATTTTCAGTTTCTGGTAAGGTTGTATCTGAATCTAGAGAGTCTGCACCTTTGTCTACTTCTTTTGAATCTTCTTCTTCTTTAGATTCTAATAAGGTGATCTTCAGATCTGCAAACTTTTCAACTAGCTTTGACTTTTCAGGGTCAAGCTTATCATTGAATCTGACATGAATTGATTCCTCAACAATTCGTGTTTCTGTGTTATAAATTTTGTAGCCTTTAGAGCGTTCAGAGTATCCTAACAGTAGACACTTTTGAGCTTTGGGGTCAAACTTGCCAAGATTCTCTTTAGTGTTCAACATAAAACAAATACAGCCAAAAGGATGAAAATATGAAATGTTGGGTTTTTTATTCTTCCACAATTCATAAGGAGTCTTACCCAAAATAGGTCTTATTGAAACCCTTTTTTGAATGTAACATGTTGTATTTACTGCCTCTGCCCAGAAGTGCTTAGCCATGTCAGTTTCTTGGATCATGGTACGAGCCATTTCTTGGAAAGTCCTATTCTTCCTTTCCGCTACTCCATTTTGTTGTGGAGTTCTAGGACATGAGAAATCATGGGAAATGCCATGGGAATAAAAAAGATTCTCAAAGTATTTGTTCTTAAATTCTCCGCCATGATCACTTTTGACTCTGACTATTTTGCAATCCTTCTCTTTTTGCACTTGAAAGCAAAAGGTAGAGAACACAGAATGAAACTCATCCTCGTGTTTCAAGAATTTTACCCATGTCCAACAACTATAATCATCAACGATTACTAATCCATACTTCTTTCCAATGATTGAAGTAGTTTTCACTGGTCCAAACAAATCAATTTGTAGAAGTTCTAACGGTCTAGAGGTGGACACATCATTCTTTGCTTTAAAGGAGGTTTTAGAAAACTTTCCTTTCTGACATGTTTCATAAAGAGCATCTGAAGAATACTTCAGATTTGGAAAGCCTCTGACAAGTTCAAGCTTATTTAGTTGAGAAATCCTCCTCATGCTAATATGGCCTAAATGTCTATGCCATACCCATTGCTCTTCATTAACAGACATTAAGCATTTGACATTCTATTCACAAAGATTAGAAAGTCTAATTTTATAAATGTTGTTTTTCCTCTTTCCAACAAACAGGATTGAGCCATCTTTCAGACTTACAGCCTTACATGACTTTTGATTCAAGATGATATCATAACCATTGTCACTAAGTTGACTAATTGACAACAAGTTATGCATCAAGCCATCGACCAAAAGAACATCAGTAATAGACGAAAGGTTACCATTACCAACAGTTTTAGAGCCAATGATTTTTCCTTTTTGGTTTCCTCCGAAACCAACGAAGCCTCCAGGCATAAGTTCCAGACTTTGGAACATATTGTAGCGTGCGATTTTTGTCGGTGACGCGACCACCTTATCACCATGGGTTTTCCTCACCGCAATGGTAAGGATTGGGTGCTACTTTCTGATTTCTTATTTATCCTGTGAGGTGGAAAGGAAAGGGAAGCTATCTCAAACTAACCTTGCACGCAAATGTTTTTTTTAACAAATGCTTTAAGAGATTGGGGGGTCCGGGGTCAGGTTATACAATGGGGAGTTGTTAATTACCCATCCTATATGTGGTTATCCACAGATTGTTGGCAATCATAACTGTTTTTCTACTTACTGGTGCTTGTTTGTCAATTGGGAAAGTTTTTCCATTGGGAGTGTTGAGAGAGAGAGTTTTTGTTAATTTCGGGTTTGTTCCGATGTTTTTGGTAAGGTATAAAACCTAAAGTTTTTTATTGATGTGAAGGTACGGGACCTAGAGTTTTTGAATTGGTGTGCTCGCTAAGATTTTGCAATCTTATGCCTACGTATTCCCGTTAAAGGTAAACAGGGAAATCAGAGCAATTGTAGTTCCCTCCACAGAAGGAAGGATATTTGGTGTCTTGTTCAAAGCCCAAGATTGAAGCTAAAGGGAGTATTTGTGTCTTATTCAAAGCCCAAGATTGAAGCTAAAAGGTTATTTGTGTCTTGTTCAAAGCCCAAGATTGAAGCTAAAGAGAGTTTGACTGAGAGAGAATTTGTCATCTCTAAGGGGAGACATCTCGTCTGTTTATTACAACTGTTAGGGTGACTGATTATAAAGGAGGATTACTTTAACTGGGATGTGAGAATCCAGTAATGCCATAATTTCCTTTATAAGGGATTTGTCCCGAAGGAGGAAACTTTGACTCGGTGTTGAGCAATGCCATTTTTCCTTAGGAACCTTTCATGCTAAGAGAGGGACAGTGGCGTGGATGTTTGTAATCCAGATGCTTGCCACTTATAGTAGTTAGATGAAAGATGATTTGCCAGGATAAAAGATGGACTACAGCTTGGATATTTAAATCAACAAGTGTGCAACTTATAGCAGTTATCTGGGATTAAGGTTTTTTTTATGGGGATGTACAGAGAAATGTCTTCCTAGAGAGGTTTTTGATTTCCTCTGAGGGGATGTTGGTTTTTGTGTGCCTTGATCAAAGCCCAAGGTTGAAGCTAAAAAAGTTTGACTCGACTAGGGAGTTTTATCTGTCTTGTACAAAGCCCATGATTGAGGTTGGAAAGAGACTGACTCTTTTGGGGATATCATTATACTAAGCCTAAGAGGAGGCTGGACATTGACTCCATTGAGGAATGTTTTTATCTGTCTTGTACAAACCCCAAGATTGAGGCTAAAAAGAAGTTATTTACTTTGCTGGAGAGTATGGGTGTCTTGTACAAAGCCCAAGATTGAGGCTAAAAGAAGATTGACTTTGCTTAGGGAGATTTATTCATACAGCCTAAAGGAAGGCTAGGGAGAATTGACTCCGCTGGGGAATATGTATACAGAGTTTAAGAGGTTTTAACTTTACTGAAGAAAGTTTATATGTGTCTTGTACGAAGCCCAAGATTGAGGGTGAAAAGAAAGAACTGACTTAGCTGAGGATATTTCAGGTGTCTTGTACAAAACCCAAGATTGAGGTTATCTCTACTGAGGAAGATCATTATACAAAGTGATTGACTCAACAAGAGAGTGTTTATGAGAAAAGTGACTCAACAAGAGAGTATTGAAAGGTGATTGAATCAATAAGAGAGTATTGAAAGGAAGATTGACTCAACAAGAGAGTCTTTATCTGTCTTGTATAAACCCCAAGATTGGAGCTAAAAGGGGTTCGACTCAACAAGAGAGTGTTTTGACTCAACAAAAGAGTGTTTTGACTCAACAAGAGAGTGTTTTGAATCTGTCTAGTACAAATCCCAAGATTGAGACTGACTCCGCTGAGGGAAAATCATTATACAAAGCCTAAGAGGAGGCTAATATTTGCTGGGGAAGAACAAAGAAAGAATCATTATACAAAGCCTAAGAGGAGGCTGACTTCTACTGAGGATTATTGAGATCTAGAGAAAGGTCCAAAGTGGAGAATAAACTCTTCCTGGGGAAAGAAGAGTTGAGATATCAGATGCCTTGAGGTTCTGATAAAGGGCTAGTGTTATATTGATGGTAAGATGACCCTAGCTGGTGAAATTTGGATGGGAGATTGAGTTTTGGAACCTATGGAGGTTTTAACTCAGTTGGAGATTGATCGGTTGACAGGGTTTCTCCAGTATTTGTAGGGAACTTGAGAATGTCTTTGAGATCCAAGAGGAAATTAGACTGTCCAAGTCTACTGATATGAAAGGGGTTTATCTTTGTATGATGCCCAAGAGGAGGCAGGTGTTTTAAGGGATGAGAATCAACCCTAGATTGGTCTAAGGTTTAGACTCATTAGAAAGACTGCTCTAACAAAGGATGACTAGGTTCTGTCCTATACCTTTAAGAGGTCTCGTGTCCTTGTACTAAGCCCAAGAGGAGGCATGAGAACTTCTAAGAAGTCGGAGGGTCCTTGTACAACGCCCAAGAGGAGGCGGGGATGCTTTTAAGAAGCCTGTGGGTCCCAAACCTAAGAAAATTTCAAAAAGGTTTCACCGAGAGTTAATCCTTTCGTGAACAGTTCTAGGGTTTGAATAAATTCAAGAGAGGTTTCACCGGGAATTAATCCTCTTCGGGGAATTGAATATCTTTGACAATATCTAATAGTCACAGTCTGAGAAAAGTTTCACCGGGAATAATGCCTTTCTCTTTGTTCCATATTGTATAAGCCCAAGAGGAGGCAAGACTGTATCTGGAATTCCTATAGGTAACTAGTTTTGACTGTATTGAAAGAGCGACCACTGGCTTTATCTAGTTCTAGACCTAATTGTCAGGGAAAACTCTATGCAGATAATATACAGGCATATATAAGTACAGATATATAGACTGTATGTAAAAGAGAGGGTAGGAGGACATACAGGTGAGCAAGTTTCCAGCACAAACAAATATATTATATGTGCAAGTAATGTAAAAGAAAGCTGTTTAAAACTTACATGCGAGCAAGCTTCCATAGTAACAGCTGTATGGTTAGTTGTGCAAGAAACTAAAGAAAGTTTTGATAACAACTATGAATTTGAACCTAAATCAAAAGGAAAGTGTTTTGAAAAGATTTAGGGCTTACAACTCAAGGAGAAGCCCAAAGTTTATTTTTTGTACAAGAGATGGGGCTTACAACTCAAGGATAGGCCCAAGGTTTATTTTATTTGCAAAGGGATGGGTCTTACAACTCAAGGAGAGGCCCAAAGTTTGTTTTTCTACAAAAAGGATGAGTCTTACACTCTTTCAAGAGGCCTAAGGTTTATTTTAGAAAAGAAATATGACTTACAACACGAGGGGAGGCCCAGTTGAAAAGTGTTTGAAAATTGACGATCGCGCCATGATTTTTTTAACGTATCGGGACTTATACAATAACTGAGGCCCAAAAAGGTTTATGTACAAGAGGGTTGGGACTCACACTCTATTAGAGGCCCATGAGTGTTTGTAAAATGTTTTGAGAAAGATCAAAATCAAAGAAACCCTAATTTCATTTTTTAAAGTAATTTTTCAAAGTAAATTAATTAAAAAATGATAAAAACACCAAATAAGTTTGAATAAACAACTTGTGATTTTTGGTTAAGGTTTGAAAAATGATGTTTTAATCACAATATGAATTAAAACTCATTTGGTTTTGAAAATTCAAGATGAAAATTCATTTTTGAAATGTTTAAAAACAATTAAAAATGAATTTATTTACAAAAATATCAACTATATTAAATAAATAATATAAATTTGATTTTTTAGTGGAATAAAATATTTTAACATTTTTGTGATTTTTTGCAAAAAAGAACCAATAAAAAATAATTATAATTGAGAGTGAAATTAATTTTGGGATTAATTAATAAAAACCATGAAAATATGAAAAATAGCAAAAATATGAGTAAATGGTAAAATGGTCTGGGTGGGTGTTGAACCCACGACCTCGGAACCAAACACACATGCGCGCTACCACTGGGGTGGTGATACATCTGTGTATCAAAACCACCCCATGTGCATATATGGGGGCCTTAGTTCTAGGCCTGGCCAAGGCGCCATGGCCTGGCCCTTGCCCAAGGCAAGGCCTGATTTTTGCCTCTTGCATGAAGGCTCTAACTTCCTCGTTTCTCCATGGATTTTGACAAAATTTAGGTGCATCCTACCTAGAATTTCATGAGAAATCCAATGGTGCTTTTGGAATTTTCAGAAAATGTCCCTATTTTAAAACCTGATAGTGGTTTCAAAATAGGCCTAAATTTGCATGTTCTCTGCTACCTCATCACACAGGCAACAATAGCATGGCAATTTGGTTCAAACACAACATATATAACATGTATGAGATGTTTATGATCAATAGACATCAAAGGAATGCATGGTTTAAAGAGTTCAAGTTATGATGCACTTACCTCTTGAAGCTTCTTGTGCTATCTGTCAAGTTCCTTGTGCCAGAAGTAATTCAATGCTTTGAATACTTTTGATTGATCCCTTAGAAGCTTTTAGGATGATCAAAACCAGCTGGAATCCCCAGGAACAAGAACTGGCTCTTTCTTGCAAAAGGGGCAAAAGTGACCAAGATGGCAACTCTCTCAAATGGTGTTCCAGGTGAGGGAAACCAATTGGGACAGTTTTAGGATGATATTTGGAGTGTGTTTCAGGCCTTGTTTGGTTTTGAAAGTGACTGAATCAAGACATGGCTTGAAAAATGCAAAAAAGTCAAAATTTGAGGTTTTGGCGATTGACTTTCTGATTTTGGTGTTTCAGATCAAAGGTGAGTGTTTGAACAGCTTAGATATGATACATTGGATGTGTTTGGATCATGAGTTGTGGTGGAATTACTCTCTAACTCAAAAACTCAGTGGTGACTTGCAAAAAAAGGCATTTTTGGAGTGAAAGAGAGATTTTGAGGAAAGCAAGTGTTGTAGTGCTTTGGGGTACTCAAACTGAATATAAATGAGCTCTATTTATAGTAGAGCAAGTTTGTTTTGCAAGTAATAGTGAATGGTAACTGCAGCAGGTCTGTGGCCAATGGTGATCAAATGGAATCTCAAGTCTCCTCTATCCATTGACTTGAGGTTAGAGCACAGACTATGAGTCCTCTGGTTCAGGGATAAGTCTTGACTGAACTTGGATAACATTGTCTTGATGAATGCCACCTCTATGCATCAGTTAAATGCTTGAAAACAAAATTGACCATTTGAAGCATCTTGAGCTTTTAGGAATGTCATGCCTAAACATAGATCCATGGACTTGTGAGGCTGGTGTATTAGTGTTTGTCCCTTGGTTGTTCCCCCTTGAGGTGTGCAGATGGATAACCATGCTTGAATTTTTCCAAATTTGCCAATTCGAGCAAATTTTCCAAATTCTGCCTTGCACAAGACAGTTTGAAACTGTGGTTTTGAGGGGATCATATCTCCTTGCTCAAGTTGAGTTATGAGAGGCTCTTATGCTTTTTAAAAAGCCCTCGTAAGATACAATACATGTGTGATCATAGTTTGTCTTGAAACTATTTGGATCCCATTGAAAAATCCTCATGAACATTGATGTCCAAAGCTGCTAACTTAGGCAGATTTTCACTAAGTGTTGAAAAAGTGTCATTTTCTTATTTTTTTGTCATTTTGATCACTCCATAACTAAAAATTCATGAAGAATTGGAGTTTCAGATAGTTGAAGCTTTTGTAGAGTGTAGGAAGATCTACAAATCAGTCTTTGGATCACTCAAAATGGTTGCTTGGATCAGAAGTTATGGCCCTTGGAAGTTGGTACCAAAACTATTCAAATTTAGTAACTTAGAAAATTTTTCAATTTTTCAAGGTTACCCCCTTTTACAAGTTATCATGATTTCTTGATCAATTCTTGTTCAAATGACATTATAAGTCACATTTTATGAAAATATGAATCATAAGGATCATTTTTGCCAAAAAAGTCATGTTTCGACTTTTGGCCCCGGATCGGTTCGGCGCGTAAAACCCTAATTCCCGATTTTTGGGGAATGCATCTCCTGAGGGTTTTTTAACTTTGTAAATGGATCCCTAGGGTTAGATTGAGCATATTGAGTCATGTTTTGAAGTCTTGGCTCATCCTCTTGTGAAAATCTCACTCTGGAGGTCCCAGTCGTCCAAAACCCTAATTTGGCGATACCAGGTGTTTCGAGGCTCAGACCACTTGGAATTGTAACGCCCCGATTTTGATTATTCCATTATTCTTGAGTCTTTTATTTTAATTGGGTGATAAATTATTTTACTTGTTAAATTGGTGTGTTAAATGTTATTTTACCGTTTTTGAGAGTTTTCGGGGAAATTAGAATGGAGGGTATTTTAGACTTTTCTCAATTAATCATAAGTTAGAAATTTTGTGGAATTAGAATTTTGTGAGAAAAATGAATTAATTGATTTAGTGGAAAATGAGAGAAAAGAAATAGAAAAGAAAGAAAATAGATAGAAAAGAGAAATAGAGAGAAATAGAGAAAGATAGAAAGAAAAAGAAGAGAAAGAAAAAGGGAGAAGAGAAAAGAAGAGGGGAAAGTTGGGAAAACTAGGAAAATCATCAAGATCGATCAATTAGCGAGTTTGGAATCCGGGTAAGGGTGTGAAATCTCATTATCTTATCAATGTATATTATTATGTATGATTGTGTATGTGTGTATTGGATTGGTTGGGGGTTTTCATAGTTTTCCATTTTAGGTCGATAATGAGAAATCGATGTTTTCGCGGTTGGAAATCGACGAAAATGTGGTAGAATGCTTGTTGCCATGATTAGATTGAGTTCTGATGGATGTATGTTGTTTTGAAAATGTTTTGGGTTGAAAAATAGGGTTTTTGGGTTTTCAACAGCGCTGAAGGATTCTGAGTTTTCGCAGGTTCGCCTAGCGAACCAATCAGCGAAGGGTAGCGAAGGTTCGCTACGGGTATTCGCCTAGCGAAGGCATGAGCGAAGGTTCGCTAGAGTGTTTGCCTAGCGAACTTTGGGTGTTTTTGGCTCTGTTTGGTTCTGACTTGGTTCGCCAAGTGCTCGCTTAGCGAACTTTGTGTCTGTTTTTAGCTAACAGTTGGTTCGCTGGAACATTCGCCTAGCGAAGGAGCTAGCGAATGCTCGCGAGGGATGTTCGCCTGGCGAAGGAGCTAGCGAATGCTCGCGAGGGAGGTTCGCCCAGCGAACAGTGCTGTTCATGTAATTTTGTTTTCTGCATAACTTTTGATCTGTGGTTCGGTTTGAGGCGTGGTTTGATGCATTAGAAAGCTAATGGAATGTTCTTTCTTATTATGATGACCTGGAAATTGTTAGTCGATTTAATTATGTTGGAAATTCAGGAATAGTATCTTGTTGTGACTTTTCCATTTCGAATGTGTGTTTTGAATGTGAATCATACAATAATGCATTGATGTGAATGTATATAGATTGTATGTGATTGTACGAGATGAATGCATGAATATATTGTGAATATGTATGCATTTCAAGAATGTCTTGTGTCATTTTGCATGTGAAGCATCATGAAATACATTCTTGTGTTGTGCGATTCTAATGAGAATCCGTTGTAACGTCGTGTGCCTATGTGAGGTGTGAGCGATGATTACAAATGATTGTGTGCCCATGTGGGGTGTGAGCAATCGGATCGTGTGCCCGTGTGGGGTGTGAGCGATTGGGTCGTGTGCCCATGTGGGGTGTGAGCGATCCATAAACATTGTGTGCCCATGTGGGGTGTGAGCAATCGGATCGTGTGCCCGTGTGGGGTGTGAGCGATTGGGTCGTGTGCCCATGTGGGGTGTGAGCAATGGGCGAACATCGTAGGCCCGACGGGGAGTTACTTCGGTAACGAGCGATGGTTCCAGCAGAGTTCCTGAGTGAACTAGTGATGATTGAGTCGGTACCGCATTGCATTTGCATAGAGTCGTGAGTCGGTCTCTATGATTTGCATTTATCATCTTTATAATGATGTGTTGTTGAATGAACATAATTGTGTATGTTTATACGGAATGATTGAGAATTGTGAAAGTGTGCATGATGAATATGCTTGGTGGATATATATATATATATATATATACATTGTGATGTATATGAATGAAAATGTGATGAATTGTGGTGAGAATGTGTAATATGTGTATTTTTATGCTTATATATATATAATTATATGCATTGTTATTATGATAATATTTCTCACCCTTCTGCTGTTTTATAATGCTCTATGAGGCATTGCAGAGTAGGTATGCTGGAGGTCTTTTTGTGAAGCGTGTCTTCATTCTTTTGGTCGGTGGGCTCTGATATGTAGCACCGGGTAGCTAGGATGTATATTATTCTTTTGTGATACATTTGTACATGTATCTTGTTGATGAATGTTTATGCAAACATGACTTATAATGATGGATGATACTTGGTGATGTATATATCTACGTATATATATACTTGGATGTATTTCAATGTTTGGATTTTCCACTTTTATTCTAAATATTGAGATGTGGGTGTAAGGACAAAGTTCCTCTGTGGCAAGTTACCCCACTGTTGCATATAAATATTTTGAGCAGGTGTTGTATGTATTAAATGCGTGTATGATGTGACATGCCTCTTTTATACTATGTTTTAATCGTACTCTGGCGAATTTTTTTTAATATGTGCCTAAATGATTTATGTGATTATTTGGGGGTATAGAAAGGGGGTGTTACAGGAATGCCACAACTTTGTGCTTAATTTTTGATGTGAGGGTCCTCTTGATCCTTTGCGGATGTTCTAAGAGGTTAGACAAGTTGAAGATCATGTCATTTCTTGATTGATCTTTTGTCTAAGTATCCTGAGAGGGCTCAAAACGCTAATTCTTGATCATGGTGAATGTTCAATCATCTTTAAGGAGATTGATGAGGCATTATGGTACATTCATATTGTGGTGATGATTTTCACAATAATGGGAAATCTTAGTGGTCAAAATTTGGGGTATGACAGATGCCCCTATTTAATCTTCTTGGACCCGAAGGTGTGAATGGCGAAGGTATTCGGACGTTTAGGGTGCAAGAGGATTAAATATCAGAATACCCAAAATTTTGACGGTGGTTATGAATGGTGGTTCGCTCATCCATCTTCTTTTGCTATGTGTAGCGGTTTTCGTCAAACTTCTTGCCGAGTTTTTACTAGGGAGATGCCATTTGATGGAAAAAGTTTTGATGTCAGACTTGTTGGGGAAACCCAATAGTCTGAGCTGTAGAGGTATCCAAACTTCTCGGTTGGAGATGCCATTTGTTGACTCTACTGGGGAAAAAATGAGTCTCTTGAGAGACTGCTGTTTGCTTGGGGATATTACATCATACTTTTCTTCGAGACCCTTTTCGGAGAAATTCCATGTGATGTAATCCAATTTTGAGGTGCTGATGACCTTTTTGACAATAAACCTTTCGGAGAGAAACTGCTGTATTGCCGAGAGTCTTTTGGTTAAGAGGCTTTCTATGGGGATTTTCCTTAATCCGGGAAAGCAAAAATATCATCTTCAATGGTGAAGAGTGACGTTTGTCGAATGTCTTCTTTCCTTTCAGAGGTTCAAGTTATCAAAGTGATTGAGGACCGGCTCCAATCCAGAAATAAACTGGGGGAGAGATTGCTCAGACGATACATTTCCTGACGGAGAAAGAACTGACAACTCGATTGACAAGAGGACTTTTATCACTTAGGGATGAGACTGACCAGAGTGATAGTGATGCAATATGAATATGAATGTGAATCAATAATGCATGATGTATGTATGTTTATGCTGATAAAACTGACGCGACATACAGACTAGTGATGAACACAACTGGATACTCGGCCACGGCGGGGGATGAAAAGTATCAATGGTTCAAAATAGTAATCATGTCTTGCTTAGGAGAGGTAGTCCTTGCGGGGGAGAAAGAAGCGTTGGTCAAACTTAGGAGGTAAGAACTCTGTCGGGGATGTCAGATGGAACATTCGCGTCTGACACAATTGATCCTTCACTCAGGCATACTGGTTTAGAAGGAATACTTTGATTATGCACTTTGAGGTTCGATCACCTTCGAAGAAACCCTCGATGTTCCTTTCGCGCTTAAAGTCAAAAGGAATTTCCATCTTTATTTTAAAAGCAGAAAATTTTTTTGACAAGTAAATTCATTTTTGTTTTATTTCAAGAATCATTGATCATGTTAAAATGTCATTCTGTAAAGCTAAAACAAATAAGAACTGCAAACAAAAGCACTAAGGCTCAAATTTTATTGATAGGATGGAAATCAGCCAAGCGCGTGATCCCATAGAGTATTTACAAAGTTTAGAAAATGGTAATTTTAAGGGAAAAGGGCTACGTTGAAACATAACGACCGTTATCCTTCTACCAACTTTGAATTCTGGACATCTTGAGCTTTTGTCGAAGCTAATTTTGACTTGAAGTCTTTCTGATGGATGGCATTGCTGCTGGAGATTTAGCCTTGTCGGACGTAGTTACTTGCCATGAATCCCTAACTTTTTCCAGGATTGTCTTTTGAGGTTTCCAATCCATCAAGATGATTTTTGATTATGTCTCTTATTTTTGCCTAGACCGCCCTTTCGGGTTCAATCCACCGAGACGTTTTTCTCTTCTTTTATTTTTTTATTTTTTATTTAAGCGAAGTATTTCTTGACTACGTCAACATTAGTGGGGTAGGCAAACTCTTCTCCATCCATGGTTGCGAGTCTCAAGGCACCGCCTGAGAAGGCTTTCTTAACAACGTAAGGGCCATCATAATTAAAAGTCAATTTCCCCCGGGAATCAGTGAGAAATGATAGTATCTTCTTGAGCACAAGGTCTCCTTTTCTGAAGACACGAGGTCGGACCTTTTTGTCGAACACTTTCTTCATTCTTTGCTGATACAACTGACCATGGTATAGAGCTGTTATTCTCTTTTCTTCGATCAGGTTTAGTTCATCTTGTCGACTTTGACACCATTCAGCCTCTGTTAGCTTAGTTTCAATCAATACCCGGATTGATGGGATGTCTACCTCTATGGGGAGCACTGCTTCCATGCCATATACTAGAGAGAAATGGGTTGCCCCTGTTGAAGTGCGGACAGACGTACGATAACCGTGAAGAGCAAAGGGTAGCATCTCGTGTCAGTCTTTGTAGGTTATCACCATCTTTTGAACGATCTTCTTGATATTCTTGTTAGCCGCTTCTACCGCGCCGTTCATCTTGGGTCGGTAGGGAGATGAGTTATAGTGTTCAATCTTGAACTCAGCACACAACTCTGTCATCATCTTGTTGTTCAAGTTAGATCCATTATCAGTAACGATCTGGCTCAGAACACCATAGCGGCAGATGAGATTGTTCTTGATAAATCGGACCACTACTTGTCGGGTTACATTGGCGTATGACGCTGCTTCGACCCACTTGGTGAAGTATTCAATGGCTACTAGTATGAACCGATGTTCGTTTGAAGCTTTGGGTTCAATCATACCAATCATGTTGATTCCCCATATGGAAAAAGGCTATGGGGAAGAGAGAACTTTGAGATGCGTTGGCGGTACATGGATTTTGTCTGCGTATATCTAACACTTATGACATCTCCTCATGTACTTGTAGCAATCAGATTCCATTGTCAACCAATAATACCCGGCTCTTAGAATTTTTCTTGCCATTGTGTGTCCGTTGGCATGAGTGCCAAAGGATCCTTCATGAATTTCTTTCATCAGCAGGTTTGCTTCTGTTCTGTCTATGCATCATAGAAAA